>OY992804.1:3189401-3846314 GCA_963921375.1 Tiliacea citrago | reverse complement strand
CCTTTTAACAAAATCTACGAGCTAATGGCATAGGCGTGACTCCTCTTTACTAAAGGAGCTCCTAAAATAACCCAATTACTATAAACGCTTCCGTGTACTAATAACTTAGAATATGGCGTCATCTCGTGCTAGTGTTGCCAGTAAAAATTAGAAAAAAATATATTTAGTCATGCGTTCGATTTTAGTAATAAGGTTTAGAACATCACGCATTTAGTCGACGCGGAAACTAAGGAGTTCGGACAAAAAATGATTACCTATGATTATTATTTGTAATGTGAAAAAATATGATAGGTACTAGGTAGTCATAAGTTTGAAGGTTAAAGATGGGTCGTTTTGTTTGGTGTTTTTACTAAGTAATGGATACGTAATAATCGTTATTGATGAAGTGTTTTTATTCTTCTCCATAGTAGTAAACGACAAATTGGGGTTGTGTGTCTTGCAAATCCGTTCTCTTTTTATAAGCTTGTGTGGTATAACTATGGATAACACGTTTTTTTCATCTTTATTGATTTAGAGATATCTTTAGTATGTCACACTCATCATTTCAGCCAAAAGACGTCCACTGCTGGACATAGGCCTCCCCCTAGGGGGGGGATGTTTGCCATAATCGCCACGCTTGGCAGGCGGATTGGCGATCGCATTATGGTGTTAAAATGCATAGAGAACACTGCTGCCCATTTTCTAGTAAGTCCCTTAGGCCCCGACTTTTAAGACACCCACGAGAACAAATGGGGTGATGCTATTCTTTACGTCCGGCAGCACACGGAGCACACTACAAATGATAAATTATAAAAACATTTTATTTTTACGTTAATTGAGTAAAATTTTCAGCAAGATTCACTTCTTACTTTAATTTTACTGGATAGTCATTGAAAAGAAACCGTTGGACGCTGCTACAGCGTTAATAATTATGTTAAAATAATAGTCTCATGTTACAGCTCTTATAAGTGTGCTCTCAAGTTGAATTTTCACTAAGGGGATAATCTAGGGGGAATCCTGAGGCAACGAAGGCTTCACAGTGAGGGAGTTAACGTTAAGAAGACGTTAAGACTACAATCCTAAGTGCAGCGAGAGATTCAAGATCGCCCGAGACGAAGGCATCTTTAACCTCGAGGAGAATACTCTACTTTTCACACCTTCTGCGAAATACTTATCAAATTTGACATTATCAAGCAGGTGGTGTAAAAAACAATGTTCTTTACCTAATAGCCTTTCAAACCTATATTTTGTTTTACTTATATTTACCACATATTTCCATACATGACTAATTCTCAGGTACTGTGTAACCCATAATCAAGAATCTAGATCTATTGTCTATGATATCATGGTAAATTAGCCATATTTATGCCTAGATTAGACGGAATGGAATGCATTATGTGATAATAATGATATTATTAAATATTATGAAGTAAGATCGGAATTCCATTGAGTCTTTCTGCGTAACTAATACGGTTATTGTTATTTAATAGATTTTTTATAAGTTCGTATTATTATAATAATATTTTTAGATCTTAGAAACGTCATTGGAGTCATGTTACGAAGTGTTGAAGTCGTTATTATTTTGTTGCGAAATACATAATTTAAATCGTTAGACTAGTTCTCTCCGTACTTATTAGTATGTAGCGCGAAAAAGTGTTATACTGAAAAGAATGAGCTCACAAATCCCACATGGAACGATAGATGCGATTTTTGGTATGAGCAAGCGAGACAACACTATTCAAATGTCAACGAAACAAAAAAGTGACCATCTTTTGACGTAGTCGGGCGAATCTGACGTTTTAAATCTTTGGCGAAATACGGATGGTGCTAAGTCTAATGTATTTTTGTCTCTTTCTAGCACTGGAATAGTTACAACTATTCCACTTTATAATACAGTAACTATGTTTATTGTATAAATATTTCAGCAAATGGTGAGTATAAGTTGATTCTCAAAATAAAATGCAGAAGGAAGTATACTGAAACTTCACTTTTGCCAATTTATTGAAATATTCATAAATTTTGCATAGCAAAAGCTGCAATAAACAAAAATCTCCAAGGAAAACACTTAATCAAACAATCACAATTCAAAAACACTTTTTTATAAACAAAACCGAAGTGATGCAATTATGTGTGAAGGCCAAAGCTTAAGTAGTCAACACTTAGGAGCATCATTCCTTAAATCACGATTCGACAATCAAGGAGTAGGAAATACTATTAATATAATTACCAACATAAATAAAAAATATGTTTTTTTTCAACAGATTATGATAGACGGTAGTAGGTTTTTGTTTTTTCACGGATTGTGAATAAAAAAAATATAATTAGAGAAGCCGTGTGCCCGATGGTATTTCCCATTGACAAAAATGAGATACTTCATACGTTCTTTCCCCCCTACTACTGTTCTTTAACCCCTTTAGGGGATCAATTTTCAAAAATCCTGCCTCAGTTTTCGTATGCTGCACCGGTGGACGTCATCACGTTAACGCCGGCTGTCGCTGAAAACCAGCTCTGTCTCGCATAGGGTCACAGCATTATGCTGAGCGATGGCCGTTTTGCGTGGATGTCACGCATATTTTCTCCCAACTGGTTATTGTGTTCCTTCTTTGCGTCACTTTTACCGCAAATTAACGCTTTTTCTGTCTTTTTTCTTTCTTATAAAAGTCTGTAGTAAGTTCAACTTCAGTTTCAAAACACAGTGGTTTACGCTATATTTTCTGTCTGTCAGTAAATTAGTGAATGAATTTAAGATTTATGTTTTTGTTTTCAAATCGATGGGCGCTTTGAATAAGAATTTCTGACAGCTGACTTAATATTTAAAGGCTGGGTTAGACAGATAACGTTGTTGTGACGTCATCAGGAAACTGTGGAGCCGCCATCTTTTTTATGTGTAAAGTTGACGAAGCCGACAAAGGCTCGAGTAATGGAAAATGTCACTCTCACTACCAAGAGAATGCTGATGTGTTGTCGAAAGTTGAAAAGTGTATGACCAGCACCTTAACTGCGTAACATACTAGGAATCACAATCTGAATGATATTACTAATCCATTGCTTCCAAATTATGTTCGAATTTGCCTGCTCAACAACGTAAATAACGCAATGAATATTGTTGAACTGTCAACATGAAACCTATTGCTATTGATAGTGTGTTAAGGCTCGTACAGACTCGCGCGATATCGCGGGCGCGTCAGGCACCGACAAATAAATTGTGATACACTAGTCTGTACGAGCCTTTAAGCAATTACCCCGCTGGTGTATGAACGTAAATGAAGCTAAGGGAGTATATTAAGAACATAACTGGTGGTGTTCTGTAGTTTCTGCCTACCCCCATGGGTAGAAGGCGAGAGTTTATGTATGTGTCAATTATACTAAAAATTAAATAACTAGTAAATATTTTTCGAAATAAAATATTTCACATAATTATATAAGAAAGCATCACCTTACTAAGTCACCCAACGCAACGCGAACTGAAGAAAAGCGTAGATAAACTAGTTTGTTAGAACCGGAACCACGGCCGCTGCCTACCCACAAAACAATGGGAGCAGCGTTCCACCATTACTATAGAAATGGAAAACTAAACTTTCACTTCAAAATACTTTCGTTTAAAGAAACGTAATCTTTGACGCTGTTCAAGTGCGTGGAAATGGAAACAAGCTCTGGAACATAATAATGTATTTTAGGAGAAATATACGTATATGATTTTTATTCGACGGCATTCATTATGTATTTGAAATTCTGAATCTAGAAAGAGGAATACAAAACCATTAAAATTAAAAAAAAAAAACTGTAATCTTCTATGGACCCATTTGAGAGACTGATTCCACATTCAAGAATGTAATGAAAACTAGTCTATTTTTAGGTATATTTTAACTCTCCGATTTCGATTCATTATTGTCTATTCTAGAGGTACTTACCTCTAGAATAGACTAGTTACAAACTTTAAGAAAAGTCAACATTTTGCAAGACAAGGTTCAAGATTTCGATGATAAATCACAGCATGGAATAGATAAACTCCGGTACCGCAGCAATCTCAGAAACCGGTCATTACTCATAGGTATCCGATGCTGACTGTTTGGCTACCCGGAGCGTGTGCAACGAGGCTCAAAAATCCTAGTCAAGCTCACAGCTTAATAAAGAAGCCGTCAGCTCAAGATATATTTTTGCCAATTTGTTACCATTTTATGAATGTTACCAGTTTTCTCGGAACCCATTTTGAACCGATTGTCTGTCTGTCCTTTTGTTTGATATTTATGGCCCTTCGAAGTTCCAGTAACTTAAACTTGATTGACAACTTAAAATTGTGCAATAGTGGAGTTAAGCCTTTTGTTGGAGACGAAAGGAAGTTGGCTGAAAATAATGTTAAGTTGTTTTTCGGTTTAAAGAAATTTATTTCTCAAAAAAACATACATAGTTCACTTAAATATGAGAAACTTAACAAAATAACTTAAATAATAAATAAATATTTTTCGTTTGATCTGTCGAGTACATGTGAGTAATGATTTATTTATTGTTGGTTAGCCAAATACAACTTTAACCAATTTTTAAAAACGTTCGGTACTTTATTATAGAGCTGCGCTCCGTCAATCAGAATAGTTCTTCCGTACAAAGTCCTAACTGAAGGCAGTTTTTAAGTTATATATTGGCAAACAGGTTGAAAGTCTACATGATTCTTCTTCTATTGTATCAGTAAGTTGAAGTGTGCCTTTAGTGTCCACACCCTCCATCAGGAAGAGATTCTTTCATACTTTTAATATAAATGCCTCATGAAGAAATTAATATACTCAGGAAATGTATCCTATCCAAGCCGGATCAATCAAAATCTTCGTCAAATGCAATGCCAAGTCGAATAATCAAAACAACTAGGCCTGTAGGTCAAACGTCAAATAATAAATCACAAACAAACCAACATAATATTAATAACATTTTTAATAACAAAAATAAACAATAGTCCATAGAAGTAGGCGTTTGATCCACTCAAGGATAAACGTATGGAACAGACAAATTGATTGATGTATCGAAATGTATGATGATGGATGATGGATGAACATGCGAATGATCTCATTTGGCCTTAACCATTGTCTAATAATGAGATATATTATTTCCAATGTGGTAAAAAATTAAATAGTCACTGGGTATAATTTTGGGGATCGATATGGGTACGGCGAATTGGTGAACTTAATTGGTAGACAAAAGGTTTAAGATGATCTGGCAGCTTTGAATCTCTATTATTTGGCAGATGAGGATACTCGTCTAACCCAACCAAAAATTCATTTAAACCAAAAGGTTTTCCTGAAATATATTAAGTTCAATGAGATCTTCATTAAATTGGTGGTCTAAAAGAGTAATATCCTGATGGATAAAAAAAAAGTAATCCTGAATATTTTGGGCGACCAATACTCAAATAAGAAATGAATGTTTTTCAGGTAAAGAAACGTGACAACACTTCAAAATATGCTATTGAAGGACCGATGGCCGTTAGATCACACGAGTCCATGATTGGAGATCGTGAATTGATATGTTGAACGCCCAGATGAACCGAGGACCTAAGAAATCGTTGAAGGTAGACTGCATTTGGAAGGCGAAGAATCGGGAGTTATGGTACATCGTGGAAGAGACTAACTGCGATAGGCGAATTTCATGTATTAATCAAAACATGCAGCGCAGAACACACTAAATAAAAAATATTTGATTTCAGCTAACACAAGACATGGTATGTTATATCAACATACCATGTCTACCATACGTCATACCAAAAATGGAAAATAAGATTAGGTGACTGACTTAATAAAGAACCTCCAAAGCGGGGATGTGATCCTACCTACTCTTCAAGATTTCCATGCGGCTGCTGCGCATTCTGCAGATCAGGGATACCATCCTTTTACGAATGATGGCATGAAAGCCATCAGTGCGAAACAGCGAGAACATCCCTGATGCACTACAAACATGGCAGCCCCAACCTTCACCCTGCAGATATTAGTATACTTACAGCTCATAGTTTCTTTAGTGTCATTCCAATATTTCTAATTTAGTCGAGTCTAAATATACCGTCATTTTCTTCTTTCTATTTTTCTAGTCAATTTAAATAATCGTCCAGTTGAATTCTTTGAAATACATAATTGCTTTGGCTACCCTACATGGTTAACTGAGACTATTGATTATATCGCAAAACGAATCAATAAGTTCAATTTTATGTTATAACCTTCACTATAACTCATGTATGTTGATAAGAATGAACAAAATGATGGTTTCATATCGATGATTGAAATCTAAAGCATGTCCATTCGTCGTGTTATGCCAAATGGTTGCAAAATGATTGTTTGGCTTCTTTTGTATGTGCTTGTTGTACTTATATGTATGTGGTTTTATTTAAAGTAACCATTATGTATTGGTGTAGACTTTCTTACCCGTTCTTCTCCATAGGAACCTACTACGCTTTGGAATGGGAACTAGCTTCATCTTTATGACTAACCGACCCATTGACAATTCAAAAGTGCCTGTAATTGGTTTATTTGAAATAAATGCTTTGATTTAGAGGTTTTTTTAGGGTTCCGTACCCAAAGGGTAAAACGGGAACCCTATTACTAAGGCTCCGCCGTCTGTCTGTCTGTCTGTCAGTCTGTATCTCATGAACCGTGATAGTTAGACACTTGAAATTTTCACAGATAATGTATATCTGTTGCCGCTATAGCAATAATGAAATACTAAAAACTAGAATAACATAAATATTTAAGGGGGGGGCAACAAACGGGATTTTTTTTTCTCGTTTTTGCTCGATATTGTTAACGGCAACAAGTAGACGCTTGAAATATCCACAGAATATTATTTATATTATATATGTATATTCACTTTAAAAATAGATAATTTAATTAAAATAATACAAATATTTAAGGGGGGCTCCCACACAAAAAAACCTGATTTTTTAGCCATTTTTATAGATAATGGTACGGAACCCTGCGTGTGGGAGTCCGACTCGCACTTGGCCGGTTTTTTAAATAAACGACTAGTTACTTTCCAATAATGCATGCATAAATCACATCGCTTCACTTTTTAGTCATTTATTTGTCTTTAACACTGTTCACATTATGTTTGTCACTCGTAGCCAAATGTCTGAATACACAATTAATCAAAATTGAAAATTGAATTCATTAGTGAAACGATCTAACGATGTTGGATTTTGGCTTCGAACAATGAAATGAAAAGTACAAATGAACGTTCATTTAGTTATATGTAAGTCATTTTGTTGATGTCGTGTGAACGTTGAATGAAACCTTCACTCGAGTGAATTGTTTACTTGAGTGAAGCTTCTGATATCAGCTTAAGTGCGCTTCCAAAACGTTTATTTTTATTTGCAGTGGTGATTTGGTCTGTGTGTGCTTAACGCAGATATATTATTATGTTTTGTGACGTTTAAATCTGTTATTACGCGTTCATATAATGCAAGTAAGTTATGCTAATGTATGTTAAAGTAGAACGAATCAATTCTTAATGTGAATATTTGTAGTATTGTAGTAAAATACTTAATCACACTAATATTATAAAGGCGAAAGTTTGTGAGTGTATGTGTGTGTGTGTGTATGTTTGTTACTTCTTCACGCTCAAACGGCGGGACCAATTTTGATAAATTTTGTATGGAGGTAGCTGACACCCTGGATTAAGACATAGGCTACTTTTTATCCCGATTTTCCCACGGGATCGAGACTTACGCGGGTAAAACCGCGGGGCACAGCTAGTATGAAATAAATTCAGGAAGTAATATCTACCCAAAGCTTCAAAAACGATATTACTTTCAAATTACTTAAGATATTTTCATGTTTTTTTTTATATGAACTGACTATTTTATTATGTATAATACTACCTGTGACTTTTTTCAAAAAATCATATTTTCGTTACTAAAAATAAATATTCCATAAGAAACCGAACGGCGGGCTTGCTTTTGTTTGGCCAAGGTCAGCGTCAACGGCTATTGCCCGACCCTATATTTCAACTTTTTATGGACGTCATTCTGTTGTATTTTTGTTATGGTTTCATAGTCGAACCACGTCATATTCATCAAAATAGCTGATCTTATGGTGAAGACGGAACGTGGTCCTTTAGTGCAAAACTCGTGCAAAGCGCTATGTTTCAAGAAAAGCTGAAGTCTTTTGAAGAGAAAGACCCATAAATAATAATTTGATAAAATGATTTTATTTCTCTAAGTAGGTATGTCTTACAGACGCCACCACATCAAGCTACTACATTCTGTCAAATTTCTCTAATAGATTTTCAACTTTATCGCAACAGCTTAAGGTTCAAGGTTGGTTGGGAAAATTTGAGTTTCGGGTAGCTTGACCTACTGGCGTCTGTACAAACACTTTTACACGTTAATCATAATTATTTAAAAACTAGATGAGGTCGGCGGTTCTTAGCTCACTACTGTGAGAAGAAAGGCCGAGACAAACTCAGAGGTCACAGTTTCTTTTAAAGTCTAGACATAATCTTGGTCAGATCATGTGAAGACCATGTGGATTGGTGTCTGAAATGGTCTTTCGAGGTAAGAACCTAGGAGGCTCAACTCAGAACTTAGGAGCTCCTAGATTCGACGAACATAATGTACTAACATCAGAACCTAGAACATAAACGAACATCAAAGAATTTAACACCTTCAAGCCTTATGAAGCAACTAATCCTTACTCAAAACTACGAACATCGGTAGCGAAAGGTCATAAGTAGACACCACCTTTCCATGATTTACGATCTTATAGATTCACAACAACGAGATAATTTCGTCTGAATTGACTTTCTTATCGTAAATGTCATCATTCTTATTCGTTTGAAGATTTATTTGTTGATGTAACGGTGAAAGCCTAATATAGTAGCTGTTTTATGCTAAAATAGGAATAGTGCTTTGTAAACAAAGATCTTTTTAAGATGGCTGCCTTAAACGGAAACTGCTTTAGGCGTTTTATGAAGCCTTATTAGTGAAGAATGTTTGATTTCCTCTTTACACTTTTACAAGGCTTCGAGAGCTTGGTAATGCTCTTCTGGCTGCGAATAAAACATGCTGTTGCATTAAAAGTAATGCTGTCTTTATATAACGGAACGTATAAAAAACACCAACACACCAACTCAACCGATCACCGACTCAACTTCTCGAAGAGATCGCTGGATGCCCTGCGCGTACAATATAACAATGGATTCAGGATGTTGCTGCGACTGCCCCGTTTCTGCAGCGCTTCGGTAATGTTTGCTGAGACCCACACAGCTGGCTTTCAAGCCATAATTCGCTGCTGAGCAGAGTTCGAGTTAGTCGCAACTATCCTGAGAGCTGTGGCGGAGAGCTCTACTTCAAATATTCGGCATTTTATGCGGAGGTTGCTCAGATAGGAAACATGTTTTCTTGTCTGGTCGTCCTCTGCGTGGAGTGTGCATCATTGTATTTTATTTTATTTTATACCTACCTACTACTAACACTAGAATATAAGTTATAAGTATAATATGGATCCCTGTTGTCTGTAATAAATGAATTTTAATTCAATATAACTGTAGATATTTGAACGGACTAGGCAACTGGTTTTGATAATTAGATTTAGTTTTGATAAAAAATTAGAAGAACCAGATAATTTTTCACGGTTTTGAGGCAGTGGTGATGAAATAAATTACAGAACGTAAAGCGCCTGTTCGGGTTTGAAAACAAGTAGGACGTAAAATGGGGCTGTCCCATCCTTCCCACTGGGCCATTATAGGAGGTATGTTCTAGAACCAAAAATTGAGAACAAACAGTGAGAACTTTATAGCCTGATTTTACTAAGCAGTTGATTTTTAACCGATTACAGGAAAGCTATTGGATCATGTCTTTCCAGTAGATAAGTCTTTTTTGGCTGAATAATTTATTACTGAATCACTTCTTAAAATATTTAGATTTTGTATAATGTTTTTGACACTAAATACCTAAGCCTCTATTTCGATAGGTCTTCCACACACAACAGTGGTTAACAAAAACAGGAAGCCAAGTTATTAATAATAATAAATTTATTAATAAATTTGACGGCACCGTTGGCGCAGTGGTTAAGCGATTGACTGCTGCTCTGCGTGTCGCGGGTTCGTTTCCCGCACGGAACAAATATTTGTATGACCTATAAGTAGTTGTTCCGGGTCTGGCTGTTTGTGTATGTGAGTTTAAATGTTTGTAAACGCACCCACGATACAGGAGAAATTCCTAGTGTGGGGCAACGTATAAAAAAAAACAATTCAATCATGTAGGGTACAAACATTCTTCCTTCGTTAGTTTATGTTTAATATTTGTATGACCTATAAGTAGTTGTTCCGGGTCTGGCTATTTGTGTATGTGAGTTTAAATGTTTGTAAACACACCCACGATACAGGAGACATTCCTAGTGTGGGGCAACGTTTTTTAAAAAACAAAACAAACAAACAAAACATATATGTCATTAGTCACTATACAACAGATTGTTTGAAAAACAATCGTCTTAGTACATAATGAACAACGTATGTGTATATCTTGGATCATTACATAACTGTCGGAGAGTTTACTCTGCATTCTTTTATTTAAACAAACAACGAGGCATCGCCCACTTAGAAATGCTTCGACAATGTGCAGGGATTGTAGAAGTTCAAGTTGCTTCTACATCCATAACGTAGGAAACCTATTCGGTTCTAAATACTTGAAAAGGAGCACAATAAATACACTTTAAAGTTTAAATCACAATCAGCAATCCCAAAGATTTTGAACGAAATTGCTAATCCATCATCATCACACAAATATTATAACGGCGAAAGTTTGTGAGTGTGTGTGTGTATGTTTGTTACATCTTCACGCTCTAACGGCTGGACCAATTTTGATAAAATTTTATATGGAGGTAGCTGACACCCTGGATTAAGACATAGGCTATTTTTTATCTCGATATTCATACGGAATCGAGACTTACGCAGGTGAAACTGCGGGGCGCAACTAGTTACATCATAAATGTTTGATAAATTGGTCTGCTCAACAACGTTAAAAACGCAATGAATATTGTTGAGATTGTCTCTTTGGTCTAGTGGTCGCAAGCGCTACTGTTGAGCATGAGATCCTGGGTTCGATTCCCAGGTCGGGCAAAGTGATATTGGGTTTTTATATCTGGAATTTCTCAGTAGCAGCCCGGAGTCGGGATTTGTGCCCAGTTGATGGCAATAGGCTCGCCCCCTATTGCAACTGGCGAAATGTGGTTATACTACAGGTAAACCTCTGCCCAACCCTTCAAGAAAACAAGGTGTGATGTTATACAGGGTGGCAGGGACATCGACGCGAAACCAGTCACCATGGATTCAGTGCATCATACTTGACCCCGTGAGTTGAAATTTCTCGTCGGTATTTTTTTTAAAACAGCTGTTTCCTACAGAAGTGCAATATCTACTCGGTCAAAATATATGAAACAGTGAATTTTTTTTTTAATAACCGACGAAAAATTTTAACGCGTGGGGGTCAAAAATTATGTACCGAATCCATGGTAGCAGGATGCGCGTCGATGTCCCTTCCACCCTTTATTATAATTTTGTTGAACTATCAAAGTATTGAGTATGTAATCTTGACAAACTAACTGAAAGAAAACAGAAATAAAGAAAAATTGTTAATTCTGCACAAACAAGACACACTTTACAAAAATAAAAATTGACAAAAACACACTCTAATTGCTAAACGCCTAGTATTCAAAACCAATCAAACCACCAAACTGGAGCTTCTGCAAGTGCAACGCTTGACCAGTACCTACATAAAGGTACATTACAACACTGTTACGTCACAGCATGACGGACAAGACGTGATATCAGTATTAGATTGTAGTCAATAAATGATCCGATGCTCACTGCGTCTTTGGCAAGCTCGTTATATTGGACTAACTTGAAATTATGTTGCTAAGTTTTGTCCTTATGTAAGGATTATAGAACATGGACTTGGTTGTATTAGATTATTTAGATTCGTTCACGTTTTTGTTTTATGCATGTTACACTGGGTAGCATAATCGGCCTATAACGTTCCCCCACTGCTGGGATACACGCCTTTTTTTAAAGGGAGTGGGCTGTAAACTGTAATCCACCACGCGGACCCAATGCAGAATGGCGGATGTTTCATAGTGTAGGTTGTAGGACATGCCCGTTTCCTCAAAGTGCCTGCCTGGTTTCGAACTAACGACCGAAGTTGGTGCCATTACATTACCACTGCTCGCACTGTTACACTGGAAGATTGTGCCTAAACGCTACTAAGGTTGGTGGGACAGTTCTTGACTTAGTGATTTTACGCAGGACCGTAAGTTATCTTGTTGTGAGGAAACGACAAAACCAAGGCTGTTGGCTAGATTTGGGTCCCAAAAGGCCCTAAAGTACTTGCAAAACCTTTAAAATTCTCAAAGACGACAATTGGTTTTTTATGATAATTGATTTATTTCTGTAAGGTTTGTACAAACACTTTTACACGTCTATCATAATAAAAAAAAAAACTAGATGAAGTCGGCGTTTCGTATCCGACTACTCTGAGAAGAAAGGCCGAAGCAAACTCAGAGGTCACAGTCTCTTTTAAGTCCAGACATAATCTTGGTCAGATCATGTGAAGACCATGTAGATTGGTGTCTGAAATGATCTTTTGATGAAAGAACCACACAGATTGACTGCCTGTCCAGGCAGTGCACGCATTTGTCAGTAGTCGTGCAGCTCAACTAAGAACTTAAGGAGCTCAACGATTCAACGAACAATACCAAAAAAAGGACATTTAGGTAGAGCGCATAAATTACTCAAACCGCCAGACCATGATACAAACTAACTGAGAAAAAAAGAAAAGGAAAAATAAACAATACCTAACCCCACATAGTCTTCACATTTACAATACTTAATTGAAACAATTGATTAAATTAATTATTTATTTAAACTTCTCACACACTATAATGTACAAAGGCGGACTATGCCTTAGGCATTCTCTACCAGCCAACCAAAAGATTGAGTTGATTGATTGGCTCTTATGGATTCTCGCGTTTTTAAGGCATTTACAACTTGAGACCAACCGATCGATGACTTGAACAAAAATATTAATACAGTAGGCACTGGAGAAAGTCTAAATACTTGAAAACTCCTTGATCGCCTACCCTTTACGTCGCCCAAAAAAATGAGGTTAACCATAATATCCCGATAATATGTAAATTCCGGAAAAACCTTCTTTTCCCAATCTGTCATACCGTCAAGACGTCAAGATTCGGTTATCGAATACCATTACTCAAATTCACCCCAGACTGACAAGCACCTGTTAGACATTATCTATAAGGGCACAACCACATCACAGCAACAAAATGTGGACAAGCAGTGAAAAGCAGTATCAGAAGCAGAAGCAGTGTAATTAGACCAATTACATTTCGACCGTGAGATTAATATGATTCTAGTGACTTTTAAATCTGTTATCACGCCTTCTGCAAGTTATGCAAAAAAAATATGTTAAATTTGAACGCATACACATCAATTCTATATGTAAATATTCAAGTATTGTAGTAAAATAATTCATGAAATAAATTAAGGAAGTAATGTCTACCCAAAGCATACAAATCGGAGTCCGCGTACCACTGGTCAGTTTCCCTCAGTCGTCAGTTTATTTAATTTGCCTTATCAACTGTCATGCATTGTTTCATCATTATTTAAAATCGAACTTTGCAACTACATAAAGACTTGGCTAAAAGGTCCCAGAAACCAGGCCATTAAAATATATATATAAAAAAAAAAACTCTCTATCTATAGTTTATAGCGGTCTCCCTTTTCCCAATTATTTTGTCTTTGTGATTTGTTTGTGGTCGTGTGATCGGGCCCTAATAGGTACCTGTGAGAAATGCGAGGAATCCTTAACGGTAGTGGCACCAATCAATTCAAGAGACAGGCTAATTACTAGCGTAAATGACTAAACATTAGCAATTAATCACGTGTGCCGGGTATTCTGTGTATTCGCCGGCTAAAGTTAGTAATTTGTGTAATGTGAATAATTCTACAGGAGATGGATAAATTGTTAAGATTATTTCAAAAGTATTTGCGTGTGGTTTTGATTGGTGGTTTCAAATGATTAGCTTCATTAAAGGATTGCATCCTTCAATCAATCTGCCTAGCCTTTTCCCAACTATGTTTTGGTCGGCTTCCAGTCTAACCAGATGCACCTGAATACCAGTATTTTACATGGAGCGACTGCCTATCTGACCTCCACAACCCAGTAACTGGGTAATACATATATAATCCTTGATGAGACTGGTTGTCAGACTTTCGGGCTCCTGACGACCTGTAACGACTGTGAAAGATCCACGAATGACAGCTGGGACCAACGGCTTAATGTGCTTTCTGAGGTACGGAGGAGTCTCGGTATGTTATGAAAATCCACGGACCAACCCCGGTTAGCGTAGCTTAACCTGTGGGATCGACCCATGCGGTTAGCAGGTAGTTAATATTTAGCTACGAGCTCCTTCTCTTCCTCCTTTGATGATAAGTAAAAAACAGTTTATTAAAACAATAGTTCGTTCAACCGACACACAAACGTAAAACCGAATGACACCGTTGAACTGACATAACTTTGACATCAATTAATTAATTTGTTCTATAAAAATCTTAAGAGCAGGCAGTCTAAATCATTTTTCCACGCAAGCTCCGCCCCGTGCTCCCCGCCACTCTGTTATGTGCTTAACGCTAACACATCAGTAATAAAGTTGAATATCGCGTGCGCTCTTTGATCGTGTTCGAGCACGAAACTAAAAAGCGTAAGTCTCAATTCTTGTTTCGTTTATAACTAAAGTAATAATTGATCTAGAGAAAAAATATCTGGTGGCTGGATAATAAACTATAATTTCTTGCTGTAAATATTTATTTTAGACATAAAAGCCAAACAATCTTGTTTGTTTTTTATAATTATCCTTAAAAAAGACATGATGTTCGAATAAAAAATGTATCGAGAGAAAATATTACAATTACGTAACTGTCTTCAACATGGAAAGAAAAAGATCCAATAAATCATATACTTAAGTTTCATTTTGCTTGTACGTGTGACTGTTTCAGAATATTCATGAAAATTAACATAAAAAGTGTGCTGTCTTTTTATTTAATTAAAATAATAACATTGTGCAGTAAAAAAATAAATATTTGCACACCATATAAAATGGTAGAATGTAAAGGGACCATTATAAGTAGTTTTTAAGATCGTACATTGTAAACCTACATTCCGGCAAATAAATGGATTTGATTTGATAACCGTAAAAAAAATAGGTCACCTTCTCGTACATCAAAAGTAGATTACGGTCAAGTGCTTAAAATCGTCACTTTCACATGTGCCGATAAATAATATAAACATTGTTATCAGTATGAAATCAGGTTATCTATCACACAATTGGAAACTCGTGCCCCGTTTGATACGAAAGTGTCGGACATCATAGTGCACTGTCGATTTTATTTTTACTGGACTGTGACGAATTAAAATTGAATTGTGCGAATGGTAGATAATGAAGTGTATGGTTTATGGATCACGCAATTTTAGAAACGATGAGTATTTTATTTAAAAATATACAGTTTTGTACTATATTTTGTAGTGTTTTTACCTAGATAGGTAGGTGTTATCATTTATCAGGTCGCCCCGATTGATGATAATATTATGAAACATTAATAAAGAAGTAAAAACTTTAGCGTATCATTCTTTTTAAAACCTGAAGTTTCTATTATTTCTTCCAAAATAGCGTACCTACGTAGATCGTCAGACATACTCTGATGGATTGACAGCCTGAAAAAGACAGGGCAGTGGTTCCTATTTGTTTAAAAAAAAACTTATTTCCTACTTAAATCTTGATCAAGCTACTCTGGCCCTACAAACAATGAATACAAATTTATAATAATTTCTCACAATAATAACGCTGTTTCTAATAACGCGCTTTCACTAATAATATTTATTAATACCTACACTTAGATTTCCGTTGAAAAAAAAAAGGACAAACGGGTTCTTAATATTTCATTTTAAAGTTTTTTAATTATTTACATTTGTAAATGTCACGGTAAACATAAAATCTAGTTTAAGCACATATTAAAAATAACTAAAACTTAAAATATAAATAGTCACGTGTTATTCGGTATCAGAAACTAGTTTAGGCATAAACCAGTAATAAATTATAGGAGCATCTATTCTTACAAATACGTTCAATCTGTTTGTGTTGCAGTAAAGTTACTAAAGACGTAATTTTTACTGCAAATTACTGCCCAGACTGACGAGATTTGGCAGAGAAATACCTTACTGCTTTAAGAACATAGGGTGGGGTATTAATAAAAGTAGGGGGTGTTTCACAAGGGGTCAAATTGTAGCAAAAATCAAGGCAAAACGACATTATTGACAGAACTTTAAAATTATTTCACAACTTTCTGCATATTTTTAACACTCAAAGGTTTATAGTTCAAAAGTTTTTCGGAACAACTTACTGGTCGCACAATAGTTGCTCAACCGTCGCAATTATCTTCAATAAGAACGAAAATTAAGTTTATTTATAGTGAAACACCTGTTAATTGGGTTGACCGATCGAGCCTTAATTACGATTTTTTTGCAACAGTTGTGCAATAATTGCTGTCAGAATTTAATTGTGTTATAATGTTTCTATTATATCGGTTTCTGTAGGGTTGTTAACTGTTATTATTTAAGTAGAGGGGGTGGATTAAAATAGCCTTCATATGTGGCGATACATGCGACAGTTTTCTGACTGTTCTGGGCTGCCAGCCCCACTCTCCTTTGCTAACTGGCCTGGGCTGCCAGCCCCACTCTCAAATCACTTTGCTGACTGACCTGGGCTGCCAGCCCCACTCTCCCTTGCTAACTGGCCTGGGCTACCAGCCCCACTCACTTTGCTGACTAGCTCACATTAATTATATCACGGCATGAGTTAGTCATATAAGTATAGTTCGTGCAGATAAGAGAGAAGTAGAGTAAAGATTGAACGAAGCACCTACTTTTAATCCGCATTAAGGGGGATACGCTAAGGTCCCGCGAAATTCAAATTTTATTACGTTTTTTGCAATTTGCAGGTCAGTAACAGGTTGTATGTTGATCTAAATATGATTCGCGGCCGTAACAAATATGGCTTTACCGAATTATAATCATTAGAATCAGCATTACAACTCTCTAAGTTCATAAAATCCTACTGAATGATTATTTCAGAAATAGTCATTCAATAGGATTTTACGAAGAGAGTTAGCAAAGAATCTATGTGCAAAATTTCAAAACTGCATCATGAAAAATCACAAAGTTATAAGGTTGTTATGTTACCGGGTTGTCCGTACAAAAACATGCTAACGGCGCCCCCGCGCCTCCAGGGTCGTCTTGCGCTCATTGATAATAATTTGGCAGTAGGTACCTAACCGTACGGCGATTGTATTGTTACTCGTAGTAATTAAATGGTGACAACATTTTCCATCACACTTAAATATTTTTGGGACAAAATATAACATGGTGTAAAAACTATGGAAATCTATTCAGTTCCTTGGGGTCTAATCCGAAGCGCTAAACCGACGTATCGGCCGCATGTTCGGCCGTTTTATAACTTCCATAGTTTCCTATTTTGACTTTGAGTCCTTACCCGACTTCAAGTCACAGTTTTGACTTTGGCTTTGTCTCTTTGACTGCCTTTTTGTTTTTTTTTTCGTCGTAGTCAGCGATAGTTAGCCGTAGTAAAGAAGCGACCGAACATTCGGCCGATACTTCGGTTTAGCACTTCGGATTAGACCCCCTTATTCTGATCAAAGTATATTCAGGTTTCGTATATAATAAAAATAATGTTGTATACCAGTCGTATTCATCTGTCCTCCAAATAACACTTACCTATGGCTTTAACTGAATCCCATAACCTCATACTCGGTAGGTCGTAGACGTACTACTTAGATCAAACCGGAAAAACCAAGTGAAAACGCTGCAAAAACCGGTACATCACAACAGAGATTCTAATCTAAAAAAAACCGTAACTGTTAGTCTAAAACCGTCTAGCCACAAAATAGGCGCACTATCGATACTTTATAATTAAATTCTCACTCAGTTTATTTTTAACTGAAGTAGGTCAAGTTGTACGTGACTGAGTGGTTAAAGTTAAATGATGGTTAGATAGTTTAGTTAGATAGATGGCGGAGAGGAGGCGAGATTTTGATGACTGAGTAAATATCTTTATTTACGTTCAAAATTAAACTAAAAAAGTTTTTTTTTTTAAAAAAAAAAACGTTGCCCCACACTAGGAATTTCTCCTGTATCGTGGGTGCGTTTACAAACATTTAAACTCACATACACAAACAGCCAGACCCGGAACAACTACTTGTAGGTCATACATATATTTGTTCCGTGCGGGAATCGAACCCGCGACACGCAGCGCAGCAGTCAATCGCTTAACCACTGCGCCATCCGTGTCGACGTGTCGTGTCGAGTTGCATGTGGTAAACGTTTTGGGAGGGTTCTTTACGAGCTGTTTTTCCATTTTAGTAAGATGTCATCTTGAGAGCGCATTTTGGTGGGTATTTTGGAGCGTATTTTGGTTATAGCACTTATAGATACGAGTATACGAGTTTTAATATTATATGGCTGTGGCAATAGTTCTGTATTTAACATAGGAAAAGGACTAATTCAGTTGGGGGCAATACATAAGTAATATCTTCTGTCTATTTCCCCACTTTCCATAAATGAGTACATTTTTAATTTGCTAAACCAAACTGACAGCTGCGATCGACCGTTTTTTTTTTTAAATAACACGATAAATAATTAATATTACAGAATCGAGACGATATCAGTGATGGTCCTCCTTCAGAGAATGATTCAGTGGTCCTTAGGGAGTGTCACTCGGCAACTAGATTTTTAACTAAGTTATTTTTAGTTGAAACCAATTGCCATTTTAGTCAAGCAAATAAAAAGCCATAGTGGACTTTTAAGAACTAGCAACATTAGAAAGGACTTTGAAGCAAACCCGAATCTAAACTATTAGAAGAAAACCAGCTGATACAAAAAGGTCATAATCACATCACACTAATATTATGTATGTTTGTTACTTCTTCACGCTCAAACGGCTGAACCAATTTTGATAAAATTTTGTATGGAGGTAGCTGACACCCTGGATTAAGACATAGACTATTTTTTATCCCGATATTCCCACGGGATCGAGACTTACGCTGTAGAAACCGCGGGGCGCAGCTAGTGCAACATAAAAGCATAGTCGATACGTTTTCGACCAAGAAGAAAACGTTACACAGTCTCATGTACAGACGCCAGCAGGTCAAGCTACCCGAAACTGTCAAAGTTTCCCAATCAACCTTGAACCTTAAGATGAAGCGATAAAGTTGAAAATCTATTAAATAAATTTGACAGATTGTAGTAGCTTGATGTGCTGGCGTCTGTACTTGCAAATTAATTCTAAGTATGAGGTATCGCAACACCAGGTATGACAATTTCGTAATTTCAACCTTCTATCTCTAAACTTGCTTGGATATAAACAAGTATTTAACTAACAGGTATTTTCTATCCATGCTCACCCCGACATTTTGACCCGACATACATACATAAATAATAATAATAATACCAGCCTCTTATTGTCCTACTGCAGGACTATGGCTTGTTCTCATACAGAGAGCCCGCACAAGCATTGATCACCACGCTTGCTGAAGACGGGTTGGCGATTTCAGATATATTAAAAACCAACCACATGCATACATAACAACCAACATAATATTCATATTCGGGTCCACGCTCACTCGACCCGCTTAGACTCGACCCGAAGAACCTGGATATTTCTATTTTGATAGGCGTAAAAACGTCGATGTACCTATAGTCAGACAGAAAAGTGTCGATTAAGCGCTTGCACCACAGAGAGGGTACAATTTAAACACTGTTTGGATAAATAAATCAATAATTAAACAAGTATATACTTTTACTTTTTTAATATAGTACACGCTTTGTACTTTGTAGTAAATATCATAGATTATTGTTAATTATCATTACAATCCTAAAGCTAGTGGCACGCTAGAGGCTATGTTTATAAAGCTACATTTTTTAAACGAAATCACTGATTACCAGGATAAATTATGTATCATAACAAAATGTTCTATGTATAATAAGTTAATATCACTTTGCCTGACTGTACAAATGGCACTGAATTGGTAGTAAAACATCTGGTATTATTCTTCGGGTGGAGTCTAAGCGGGTCGAGTGGGCGCGGACCCTAATATTCAACCAACCAATCTGCCTAGCCTTTTCCCAACTATGTTGGGGTCGGCTTCCAGTCTAACCAGATGCAGCTGAATACCAGTATTTAACATAGAGCAACTGCCTATTCTGACCTCCACAACCCAGTAACTGGGTAGTACGTACGTAGTTGGTCAGACTTTCGGGCTTCTGACGACGTAACGACTGTCAAAGATAAACGAATGACAGCCGGGACCAACGGCTTAACGTGCTTTCAGAGGCATGGAGGAGTCTCGGTATGTAAAGATTGTCACCCATACAAGCGTAGCTCCAACTCTGGCAAGCGTATAGCTTAACCAGATGGATCGACCAGTGCGGCTTTTATTAGTAGCCACGAGCTCCTCCACCAACCACACACACACATACATAATTTACATTTAATGTTCCCACTGCTGGGACTCTTCATAAGGAATGGGAAATATTTCACCGTACTGGACCAGGGTTGGTGACCTGATATAAGTAGCAAGAATCCAGGCATGCAAATTCTTCAGGACTATTGATCTATTCGTTCGGTTGCTATGGTGAACCGGGAATTTATGAAAACAGGTCGTGTCAGGAACAAGCTTTCCCGAAGAACTGATGTTATAGGTTTGTTTTTTGTTTGGGTTGTAACTAATCAAGCAAGTTTATTGGCTATCAATCTGGCTATATTCCTACTGCAGGGCAAGCGCCTCTTTTCATATAGAAGGATCAACCTTTTATTGTAGATATAGTTATCGACACCCTTTCGTGCCTCAGAGTCTCCTATTACAGTCATTAATGTTCAGAACATCTATACATACTCATCATTTCAGCCGAAAGACGTCCACTGCTGGACATAGGCCTCCGCCAAGCACCGCCACTTCGACCGGTTCTGTGCTTCCCGCATCCAGCGGATACCTGCAGCCTTCACAAGGTCCGGTGATTTTGGTAGCTGGATTTCTTCCGGGGATTCTTAGCACCCCTTGCCTTACCGTTGCTCACCGTTGCCTTGACCGCTACCGTAGCCAAAAGTAGGCGGGCTGCCAGGTACTAGGGGCCGTTTTTTCTTAGTGCTTGTCATATAAGGCTTAGTGCTTGGCAGGCGGGTTGGCAATCGCAGTAAGTTGTTGAAATGCATAGAGAACGCTGTTGCCCATTCTCTGGCGAAAAAGGCGACTAAGGGACTTATCCCTTAGTCGCCTTTTACGATACCCACGGGAAGAAATAGTTTGGTGCTATTCTTTACGTCCGGCACCACGCGGGACTATACACACTGCTGGCTACTAATCTATCCTAGTAGGTATTTTCAGGTAGGTCCAATTCAAAACAGAAGAATAATTTTACCTGAATTTTGTACACATATGTACCTTTTAAACCAGAGCTCCTCATTGCTGCTTGAAAAGGGAAAAGGTATGTTGGTAGTACTCATTCTACATGAACTATTTTCATACAGTGCCTGCAGATATGCGACAAGAAGAAGTACATCTCCACACGAGCTCTTTCATAAAAAATCCCCTTCAATCTACAGTTATTAAAAACCTCAGGTATGAATTCAACGTCACGCATGTTCCATTTCAAAGTGTATCAAATGCACAACACAAGTCATAAATGTCAAGCACTGAAATTGGGGCTCAAGTTGTGCCCGATATGAACGTTATCAGTGCTCGTAAACTAACAAATGACCTAATTGAAAGACGTTACATGATATCGATTGCGATGAAAGACCTACATAAATTCAGATTGGGTCTTGATAAACAGATTGTTGAAATATCAACCACAAGCAATAATAGTATGAGTTGAACTGCTCCAGCTCGCATAGAACAAGGAGAAATATTCAGAGTTGATGGCTAATCTACATTAATTGGAGATTCACAAAAAGAAGAAGAAGAAAACAATAAGTTCAGTTAAGATAGTAAAGATGGATGTTTTGGACTACATTGTTGAAAAGAAACTAATAAAAAATATGTCACATTTAAGATAATTCAAGAAGATCTAGGATTAGGCGTACTGTAAACTATTTACATTGCCAATCTACAAACAATTCACCAATTGGTGGAAATCACAGTGAACTTTTGCCTGCTGGTTATATTAAATTAAATATATATACTTACTACTATTGGTTAAGCTAAATACATAAGGCTAAAAAAGAAGGGTTGAAGGTATGTTCCACGGTTCCCAATTCAATACCTAGTGGGCATTCTACAAAGAAAAACTGGCAAGAACATCTGTAGAATTCAATTACTTCATAAAATTTCATATTATATCATTGACTAAACCTTGAACTTTGGTAATAAAAAAACAAATTAGTATGTAGGCGTTATAACTTAGACCAATCAAGTGATTCATTCTAACAATCAATTCAGAAGATTATACAGCACACACAATATTGACAAAAATCTCATATTACCTACTATAACCATTTGCAATGACACAAATCTCGAATACAGAAACCGCAGACATGCTAAAATCAATCTTATGGCTGAAGCAATACAGGCTACTGTACTGAATGACAAAAATGCAGTTAAACTTAAAACACTAGAGAATAAAGTGAAGGATCCAAAGCATTTGGCCTTTGAACTAAGTATCTAATAATATAATATTATTTCCGTACAACGACGCACCTACCACGGTATCAACAATCGATAGTTATTGCATTAGTTCAAAACTAAATGGTTATAAGCCTTGTAATGTTAAACAAAGCCTTCAAAGGAAAATCCTTAAAGGTACTGTTGCACTAAATATATATGTATATATATTATATTATCAAGTATACTAGCTTAAGCATAATCTGCCTATAATGTTGCCACTGGTAGGACACAGGCCTCCTCTCGGTGAGAGGAAGTGGGCCGTAATCCACCACGCGGTCCCAGTGCGGATTGGTAGATGTCACATGTCTTCGGATTTTTCGTTCTAGAACATGCCGGTTTCCTCACGATGTTTTCCTTCACCGTTTTGAGAGCAGTGGTGATGAAATCATTTACAAAAAGTAAAGCACATGCCTGGGTTCCGAACACTTCGAACCTACGATCTACAACTCGTATGATCAACAGCACAAGTGAAGTAGTATCCATAAATTTTATTTTAAGTCTGTCAGCATGACCGCGTTTTTCTTCTTAACTTTGTAAAGGATTTGATACAGTCTTTGCCATCGTTTAGAGAATTAATACCTGAAGATTTATGTGGAAAAAACATTAATATTAAACCTACATAAAGACATCTTGGTGTTTTGACAAGTCTTAAAAACCATGCGAAGCGGGGGCGCAGCCCTAGCTAAACATTATAAAGTGCAAGTAAAGAAAACAGTGGATGCATGCTTCTTTGACTACCTCGTTGGTTTAGTGGTGGCTAACGCTACTACTGTCTTGATTTGACCCCAGGTTGGGCTCAGTCACTGGGTTTTTTCGTTATGAACTTCTCAGTAGAATCCTAGAGTCCGGAATCTGGATTTGTGCCCTAAAAAAGGTCACAGGGTCTCCCCCTATTACATGGGACATAAATATAGCTGGCGAAATGTGGGCGTGCTATTCCACCTTTGCCACACCCTTCGGAGAATACAGGGGCCCAAGTCTGCTATTTTTATAAATTCAGTAACTCCAACACGATCCCATTGTCAAGCCATTGTCATTTTGCTAAAAATTCGTAATCTGGTAAATTCATAATGGTCGATCATTGGTCGGTCAATGTTCTCGTAATATAATTGTGTTATTATAATGGCATTGTCGTATTGCCATTATTATAATACCCACTAGTAGAAATGTCATTCATTTGTCATTATGTACGATGCAATTTCTTTCAATGTAGTGTCAGTGGCCGACCATTGGAAAGTCATAATGACGCCATTATAATAGTAGATTACCAAACTTGTCAAAATCAACAATTATGAAATCAATGATCGACCATTCTGACACTATTGTAATAGCAGACTTGAGGCCCAGGGGCCCAAGTTTGGTAATCTACTATTATAATGGCGTCATTATGATTTTCCAATGGTCGGCCACTGACACTACATTGAAATAAATTGCATTTATTGGTAATCTCGTACATGACAACAAATGAATGACATTTCTACTAATGGGTTTTATAATAATGGCAATACGACAATGCCATTATAATAAAACAATTCTATTTCGAGAACATTGACGGACCAATGATCGACCATTATGAATTTACCAGACTAAGAACTTTTAGCAAAATGACAATGGCATGACAATAGGATCGTGTTGGAATGACTGAATTTATAAAAATAGCAGACTTGGGCCCCAGGTATGGTGTTCTATTATGTTTAAGATTATGTACTAGAAATTATAAATCGTAAAGCACAAGAAAAGTCCTTAAAGGTATTGTTTCCCTAAAGCAAGTAAAGGACACAGACCATATTGTACATTGATACATGCTTGCTGTCAGTAAGGTCAGGTCAATTCAAAGGCTCTTTCCTTAAAAGGCCATTCCAGACTTTGCCCTACATTGTTACTCTTACATCATTCTGAACTAAGATGTCTGTAATTTTAAAAAGAGCACGATCTATGTGTTTGAAAAAGGACGGCGCTATTTTGTAAAAAAAAAACCGGCCAAGTGCATGTCGGACCACGCACAATGAAGGGTTCCGTAGTTGGGATGAATTTATCCCAAAAACTTTTTTTTTTATGTGATAAAACTACAAATTTACGGTTTTCGGACTTTTTACTTTACTTGTGCTGTGAGACCTTGCTTCTTGCCAAATTTCATGATTCTAGGTCAACGGGATGTACCCTATAGGTTTTCATTTATTTGCGAGTATTAAAATATGTCACATAAATTGCCGTATTTTTTTATTGCGTTGACTTAAAACCTTGATTTTTTTAGAGCTCTTAGGGGCCGTAGATTTACGTGTTCGATATTAATTTCAACTTGATACCTCCACGCGTTCCTGAAAAAAAGGGTATTGAGAGTCTGACAGACAGAAAGACAGACGGACAACGAAGTGATCCTATAAGAGTTCCGTTTTTCCCTTATTAGGTACGGACCCCTAAAAATCAAAATATTGACTCGTAACATAGTATTTGAAGATGATGAACAATCAGTACTCTGTATTACCTGCCTCCTCTTATAAACAAAAAGAGGGTAAGAGGGGGGGGGGGGTTATGCAGGTCACTGACTGACAGAAATAAAGTAATTTGTTATTAATATTAATAAAACACGAGCATTAAGTGTCATAGTTGACAAACAATTTACTGTCGACAAAATCAAAATCAAAAGTCATTAATTATTCAAACTAGGCTGAGAATTAGCACTTTTCAAACGTCAAAATTACATAAAACAGTCCCCCAATAACGCCCGCGTACGCCACTTCCTAGTGCTTTAGCTGGGAAGAAGAAGTGGCGCAACAAACTCCCCAGCAGCAAAGCTGTCTGTTCAGTTAGAAAAACTTGCTTCTATACATCATTTCAGCCGAAAGACGTCCACTGCTAGACATGGGCTTCCCCCAAATTCTATACAATAGTATGTTAAATAATTTAGCTTACGCAACACAAAACATTAAATTACTTGCCATTATGTTTATGTCTGATAAGTAAACGGTAAAGTTTAATAATTATAACAAATATCTGGGAATTGCATATTTTCGAGGTATTAATGTCCTGTGGCTGGGTATTTTACCTTTTAATCATAAGCCTAAAGATAATAATGGAATATCCAACCTCTGATTCATCAGATTTGCAATCATTACAATATTCCATTTGGTAACTATAGAAAATTCTAGAAACGTTCTAACATCTATCGTTGATGGAACCTTTTTTAATATCTAATCAATTTCTAAGAATGCTTTCAGTGTATTGTTTTGGTGCAGATTAGAATTTACGATAGGCTTAAAATGTAGTGTTATCACTAAGTGACTGCCTTACTAACCTCCATAACCTTGATCCAAGCTGTAATTGTACATAGTGATCAAATCAAATCAAATAACTTTATTGCAATCCATACTGTACATTCACGTGGTAAATAATGTTTATTAGGAACAATTATGGACACTGTCAGGCACAGTAACATTTTAATTAAGTAGGAGAGAGGACGAGCGCTTAATGATTTTCCTTGTTACTAAATATTAAATTATTTCGTATCTATCGGGTTTTTTACAAGTGCAGAGCAGTGGTGGCCCAGTGATTAACGGCCTCGACTTACGAGTAGTAGGTCGTAGGTTCGAACCCAGACAGGCGCTTTACTTTGTGTAAATTATTTCATCAGCACTGCTCTCAAAACGGTGAAGGAAAACATCGTGAGGAAACCGGCATGTTCTAGAACGAAAAATCCGAAGACATGTGACATCTACCAATCCGCACTGGGACCGTGTGGTGGATTACGGCCCACTTCCTCTCACCGAGAGGAGGCCTGTGTCCTACCAGTGGCAACATTACAGGCAGATTATGCTTAAGCTAGTATACTTGATAATATAATATATATATATATTTAGTGCAACAGTACCTTTAAGGATTTGCCTTTGAACGCTTTGTTTAACATTACAAGGCCTAGAACTAAAAAAAATCAAAGACATGTGACGTCCACCAACCCGCACTGGGCCCGCGTGGTGGATTACGGCCCACTCCCTCTCACAGAAAGAGGAGGCCTGTGTCCCAGCAGTGGGAACATTATAGGCAGATTATGTGGGTTTTTTACAATAGTATTAATCATTATAAATATATTTCAGGTTTTTTTTACAATAGTGTTTGTTATTATAATTTATATTATTATCACTCATTTATTTATCTAAATATAATAGGTTTGTGTCGGTCTTAATTACCATACTTTCATAGTAGGTAGGTATTATAATTTATGCGAAAATAACTCCGTCTGTCTCTCTGTTATCTTTTTATACTTTAACGGTTGAACGGATTACGATGCAATTTGCCGCACGTGTAGACTATGACCCGGGTTAGGACGTAAGATTATTTTTATCCTGGTAGTATGTTCCAGTTCTATAATTTCCGACCTGCATGCGGGCGAAGCCTATACGCGTTCCTGCGGATCGTTCCCCTTACAAATGTTTACTGTTGGCAGTCTCTTGTCTATCTGGTTAATTGAAAAGCCTCAATACTCAATTTAATAGAAAAGGAATTGCCAATGGTAGACCAGAAACACTCTTCTATGACTACTAAGTAGGTACACGTCTAGTGTCTGTAAACGAAACATGTACCTAGTAGTTATAATACTGTGAATAAGCTTACGCATTTAGAGCAGTAATAATATGGGTACACCTTTGCTTCTCTAAAACAACAACCAATCCCGAGAAAATCCCTTCGTAATACTACAATATCTACGCAGAATTATTGCAAAAATCCCTAATGATTTCAATATTCAAACCTCAATGACGCCATTACAGACCTCAGTCATCTTGACCTCAAAGTTTCTAGGTAGATTCGTGACTGAAAAATGTTAGTCATTCTAGTAGAATATTGTTTTTAAATACGGATATTGGATTAGCATAAAAAGATGAGGTATTTACATGCCTAAGATGAGAACAGATGAGTATATTATGTGGGAAGCGTGAGGTCGTGCAAATAGTACTAACATGACTTGGGTCAAGTACTAATAAATAGTTCTCAGTAAATAAATCTAATTCTTATAAGTTTGCCAACGATGATGGTGTGACTAATACAAATAATAATTAACGGGGATAAGAAGAGGACTCGTCGAAAGAAGAAGAAAATTGTGACTTCCAAAATATCATGGACCTTTAACTGGCCTGGTATAGTACGGACTTTCTATGGAATGTGAGGCCAGCTTATACTGGGTTTTTTACCATTGATGTGAGGACTGTAGCTATAGATAGTTTGGTAGTTATTGTTTCTAGCTAGACAAATCAAATCTTGGAGTAACTGTTGAAAAGAAACAGATGACAAGAGGAATCAATGAAGAAGGTAAGAAGAAACATAGTGGTTTGATGATTGGAAAACGTATTTGCATATGTTTATTAGATCAGTCTTCTCAATATGAATCTACTATGCTTTAGATTTTCTTTCTGACTGACCAATTGCCTCTAAATGGTTTAAATGAAATAAATGCTTTGAGTCAAAGTTTGAGTTTATGATGGTATCCATAGTCAAGGGAATTAACAGCCTGCTTAGCTTATTGCAGTTCATAGCTGGGAGTAACCTTTTGCCAAAATAGACGCCATTCATCTGGCTTCATTACAGTTATCATGAAATTATTAAGTTGCATTTTTTACATAAGAATCATGCCACAGTAACCCAAAACGGAAACTGTTACATCCTCTCTCAAATCTCCGCAAAAATAATTTAAATTACTAATAACCCGTAAAGTTCATTTCGAAGTACCGTTTATGTAAAACAATGAAAATTGCTATGTATATCATTAGGTATATGAATATGCATGGCTCTACCTTGACCGATTTGACCGACTTCCTCATTCTACAATTGTTTTGAACGAGCATTATTTCAAGATGTTCATGCTCTTTCAAATTTGTAGCTTCATCAGGAGTTGTGGTTTTGCTAAACTGTGCTTTATTTGTCTTTTGGTCACGGTACCTACTATTTTTTGCTATAGTTCAAGGATTGATGTATTTTTCTGGTAGAAATATATTGCGTGTTTTAGCAAGTTCAAGATTATTTCTATCGTTTATGATATGGCGTGCATGAGGTGGTAATTCTTCACTTTATGCAAGTATCAATGTGTATGTCAAGTTCAAAGTTGATCTTAGATGTATCTCTGACTAACCGTGATGGAAAACATGAAACTTGAGGATTAGAACCTTCAACAAGCTACAAGCAATTATGGTGATCAATGCTTGGTTCTTTTTCTTTGTCTTAACAACAGCAGAGAATTGCTAAATGACTGTTGTTCATTGTAGAATAAAGGACCAGGCGTAACTTATTTATCTCTGAGTTGCCTGTGACAACACCTTTGTAAATAAAATAGTCCTTTTTTTCTCTAGACTCACCGATTAGATGCGGTGTGTCTACTAGGTCAAACTTGCGAAGTTTTTATTACATATTCAAACATAATGTGTGAAGTTTTTGGTTTAGGTTAACAAAACAATGTCTAACTGTTACGATCTGCGCACCTCATTAGGCTAATTGACTAAACTATTATACTATGTCATCGTTCTAGGTTTTGCTTGGTTTGAAGAAGAATTATAAACGATCGATATTTGGTAAGTAATTTAGCATTTTGGAAACATAATTATGACATATAAGTTTGGAAAGATATCATTAACAAGGTCACAGGTTCTTGTAACTTACCCAATGTATGAATGGAGAAATAAAAAAAAAAACATTAAATCCTATGAACCTCGTATTTTTGTTAATGCAGTACTCAAAGGTGTGTTTGTTTTCGAATGTTTATAAAAGCGATTATTTAGATTAATTTGTTTGTATGGCTATGAATACTTGAAAGCTAATTTTGAAGTATATTAAGATAGTTTTAACAATACATTTGTTTAGTAATGATTGGAACATAGTAATGCTATTTCAAATGCCTAGTTTCTAATTCCCATAATCGTTTAGTTTACTAATAGCAACTTGTCCATTGAAAAGACTATCATCATGTCAAATTTCACGACCAATCCAACTGCGTAATCAACATCGTATTCAATTAATCACATCAGCGGGTCATTGTCAGTTCAGTTACGATTAATTTATCATAATTATTTGCTTTCTACTCAATTTTTTGATATCCGTAGAGGACTAAAGAGGTCAAACTGTTATTTCTGCATTTCTGTTAAATCTATTAAGTCGCATAACTGCAGAGTAATTGCATAGCATACTAATAATGATAATGCCTTTCATTTTGACAGATCAAAACCTTCATTGCGTGATTTACGTGGTCAAGCAGACGCATTTTTGAAACATTTGAAGCAATGGCAAAGCAATATTAGCAATATCCTTCAAAATCTGTCGGATTGTTATTGAACATATGTTACGCAATTGAGCTGGTTCTGATTTTGATTTTATTGTTTATTTATTTAAAACTTTTACAAGCAAAAAGATACATAGGCAGACTTAATGCCTTAGGCATTCTCTACCAGTCAACCAAGGGTGAATGATTTTTTGGTGGTATGAGGAACAGGGTGTAAAGTTCAGTCATCCACCATAGAAAAGGGAGGATCCTCCGACCAGACGGGTGTTGTATCTGGTGGGCAACTGCCCGACGGTTGATGTCGGGACGTTGTATATATGCAAGTAGCGCGGTAAACTCTGCTTGCGCGATGCAGGATTTGCGTGACGTCAGTGTGACGCGTAGTTCGCATGTAGCGATGTTGATGCCGCTAAAATTGTATGATTATATTAAATGTGTATTACCTAATTGAAACAAATGAAAAATGGAAATCTGTGATTATTCTTTTAAATTTTTGGTAATCTTGTTAAAAAAAAATTGTGAATTATAATGTGACGTACAATGTTTTTGATAGATAAAGATAGAAAAGAATAAAAGAGATAGAGAGAGAGTGAGAGAGAGTGATAGAAGAAAGGACAGAGGGCATAGACTAGTGGCAATCGCTTTCTAAGCGTTTCGTATTTCTCTCGCCTTTTAGCAAGATTTACATAGCTTATGTAAATCTTGCTTTCGAAAGCTTATGTCAATCCAACATTTTGATGACAAACAAGTCCTCCATACAAAAAAATAAAATTAAAATGTCTGTTAGTAATGTCAATACAACAGTTTTTTACTAAATGCATATTATTATGCAAGTTTTAATGGTATATATAACAAAAAAACTATTTTTTTAATTTTTGTCTGTTCCGGCTCCGAAAACTCCTAAACGGTTGTACCCATTTTGACGGGATGCACTGGCTAAAGTTATAAGCTACTTTTATTTTAAAAAAGCCACGCGGGCAAAGCCGCGGGCTTTTTATATATTATGGGAACTAAATTTTTGCAGCATGATATTGTTTGTATTTGAAGACCATGTTTATAAACAAGTTTTTGTTTATTTGCTGTATGATCACAATATGATCACAACCGGGTGGGGTATTAATACCACTATCCAAACAAACAGCTATCGTACACATATTTTTTATTGCGTTTGCGCAACACCCAAACATGCATGAAGATAGTCCACTTTTTAAGGTTCCGTACCCGAAGGGTGCCAAACGAAACCCTATTACGAAGCCTCAGCTGTCCGTCCGCCTGTCTGTCAGCGGGCTGTATCTTATGAACCGTAATAGGTAGACAGTTTATCATAGATTGTGTGTTTCTATTGCCGCTATAAAAAAAATATTATTATGTGGTAAATTATTTCATGAATTAGTTTGTTAATTAACTACACTACCGAATTGGGACACTGTAATCAGAGTGTGTAGCTACCACAATTCATCTACATCCGCATCCAAAAGTCGTTCCTAATGGGACGAATTTTGAATGTGGAGGAACAAGATTATTCTCTCTCGTTTCTTGTATGGCATAAAATAAACGTGTTTTTAGGCGTTTTTTTGCTATATTGTAGGGTGGTACGGAACCCTTCGTGTGCGAATCCGACTCGATCATGGCCGGTTTTTTTATATTCGTCTCTCGTATTTTATAGTATCGTCATGAACGTGGTAGCAGATCTGACAGCCTACAGGCCATCCTATCCTGAATGGGCTACATACATGGTGGTCGGTTCTTTTATACGAACAACGTAGTACGATCTTTTTTTTTTTTTGGGAAATTATCAAATAACTTCTCCCGCTCTGGGCGGAACGGGAGGGCGTGTCACACTTTTACTGACTAAAACCCACCCGTGTTCCTTCCGTTGCCTGTGTGCCAGGGCCACGATATCCCTTTCGGACAAACTCGCAACCCTGGCAGGCATTGGTCCTAACGGATCCCGTCAGTTGGTGCTGACATCTATTTGAGGCACGCGTGGAACACAACGCGCCGTCGACCCAGGCCTGGTCTTTATCGGACGGCGAGCTACCCATTGCTCACCGTCCGCAAGCCCGCGTCTACGGTGGTCGGAAATCGGCTTGCGACTCCCGAGGCCAGGGGTGTATCTGCGGCGACTAAGAGCGCGAGGCGCGAACCTTGCCTTACGCTCACGCGTTCCGCCTCCTCCTTCGCTAGCATTACTGCTTCGCAGAAGGAGGTGACGGCCTCCCATGCACTCTCGCTCCGAACCATGGCCTGAACCAGGGCCGGACGCGAGAGATCGGCGCCGCCGATCGCCTCCGTGAGGATACGGCGGTGCTCCGCCCAAGCTGGTCAGACCTCCACCGTATGCTCCACCGTGTCGTCCGGGCGATCCACACAGTGGTGACACCTGGGCGTTTCCTCCCGCTTTATCCTGAACAGGAACCTCCCGAAACAACCGTGTCTGGTGAGGACCTGCGTCAGGCGGAAGGTGAGGACGCCGTGGCGCTTCTCTAGCTACTCCTCAAAGAGGGGACTTATCGCCACAATTGTGGCGTGCCCAAACGTAGTATGATCTGACTCAACACCTTAGCACAGCTGCTACCATAAGTCATAATTACTTATCTTTGCACTGAGTATTGTTCTACATTCGTTATTATCTTACAGGACATGACCGGCAAAATAATAACACTATTATCAAAGCGCCTTTTATCAGTTCAAATGAATAATAGTCCAGTTTAATTATTAAGGAAAATTATAATAACAGTATGCTTTATCAATCTGTGCTAACCTGCATCCACGTACATAATATTAATTATGGCTCCACGTCATTAATGTTATACGTTATAATAAACTGATTGTCGTTATATTTTGTCTTAAAAAAAGCAAAGGACTTTATCCAACCACGATTATAGATCAAGATTATATCTGGAATATAATATATATAAGAGACTGTTACCTCTAAGTGTTTCTTCTCAGGCTAGTCGGATAGGAAACAAATCCAGTTTAAAAAACATAATGTATTTTTGACGAATAAAAGTGTTTTTTTTAAACAATTTATAGAAATAAATGTCTTTAATGAAATCGAAAGATCCTTTGCAAATATTATGCTGCTCAAAATGTACTCTTACTTGCGTCCCATCTTCATCAGCCAATAGTTCTCCATTGATGGACTTAGGATATGCAATCGCACGCCATTTGACTTGATCCTCAGCTAATCTCATCTAGCTGCTATACCCTTTTTTTTACTAACTTCTCCCACTCCGGGCGGAGCGGGAGGGTGTGTCAGACTTTTACTGACTAAAGCCCACCCGTGATCCTTCAGATGCCTGTGTGCCAAGACCCCGATATCCCTTTCGGACAAACTTGTAACCCTTTTTTTTTTCTTTTTTTTTTGGGTGGGACATTATCAGATAACTTCCCTCGCTCTGGGTGGAGCGGGAGGGAGTGTTAGACCACGATATCCCTTTCGGACAGGCTCGTAACAAACTTGTAACCCTGGCAGGCATTATTGGCCCTTTCGAACCCCGTCAATTGGTGCTGACATCTCTTTGAGGCGCGCGTGGAAAAAAAACTGGTCTTATCGAACTTTTCTTTACTACGGCTAACTTTTGCTGACTACGGCGAAAAATAAAGTAAAAAAGGCAGTCGAAGAGATAAAGGGGAGTCAAAACTGTGACTTGAAGTCGGGTAAGGACTAAAAGTCAAAAAAAGAAACTATGGAACTTATAAAAAGGCCGAACATTCGGCCGATGAAGTATCGGCCGAATGTTCGGTTTAGCGCTTCGGAGTAGGTTACTTCGCGATTCTTATCGAGTTTCTTTGAGAACTCCTTCTAGCACCCCTTTTGAAATCTCTTCAAGGATATATTTATGAAGGTCATGTATGTAAATAGGATATAAAAATTAGTCTATCTTCGGTTATCAGATAAATATTTGTATCTTATCGACAAGTTTTGCGTTTTCACCTATTTATCCAAGGGCGTTATTATTTACCAAAACATTTGATATTTTTGACGTTTTTAGTATCTACACTTTTTAATAGGGTCATGGTCAATGTGAACTTAGGTAAAGTTTTAAAATCAGCATGCAAATTTAAGGCAAATACATCCTGTCATGACATCAAAGCCAAAACTAGCATTGATCACGCGTCCGAAAGCGTGTTCACTGTAGATTGGCGTTTTTAAACTATTCAATCCAAGTTTGTATATTATATTTTTTTTTCATCCAGATCTGTCAATTTCCCTATGCACGTTTTTTTTTACAGTTAGATATTTTAGTGGTTTGTTATGGGAAGCAGACAGCCCAAAGCCAATATAATCACCTATCTCAAATGATTTGGTCACAAACACCAAATAATATCAGAGACAGTGCATACCGATCTCTGTCTTGATCATCCTTTCAAAAAACCGGTAAAGCTTGCACGCTGGCAGCCACCACTATCCATGTGACGTCACAACCTCGTCGGCCAATAGCAAGGTGCACCGCGTGCAGGTGAAGTTTAAAAACCTCAATAAATTTAGTGTGACAGGTGACGTCATTTAATGCAAACCGTCAAGGCTAGAGTTCGATATTTAAAGTTTGAAAAAGGAAAACTTTTTTACTGGTCAGTTGACAAAACTTAAGATTACGCCTGTTTTCCCTGAAGAGTTAGGCAGAGGTGTACGTATAGTACAGCCACATTTCGCCGTTATGTTTAAATCCCGAGCCTATTGCCATCAACCGGGCACAAATCTAGACTCCGGGAAGCTACTGAGAAATTTCTCGACCTGGGACCGAATTTCATTTTTCCCGATCTGGGACTCGAACCCGGACCTCATACTCAGCAGTAGCGCTTGGGACCACTAAACCAACGAGGCAATAAAATCTTTTAAAAAGATTGTGTCTGTGTGTTTGGTTTTATTTATTCGTTTTCACAATTTATGTTACTTTTACAATCACAAAGCAAAGTTTCTTCGTCGTAATTCGTTCGTTGTTCTGAATATTATTTATGAGAACTTTTACCCGTGAAGGAGGTAGGTAGGTTCCTTTCTTTGTTATCTTGATTTTCTTGTCTGGCAAGGGTTTGGAAAAGAAGTTTCCCTCTTGTGTACCTACAAAAGGTTTCCTTTTCTTGTAACCTCTTAGGGATGAAAAGTGTCAAGGACCTCTTTCAGTTTCCGGTAGCTTTTATTAACAGTGTTTTTGCTTAGAGTCCAAGCTTTTTAATTTTGTTTAAAATTGTCATCTCGCAGGTCAACCTACGAGGTTGATGGAGTCTAAGCCAAAAAAAAATATATTGAATTAGGTATTTCATTGAATAAAAGAAAAGAAAAACAAAATAATTATTAAAAAATCATAAAAAAATCTAGTCTACGTTTAGGCCGAAAACGAAAAGACGAAAATATTTTTTATTTTTATAATTCCAGGGTTAGAAATGGTTGAAAACAGGGATGATTCCTATGCACAGAGTAATTTGCTGCAGAATCGTGATAATTTTCTTTCAGACGTCGCGGGGGGGGGGGGTCTAATACCTCACCCCCCGCAGACTTGAGGGCCGCCACTAGCCGGGGATCACGGAAGTAATACTAGCTCCCAAGATCCCCGGTGCAAGTGTGGGAAGGGAACACCGGGGTGGTTTTTAGTCAGTAAGAGTCTGACAGACCCCTAAAAATAATATTTTCAATTAACAAAACTGGAAAAAAGTCAAACAAGCCTATATTGAAAAGTCAACCGACTGACAGACATATTTGTACCGAGGAGAGCAAAGACGCGAAACGAAACTAGTTTTGTGACCGTCAACCTTTTACCCGTTCATGAATTTTTCGTATTTTGTTCAAACGAATGTTGCTGTCAAGTTCAAATACGTAATACTAATTTATGGTTTGATTATTCAATTTATTAGAATTAAATAGTTGTCGTTTGTTTTAAATTGTTGTGGTTTCCTGCTTCTATGTTGACTTTAACAAAAAAGGTTTTATGCAAAGATTTAAAAACCGGCCACGTGCGAGTCAGACTCGCGCACGAAGGGTTCCGTACCATTATCAATAAAAACGGCAAAAAAAAAACACGTTTGTTGTATGGGAGCCCCCCTTAAATATTTGTTTTATTTTAATTTAATTATTTATTTTTAAAGTGAATATATAACTAAATATTCTGTGAATATTTCAAGCGTCTACCTGTTGCCGTTGTCAATACAGAGGAAAAACGAGCAAAAATAAATCACGTTTGTTGTATGGGAGCCCCCTTAAATATTTATTTTATTCTATTTTTTAGTATTTGTTGTTATAGCGGCAACAAAAATACATCATCTGTGAAAATTTCAACTGTCCAACTATCACGGTTCATGAGATACAGCCTGGTGACAGACGGCCAGACATACAGACCGACAGACAGACGGCGGAGCCTTAGTAATAGGGTACCCGTTTTACCCTTTGGGTACGGAACCCTAAAAACTATCTTTCAAATACGTGAGCTCCATAAAAGATCCTTCTCGTTCCAGAGTTTCTTGCCCGTTCTTTTCCATCGTTTTGGAATGGGCAACTTCAACTTTCTGACTAACTGACCGACTCTTTGAATATTCAAAATTGCCTGTAAAATGGTTTAATTGAAATAAATGCTTTGAGTTTGCGTTCCTACAAATTGCCATTCAAATGCTTTAGAAAACGTGTTTAATATAATAATATTTATGTAAAAGAAACAGATAGATAATAATTTAATATTTATTTAGTAATAAGGACAATCATTAAAGCGCTCTTCCCCTCTCCTACTTATTTAAAATGTTGTTTTTTATTTATTTTTATTTAAATAAATTTTATTAAATAAAAAATTTAAAATGTTGCTGTGCCCGACAGCGTCCATAATTGTTTCTATGTAGTATTATTTACCACTTGTTTGTGTACATTATGGATTGCAATAAAGATTATTTGAATTTGAGTCTAATTTTCTTTGTTCTAAAATATAATTATCAAACTTGATTAATCAAATTAGAGTTGACCTATACTCGCTTAGTCCTAACATTGTTCACATCAAGCTTGCCTATCAGCATAACAGTCACCAATTTAATTTGACAAAGAACTTGTGCAGCCAAAACCAGTTTGAAAAAAAAACCAGAAATACCTATGTCAGCCGTCAGCTGCAACGGGGCACCAGTGCAAGTTATAACAACCTCGAACCAAGCAACGTGACAAGACAGGGTAAGATAAGACAAGTCTTGTGTCACAAACTCAACTCAAGTATGTTGGGGTCGGCTTCCAGTCTAACCGGATGCAGCTGAATACCAGTATTTTACATGAAGCGACTGCCTGTCTGACTTTCTCAACCCATAATATGAGTAATATGATACTCCTTGGTAAGACTGTTTGTCAGATTTTGGGCTTCTGATGACCCGTAACGACTGTCAAAGATCCACGAATGACAGCCGGGAACAACAGTTTAAACGTGCTGTCCGAGTCTCGGTATGTAAATATGGTCACCCATTCACTGACCAATCCCGGCAAGCGTAGCTTAACCTGGTGGATCGATCCGTATGGCGTTATTACTTAGCCACGAGCTCCTCTGAAAGAACTCTAAAGAAACTCTGTCAGATGTTGTACTAAATTGTTCCTCTACCTATTTGAAACAGTTCTTCATCATCTCTACTTTGGAGATGCGAGAACCGTCTCCGAACCTGTGGTGCAATCTACAACGCTACATGCGAACTACGCATCGAAGACCTGACGTCACACAAATCCTGCATCGCGCAAGCAGAGTTTACCGCGCGACTGGAATATATACAAAGTGGGAGCTACCTTACCGACGGAACGGTAGCAGGGTGTGGATGTGGAGCTGGGCTACAAACTGGCTCCGCCTCCTATCATGCCTTCTGTACCCCAAAACATGCAGCCAAAAGTGACCTCTGCGCTGCCATCGTAGACGCCGTGGAAGTGGCGAGGTTTTGAGCTAAATTTGGATAACTGTCGAGCTAGCGACGCGAAGAACAATCCTCTTGTCTTTGACCGATTTTTTAGGAGACTCTTATCATGCCTTTTGGTGGGTTCGAACCAAAGACTATATTCTCTTTGGTTCGAACCCAGGTAAGCACTTTACTTTGTGTTAATACTTTCATCACCACTGCTCTTAAAACGGGAAAAAAAACATTGTGAGGGAACCGGCATGTCCTAGAACGAAAAATTCGAAGATATGTGATATCTACCTACCCGCACTGGACCCGCATGGTGGATTACAACCCACTTCCCTCATAGAGAGGCCTGCGTCCCAGCAGTGGGAACATTATAGGCTGAATATGAACATGCCTTTTTGATGTGTAACTTCTTTACTCTCGTTTTCTGTGGGAGTGATTTCGTGAAAAGGGACGAAAGTGTGTAACAGGAAGTGACAGCTTAAGCATGCAATAAGTAAGTACTTTTTAATAGCATGGAATTAATGTACTCATGGAATTAGTTGATAATATAACGTTTACAAGTAGTGGAGGCTATTCCGTCACTGCTCAGTTGCTTATTACCAAAGTGAGATGTCAGATGTTACACATCATTTGCGACTACTGTAAGGCACGCTGGTATTTTTTCTTCAATGCGAGCCTATTAAAAGTCTTTAAGAACCAAAAGACAATTTCCTAACTTATAACACAATAACACTTTGCCTGACCATATGGAAAAAGAAAGACTATCTACGACAACTCTATCAACCTTGCCATCATTAAAATCAGCCGTAATTAAATATAACATCCCATAACATCACGCCCGTATTCCACCCACATTTCGCCAGTTATGTTTAAGTCCCATGTAGGGCCAGCCTATTGCCATCAACCGGGCACAAGTCCAGACTTTGGGCTGCTACTGAAAAATTCCAGTAACACAATAACACTTTGGCCCACCCGGGAATTGAACCCAGGACCTCATGGTCAGCAGCAGCGCTTGCAACCATTAGACCAACGAGGCAGTACTTCATTAAATTCCAATTAAATTTGAGCTTGGGTACAAGCTACTCTTAAATTCCCATTCGTATGGGAGGCCTCGGCGTCTGCAAAATTTCTAGTAAATATTAGTGTACCGGCTTTCATATCCTCGGTCCACGGTATCGAGAAATTAATCAGGAAGATGCTAGCCTCCGATATGCCGGAGGCATATGATGCTTCACTGAGGCTATGGTTGCCAGGAGAATTGCCTGCCTTGAATTCTCGTCTACTCGACAATCCATCTTCCCAGAGACGGTGGGATGAGCCGCTCTGCAGAGTTCAGAATAATGTACTTGACACGTATGCCCCTAATGCGGAGCGTTCACGTCCTGTGGGTAAGTGGGAGTCGGGTCTGTGGCTTCATGCACTACCGTCGTCGAACATAGGCAATTTGTTCGACGACACTACTTTCCGCTTCTCTGTATCCCTGTGACTAGGAGTTCCTTGTTGTTCCCCTTATCAAGTGCTGGCTTTTACCATGGCCAGAGGCTATATATAAGCATTGCCATACAAAGTGGCAATGCCGTTAGTCCTGATTACATTAACCAGGATGAATTTTTCGACGTCATATTTTAGCTTATAAATAGTTTTAGTTATATTTATTAGTGACTTGTGGACAGCATATTAATTCAGATTTGTTAGTTGTAATGGCAATGTTGTCATTTGGTTTAAATATGTAGATTTTTATTTTTATTATTTTAGTAATATTTTATATAGATTCTTTTTTAATTTGTGAATGTGAGAATGTTGTAGGCTTAATAGGGTTGGGTTTGTAAACCATCTTCTATTTTGTTAAGGACTTGGTACTTGTTGACGGGCCTACACTGTCCTCCCATTCCTATTAACACTAACTTGAAAACATTGTGAAAGTCCACTTTTTTTTTAAAGAGTAACCGTGGAGTTTCTTGCCGGCTCTTCTCCATAGGAAACGACCAATTGGAACCGTGCACCTAGCTTCTAACGTTTCATAAGTGCCCATGTAGGTTTATGTGAAATTAAATATTTTGATTTTGATTGCTTTTGAGTTCGGTTAGGTTAGTTATATTTTTATTTTAATAGCTTGTTAGTTCATTCAGTATAAGAATTCTATCCAGTGTTACACATATTTTTAGTCTCTTTAATATTGTTTTTTTATTAAAATAATAAATTCATATGTTCGATAGGATTGGCGCAAAATAAGGAAGAACGGCAATCAACCATATGTTTCGCACTGTCTTTGAAATGCTGTAAATTACGATGGAGATGAATTAAATTCGCAAAATAAAGTTCTAGTTTATCATGTTTATACATACAGGTTTTTACCCAAACAGACTGTTCGTGGTGCTCATCATAACTATGCTTGTCAAACTAGTTGGTGATTGTAAAACTAGTATTTTACTGCTAAAACTGTTTCTGGGCTCAAAGTTAAAGATAATAATTATATTTAAAACTATGAAGTTTAGGCTAACTTATATTTCTTTTAAAGTTTATTTTATTACTGCTATGTTGGTTTAGAGCTCACAAGCGGGATTACTGAGCGCTGGGTACTGGAATCGATTACCGAGTCGAGCTAAGTGTTATTGGGGTTTTTAATTCAGAACCAGATGTATGAACGTAACTCAAGCAAAAGGAGTACGTAAGGAGCGTAGCAGGTGGCGTTCTATAGTTTCTGCCTACCCCCATGGGAAGAAGGCGTGAGTTTATGTATGTATGTATTTAATTCAGGAATGTCTTTAATGTAACTATTTTTATAATAGGGGCGACCCTATCTCCATTAATCAGCCACAAATCCAGTATCCAGGCTGCTAATGGGAATGGTCTGAGAACGGCAAAACCCAGTAACTTTGTCCGTCCAGGGAATAGAATCACAGATCGTCTGCTCGGAAGTTAGGTTTTGCGACCACTACACCAAAATGTCAATCATTGGCTTATTTTATTTAAACTAAGTACCTACTTCATATTTTGAATGCTTAAACAAGGTAAGTATATTTAATATTACAAGATTACCTAGTCATTTTAATAAAAAGTCGTTTTTCATTTCGAATGAAGAATATCGCAGACTGTCATTTGTTTATTTTATACTAGCTGCTGCCCCGCCTTCGCCCGCGTGGCTTTTTCTATAATAAAAGTAGCCTAAGTTACTCCATAAAACATCAGGTATCTGCCAGTGAAAGTCCCGTCAAAATATTTCGGAGATTAACCGGAACAAACATACAGACAGACACCAGACATTTTTTTTAAAAAGTATTTTTATAAGTGCCGTATATTTTCATAAGCATTAAGTAAAAAGCTGTTATTTTGACATTATAAACAGACGGTTAAATTTTATTTATTTGTTTAGATTAATCATTTTAATAAAAAGTAGTTTTTCATTTCGAATGGAGAATATCGCAGTTTGTTATTTATTTTTATATAATTTTCTCCGTGAACTTGAGTGCTGCCAGTACCAAGTTGATTGGTAAGTAGACTTTTATGGCTTCAAGTTGTATCAAGTTTTTACACATAGGTAAGTGTAGGTACCTAGATGTCTGTTCACCTTTCAATGTAATATTGGCGTGAAATAAATCTTTCTTTGATCCAACATCGTGTTTTTTTTTGTGCTAAATATTTAGTTATTCACGTAAAATATAGGATTTCTATGATGTATTAAGTAATTACAGTATACACTATCAATCAGTTTAAAAATAGTTTTTAAAACAATTGCCTTTAGTACAAAAGAGACACAATACAAAAACGATACAGGTTGAAAATAAAAAGCCATAATTTTTTACAAATAAAAGTCAAATAAAGTTTCAGACTTACCGAAACGGCGAAACTTCCTCAGTTTAAAACACAGACACAACACAGAACTTTAAGACACATAAGAAACCACTGGGATTCCTGTCAATGCAATGTAACTTTCTACTTTGGCTCTACAACTTTTAAACACAATTCCACTAGAAATTATAACAAAAACGACATTTGAATTTCGATTTTTAGTTAGCAAACACGCGTTCTTTATTCAAAATTAGTTGTTCGATTTATTTTTGATACGTAAAAGTTTTTTATGGCGGAACGGCGAGAGACGTGCGGCCTCTCTGAACGGTGGTTCGCATCTGGCAAAATGCCTGACCTTCGCATAATCAAACGCAGTGGAGTGAAGTTGGCTGTAGACCGGTTTGCTTTAGGCAAAAGTGGTACTTTTTTCTTTTTGCCCTCAGTCGCACTTCAGTGTGGAGAACTTTTTTTTGGTTTTGTGACTATTATCGAGGTGTGTTGCGTTTGAGAGTGAGTAGAGTTGATGGTGGTTTTAATATCTATGGAGGGTTTGTATCAACGTATTACCGAGTGTTCGTAATAGTTAAAATTATGCTGTTTATAGAATTAGACCTAATGGCTTATGATACAATTAGATACCAGCAGGCTTGATATGACGCTTTTTATTTGCTACTCTACCTACTGTAGAATAGAAATCGCTTGTCTACCCTTCTCGGTAGAAAACTGTCAACTGTTTACACGGCAACGTAATTTTTGTCTACTCATCCGTCGACAAAACGCTTGTTCTCGTGCTAACCCGTGGAACGTGGAAGAATATCGTAGGTACAGATCAAGGAGAATACTCAACCGGATTAATAAGGGATTTAACTCTAGGTAGTTTTATTTATGGTTAAGTTTTGGATTTTGCTCTTAAATCTCACCTTCTGTATGTACATACCAACAGAGGGTCTTGCCCCACGTATGACCTCCTTTTTTATACAAAATTATGGAACCACAACGTGGACCATAACATCCAAGCAAAAAGGGTCCAGTACCCCGCGCGTTTGCGTTAAGATTTTTGTTCTCACCCTTATAGTCTTAGCATTATGATCGATCCGTCAAATTTTAACGCAAACGAAATAGTTACGTTTACTCTATTGCAAACTGACACTTGGGGTACAGTTCTCGACATTTATTTTCCGAGATACACGCAGTTTTCTAAAGTTGGGTGACAGAATTGCATTTCGCGAGTTTAATTGATTAATTAATACTCAATTATCTACAAGTTCATGTACTAAATGACTTTATATGATGTTTCTAAGTACCAGAAATTTTAAGTGAAAAGTTTAGTAAAAGGTACCAGTGGTATGTACCAGTGGTGTCACATATCAAATTTGAAAATGCTTTTTCTCAACGTTTCAACTTCAAATGTCTGATAGAAAAATAAATGTGCCAGTTTTAGAATATTTTTTTTTAATCCCTATCCCTATTCTAGATTCCGTATCTAGTCTTAACTTAAGGCTAATAATTTTCGAGGCGACTTACAACTTAAAGGGCGACTAACTATTTGCTGCAAAAAAAAATAACATGGCAGCGATTAAATATTATTTCTTAATCGCTGCCAAGTCATCTACTGTTATTGAATCATTTGGGTTAGGTTAGGTTAGAACAGTAACCATTAACAAGCGAAGGCGAGCGAGCGAAGCGAGCGTGCCGCGGTAGCGGCCGCCGAGCGCCAGATCCCCTCTGTTGTTGGTTATTTCAGTTACCAAAACAAAAATTCGATGCCAGTTTAAATTAAAATAAAGCTAACAACTGATTATTGAGCTGCTACTTTCTACTTAAAATAATCCTTCGCTGTAGCTGCCAACCTACTATTTGTGTTACCGGATTTAATTATTTTTTTATCCCAAATTCAGATTAATTTATCTCTGCGTTAAATACATGCCTTAACTTAATACCCCACTACTTGGCGGGACAGGCTTTCACGCCCTACCACCGCGCCGGCGTCGCCACCATCGAGGCGGTCCGGCCGGTACTCGAGCCCTGGCTCGGGAGGAGGCACGGCTCCCTGTCGTTTCGGGTGACGCAGGTGCTCTCGGGGCATGGCTACTTCGGGAAGTACCTGTGTCGCATAAACAGGGAGTCGGAGGCCCGGTGTCACCACTGCGTCGACTGCCGGGGGGATACGGCGCGGCATACGCTGGCAGAGTGTGCCGCATGGGAGGAGCCTCGCCGTGCCCCCATCTCATGAGTAGGCAGTGACCTGTCGCTGCCGGCCGTGGTCGAGACGATGGCCGGCAGCGAGGAGTCCTGGGACGCGGTGGTATCCTTCTGCGAAACAGTCGTGTCGCAGAAGGAGGCTGCGGAAAGGGAGCGGAAGATCTCGTCCGCTCACCCGGCCCGCAGCAGGCGCACTGTGCGGCCGCAAGAGGGCAGACAATGCCGTCTTCCGGCCCCCCTAAATGGGTACAGGGACGGCGGACTCGGGGACGTCCGCCGCCCCCTATCACACTGGACCCGAGGTGACGGCGCGTAGTGTCCACACGCGCCCCTTTCAGACATCGCGGGGGGGGTCTAACACCTCATCCCCTCTGCAGCTTGAGGTGGCCCGCTGAGGCGGGCCGGCACTAGCCGGGGACCACGGAAGTAATACTAGCTCCCAAGATCCCCGGTGCAAGTGTGGGAAGGGAACACCGGGGTGGTTTTTAGTCAGTAAGAGTCTGACAGACCAATCCCTGTCCGTCCAGCCCACCCCAGGGCGGAGGACATCCATGGGGATTTTCCACCCCGGCAATAAAAAAAATACCCCACTACTGGACCCTTTTTACTTGGACGCCCACAATATGTTTATCTAATTTTAACTAAACTAGCCACAAAACTGCTCCACATTGTTATTATAAAAACTAGTATTTTCACGACTTCTATTTTCATAATTATTAACAGGATGTGCAATATGCTAGCCTAGAATATGCCAAAACTAGTTTTTTGTTAACAAACTAGATTTCTTGTATTATAAACTATTAGAGGTTTCTTTTAGTAGGTCACGATGTATGGTAAGAAGTGTTAGTAAAAAGATTCTTATGTATAGGAAGATAATTAGGATTGATAGTAAGTTAGTTCAAAATAAGGATGGGTGCGAAAAAACTCGATATCATTAGTAAATATAAAAGGGACTGCCAATGCGTTGCTGACCTAAAGGTGTGTCTACACTATTATGGTGGCAACAGGGGCAACCTCTTACCATGGATTCAGTACATTCAGTGCATGGATTCTGCATCGTCCTCACAAGTATATTTTCAATAAGAATGATGTAACCCAACACTTTGTATCAAATATTTTATTTTAAAAGAGCTTCCGTGGAGTTTCTTGCCCGTTCTTCTCCATAGGAACCTACTATTTGGAATGGGCAACTAGCTTCATATTTGTAAATGACCGACTTGTTGACAATTCAAAAATACCTGTAAATGGTTTAATTGAAATGAATGCTTTGAGTTTGAACCCTCCTGCGTTGAAGGTTTTCGGATTTTTGCAGGCATTATTTTTTGCTTGCATAGAAACCTAGATATAGTGCACAAGATACCTATTGGTTCAAAATTTTCAAAGAAAGATGTGTTACAACGCCATAATCACGTACGAGCGTTTTTATGAAAAGTATGACGGGTTGGCTGCTCTTAAATCGAAATACAGCAAAGCTACATAATCACAGAAAAAGTGATGGTGGCAAAACTTCCCCTGAAAATCGCTACCCCTATCGTGAACGCTTGATTTACCTGAAAGTTGTCACAGAGAGCTTTATCCTGAATATAGGTAAGTACATTAAGAAGAAGGTTCGGTTGTAAGGCCCTTTGCACTGAGTATTGTAAGAACAGCTAAAAAAGTACCCAATTCATAAAGCCCAGACATAATCTTGGTCAGATCATGTGCGGACCATGTGATCCGTGTCTGTCTTTTGAGGAAAGAACCACACAAATAACATCACTCAAACAGCCGGGACCACTTAAAAACGGGGCTTAACGTGCTTTTTGAGGCACGGAAGGGTCTCCATTTGTAATGGATGGTCATGGTAATGGAAATTACATAAGACAGTCCCCCAAAAACGCCCACCCTTCGCCACTTCCTAGTGCTTTAGCTGGGAAGAAGAAGTGGCGCAACAAACTTCCCAGCAGCACAGCTGTCTGTTCAGTAAGAAAACTTGATTCTATACAATAGTATGTAAAATAATTTGCATTACAATTGTTAAAAAATTAAACTAAATTTATTTGCCATACCTATGTTGGGTCACTATTAGAATATCCACGTTGCAAAATGACCACATCGCCTTAACGTCTTAATATTAAAACGCCATGGTTACTAAATAGACATTAACGCTAAACGCCTAGATAGCAAACGCCACTATACAAAAAAAAAATCGTAAAAACTATACTCAAGCAGAAATAAAAAATTTAAACTATTATAAAAAAACGTAAATAGAACGTACCTAAATAAAACCCTCCAGGCGATGGGCGTGCCTGCTTACATAAAGATATAGGTAGTCCAATTACCTGCTGATTATCTTAACATTTCAAGATGAAAAAGAGGTAATTAACAGGTGAACCCACGTTGCGATACAAGTGTTCAATAAATGTAAAAGTTCATACAAGTTTTTCTTTAATCAATAAAAATGACAATGGGCATTCTGCGGCTCATCTAAAGTAATAAACGAATCTTATAATCAAACTATGAAAAAAATAAACAATCATTGGGATTTAGAATAATCTAATCTTATGATACTGGATATTATATATACCTTATGGATATTCCAGCATCATAAGGTTAGATTATCCAAGAGTCCATAACACACTATAAAGTGTGGACCCTTGGATAATCTGACAGATCAGATCAGACCTGTGGAGGTCAGACGGTCATGTTCATACTGATATTCAGACGCATAAGGTTAGATTGGATGCCACAGCCGACTCCAAAGTAGTTGATAAAATCTTCTAAAATTATGAGTTAATAAAGAAAAGTATTCATTGAAACTCGCACAAGAATAGCACAAACTAAATAGAATGACACAGTCATACAAAAAGAAACGAAAAAATTAAAATAAAATACAAAACGTCCTGTAAGAGGCCAAAAGGCTATTTAAGATCGAGCTGACGACGACATGACGTAACTGTTTGTAATGATTAGAAAGATCCGACAAAGAACAATGGCGAACTCCCAAACAAATTTTTGTCGATATTTTTTTTTTTGCGTTTGCCGATGAACAATATGTAAAAGTACAGAGTTGGAATTCCTAAACAGTTTTGTCTTCAGTTATACTTTTATAGGGAGTCAGAAATTAAAGATATTTCTGTTTGAAGTTCTGGAATCTAGAGGTTATATCTTGTCAACAACAGACCCTAACTGAAAAATAAATATAGATTGATTAAATATCATTGATAGAAATGCATTTTTACAGCAAAATAAACTACGGACTACGTATTCAGAATTATAAATCTAGCTGACCGTGACATGCGTAGGTCTGCCACATACCCACATGCGACGCAGCGACGTAAGTAAATAAATGTTCAGAAGAATATTTAGTTAATAGAAATTTTACCCAACTGTCTGTAGGACCATTATAATTATATGGTAGGAAAAGCAGTGGTGGCCGAGAAGCAGTGGTGGCTCAGTGGTAACAGCCGCGACTTACGATTTGTACGTCGTAGGTTCGAACCCAGACAGGCCCTTTACTTTGTGTAAATTATTTCATCACCACTGCAGTTTTAGATCACGGTGACATAAGTAGACGCTTAATAATTCCAGTAACAATTTTCTCACCATTGTTCTTTCATATTCATATTATTCATTTAATGACAAAACCTTGAAATATTTTGCCTGCAGCTGAATATGGTCAACCCCTAATAGCGGATAGAAGCAACTGAGGAACTCAAACCACATTTTCACATAAACCTTTTTGACGTATCTGGGGGCACGGTAGTGCCCCCGCCAAGCCGAACCAATAAAAAAACTTTTTACAAAAAAAAAAAACAACTAACTTTACTTTTTTTACAAAATACTGCTTTTCCCGATGCAGGGGTGTTAATTGTTGAGGAGTTCTCCTGGTAAGAACAAGGATAACTGATGGCGACTTCACCATATGCATTTTGATGAACATAAATTGCTTAGCAACCATATTAAAGTGCCTAATCGAATCGCAACGGTGAAATACTTATTATTAAGTAGTTCCGGGGTGGCCATCTGTGGTCTTCATCATCAGTTCCACTTCACCAAATGGTGCTTTTCGAGTGCAAATGCACGAGTTACTATAAAAAATACTCAAATCGCTATAGGTATGACTATAAAATTTGAGGATTTGTCTCGATTTCCATGGGATTTCTCATCAGATTCTGATTTGGTGGCAATTGGCCCTTCCATACAAACAAATAATTTTTAAAATCCGTCCACTATTGACGGAGTAATCGGTGAAAATACATTAAAAAAAAACATACAGCGGAATATTTAACCTTCTCCTTTTTGGAAGTCGGTAAAAAAAGAGCTTCGTCGTATTTTCAAATCCGCTCATAGCTTCGGATTGAAAAACGCTAGAGAGCTCAAATTCGCAGGATAAGATCAAGTTAGCAGAACTAAGTTTAATTTGTCTAGCTTTTATACTTTGTATTTTATTAATAGATACCAAAAATACGTCGATTTCATCACTCACACACTCATCAAAATCTCTAGGGCACTTCCCGAAGTCCTAGAAAGCTGGAATTTTGTATGCAGGCTAGGATTGGCACACAAACAACAACAAAATTAAGAAATCTGTAACTTTCACCTTCCAACCCCCTTAACGGGAGGCGCAACCCTGTATTTAAAATAAATCCTCTAGGGTACTTCCCAAAAGTCTCAGAAAGTTGAAATTTGGTATGCAGGCTAGGATATTTGTACAAATAAAAAATGAAATCCCACCAATAACATTTCATGTGAAGTAGGTTGCCAAGACTCACATAACACTTTATCTGTTAAAAAGTTATCAGATCTTATGAAGAGCCAAGCCCCAAACTCTGCAAGGCCTAACTCTACAAACCTTACATCTAGGTCAAAATTTATGAGGTATTCCACTCAGAGCCCTGATTTCAACAGCACTTCGGATGGCTATGTAAACATTTTAAATCAATAAAAATATAGAAAGAAAGATGTTTGATGGTTGTAGCACATAATAAATGATCTACCAACTCCCAAACTAAGTCTAGCTTGTATTTTGGGAGTTAGTGGTTCTTAGAATGCAGGACTTACATAGACACAACCTTGCAGCCTAGGAATTAATAATAATAAATAATAAAATTTATTCAAAAAATATAAGATACAACGTTTACAGTTCTTCTTAAATCTACGTCAAGTTCACGATGATGTGTGCCTGAACTAGGAAGTCCTGTGTTTCAGGCGATTGGAGGTAACTTTAGTTGACATTATAATCACATAGCTTAATAATATATTTGGTAACAAGGTATATAAAAAAAAAATTATAGTAGTATCTTAACCTAGCTAACTAAAATAAAATAAAAAATAACAATATGAACAATATTTACTTTAGCACAAGTAATAACTTTTCTGTATCTTCATAGGACATAGTTTGAAGAGCTTCCTTAAGGATTTTCTTGCAGTTACTGTGGTTTAAGGAGTAGATGTTTCCTTTTTCATTTAGCCTGTTATAGAGTAGCGGTCCGAGGTACATATAAAACTTGGCTGTGAAAGCATGTTTTGTACTTTTTTGAGGGCAAAACTATATCTTTCCGTCTTTTTTTAGTAAAATCAGTGCTGTATGGAAGTGCTGCGTGTTGTTTTAGTACAGTGCTCATAATAAATAACTGTCGAACTGTTAGTACTTCACAAGATTTATACAGGAGGTTAGTGGGGAAAAGGAAAGGGCGGCAAGTAGCTACCTTGAGAATAGCTCTTTGAGCTCTTTCAATGGGCAATAACAGACCTTTACTCACCCCACCCCATGAGGTAATACAGTAAGTCAGAATTGACTGACAAAGAGCAAAATATACTTGCCTCAGCATTTTTGGATCTGTAATAAATTGTAACTTTTTGAATACGAATATCAGCTTACGAATTCTATTATTTAGAGCTTCCATATGTGGTTAAAAGGAAAAGGTTTCATCTATTATAATACCTAGGTATTTTATTTTATCAGTATTTTTAATATTGGGACACTTACACCTGTCATCTGCTGGTTCTGGGCAACAATGAGCATGCAACGCTGTGGGGATATTCGATATATGCTTGCGCATCGAAAACTTAATGTATTTTGTCTTTTCTGCATTTAGAGTTAGTAAGTTATTTTTAAGCCATTTATTTACAATATTAAATCCGTGTTGCGCAAGATTGTAGACTTCGTTTTCTGAGTCAGCCGAAAAAAGTAAAGCAGTGTCATCAGCGTAAGCTATGATAGTGCCATGCTCTAGCTTTAGATTGCAAAGTTCATTTATGTAGATCAAAAACAAAGTGGGCCCTAGAACACTTCCTTGGGGAACACCAAAAAATGTGTTTTTTTGAACCTCGCTTATAACATCGCCAATCTTTACGCACTGGGAACGATCTTCTAAATAACTTTTGAATAATTTCAGCTTACACCCATGGTCAAGCTTGCGCAACAGAATTGGAATGGAAACTGTGTCAAAAGCTTTGGCAAGGTCCAGGAAAATTCCTACTGTGTGGTAACCCTGTCAAGTTCTTGCGCCAGATAGTCAGTCAAATGATGTACCGCATCGGCAGTTGAAACTTTAGGCCTGAATCCAAACTGCCGTTCAGACAGAATAGATTTATCTTCCAAATATTTCAACAACCTTTTGTTTATTATTTTCTCCAGTATTTTTGACATAGAAGGAAGTAAAGAAATAGGTCTATAATTTGCCACTTGCTCTTTGCTGCCTGATTTATAGACAGGGACAATTACAGCTTTTTTGAGACACTCTGGAAAATTACCTGAAGATAAACAAATGCGGAAAATATAAGTCAGTGGTGGTACCAAAATGTCCTTGAATTTTTTAATAATTTTATTCGATATGTTGTCCCAGCCTACTGCACAGTCTTCTTTCAAGGTCATGATTATACTTTCTACCTCAGTCTCGTCAGTATCTAGCAGCACGAAGGATGTTAAAGCAGTGTTAGATGTAAAAGGAGTGCTCGTTAGGTTTTGAGATTGACCCAGATTTTTCTCTGCCAGACACTTACCCACATTTACAAAGAAATTATTTGCTATGTTAGCGGATTCCACCGGTGACGAGTGTGCTTGTAATAAACTTGAAGATGACTCATATTGTTTTGTGGTATACGTTGCGTCTTTAATACATTTCCAGATCGTTTACTATTTGTTCCAGCCTTTTCCAATGCCACTTTGTCGTAGTTGCTTTTAATTTTTTTAAGGAGATCATTACAGAAATTTCGATATCTTTTGTACGAAAGTTGCAATACTGCATTTTCTGGATTTGAGTTAGCTATCATATGCAGTTTATCCCTATGTTTCATACAACGAATAAGACCTGATGTGATCCATGGTTTTATGTTGTGGTTTTTGTTGCTAAACTGCGATACGACTGTGTTTTTCTGAAAATTGCATTTCGTAAGTTTTCAATTACAAACAACGTGCAAAACTGCGGGTCAGCGGAATTATAGACTGGATCGAAATCGATGACGCGTAAATCATCTTCAAGTTTATTTATGTTCAGTTTTGAAATTTTGCGAGTGTCTTGTTTAGGTAATTTACAATTTAGGGTTAGTAGGGCAGCATTGTGATCGGAAATAGTTGAGTTAACAACAAGTGCAAGTGAAGGGAAATTCGCTTTAAGCATAATATGATCCAAACAGGAACCACTGTGATGTGTAGGAAAGCTGTGTGCTGGGAGCAGGCCATGAAAGGCGCATAGGTTGAGGTAGTCCTGAGCAGTAGCATCAGCACTTCCGGGAAGAATATTGATATTAATATCTCCAATTACAATCGTGTTTTTGATGGATGACAGGTTCTGCAAGCTTTCATTCAGAGAGTCAGTAAAATTGCTAGTATTTTTAAAAGACGGAGGTTGATATAATGCTAATATCGCAAATTCTGAGCCAATTTTAACTAACAATCTGTTACAGTCGTGCATATCAGGTTCCTCAACAGAGACGTTCAGATGATTTCTTGCATAAACTATCACACCATCATTTTGGTTGTAATTTATGGTGCTTCGATACATATTATATCCCGGGATTTGTGGTATGTTATATTGTTTGGCAAGCCAGCATTCGGTTAAAACAATGACGTCACAATTTATGCTTAGCCGTTGCTGAAATGTACTAAAGCTATCAAAATTCTTAAAAACACTGCGAATATTTTGTGTTGATATGGTTAATGGAGATTTATAGCCGGATAGATATTGTTTGCAGTTTTCAGCTTCACAAACTTTGGACTCGGATACAGAGAAATTATCTAAATCATTAATTAAATTATTAATCATAATGGTAGTTTAAATAAAAATATTAAAAAAAAAAAATGGACAGAAAAATAACTAATTAACGGCGCTCTTAGGCGCCTTCGACGTTCGGACCCGCAACGTCTTATAACGTCAAATTTGTACAATTTATTATTAACACAACGTCTCATCACGCCTAATAAAAATGTTACATTATTTACACTACGTCTCACAACGCCAGGAAGCCATAGTAAATTCCATTAGTTGAACTTTTGCGCCGCAACACTTGCAAGTGTCAAACACCTTGAGCCACAACAAATTGAATTTTGGCGGTTTATTGTGGTCGTCTACTACACACTTGCAAGCGCGTACGCACACATACGCAACGTCCGAACACGTCGTGCGGAGCAGCAACGCTCCCCACACCAGTCACTGTGCGCCGCATACGTGACCGCACGTATCTTAGACGGACAATTTTTACGATAAAACGTAAGTAATTCATACTTATTTTTATAAAAACAATGTATTTTGAATACGCATACCTATGAGGGTACGCTATAGATATTCAATCAATCGTGGTTATCAATATAAATTTTTGCTGTATAGAATTTATCACTAAAACAATTTATTCAACCATCCAAATTGTATTATTTTAGATGGATAAAAGCCGGCAGTGTAGCAAGGCGTCCTTGAAGCTTTTCGAAGATGTTTCGTCGCGAGAAACTACACCTGACCCCTTCAGTGATGATGGAGAGTACGGAACAGATCGCGATTATGATCCAGGACCAGGGCCGTGTGACGTCAGTGACAGCGACAGCTCCGTAAGTGTCAGACAGCATAATTTGCAACCATCTACGTCTAAGATTGAGACCTCGGCATCAGACCTTTCTGAGGATTCTGAATGCTCCGGAAGTTCCGATAGTATTTTTGACACTCGTGCAACGATACAACGCAGAGTTTCGTCAAATTGTGGTATACATACAGAACAGGCGGATACTGTTTCGATCGAATCTCGTCCAGAGGGTAATTTAGAAAATAATGCACCTCTTGCATCACCTACAGAACTGGAAGTTATCCTAAAAACCACAGAGACGGCAGAGATTAATGAATACTCATCTGCTTTTCCATTACCATCGCCGCCTTTTACAGAGGTGCAGAATAGCTCAATGCCTGCCGTACTACCGTCGCATGTTGAAAATGGTAATTACCTTACTGCACCCGCTTTGCCACAGTCAGCATGTAATGAGATGTTGCTGAAATGCATACCTTGTTTTTGCCTATGCCGGTGGAGGTGCCTCCAGCAGTACCCGTCGTATCATCAGCGCTGCCTGTAGAGTATGATCACTTACCAACTACTTCTCATTTACCGCCACTTCCACTAGAGATAGAAGCTACCAGACAGCCACAGCATGGGCGTCGAAGGCGCCGGACGCCTTCTCCGGTTGGTGCTTGGGAAAATTCAACAGCAGATATACCGATGTTTGAGTTTGACAATATTTCTGTAGGCATCCAATTTGAATTTGGTCCAAACGCTTCGGTCGAGGACGCCTTCTTTAAGATTTTTCCACCACATATTATAGACTACATAGTATCTTCTACAAATGAGTATGGAAGGGCACTATGTTCCACAAATAGGCCCGTGACAAGGCACTCACGCAACTACCGTTACAAAGATACAAACTGCGAAGAAATGTTAAAATTTTTGGGCTTGTGTTTACTGATGGGACAAGTAAACATCCCGAAAAAGAAGAAGCTATTTACTTATACCGATCTGTTATACTACCATCCGATTTTTCCATATACTATGTCAGCGCGAAGATTTGAACAGATATTGCGATGCTTATGTGTTTCTGAGCGAGGAGCAAAAGGCAAAGACAAAATTGTTAAATTTATTGATGCTGTAACTAAGAATTTTCGTGATTGTAACAAACCTTCACGAGAACTATCATTGGATGAATCTATGCTTTTATTTCGAGGACGTTTATCTTTTAGGCAATACATTAAATCCAAAAAAGCCAAATACGGCATAAAATTTTACGAATTAACCTCATCTGACGGATACGTGCTCAATGTGATAATGTACGCAGACAAAGATGATAGCAATGATAATGATACAGGAAAAAAGACTGAAAAACTCGTAATGCGACTGATGAGACCTTATTTATTGAAAGGGCATTGGCTCTTCATGGATAATTTTTATAATTCTATTACATTATCAGAAAAACTACTGGATTTGAAAACTCATACAACTGGAACTCTGAGGTCTAATAGAAAAGGGAATCCGAAAGAACTCGTAACGAAGAAAATAAAGAAGGATGAACACTTTTGGGTACGCAAAAATAAAGTGTACGTATCTAAATGGCAAGACAAGAGATCGGTTCTCATGGTGACGACTGGAAATCATCCCAAACTTATAGAAGTTTCTAACAAACGTGGACAAAAACGTATGAAGCCGGAAGAAGTTTCAACGTACAACCAATTTATGTCGGGGATTGACAGAGCAGATCAGATGGTCTCTTATTATTCCACACCTAGAAAGACACTCAGGTGGTACAAAAAGGTGTTTTTCCATATTCTCGACCTTTCCGTATGGAACAGTTTCTATCTTTACAAAAAACACTTCAAAAATGGCAACAAAGCTTACGAATTCAAAACTTTTCGAGAAGACTTGATAAAAGCATTCATAAAATTGCCTCCAAACCTGAAACCCGAGATGATGGTTAATAGGAATAATAAATTTGACAACCGTTTAAAAGAAAGAATTAACTTCGTACAATCAGTTAATGAAAATGTTGAAAATAATGGTCACTGGCCCGAGAAGATTCCACCAAGGCAAAACTCTAAAAAAACTACATATTGTATGAAATGTAAGATGTGTTCCAAAAAGAAGATTAGGAGAGAGACTAGTCTTAGACGTAAGGGTTGTGAGGAAAAACCAGCACTATGTGCGGTTTGTTTCGAAGAATGGCATAGCCAGCAAAAATAACTTTCTAAGACAGAATTTTGATTCGGCTATTACGTTTTTTATTTGGATTTTACTGTTGATCTTGATTTGTTTTACTAGCTGATATCTTGTGCCTTTAGTAGATTAAGCAATTATTAATAAGAAGACTTTTCTTAGTGAGAATAATACTATGCTTACAAAACAGTTAACGTGATTATGTTTAGAATAACTTTGTTACTAAGAAGTATTTGATTTTGTTTCTTTTTTTTTATAATTAGAACAACTTGATCTCAGACTGGGCCATTATTATTTTGTTATTATATTCAGGAATAATACAATTTGACTCCAAAATAACTATTTTATTACCTTTCTAAAAGAATATAATGTCTTTCATATTGACGTGTATCAACGTTGTGCATTTAGTTACGATACTTTGATTATTGAATGCGACGCGACGTTTATGATCGTCAGCGTGATAAGACGTTGTTTACTTACAAATACGACTTTATTTATTATTTGTGACGCTACGTCCATAAACGGCAACGTGATAAGACGTTGTTCTCTCGTACATATGACAATTCTATATTGTTCATGACGCAACGTCTATGAACGCCGACGTGATGAGACGGTGTTCTCTCGTACATATGACAATTATATATTGTTCATGACGCAACGTCTATGAACGGCGACGTGATGAGACGGTGTTCTCTCGTACATATGACAATTCTATATTGTTCATGTCGCAACGTCTATGAACGGTGACGTGTTAAGACGTTGTCCTCCTATACAATATAACATTACGCATTGTTCAAGACGCAACGTTTGAAAACGTTGACGGGAACAGACGTTGTGTCCAAATTGGATGCAGTTGTAATGACCGTATATGGAACAACGTCACCTGACGTCGACGTCTATTGACGTTGTGTTTTATCTTATAACACTCTAGGATACTTGAAGAGCAGAACGTTTTTGAACGTATGTCCGTTTTGTATGAGAAAATATTGTGTCATAACGTGCGCACTTCACGAGAGCGGCGCGGGCCCGAACGTGTTCATAATCTACAGAATTGATGTACCCTTTTTCAGCCATTATTTTCGCCGGGCAGTCAGCAGCTTCTGTGTTATGCTTGTCTGGCTTTTTGAAATGGAAGCAAGTAGCGCATTTTGGTTCGTCAGCCTTCTTTGGACATTCTTTTACTGAGTGACCTTGATCACCACAGTGGCCGCAGGTATGCGATGTTTGCCGACATGACTTGGCCGCATGTCCATACTGCTGACGCTTATAGCATGGTGTGACCAAAGTAAAGTCTCTCACAGGGCATGATGACCAATTTACAAAAACTCGGTCTTGTGATATCAGGGCTTTGCGTATGACTGCAGGTACCTCAACAATGTAATTACATGTATCAGATTCTTTCTTACCTGACTTATGACTCAATTTAATCAAACTCAAAAACGTCTCAAGGCTGCAGTCCTGAACTTTTTCAGCTAGGTTTTGGTTGTACACACAGGTAAAAACCTCATTTTCCCGCATGGATGTCGGCACTCCTATAATTACAACCCTAGACTTCCTTTTAAGGGGCTCGTCGACTGTTAGACCTGATTTGGTGAGCTGCACCGATTGTCTCAGCTTCTCGATGTCGTCCTTCGTCTCGGTGCTGATGATAACACCGCCGTTCTTCGTTTTGCGCAGGCCTCTCACGTGGAGCTTCATTTGTTCGGGGCTGATAATTTTTTGGACAAGAGTTTTAGTCTCATCGCTGGTCTTCAATTTGTCACTCGGATATATGGCCCCAGAACTTACAGAACTTGGCTGGATAAAATTGTTGGCACCTTTCTTTACCATGTCAGCAAAGGAAGATCCCTGGGCAGATTTCGTCGAATCTTCAATACTCAGCCTAAGGTTCTGTAGCTGCTGCGAAAAGTCGAGTTGGTTTTCCAGAGTTCGGAGGGCATAGTGCGATTGGAGGGCTTTAGCTTTGATGGACTGGTACATGACGGCCATCTGCGAGGTTCCGTGACCAATCTTCCGGCATAGGTTAGTGATGCACGTTTTCTGCTCCACGTTCAGCTTTCCCTCAGCTGCAATAGCGCACACCTCTTTCAGGCTCTGTTCGATAGTCGCCATCCAGCTCTGAAGTTCTGACGTCGATACAACTTCAGGGGCATCGTTCCTTTGGATAGGTGCTTGAGGGGTAGAGGCGGCTACGGCCACGGGCACAGGAGTAGAAGGCGGGGAGCGAACACATTTACTACTCCGGTTGAATGGACTATCCTCCATCATGAAGCAGGTTATATCGTTCTTGTTAAACACTTGTCATTTCGTCTAATAATACACCTTACACAAATTTACTGTACGAGAATGAGTTTATTAATGGCTATTGATAACTAGGTCAGAATTTCGCAAGTGATTATTTGTTTATTGCAATAATTGTTCGATACGTCTGTTCACTACGACCGGCAAATAGCAATCAATTGACTTCCATAACATTAAATAAATTAAATTTCAGAACACATTGAGAAATAAATTCTAGTATCTACGAGTACATTATCTAAAACTACAAATGAAAAATAAAAGATAAAATAAAAATACAATAATGAGGAAAAAGATAAAAATAATAAATTATAACTTCATATCGACAAAAAAAATATGATTTACTTTTTTAAGCTTAGAAGCATCTCAGTTTGAACATAATCTAAAGTTTGCAACCAATTCCAACAACCTATAGTCTATATTTTGCAACCTATAGCAGGATATATTCATCACCTAATAGCGCATTAAGCCACTGGGGAATTAAAACCACATTTTCACTTAAATTTGATGACGTATTCCAAGAAAAAACTGATTTTCTAAGAAATAAGTAGGTATTGATAAATGATTCAGTTCGATAAGTCCCCAGGCCTCGTATTCCGCACTGCTCGCAAAACGGTGAAGGAAAACATCGTGAGGAAACCGGCATGTCTTAAAACCAAAAATTCGAAGACATATTATGACATCTACCTACCCGCACTGGGCCCGCGTGGTGGATTACAGCCCACTCCCTCTCACCGGAAGGAGGCCTGTTTCCCATCAGTGGGAAATCAGTCTCAATAAAATGTATACAAGTGTGTGATCCAAAATAAATGATTGTTTTTAGGGTTCCGTACCAAAATGGTAAAAACCCTTATGATGAGACTAAGTCTGTCTGTCTGTCACAGCTGAATATCTCAAGAACTACTAATGCTATCAACTTGAAATTTGGAATAGTTTTAGATAACGTTTACCCAACTATTTTGCAAACAAGAAAGAAATTTAAAAAATATATCTTTTTTGCAACAGGGCCTGAAAGGGGGTCTTAAAAATTCGAATGGAGTCTACTAGGGCATGTGGGGTATCATATGAAAGAGCGCTGTTTGCAAATAATCGAAAAAAAAAAAATTTGCCATTATAGTTTTTACTTTTGATAAAAATGTAAAAAAAATACCGTTCTATCTCCGAAGTTTGCATAACGAAAAATCTAAAATTATTCTATGTGATAGAAGTTTATGTAAAGATTACAGGAGAAATAAAACCATGTCTCTAAATATCACAGTTTTTCAGAAATCATCAACATCATATATATGTACGGAACCCTCTCGGTGGGCGAGTCCGACTCACTCTAGACCGTTTTTTTTTTAAAATGAAATTGCAGGCTTTGAACTTTGCCTCGGCGACGAAGCTAAAACCTGATTTTAGGTACTTAAAATAAAAAACCTAATTTGCACTCTGAGAAAATCTCATATGATTCAGATAATTTCAGATTACATCAATGAGAAATAGGGTTTTACTTTAAAATAATAGGTTGGGGAAAAAGTTTCTTCGCATTTTTTAAGAAAATTCAAAACATTTTTTAATATAGTTTATTTACATTTAACTAAAGTATGTAGGTACCATTTTGTTCGATAACTTTTTGCCATCTTGTAGCTATGGACATAATCCCATTGCTATAGAAATTTTGGGACTTCTGATCAAAATACCGCGACAAGTGATTTTGGCAGTCCTCTCGTGATGTTAACCTGACACTGCCTAAAGAATTCTGAAGAGACCGAAACAGGTAAAAATCTGAAGGTGCAAGGTCAGGACTATACGGCGGATGCATTAACACCTCCCAGCCAAACTCTCTTAATTTTTGCTGAGTGGCTAAAGATGTGTGAGGTCTAGCGTTATCATGATGAAAAACCACACTCCTTCTGTTGATTAATTCCGGCCGCTTTCTCTCAACTTCTTGCTTTAATCGCATCAGTTGTTTGCAGTAGAGTTCAGAATCGATGGTCCTGCCTGGTGGTAACAGCTCATAATGAATAATGCCCTTCCAATCCCACCACACACCTTGTTCCGAGTTAACCTGGGTTTCGCCTCGAGTCTGTGAAGCCTGACCGGCCTTTGACCACAACCTTTTTCGCACGTTCTTATTGTACGTGATCCACTTTTCATCACCAGTTATCAGCTTCTTCAAAAATGGTGCGGTTTCATTACGTCGTAATAAAGAATCACAAATGAGTACACGGTTCATTAGGTTTCTTTCAGTGAGCTCGTGAGGTACCCAAATATCGAGCTTTTTTGTGTACCCAGTTTTTTTCAAATGTGCCAAAACTGTTTTGTGGTCAATTCCCAGTTCTTCAGCTACGTCGTAACTACTGATATGCCGATCTTAATCCACTTTTTCCAAAAATGGCTTTCATTTTATCCGTAATAGGGCGACCAGAGCGACGTGCATCTTTGACATCAAAATTTCCGGATTGAAAACGCTTAAACCAAATTTGTGCTACTCTCACAGACACTGCACTAGGTCCATAAACATCGCAAATTTTTTTCGCGGCTTGCATTGCATTTTTACCTTTTTTTGTAGTAAAATTTTAAAATGTATCGAATTTCTTCATTAGATTCACTCATCTTGACAGTACGAAAAACAAATGAAAATCACACATTTTCATAATTTGAATTTGGAATTATGTTCTTTAAAATTTTAACTTTCAATGATACCAAAACTAGCCAGATACAAATAGCCAAAGAGATTTTATTACAAGTTCATACATACTATAATGCGAAAAGACTTTTTCCCCAACCTAACCTTTGTGTATTTTTCACGGTTTATGAAAACCTGACCAGAAATCTCACCAGCAGAATTGCTTTCACACCTAAAATTAGCAGTCTTTACTGCTAATAATAGTTATTGTAAAACTAACAGTCAATTAAATCACTTTTACACTACGGATTGTCAGCTGATTTGATCGGGACATTGAAATAGCCCACTCTGAGCTAAGCAGTCAGTCCTGCAACCACCTTAGCATAATCAAACTATAATGTTCCCAGCACTGCTGGGACACAGGCCTCCTCCTTCCATGAGAGGGAGTAGGCCTTAATCCACCACGCGGGCCCAAAGCGGGTTACCGACCCGCTTTGAGCTTTTAAGAACAATAATAAAACATTTTAAGAAGTGATTCATTAAAAAAATAATTCAGCCAGAATATAACCAGAAAAAGGCATACTGGAAACACATCATGACCGCACACAGCTTTCCTGTCATCGGCTAAAAATGAACTGCCTATAACGTTCTCACTGCGAGGACACGTCAGGCCTCCCCTCTGCTAGGGGGACCCAGTGCGGGTTGGTAGATGTCACATGTCCTCGAATTTTTGGTTCTAGGACATGTCGGTTTCGTCATGGTGTTTTTATTCAACGGTTTGGGAGTAGTGCACAAAGTAAAGTGCCTGCTTGGATTCGAACCCACGATCTACAACTCGTAAGTTGCGGGCGTTACCACTCGGCTATCACTGCTACCATCTTGCAAATATGGCAAAAAAAAAAAAATACCTCGGCAAATAGTTTCACCACGGCATGAACTATCCACTGCTGAACGTAGGCCTCTTGTTAAACTGGATTTTAAGATATGACAGAATAATTAACGTAACCTTTTACTTGCGCATCACCTCACCCGGATCTCAGTATTCAAATCCCTAATTTTCCAATTCCAATCCGAATTACTGGCTACATACATTTGCTTCCTCGTTTAAAAAAAACAACAAAACAACCAATCGCCTTCTCAGAAACATTCCAAAGTGGAATGATTCAGTTTCGGGTTTTTGAACCTGAATGAAGTTATTTAATTAGTCTGAGTGCACACGCGCGATACGAAAGAGATAGAAACAGAAGGTCAACTCCATACAACGCGTGAAAACGCACGCTTTACGTACATCGAGTGTAAGCACACTAGCAACTGGCATTTGTTTGTGTGCGTCAACTAAAGTAGATCATTTCCCAGAGCATGAACAAATGTGAGTTTTATTTACATACAGCTGAGTTCTAAAATTTCTGAGGCCGAGATTGATTTAATAAACGTTACTTAGCACGTGCTTTAGCTTCGATATGTTCCCTGTGCCCAGTGCCTGTAATTGGTTTATTTGAAATATATGTTTTGAGTTTGATAGGAAACCTCAGCCTAAGTAACGTCTTGGACAGTAACAGAAATAATGATAGATTTTTTTTTGTTTCTGTCTCTATCTTGCAATTTGTAGTTTGACAGTTGCCCTACAGTGATAGAAAAAAAAAACATGTTGTCATTATTTCTGTTACTGTCCAAGACGTTACTTAGGCTGAGGTTTCCTATCAAACTCAAACTCAAAGCATATATTTCAAATATACCAATTACAGGCACTTTTGAATTGTCAAGGGGTCGGTCAGTCGTAACGATGAAGCTAGTTGCCCATTCCAAAGTTTAGTAGGTAGGCACCTATCTGGAAACCTCACCCCTAAGTAACGTCTTTTACCCGTGGAACATAGTTGACGACTGACGGTTTTTGTATGAAAAAACGGTAAAAAAAATATCCCTCGTTTAAAGTAAATCTGGGGTTGGAACAATCAGCCCTTTGTAACTTAAACGCTTAGCACATCATAGTTCGATATTTCCGTACGTTTGCGTCTATGTGTGCAACTGTGCTTGCGTTTTCGCTCGTTGTATGGACCTGACCTTCTGTACCTATCTATTCTGTGGCGCATAGGCTGTAAGACGATTCGGTTAAATTTACTGCTACAGGCGATGTTATAATTATATTACGATATGTACCTGCCTTATTAACGTTTGTTTGAGTTACATTTTTAAAAGATTTAGAGATACGGTAAGAGAAAGGTTTTAGGGTCTTTATTGGAAGGGTCATAAAGTTAGAAACCTTTCCTGAAATTCGTAAATAATTACCATGCTCAATGGTGGATCAATATATTATTTTTTATAATCATAAAACTAAGCACAGAACAGTCTTTGATCCTGGTTTCAGGAAAATCAAAATGTGGATGGTACGAGTATATAAGAGTAGGGAAAGATCAAAAAAACGATGGATGGAATGTGTGAAAGATGATATGGCTAGAAAGGGAGTGACTACCGAGATGATGACTAATAGAGAAGTACGAAAGAGCGAGTCGATTGTTCAGGTTAAGCCACACTTTTCGCGGTTAGTCCGTGGATGGGTTACCATCTTTTCATACCAAGACACCTCCGTGCCTCGGAAAGCACGTTAAGCCGTTGGTCCCGGCTGTCATTTGCGGCTTGATCTTTGACAGTTGTTACAGGTCGTCAGAAGCCCAAAAGTCTGATAACCAGTCTTACCAAGGAATATCGTGTTACCCAGTAACTGGGTTGTGGAGGTCAGATAGGCAGTCGCTCCATGTAAAATAATGGTATTCAGCTGCATCCGGTTAGACTGGAAGCTGACCCCAACATAGGAAAAGGCTAGCCAGATGATGATGGAAGGAAACGACAAATTGCGCCGACCACAAATGAATTGGAAAAGGGCAGGAGAATGATGAATCACAAAACTAAACAACTAGATTTATCAATATAATTATTTATATGAAGGAACCGAGGACCTGTTGCAGCACGCATCGTAAATCTGTCATCCACACGAATACCCACTCACAAAAACACATACACCCCACACTCCCTCGCACACAAACACCCCAATCACTTACCTCATTTATCACAAAACACGCACGCGTTTACTATATAAAAGTATAATATACAATTTTTATGCTAAAGTACAGACGTCAGCAGGTCAAGCTACCCGAAACTGTCAAATTTTCCCAATCAACTTTGAACCTTATTTGTTAACGATAAAGTTGAAAATCTTTCAAAAGAAATTTGACAGATTGTAGTAGCTTGATGTCAGGCGTCTGTACATATTTTACTTTTGTAAATTTTTATTCTTATTTATTTAAAATCAAAGTTTGGCATATCTTTTTCTTTTTGTAAAATTATTTCAATTGTTTCCTTAAGATAATAAGATTCGCAATTTTTGGTACAACGCGTAACTTTAAGTTTCGGAAGAGCGACGTGTCCTAACGCAGGCAATTTTTGTCTAGAAGGGGTCACTTCAACCACTAGATGTAGCCTCAGACCAAATAAAAAAGGTAGACGGAGCGTACGCCAACAATAGCGTTCAAATAAGTGAAGCCTCGTTTTCATGGTTATGACGTCTAGCGCGTTCGGTGTCGCGCGTCGCTCTGGAACAAGGTCGGCTTCCTATTTCAAATTTGGCTTCCTTTACCCTGCTACACTCTGAGAGCGCCGCGCTCCGCTAACCTTTTTTATTTGGTCTGAGGATGTAGCACATAACTTGTGAAAGAAAATAAATTATTTGTATTAAGGACGCTATCATATTTTTCCTCAAATATCAGTGCTTTTCAGGTACCGTATTAACAAATTAGGAGTCACAACTGCAAGGATATCATTGTCTTAAATTCAAGATAATATATTCATCTCCAGAATGGGCACATAAAAATTGTATAGCCCCATACAAATTTTTCACGAAAATACGTTTTAACAATCACAATAAAACCAACAAATGAAAAAAATATAGGTCTGAATAGGAACCCATATAGCTAAATCCACTGCTTAGTTATACATAAAAATAATAACAAACTATTGTTTATATAGTCCTCTATACGGTCAACTAAATATTTTGTAAGTAAATAAATAACTTTTTTATTTATGATTAAAATAAGAAGCGTCTTCAATTTTCTCCATACATTTTCTACTCGCGGTTCGTCGCTCGTGGAAGCACCGGTGTATCGATTTTTCGCAAAAAAATATTTACGTACAGAAGTGTGTGCTGTATTGTATACTGTGGGAGGACGAAGTTGATACTTTTTCGGACCGAAATAAAAGTAAGTACGATTATTGGAATTTGTTTTAAAAATAAATACATAGTTCAAAATTTTTGTATGAATCATGGTTGTAGATTACGGATAAACATTGTGTAAATAATTATATTATCTTTAATCAAATGGCGTAAATATATTTTTTTTTGAGATATTCGATACATAGTCAATTTTGGGGTTTTTGGGGGTGGTGATTACGTATTTCATTTTTTTTTATCCAAGATGGCGGGTGTATTTTTTAAAATAAAAATTCGACATTGTTAGCAATTGTGGAGGTTTGTTATCAATTGTTGAAGGTGGTGTTTACAAATATACCATCAAACTTTTGATTCATGATGGCGGATGTACATTTTGGTGATAAATCGACTTAGTTGTCAATTCATAAATCCAGAATAGTAGATGGTTATAACTTTCGACACCAAGTATGGTTTTTGACTGTGGTGTGCATTGCTAAAATATTTACATTTGTTATTACAGATGCCACGAATTCAGAAATTTGGATAAAGGACAAAAAAACCGTACACGTAGCAGTAAACAAAAGTAATGAGACTGTATTTTCATTCAGAAATCACAAATCTACTCTGGAGATTTGTTACAGACGTTGATATACGTCTGTTGGTAATTTGCTTTATTTGATTTACCTTAGGTACTAACTAATGTTGTTTTTTTAGGGTTCCGTACCAAAATGGTAAAAAAGAACCCTTATGGTGAGACTAAGTCTGTCTGTCTGTCGCACCTGGATATCTCAAGAACTACTAATGCTATCAACTTGAAATTTAGAATAGTTTTAGATGACGTTTGCCCAATTATTTTGCAAACAGAAATTTAAAAAAATGTACCTTTTTTGCAAAACGGACTGAAAGGGGGTCTTAAAAATTTGAAATTGGGCATGTGGGGTATCATATAAGAGGGCGCTGTTTGCACCTTCTCAAAAATATTCTTTTTTTCAGGCAGCGTGGTTTCCGTCTTTTGGTGCAAAATGTAAAAAAAAAACCGTTCCCCTTATCTCCACTTCGGAGATAAGGGGAACGGTTTTTTTTTTTACATTTTGCATAGATAAAAATCTGAAATTATTCTGTGTGATAGAAGTTTATGTAAAGATTACCTACAGGAAAAATAAAACGATGTCTCTAAATAGCACAGTTTTTCAGAAATCATCAAAATCATATATACGTACGGAACCCTTGGTGCGCGAGTCCGACTCGCTCTTGACCGGTTTTTATTTTCAGGATCAAGAATGCGCAATAAAAGAATATAAGCCAAAAAGCACAAAAATAATCGAGATGGATTCCCTTTTTGAACAGCTAATCCTTGTAGGTAGCCACACTCCTCTTTTTGATTGCGGCGTGAAGTATCTCATCATGAATAAAGAAAAAACAAAGGTTAACAAGATGCTTATACTGTGAAAATTTAAAGACTGTAGCTTCATCAACCGTTTGGTTGCAAAACCTGTGTGATAGACGGACATGTGAGTGACAGCAATAGTGCTCCGCTTGGACCCTTCGGATACGGAACCCTAGAAAGAGCTGGCCTTCATTCTAAATTTGAACTTCTTTGAAACATGAAATGAAAATATACTTTTTACTACCTACTTTGGTTTTAATTTTTATCAAAAGTACTGAAATCGCGCCCCAGTCTCTGTAAATAAAATACTGTTTTCATAAGGCAATGATTATTTTTAAATATCACAACGAAAGTCTACGATAAACTCCCAGGCTAGTATTTGATTATGAAATGCTCCAATATTTGCCAGCAAAAATAATATTTACAAGTACCTGATGGCTGATGAATTTAAAAAATACTAAAACATAATTATCAAACTCAAACTCAAAGCATTTATTTCAAATAAACCATTTACAGGCACTTTTGAATTGTCAAAGAGTCGGTCAGTTAGTCAGAAAGTGGAAGCTATTTGCCCATTCCAAAACGTAGATCTCTATGGAGAAGAACAGGCAAGAAACTCCAAGGACACTCTTTTAAATCAAGATATTACAAAATCCTGGGTAAATTATTCTTGTCGCTTCTATATGCGAGAACAATGTAAAAAACAAAAATAAATATATTAAAAAAAAAACAATTCAAAATATAAGATTAAAAGATTACAAAATAAGCCTTGGCAGTTAAGATATGACCAGCCTCAAATGACAGCACCCGTTCACGAACATGACGCGTGGATCAGCACCATCCAGCTCAACCACTTTGTAGGGAACCGAATGATCCAACACACGCGCCACCATCAGCGAGACATTTAAGTGAGCATGACTATCATATATTATATCACGCAGATAGTACTTAGCCACAGTTACTCAAATTCGATTGCAAACTTACAATTAACTTTATTCAATCAATACCAGTAAAATTAAAAAAAATATACCTTCAAGTACCAAGATTAGTTAAGTTACGTATAAAATCGAGCGTTCAGCGGTTTCAATGTGTGCGTGCGCGTAATGTTGTTGTGTTGCGATTCAGATAACTAAACTCGAGCGAGTTCAAAATGTGATAGCGTCCTTAATATCACCACATTGACGAAAATCTCGAAACGGCTGGTTGACACTTCATGTGACCCAAGGGCTGGCTTTTATCCTTGGCCAGATGCTAAGCATTGCCGTCATCATCATCATCATTTCAGCCTAAAGACGTCCACTGTTGGACATAGGCCTCCCCCAAAGGCGGGAGGGGGTTTGCCATAATTGCCACGCTTGGTAGGGGGGTTGGCGACCGCAGTATGGTGTTAAAATGCGTAGAGAACGTTGCTGCCCATTCTCTATAGTAAGTCCCTTATTCGCCTTTTACGACAACCACGGGAAGAAATAGGATGGTGCTATTCTTTACGTCCGGCACCACACGGAACAAACAATTGCACCAAAAGCATTGCCATAAACGTGGCAATGCCACCAGTCTCTTGGGTACGTTACCAGGGCCTCAAGTCTGCTATTACAATAGTGTCAGAATGGTCGATCATTGATTTCATAATTGTTAATTTTGACAAGTTTGGTAATCTACTATTATAATGGCGTCATTATGACTTTCCAATGGTCGGCCACTGAGACTACATTGAAAGAAATTGCATATATTGGTAATCTCGTACATAATGACAAATGAATGACATTTCTACTAATGGGTTTTATAATAATGGCAATACGACCATGCCATTATAATAACACAATTATATTACGAGAACATTGACCGACCAATGCTCGACCATTATGAATTTAACAGATTACGAACTTTTAGCAAAATGACAATGGCATGACAATGGGATCGTGTTGGAATGACTGAATTTATAAAAATAGCAGACTTGGGCCCCAGTCGACAGCGATGAGGATGAAATATTCGTCACCATATTTTAGTTTGTAAATAGTTTTAGTTGAATTAAGATATAATTTTGTTATTTTTATTAATTCATCAGCTACTTATGAATAATTAAATAAACAACAGCAAAAAGGTATTTAAAAAGCAGATGTGAGTGGAAACGCCGGGAGGAGACGCCCTAGGAGGATATAGCTACCTAATTGGTGATGTTCTTCAGGAAGGTCAGGTGCGTAGTACTCGCAACCGGCGTGCGTCTATGACCTGGGGGCCGATCGCGCTATTTCTCAACGTAATTACGGCTCGAACGGAACGTGTTTGGTTTTGGTTTAGCTGATGTGAGACACGGTATCGCGCTATTTTTTCTGAGCGACAAAATCGTTGACGTTACCCAATACTGAAAGTTCGATCGATCGTTCCTCCAACGTAGCTTCCAAAGTAAAGCTAAATCGTTTCCGTTGAAATGATTAGCGCGATACGAAATGTGTCTAACGTAACGTTTTTGGTTGTGGTTTAGTTTTGGTATTACCGTTCAAAATTAGCGCGATCGGCCCCCAGATATATGAACGTAGGCGAAGCAAAAGGAGTATGTAAGGAGCGTAGCAGGTGGTGTTCTATAGTTTCTGCCTACCCCCATGGGATAGGCGTGAGTTTGTGTATGTATGTAAATAAACAACACACTTTTCACCTATACCACTTAAAAACTATGCTTGCTGTTTATCATCTCATAGTTTGCCTGGTGTTTATTAATTTTCATTTATTAATTCTCTAAAAACATTGCACATGATTTGTACAAAGGCGGACTTTACGTCTTCCTTTAACAACACATATAATTATTTTCAATGAAAATGTATATCTAACAATAAAAAAAAATATAAAAATATAAAAAATATAAAATAAAAATATAAAAAATATAAAAATATAAAAAATATAAAAATATAAAAAATATAAAAATATAAAAAATATAAATTATAATTATGTCGTATCTCTGTGTATTTTAGTACTGTCGTATAGTGCGTAGTACATAGTAGTCTATTAGTGCTATGTGGACATAAATAATAAAACAAATAAATAAACAATATAGTCGTAATTATTATAATCTTTTACAAAAGATAGCAAGTTAATCAGCTCTATGTATTCCCATAAATCAGTTGCAGTATGACTAATGTCAAATACTTTTAAGACATTGATTTATTGACATTACCGATATTACCGTTCCACTTATGTATCACAAAATGTCAAACATTTGATTGACAACTTTAAATTACCATTATGAAAGATTATGAAGGTCAGAACCCTGCAAATATTTTATCGGATCAAATCTCTCTTAATCCCATGTGAACATTTACAAGGTAACGTAAAAGAAAAAAGTAATTAAAAATGTTAAAAAGTACAGCAAGACTTTGATTAGGGACCCCACAAATCATGCTCTCAAAACTACAGCATTTTATGTTCCAAAGAAAGAGAGAAAAATAAATGATTTCAAACCGAAAATAAATCTTTCTTTTGACTTGTTCTTTTTGCATATCTTTAGGTAACAAAAAACCGGCCAAGTGCGAGCAAAAACGTCACGTTTGTTGTATGGAAGCCCCCCTTAAATATTTGTTTTATTTTAATTTTATTATTTATTTTTAAAGTGTATACTATTTTATATATTATTACTAAATATTCTGTGAATATTTCAAGCGTCTACCTGTTGCCGTTATCAATATCGAGCAAAAACGAGCAAAAAAATCACGTTTGTTGTATGGGAGCCCCCTTATTTTTTTTTACTTTATTCTGTTTTTTAGTATTTGTTGTTATAGCGGCAATAGAAATGCATCATCTGTGAAAATTTCAACTGTCTAACTATCACGGTTCATGAGATACAGCCTGGTGACAGACGGACAGACAGACAGATGGACAGACAGACAGACAGACAGACAGACGGCGGAACCTTCAAAGTCAAACCATTTATTTCAAATAGGCACATAAGAGGCACTTTTAAACGTCAAAATTTACAAAAAAAATAGAATTGATTCCAGTTGTAGTCCTTAGTAATAGGGTTCCCGTTTTACCCTTTGGGTACGGAACCCTAAAAAGTAAGACCTCTGTTCTAGTGATGAGAAGTTCAACTGCCAATTTGACTTCTTGGCGGGAAAGTGAAGCGTCATGTTAGCAGTTTTGTTTTATTTTCTAAAATTTGTGTTTAGCCGAATATTAATGTGTAATAGTGGTGGATTATTAACCATTAAGTGTTCGTGAACCTGCATTAATGTAGGCAAATGAAACAAAACAGTGCAACATCACTTTAAGTTCTCTCAAGAAGTCCGCGCGAGGTTTCAGTAAAGTGCCGCGTCTTTACTTAAACTCAAGGGGAGCGGGGCGGGATATCATCAATCATCTTTATCATGCATTGAGTGGAGTTCATTTCATAATTATTATAACTTTGTACTTGTTCCCTGATTTTACATGACCCTGGCTAAATGCACAAACCGTGCGAAGCCAAAAAGAAAAAAAAAAAAAAAAAAACTGCCAATTTTGGTGGCCCAAGGACATAGACAAAGTGACATTTTATCATTGATAGCAGCTGTGATGGAAACGTCATAATGTATGGAACTGACATATTTAAGCTACCGAAACGCATATGCCAATCTCATTGTAAGTTGTTGTATCTGATAATTATACTAAACGCTTTGAAAGCCGTTAACACCTTGTCTAGACGCCCAGAGATTAGTTTAAGTCACTGGTTTAGGGCAGTTTTTTGATCTGCAACATCGTTCCTCTAATTTCGTGAAAAGGGATGGAAGTGTGTAACAGGAAGTGACAGCTGGAGCATGGAATAAGTTATCATGGAATTGGTGTACTCATGAAATTACTAAGTATTACTACATAGATTGTAAGTAGAGGGAGTTGAATTTCGACTAGTGACCGACCTCTAGTAATGAAATTGTTCGAATGAATATTTCAAGAATTTAGCTTTTTAAAAATTTTGGGTTTAATTTCATTCGCTGCTCAGTTGCTTATTACCAAGTTGAGACATCTTAAGCGTATACTGTAAGGCTCGCCCATTTTTTAAATAACAATTGATAACACCTAGTTCGCAAGTCACAATTTTTGTGTAAACAGTAACCAAAGTTTTGTTACAGTTATGCAAACATTTCTTTCAGTGTTATCGCGAATTTTTCTTATCTAGGGTTCCGTACCTCAAAAGGAAAAAAACGGAACCCTTATAGGATCACTTCGTTGTTCGTCTGTCTGCCGTCCGTCTGTCTGTCTGTCAGTCTGTCAAGACCCTTTTTTCAGGAACGCGTGGAGGTATCAAATTGAAATTAATATCAAATACGTAAGTCTACGGTCCCTGAGTGCCCTAAAAAAACCAAGCTTCTATGTCTACACAATAAAAAAATACGGTGATTTATGCGACATATTTTAATACTCGCAAATAAATCAAAACCTATAGGGTACTACTTCCCGTTGACCTAGAGTCATGAAATTTTGCCAAATTTCATGACTCTAGGTCAACGGGAAGCAAGGTTTCACAGCATAAGTATAGAAAAAATCCGAAAATCGTTCATTTGTAGTTTTAACACATAAAAAAATACTTTTTGCGATTAGAAACTTACATTTGCAGTTGGAAAATTGACCGTGGCGTATACCGATGTATGGGAGAACATGTTTTTCAACTACAATGTTAAGTTTGTTTTTCGGATAAATTCATCCCAACTACGGAACCCTTCATTGTGCGTGGCCCGACACGCACTTGGCCGGTTTTTACAGAAAGCTAGATGGCAGCTGAGTACGAAATACCGATAAACATAACACATAATCAGCCTTTATTGTTCCCATCTGCTAGGACACCAGCTCCTCTCGGTAAGAGGACCGATAATACCGACATGTTAAGTTCAAATCTCATTGATAAGTTACTTAACCACTCACGACCATCAAATCAATCAATATCACATAGCTCAACAATCTACAACATTCACGAAAAGACAGTTCTTTCCTCCTCAAATCATCTACAAAACAAGTTTCCAAAGGTTTTATCGAAAAGATTTACTAATAACTAAAATCAAGGTGCCAATCACACTACAATAATAAAACTATACAGTTATAAACACCATAACATCGGTTTTATAATCGCACCACATGATGACGGACGAGCAAGAGTTCAAAAACCCTATATAAACTCAAAACCTTTCTTTAAAAGTGTAAATTTATTCAAATTTAAATAAAAAAACGTCTCCTTTGCCTCCATCCTTAACACGACACCGCGACCGAAAGAGACAGACATACAATTTTATGTAGTACCGACAGAGAAAGGTATAATGCTGTCAACTCCCGCTAAAAACCCGTTTAACAATAGCAAAGTCATATGATGTGATGCGCAAGTGCAACGGTTTTGTTAAAAAAGTTTTAGTTTTTTTTCGTTCGTTATTTCAAATAAAAAAAGAAGTTGTTTTTTATTTAGTGCGGCGCTATTTTAAGATAATGTGATGGTAAATGCCATTGTCAGGTGAACTGACAGCCGAGAATAGCCGAGTTTAACCGAAGTGGCTGTAAGGACTATCTAATCACTATGCCTCTCGCTGCTATGCAAAAGGCTGATCTCGAACCTTAACTTCAATCCGAAACACTTCAATGGTTATCTGGTTAGCCACTGAGACTAGCACACAAGTGACTTTACTGCCTGTGCAAGCAAGTGTAGTGGTTGGAAAGGTCTTTCAAGGGTCACTGCATTTTTAGGGTTCCGTACCTGAAAAGGAAAAAACGGAACCCTTATAGCATCACTTCGTTGTCCGTCTGTCTGTCAGTCTGTCAAGACCATTTTTCTCAGGAACGCGTAGAGGTATCAAGTTAAAATTAATATCAAATACGTAAATTTATGGTCCCTTGAAGTTCTAAAAAAATCAAGCTTCCAAGTCAATGCAATAAAAAAATACAGCGATAATTATAAGCGACATTATTGCGACATATTTCGATACTCGCAAATAAATCAAAACCTATAGGGTACTTCCCGTTGACCTAGAATCATGAAATTTGGCAAGAAGCAAGGTCTTACAGTAGAAGTAAAGGAAAAACTCCTAAAATTGTAAATTTGTAGTCTTATCACATAAAAAAAGTTGCGTTTGTAGTTTTTATCACATAAAAAACATTTTTTGCGATTACAAACTTAAATTTTCAGTTGGAAAATTGACCGTGGCGTATGTCGATGTATGGGAGAACATGTTTTTCAACCACAATGTTAAGTTTGTTTCAGGGATAAATTCATCATAACTACGGAACCCTTCATTGTGCGTGGTGCGACATGCACTTAACCGGTTTATTTATTTATTTATTACTAGCTGCGTCCCGGTTTCACCCACATAAGTCTCGATCCCGTTGGAATATCGGAATAAAAAGTATCCTATGTACTAATCCATGTCATGTTCTGCCCATATGCCAAATTTCATCTAAATTCATTCAGCCGTTTTAGGGTGAAAGCGTAACAAACAAACTCACTTTCGTATTTTTAATATTACTTAGGATCAAAAGTGAGTAAGGTGTGAGGCCTAGCTGACTGAAATTAGTTAGTCACAATATCACTAAAGTACTTATTACTATCAGTCAAACATGAGGATGAGGTTTTGGGTTCGATTCCCGGGTCGGGAAAAGGTGTTATTGGGTTTTTTCTCAGTAGCAGCCCGGAGTCTGGATTTGTGCTCCGTTGATGGCAATAGGCTCGCCCCGTAATACATGGAACTTATACATAATTCGCGAAATGGGGGTGTGCTATAGCTACACCTCTGCCTAACCCTTCGGGGAAAACAGGCATGATGTTATGTATAACAGGGGAAAGAGGTGTGAGGCCTAACAGATTGAAAGTTGCTAGTCACGTTAGGTCTCCCAAACAAAGAGAATAAAGAAATTACAACCGGCAGTTGAACTTTGTTTAGTTCAGAGACCATGCACCAACTCGAAACCATATTAAAGGCGGCTTCCCACGGTGTGTGTTATTGCGGACGGACGCGGACCAGCCCGCACTGCCGACCAAAACGGATATCCACGCACCGCACACCAAGGCTCTTCCAACGGTGCGTATCGGTCGGTGGGGGTTCTAGGTTCTATGTTAGAAGGATTGGTTTCCGCGCTTAGTCCTACAGGCGGATTATTGTGCGGGGGCCATGGCGGCCGTCGGTGGCTATTCCAAGCAGCCCACCTCCCTCCAGAAGTTGATCATATCTCCTGGCCTGTTTAGAATGTCTGTGAAAAATCTGGGTGCCCCGAGGGTTTCTGTTCTAATCTGGGTGACGCCTGTGTATTCAAAGAGCACATGCCTAACGGTTTCCTCCGCCTTCATGCAAGCCCTGCACAGAGGGCTGTCCGTTATGCCTATTATGTGGAAGTGTTTGTTAAGCGAGCAGTTTCCCGTGATGGTCCCTGTCATCAGGTGCAGGCCAGTCCTGTCCAGGCGTAACAAACGCCTGGTTAGCTTTTTATCTAAGGATGGCATAGCCTCCTTGGACTGCCTGCAACCCGGTGTCAAGGAGCACCAGCTCTGCGCTTGTGTGTGGGTCAACTACTGTAGCCACCTGCGTAGCTGATTGAAGGCGATGGTTACGATTGGTACAGGTCCGCAGACTGACGTGCCAGATGCTCTACTAGCTAGTTCGTTAGCTGCGTCGTTACCTAGTGATCTGTTGTGTCCTTTTATCCATTGCTGTGTTACTTTGTTGCGCTGTTGCACTGCCAGGGTTGTGAGTTTGTCCGAAAGCGATCTCGTAGCCTTGGCACACAGGCAACTGAAGGAACACGGGTGGATTTTAGTCAGTAAAAGTCTGACACGCCATCCCGCTCCGCCCAGTGGGAGAAGTTATTTGATCACGCCCCAAAAAACCACCCAAAAAAAAAGGAGTCGAGCAAAATGAAAAAAAAGTCAAAGAACGCTATGCGAAAACGAAGTACGTAAATAAAAAAAAACTGTGTTGCGAAGCCCGAAAGTGCTTTTATCCATTTCAACATAATGTTATTGGAATTAGCAACGGGATTGGTTGGGTTCAAATCGATAGTCAGCCCGACTGTGTACGATAGGTAGCTATAGATACTAGTTTTCGTATTTTGATAAACTGCAAGATCTAGAAATCATTAAGAAAAAAGTTTGATGATTATGCTATTATTCTATCAAGGTCTTAGACTCTACCCTGCACTACAGATATTGAGTTTTATTTTCATTCTAAACTGCGATGTATCCTCCTTCCTCATTTAGTGTTAAAATAAATGTATCTAAAAGCGAAAGGTTAGCACATCGGAAATAAAAGGAACAGCACATTTGCAACATCTTTACATTGTGGCAAAAGGTAACTCTAGTTAGGTTGGAGGCACACATAGATTCAATTATTTTTAATATATATATTTTTTTAACGTTCGTGTCGTATTTAGCAAACTGCAAAATATAGTAAAGCGGTATGAAGTATAGTACCCTATGGGTGGGATGGGCCCACCCACGAGCGATTTTCTAGGCGACGGCGGCTACATTTTTCTTACGGATGGCGGCATAAAATACATCAGCGCGATATAGCGGAAACATATGCACTACAGAAGCGAGGCAGCCCCAACATCATCCTGAAGATGTTGTTATACTGGACGTGCAGGACATCCAGCGATCTTTTGGTGTGACTGACCCACAGATTTGCCGTATAAAAGCTTTGACAATATGTCACGTTTTGTCCTCCCCCGACTCTTGCCCCCGCCCGCCCGAGCGGAGCAAGTAGCATAATAAATGTCCCTAATAATAATAATATACCGGTACTACAAGTCCCCTCTTGTACAGTAGTCAGTAACGCCCTAAGCCTAGGTTCAAGTCCCACTATGGGACGCCCTTAGCTGTGTTACTTAAATTATAAGTCTAACCCGGTGAGAGGCCCTTCTGGCCCCGCCAACGCTCGGTTACGCAGAAAAGGCACTCCGGAGCCATCTGCAATAGGTCCGCATTAAAAAAAAAAAAAAAACACGTTTTCTTTTCTTGTTTAGAGCAGCGGGAGAATCTGGGGGCCAGCATGTTACCTCTGACCGTTAAAGCCCTGTGCTCCCTTTCAATATCCAGATCGTCTTCAAGATCTTCGGCGATTAAATGCCCTAGGTATTTAAATTTCGTGCCACTATTTATGCACAAGCCATTTTGGGTAATAAATTAAAGACAGAAAATAATAATAACATGTCAAAGCCCAGTACACCACCAACTTACAGAGCAAGCGCGTATGCTAACACTTCTTAGAAACGAAAAGTAAAAGGTACAATAATATGAGTGTGTTGCTTGGAAGGCACAGAGAAGATTTCAATAAATTTATTTAAAAGCCTTTGTGAGTAAGTGGTGTTAGTATTAAAGATGTAGATGTTGCAACATTCTTTGGAGATGTTGTCATAGATAGAGTTGTATCCTGGTTTCTGTAGTATGTCATAAATACAGAGCAGTTTTGCCACTGAGTCAACACGGGCTGAGTTAAGTTTTTCTTAGCTACAGGTTGAGAATTTGATTTCCACTTAGAAATACAAAATTTAATACGTCATTTCAACTATTTCTCTTGGTGATGTTAAAATGAAATGATTTATAATTAAAGTTGTAAAAATGGAGCTTATCATGTATTATGTTGCAGGCAGATTGTATGGTTCGTCATTATACATAAGGCGCCGTCTGTTTACAAACTCTCGCAGTTATGAAATATGCCGGAGGCAAATTGGCAACTCGTTCAATAGTTATAATTTCGATATTGATTGTTGTTGTAGGTTCGGCTAGAACTGTGACCAACCACGCGCGACCCCAATTAGTCACAGTAAGTAAGCCAGGGCACCCCGACCAAATGGGTTAGGTTAGGTTAGTGACCAATAGCGCGCGAGCCGAGCGAGCGAAGCGAGTGGCGCCGCGGTAGCGGCCGGTGAAACTAAATAATTCAATTTGACGTGGCATTTTGTAAACGGCGGGCTTTGGAATTGTCCATCAAATGTTGTGGTATATTAAATAGTGACAAGGCAATTTACATTTTGCCTTCGGTATATTTTATAACTGCGAGCGTTTTTAAACCGACGACGACGCCCGCCGTTGGTAAAAAGCGGAATCATACAGATTGCCTGCGACATATACATTTCGTTACCCCTTCTACAATTTTTTTATTATTATTATGGGTACTATGTTCGGTCTGGAAGCCGACCCAAACATAGTTGGGAAAAGACTAGGTAGATGTGATCTGAGGTCTAGGTGTTTCTTCTCGCTAACCATTCCCATAAAATTCGCGTTTTTCCTTCTATAGTTAATTTTATATATAAGTAGTTCTTTTGCACGCCTCACAACGCTCCAGCGTGTGAGAGTGCTCGATATGTCGCCTTCTCAATTTTTCTAGCTTATGATCGTTTCTATAATCTCAATTATACATGAAATTCCTATTAGCAGGGGAGTTTAAAAAAAAAAGGAGAGATTTGATATTATAAGATTAATGTATTTTGAGATCGATATACCTTGATATACGTATAACGTTATCAAACCGGACAAAATATATTAACAAAAATCGATGAATTTTCTTTGATTTTTTTCCGTAAAATTTTCTTATCTTTTTTCTTCTGCTGGCGGGACAGGAAGATTGCCTTAATAATTCGGCATGAATTTAAAAACCAAAAACATAACTGGCCAAGTGCATGTCGCACCACGCACAATGAAGGGTTCCGTATTTATCCCAAAAACAAACTTAACATTGTAGTTGAAAAACACGCTCTCCCATACATCGATATACGTTACGGTCAATTCTCCAACTGTAAATTTAAGTTGGTCGACTATTACTCGTTAACATGTAAAGCCTACATAGCTGTGATATAATTTCGTTATATATACTACTGCCATGAATTTTTTACATATCCAAAACCAACCATTTAGCTGGCAGAGGGGGGGGGGGGGGGCACTTGTCCCTAACAAAATATAGCACTTTAAAGCTTAATTTTACGCAAACGGATCCCTGAATTGAAAAATGGTTTTCACAGACCCGCAATATTTTTAAACGGCCTATCCAAAGATACCCCACACTATGGCACAGACGATAAAAAAAATATCATCCCCACTTTACGTGCAAGGGCACTAAAAAAGATTTTTTTCAAGATTTTATTTTACGACTTTGTTGGCATGATTAATATCTATACCCATGCCAAATTACAGCTTTCTAGTACTAAGATTCTCTGAGCTAAGCTGGGGACAGACGGACAGACGGACAGAGGGACAGACAGACAGACGGACATGGCGAAACTATAAGGGTTCCTTGTTGACTACGGAACCCTAAAAAGAAACATAAATTTAAATATTATTTCAAGAAAATTCCCAATTTAAAACTATTAATAGGTCTATGGTTCCCAGTACATTATCTAAAGGTGGCTGCTAATTAGTAACCATGGCACTGTTCCGAACGAAACGTTTATTTTGTGCGAGAACCTTTGTTTTAGAAAGAAAAAGTGTTTGTCTGTAGCCTTTGTTGGTACGATACTGTGAGTAAGAGTTTTGGAGTGTTGGTAATGGCAAAAGGTTTATTTTGGTTTCTTGTTTATGTATAGCGTCGATGCGATAAGTATTTGACCTTTATTTTTACCCTTGTTTTGAGAAAAGATGCGGTAGATGATAGTGGCTGCTTTTAAACAAGGTTTAATTAATAAAACATTTTACAAAAAAAAACAATCGACTTCCAAAAAAACTACAAAGTTTGAAGAAAAATACTTTTTTCTTGCTAACACTTTATTCCGCACAACTGCACTATTTTGCTTCACATTGATCTGAAAAATAATTGATTACTGTGTAGTGTTTCCTATTCACTACTCTATGGCATCGCAGTTATATTTAAAGTAAAAAGAAAACGTTTTTTAGTCTGTGGCAATTCCAAACGTCACTTTTCCTTTTCGCGCGTCTACGGCATCGTTGGCTCGAAAAACTTTTAGCGCTATTTGTATTCAATTAATCCTTTCATCATGCCAAGTGAAGGGAAAATACTAAAAAGGTTAGCTAAGCTATTAAAATATGAAAAGAAGCGTCGAAATCGGAGGCGTAGGAGCAGAACACGCTCACGCAGGCCCCGGCGGCCTTCCTCGTCTGACTCGGAAAACTACAGAACTCGGACTCCGAGCCCCACACCAAGTCCAGAGCTGCAGAACACCTCTGCAAAATCATCTCTTATGGACCTTACGGAACAAGATGGTGAGTGAATAGTTCACATTCCTTTTTTTTTTTTTCTTTTTTTTTTTTTTTTTAGGAAAAAATATGCAATACCTACTTTAGGTATTTCGTCATGCATGAAGATAGAAAATGTCGTTATTTAACTACCGTGCGGGTACGAGATACCTTTAGCACGATGATCAAACTTGGTACGCGATACCCACAGCTTTGGTTTGGTACGAGATACCCAAAAATGTCGTCACTCAACTACCGTGCTGGTACGAGATACCTTTAAGCATGAAGATCAAACTTGGTACGCGATACCACAGCTTTGATTTGGTACGAGATACCCATGTCAAAACGTACGAGATACCTAAAAACCTATTTACACGAATAATTGTTACCTACAGAACACAACATTCTCTTACACACAAACTCTTCAAACCTGCTCATGCCCATGCATAATTCCAGATGTGGAAAATGCGCAAGAGACAGAAGCAGATTATCTTGCCCCATTCAGAGAAGCATTGGGTCACGAATATGAAGATTCTATCAAGTTTGAAGGAAAAATTCAAGACGATATCAGCAAGCGCTGGGATCACATTTTGATAAATGGCCTAACCAGGGAGGAAAGGGATGACATAGTAAAAAAAATATACGCTTCCTGAAAATTGCAAACTATTAGATGCCCCCATTCTAAATGAAGAAATAAAAACTATATTAACAGAGAGCTCTAAAATTAGGGACAAATCCTTGGAAAACACTCAGCATCAACTAGGGTTGGCCACGGCCCTCTTAGGCCATGTCATGACGGACCTAATCAAAGAACCAGATGTGGACAAAGTGATGATCATCAAAAAATTGAGTGACTCTGCCAAACTTCTAAATGATCTACATCATTATAAAACCAAGACTAGAAAACTACTAATATCCCCACTTCTAGACAAAAATTTCATTAACTTAGTTGAATAAGTCAAAAGAGATGAACATCTGTATGGAATGGATCTGGCTACAAAAATAAAAACTAGCCAAGAAATTAAAAAATCATCCTCCACAATTAAGAAGAACATGCCAAGGGTTGCCTCAAACAAAAATGTTTTCAAGCAGAGGACAACGGGAAACCGGCAAGGTCCACCTCAAAACCAACCTCGTCAGCACATGAGAACACCGGCGGCTCGAGGTGGACTGAAGAATCGTATAACACAGCCGTCGTTTCACCGATCAGGACTGAATCTGTCCCGCCCCGGGAGGGCTGCACCACGCCAGGCACACAGCCGGCGGTAGATAACCAGGTACATGCAGGCAACATATCTAATTACCTTTCATGTTGGAAACTTATCACCCCTGATCCTATTTTGTTACAATGAGTAAACGGTTACCATATACCCCTATTAAAAATACCCATACAAAACAACAAACCAAAAAATAAGGTACCCATAACCGAACTCAACAACATGCGTCTGGCCATCTCTAACTTAATTGATCTAGGGGTTGTCCAAACTTGTACTCCTAGTAAGAATCAATTCATCTCCAAGATATTCTTAAGACCAAAACCCAATGGAAAATTTAGGTTTATTCTGAACTTAAAACCCCTAAATAAATACATCAAAAATGACCACTTTAAAATGGAAGACATTAGAACAGCCATTAAACTCATAGACCACAAATACTATATGTGCTGCATAGACTTAAAGGAATCTTACTTTCTGATTTCAGTAACACCTGAACACAGAAAATTCCTTCGATTTGAATTTGAAGAAACCCTGTACCAATTTACCGCACTTCCTTATGGCCTATGCACAGCCCCCAGTGTCTTTACAAAGTTATTGAAACCAGTTATCAGCTCTCTCCGGAAACAAGGGTTTTTGTCAACCATTTACCTTGATGATTACTTATGTATTGGTCGCACATATCAGGAATGTGTAAATAATAGAGATGCTACTCTCAAATTATTTGAATGTTTAGGTCTCATAGTAAATTATGAGAAGAGCACCCTAATTCCAAGTACTTCTTGTAAATTCCTGGGGTTTATCATAAACACACAAAGTATGACCCTAGAATTACCACAAGATAAACGTGAGGCAATTACTGCTCTCTTGTCAAAATTTAAAAAATTAAAGAGTTGCAAGATAAGAGAATTCTCAAAACTACTTGGAACCTTGGTGTCAACTTGTCCAGCAGTCCCTTATGGACAGGCACACTTAAAATTAATGGAACGGGCTAAATACTTAGCCTTATTACAAAACACTGATAACTATGATGCCATAATGGACCTAAAAACTGACATACTGCCTGACATAAAATGGTGGTTCAATAACATAAATCACATTTGTAAAAATATTTGTTATAGGCAATTTAAACTAGAAATATTCTCAGATGCTTCACTAACAGGATGGGGAGTACATTGCAATGGTGAAAGTGTTGGTGGTCTATGGTCAGAAACAGAACAAAAACTCCACATTAATCAGTTAGAATTATTAGCAGCTTTTTTCGGTTTAAAATGTTTTACAAAATCATATAGCTACTGTGACATACTGCTACGTATCGACAACACCACTGCCATTGCTTGTATAAATAAAATGGGTAGCATTCAGTTTCCACATTTAAATGATGTTGCCAGAAATATTTGGACCTTGTGTGAAAAGCAAAATATAAATATTTATACTTCATATATTAAATCTAAAGATAATTCATTGGCTGATGACGAATCCCGTAATACAAAAAATATAGACACGGAGTGGGAATTATGCAATAATGCTTTCTCATTAATCAAAGATCAGTTTGGTACCCCACAAATAGATTTGTTTGCAACTAGAATTAATAAAAAATGTGACACCTATGTTTCTTGGAAAAGAGATCCATATGCATTTAACATTGATTCATTTACACTAAATTGGAGTGAATATTATTTTTATGCTTTCCCACCATTTGCCCTTTTAACTAAATGTGTACGAAAAATTATAAGCGACAAAGCAAAAGGCATTTTGGTTTACCCTCTTTGGGATTCACAGCCATGGTACCCTCTCGCCATGAGTATAATGATAACAAAACCCATTGTGTTTGAACCTAGCCCTAATCTTTTGTTATCTCCTTTTAGGACGAAACACCCATTGAGCAGTCACCTTTCCCTGGCAGCGAGCATCTTCTGCGGGAGGCATTCAGACGCCGTAGTCTGCCAGAAAGCTCACTAAACATCATGCTAGCATCTGTGTCTTCAGGTACAATGAAACAATACAGTACAGTCTATAAAAACTGGTGGCTATTTAGCAAAACACATGATCTGGAACCCACTCTGACTTCTGTCCCATTCATTATTAAGTTTTTAACAGAAAAATTTGAAAATGGAGCTATTTATAATACTTTAAACTCTTATAAATCCGCACTATCCCTCCTCATGGGAGAGAAAGTGGGCACGGATGACAGAATCAAGCGATTTATAAGAGGTGTGTTTTGACTGAAACCAGCCTTGGCTCGTTACACAGAAACTTGGAACCCATCCACTGTATTGAATCATTTAATTAAACTACCTCAAAACACAGAGCTTAGTCTAGACATACTTATCAAAAAACTAGTAACTTTACTAGCTTTGACGACTGCTCAACGAGTCCAAACCCTGTCTTCCATAAAACTGGAGGACATATCCATAACTAGTGCTAGAATCATGATTTCTGTCAGTGACATTCTGAAGACATCTGTCTGTACAAAAAAGCAAGCTTTTATGGATCTGCCCTTTTACTACCAAGAACCTAAGCTATGCCCAGCCAGCGCCCTAAAAGATTACATCCAGAGGACAGCCAAGATTAGACATCAGGAGAAGTACTTGATAATTACTTACAAAAAACCCTATCATCGAGCATCTAAGCAGACTATCAGTAGGTGGATTAAAACCATCCTAGCTGACAGCGGAGTGGACACAAGTAAGTACACATCACACAGTACACGCCATTCCAATACTTCATCCGCTAGAGCTGCAGGTGTCTCTCTGGATGTAATTACAAAAACAGCTGGCTGGTCAGAAAGCTCTTCAACTTTTGCAAAATTTTACAACTTACCTGTAATAGAATCTAACAATAACAGCACTTTTATTGAATCGATTTTTAATTTACACTAGGAGGCTAGAAATAACAAATACTGTTTTACTGTAACCATCCCAATCAAGGCTGATTGTTTTTTTTTTTCTCTTTCTTTTTAATTAATTATTACGATGTAAGTAACACCTATACTTATGAGTATCGGTAGTGGAGATATTTGTATAATTGATATGAGTATAATACTCATACTCTCTATAATTAATAAAAATCTTTCTTCCCACAGCAGTTTGTACTTGTGGTCAAACTGTTGATCACACTAAGAATAATTGTCTAATGTGTATCATAATAATAAGATAATTCAATCATTCTTTGACATTGATTGTTAAATTATGAAAACTAAAAAATAAAACTCTTCTTCACTTTAAAAATTACTTTTTTGATTCCCAAAAATGCTTAAGTACGTTAATACATAGATACCTACGAGGTACCTGATTATCCTTGGACATACCCATTATGCTTCATCTCTGAACATCTACACAGTAATCAATTATTTTTCAGATCAATGTGAAGCAAAATTGAAAATTGGATGAACTTACCTAAGTGAAATCCAATTGTAATTTTGCGAACATTGATCTGAAAAATAATTACCCACCCAGCCCAACAGCATCTTGCATGCAGCTGAAACCCTAGCATAATGGGGAACAAGCAGTATCCGGGCTCTAAATCAGTGACGTTTGGAATTGCCACAGACTAAAAAACGTTTTGTTTTTTCTTTTTACTTTAAATATAACCGCGATGCCATAGAGTAGTGAATAGGAAACACTACACAGTAATCAATTATTTTTCAGATCAATGTTCGCAAAATTACAATTGGATTACACTTAGGTAAGTTCATCCAATTTTCAATTTTACAACTAAATGACGACACGCCCTGCCCTACATTTTACTATTTTAAAATGACTTTTACTCCACTCAGAAATAACGATCACATCATTACCGTTATTTCTGTGTTACCAAAGTAAAATAATACATTCAGTTGCCATAATGAAAATACATTTAAAAGTTTGTTACAACGTTAATAGTTTGTACTTTGACAGTGTTGCCACAGCGAATATTATAATTCGGTATTAAATTAATACATTTTTTTAAATTAAATCAAAGAAATCACGACAAAAGCGACAATAAATTTTAATTTCGGAAGTCGGTCTTTGGTTTTGTATTTTAATCTTTTGCACGTTTTTCACTGTTTAGCGGGTCAGTTTGTAATTTATCTGTATCAGTTATTATCTTATAGGCACAATAACCTTATGTCAACTGCTCATTGCAATGCAGGTTCGTCAATTGTTGAGGAGTTCTCCTGGTCAGAACCATCAGCTCCACGTCACCATATGCGTTGTGACGAGCATATATTGCTTAGCAGCTATATTAAAGTACCTAAATGATTGGCAACCCGTTAAATACTTATTATTAAGAAACTTTTTTTTATACATTTGTTTAATCACATGACATAACATCACCCCTGTAATCCCCGAAGGGATAGGCAGAGCTGTACCTATAGTACACCCACGTTTCGCCAGTTATGTTAAGTCCCATGTAATAGGCTCGCCCTATTGCCAATTTGCCATCAACCGGGCACAAATCCAGACTCCGGGCTGCTACTGAGAAATTCCTGGTTAGTTTAATCAGCTGTGGTGAAATTGAGTGTTTTCTTGATCCGTAAGCTTTCAGCTTACCTTTGTTTCTATCTTATTTCTTTTTCCACGTTAAACATGATTCCAGTCGACTTCCACTTTCACGCGACGCCTCTGAAAATTAAAATTACACAAGCGACTTCCAATACAGGTCGTTTTAGTTTTTTTTTTTGGCATGAATGGGAATTCCTCATGGACGCCCAGACTGCCCCACACATGAGCCAGTCTGGGCAGTGCCGGACTCCTACCGGCTAAAACCACACTCCTGCCTCACATTTGTTGGTTTTTATATTGGAAATTGTGTTAGTGCGGTCCTCATCCACCGATTTTAACACTTCATAACTAATTTAATGTTTGCAGCAGTAAACACAAGATATTTTGTTCCCAGGTCGTCTTAAGTTAAGCTTATTCAGCTAATGTTCCTACCTGCTGGGACACAGGTCTCTCGGTGAGACGGAGTGGGTCGTAATCCACCACGTGGGTCCAGTGCGGGTTGGTAGATTTCACATGTCTACGGATGTTTGGTTCTTGGACATCAGTTCCCTTACAATATTTTCCTTCTCATTTTTGACAGCAGTGGTGATGAAATAATTTACACAAAGTAAACCTGGGTTCGAAACTACGACCTACAACTCGTAAGTCGTGACTGGTACCGCTGGGCCATTACTGCTCTAGGTCGTCTTATACTGCGGTAAAAATATTATCCAGTAAGTAAGGTGATAACTCTCTCTCACAGAGAGCAGGCCTGTGTCTTAGCAGTGAGAACAACCATTACGTGACGCCTGTATCCTCCAAAGGTATTGGCAGATGTGAATAGTAAAGTCGATGACCAGCATTACCTAACTCCTCTTACAAAGAAGAATATTGGAAGAGGGGTCCGGTAATGCTGGTCACCGACTGTACAGTAACACCCAGCACATTTTGCCTGTTATCGTTGACTAGCTGTTGCCCACGAATTGGTCTGCAATCCAGGATGAGAAGTAGTCTATATCCTTCTGCAGGTCATAGTCTACCATTGAGCCAAATTTCATCCAAATACGTTCAGTCGTTTTAGCGTTAAAGCGTAACAAACAAACTCACTTTCGCATTTATTTTAGGTGATAGCGGCGCTGACTATCCAGGGTGCGTCTGACGTAGGTTTACGAGTATTAATGTGTATTTTTATACAGGTGTGATACGACGTCACCTTACTAAAAAAACCAGCCAAGTATGTGTCAGACCATACACAATGAAGGGTTCCGTAGTTGGGATTAATTTATCCCAAGAACAAACTTAACATTGTTGTTGAAAAACATGTTATCCTATATATTCCAACTGCAAATGTGAGTTGACCGAGTATTACTCGTTTACTTGTAAAGCCTACTGCTAAGCTGTGATAGTTTTCGTTTCCCATATCCAAAAACAACCATTAGTTTGACTCTAATTAAAATTTGCTTGGTATTTTGCACACGGATCCCTGAATCGAAAAATGGTTTTAACAGATCCGACACCATGGGATAGGCGAGAAATAAAAAATCATCCCCACTACACGTGCAAGGATGGACACTACAAAACAAAAATCGAGATTTTATTTTACCGTTTTGTCGGCGTGACTAATATGTAAGTTGAGTCTACTTAAAGCAAGAATAAATAGATGGCTAACAATTTTAATCACTTTTATTTCACAACTAATTATTAATTAATTACAATAAGACAGTATTTAACTATAGAGATGTTGTTTCTACGGCGAGCGCGAGTGAACTAACTCCCAGCCCGCTTGCTCGGGGTTTTTAAAGAATTGGTATCCCCACCGAGACGTCACGTAAGCCGATGCAGGTAGCCAGTGATTCGCCAGCAATGTTCCAACGTCCGGAGCGACGCAGGTGGCAGCACTGGACCCATGATGCGTCGCTTGACTCGCGACACTGACGCTATGTTTGGGCGCCGGAATCAGTGGCGCCAGCAAATATGTATACCCATGCCAAATTACAGCTTCTTTTTCCTAAGTCTTTGAGCTAAGCCGCGGATAGACAGACGGATTTGGCAAAAGAGTTTCTTGTTGATTACGGAACCCTAAAAAACTATACAAATTCACCGACTCCACCTTCTAACCGTGCCATGACCTGACCAAAGTTTAGATAATTATGTCACTGTAGGGTGCTAAAAGAAGGTGTGTTGGTGACGAATTTGTTGACCTTGGGCTAATATTGTGTGGGGAATTGTAGTTTGGGTTTGGCAAAGATTTGATCTTGTCGGGGGATGTGTAGAAAGAGATTATGCCCAGAAAATGGTCCGCACAGCTTATCTGCAGGTAATAAAAATCTGTAATTCCTCTATAAAGTAGTTTAAAAAAAAAAATGTTTTAACAGATTTATTTATCCCGTGTTAAAAATGGTAGCCGATCAGAAAACTACTGGTGGGGTTTAAATAAGTTAGCAAAACTCCGCAGACGTGATGCTGATGGGAATCGACATAAAAAAAAAGTTGTGTCAACGACCTTGGCATAGTGTAGTTACTTCAAATATCAGTTCTTGTGTAAACTTCACAGACTTAATGGGTATTCATATCTAAACAAAACAAAACAACAACAAAAAAACAAAACAACAACAAAAAAATCTGTTTTCCTAAATCAATACTAGTGGGCCCGGTCGTACAAAAAAAATCAACGAATATTTTTTTCTGTATAACGTGCTTTGAACCCAGAAGCATAATAATAAAGTTTGTGTAACCAAACCACTCGAGCACTCGTTTGATTCTTTTCTACGATACCTGTAATAGAAAACTTATGGAACCATCCATAAATAGAAACCGATACACTTAATCATACAAACGTGATATCAAAGACCCATTAACACCAATTCAACTATGCGTTTACTACAACCCTATCTCAACAGCAATAGGGTTTAAATTCAAGTATACTTAACAGTCGTAATTTTTCCCCTTGATTCTGAAAAACACACAGTTGAAGCCTACACGAATATGTTAGAAATAGAATATGTTACTATTATTTATTGACTTCTACATAGTTTGGGGATAAAAATCTATAATAAAGTAAGATTTTTTCCCCTTTGCCAAGTTCGTAAACAAAGTAATTTTTTTTGCTTTTTCACTTTTAGTAGTCCCGTTATGTTAGGGTTCTCTTTGCAGCTAGAAAAGCGCTAACTATGTAAAAGTCAAAAGTAAAATTATTTATTTCTAATAGGCACCTAAAAGGCTCCTTTGAACGTCAACATTAAAAAAAAAATATAGAATTGGTTCTAGTCGCTCCTTCCAAAACCGATCTTTTGGAAGGGGTGACTAGACACAAAATCAATCGAACATACTTCTAAGAAAAGAAAGAAAGAAAATACGTTTATTTGCGGTAAACATAACGCAAAGAAATAAAAACACAAACACGAAAGAACAAGTTGAGGGAAAATATGCGTCACATTCACGCAAAACGGCCATCGCTCAGCATAATGCTGCGACCCTATGCTAGACAGAGATGCTATACGAAAATCGTTTCGTATGGAAAAGAATGGGTAAGAAACTCTACCGTTACTCTTTTAAAATGTTTTGCAATATTTTGTATAAATTAATTATATAATGATACATAATATGTGAAGACGATCCACCTAGAATAAACTCTAGGTAAAAATCAATGACAGATAAATTACAAAAATATAGATACATGGTACTCGTACTTACCTACTCACATATAAAATTTACAAACATTGTAAAAGTAGACGTTTTTCCTAAAATTTTATCCAGTAATAGGTCAGTAATTATAATAAAGTAATCACAGAATGTAAAATCAATGTCTTAAAAATTATACAGTTAAATTAGCAACCAGTTTGATTTTATTGTAGTTATTTAATTAAGCTTTTTGTTTGTAGTGTAGTTTAACTAATAATCGAATCACATTATCGAATTCAAAAGAAAGCATAGATAATTATTTGTGTAAGTGTGTGTTTTTTAATTATGTTTTTAGTTTGTTATTTATTTCAATTTAATTTAATACAATCTTATTTAATTTAATTCAAATTAATTTTAAGTATAAATTATTATTGATATTAGTTATAATTACATTGTTATCCATCTTAATATTAGTTATTATTGTATAATGAGAACTTAATTTAATACTGTGCTTACCTATAATTTAGATGCATGCAATGCTAATGTATTTGTAAATGATATGTACTTTGAATGTCTTTGTGTGTATTTAGTTGGTTTGCCTTAATAAATAAATAATGCTTGTTTACATTTTTGCCAGTGGAAAATAAAAAGAGTGTAGTAACTTTGTCGTATGTTTTTGTCGTAGAAATACTGTTTCTATGCTAACATAATATTTCCGGTCGTATAACTTTCGATAAGACAAGAATATAAGAAAGGTTAGAAATGTATTCAGTCAGTTTTATAGACTGTTTGTTTATTGTCTTGTCAAGGACAAACATAAGTAGATACATTTTATTTCTTCAGGTAACTTGTTTATTATTTTCTATTGTAATAGGGGACGAGCCTACTGGCATCGGCCGGGCACAAATCCAGACTCCGGGCTGCTACTGAGAAATTTGTGATGGAAATACCCAATAACACTACCCAACCAGGGAATCGAACCCTGGAATTCATGCATAGCAGTGGCGCTTGCGACGCAGGCGCAGTACCAGAAATACGTACACTAAAATTATAAACTAGCTGTTGAGACACGAGAGTAGATACAATACGGTATTCGCAAACTAAACATTCTTCAGCTGAATCCAAATTTAGCGCAAAATAGTTTGTCTAGCAAACGTTAAGCTAATCACGGCAGAACACGAACACTTCTAATTAACGTCAAATGTTAGAATAAATATAAACTTTGCCGGTCTACGGTGCGATTATAAAGTTTTCTGTACTAGTTTAAAACTGTAATGGCAGAGATTAGGTTAGCTTCTGATTTGAGACTGTTGCTGTAGACCTTAGAATAATCATAGTTGTGTAGAATAGAACTTATCACTTTACTGTTTTCTGCCGCCATGCAGCGTTGCTTACTTGCAATACGAGAGTTCTATTTTTGATTCAAAAATCGCATCAAATCAAAAACGTTTACGTTAGTGCGTTTGTGCTAAGTAAGGTTTGACAGGAGCAATGATAGGCACTCTACGATGACAATGCTCCTGTGATGCTTCTGGCTCCTGTGATGCTCCTGGCTCCTGTGATGCTCTTGGCTCCTGTGATGCTCTGACTCCTGTGATGCTCCTGGCTCCTGTGATGCTTCTGGCTCCTGTGATGCTTCTAGCTCCTGTGATGCCCCTGACTCTTGTGATGCTTCTGGTTCCAGTGATGCTTCTGGCTTCTGTGATGCTTTTGGCTCCTGTGATGCTCCAAGTTCCTGTGATGCTTCTGGCTCCTGTAATGCTTCTGGCTCCTGTGATGCTCCTGGCTCCTGTGATGCTCCTGGCTCCTGTGATGCTCCTGGCTCCTGTGATGCTCCTGGCTCCTCTGATGCTCCTGGCTCCTGTGATGCTCTTGGCTCCTGTGATGTTTCTGCTGTTGTAGATGGCCATGACTTTGTATGAAAGAAAGAATGATAGATAGCCATGGGGACTGTCGCCAGAAGTGTAAACTTATCGGTCAACGCGCCTAAAGAAGTTTTCTCTTTAAAACTGTATGTGGCGTCTCCTCTTTTCATAATATTCTTTACTTTTTCGGTATTTCTCATTTTTAACTACTGACGCTGACAGCACACCTCCACCGCAAAACCATAGCAGCGAAACCGCAGTAGTTCAATTGTACTCCGCAACTCGAATCGGATGCGAGTAGCGGAACATGATGCGAACAAGTAGGTACAATTGAACTACTGCGATGAAAGTGGACGTTTTGTCAGTTAACGCTGGTAGCACACCTTCACCGCGAAACCATAGCAACGAAACCGCAGTAGTTCAATTGTAACGCCGGTAGCACATCTCCGCCGCGAAACCATAGCAGCGAAACCGCGGTAGTTCAATTCAACTGGTTCGCGTCATGTTCCGCTAGTCGCATCCGATTCGAGTAGCGAAACATGATGCGAGCCAGTTGAATTGAACTACTGCGGTTTCGCTGTGGTGGATTCGCGGCGGAGGTGTGCTACTGGTGTAAAGGTACGCGTCATGTTCCGCGATAATTGAACTACTGCGGTTTCGCTGCTATGGTTTCGCGGCGAAGGTGTGCTACCAGTGTCAGTTTATGTTAAATCTTTGTTTCTACGCAGAATAACAGTTTTCTACACAAACAGTTCCTGACTATCTAATCACGCCTGTATTCCCGAAGGGATAGGCAAAGTTGTAGAGGGATAGGCAGACCTTGAGACCTGGTACTTGTTGACAGGCCTACACTGTCCTCCCATACCTGTTGTAAAATTTGAACATTTATATCTGTAATTTTTATGGTGAACATATTAAAGAGTATTCTATCTTTCTGTTTCATCATTTCAGCTAAAAGACGTCCACTGTTGGAAATAGGCCTCCCCCAAAGGGAGGGTTTGCCATAATCGCCACGCTTGGCAGGCGGGTTGGCAATCTCAGTTTGGTGTTAAAATGCTTAGAGAACGCTGCTGCCCATTCTCTAGTAAGTCCCTTAGTCGCCTTTTACGACACCCACGGGAAGAAAAAGGGTCGTGCTATTCTTTACGTCCGGCACCACACGCACATCTTTATGTTTATTTATATATAATGTCTAGATTTCATTTTTATTCTAGTTATAACTTTTACTTACCTAGAAAGTTACACAGCGTGAAGATTATGACAATATAATTAACGCGTTCCGTGTTAAAACATAATTAGCCATCGTCGACTTCTAATTTGCTAAGTTCAGATTTGTTTTCTAAATGTCATGGTGGCAGGTAATGGCTTTGGTGGCTACCATTGTGGATTCATTGAAAAAAATATTTTACTAGCTGCGCCCGGCGGTATTACCCGCGTAAGTCTCGATCCCGTAAGAATATTGGGATAAAAAGCCTATATGTTAATCAAGGGTGTCAGCAAAGTCCATACAAAATTTTATAAAAATTGGTCTGGCCGTTAAAGCGTGGAGAAGTAAGAAACACACACACACACACACTCACAAACTTTCGCCTTTATATTATTAGTGTGATGTGATGAGCAATTTGATGTATTTCCTCCTAATTTTGTGGTGTGGAGGCTTGGAATCTCGCTTCTTAGGTAGTAGCTATTAAATCATCATATGCCAAGCCTTTTCCCAACTTTGTTGGGGTCGGCTTCCAGTCTAACCGGAACCCGCTGAATACCAGTATTTAAAATGGAGCGACTGCCTATCTGATCTCTACAACCCAGTTACTGTAAAAAAAAAAAAAAAATATTTTGGATAATCTTGTTAAATATTGGATTTTGTTTATTCAGATTTATTGATCTAACTATAAATTTAATACTATTTTTTGTTAAATTTTTTTTAATTCATTCAATCAATTATTGCCAATTATTTATCTTTAATTACCTAATTATTTTAATAAGGCCTTCACATTGTTTAGTTTACTATTAAGGAAATGTAAATTTATTCTGTAGTAGTGTACTCGTATAAATCCTGGAATTGTGTAATTTTGTGTTTAAATTCAGATACAAGTTACTTGTTTATGAATAAATGACTATGACTATGACTGTGTAATACCCCTACGACCCCCCCCCCCACGACCCCCCCCCCCTACCCCTTGTGTTACGATACCCCTTGGTAAGACTGGTTGTCAGACTTTCGGGCTTCTGACGACCCGTAACGACTGTCAAAGATCCAAGAACGACAGCCGGGATTGGTCCCGGCTGTTGTTTCGGCTTGACGTGCTTTCCGAGATCCGGAGGGGTCTTGGTATGTAAAGATGATCACCCACCCACGGACCAAACGCGGCAAGCTTTGATTAACCTGATTGATGACAAGCCCCTAGCTAGCTAGGAATAGCTCTTAAATAAGAAACTTTATTTAGGCATGGCAGAAGCTCGAAAGTCTGGCAACCAATGGGTATCGTGTTACCCAGTAACTGGGTTCATCATCATCATCATCATTTCAGCCGAAAGACGTCCACAGCTGGACATGGGCCTCCCCCAAACACCGCCACTTCGACCGGTTCTGTGCTTCCCGCATCCAGCGGATACCTGCGGCCTTCACAAGGTGATCGGTCCACCTTGTAGGAGGCCTTCCAAAGCTACGTCTTCCGGTACGCGGTCGCCACTCCAGAACCTTTCGGCCCCATCGGTCATCAATTCTGCGAGCAATGTGCCCTGCCCACTGCCACTTAAGCTTAGCAATTGGCAGTTTCTCAGTAACTGGTTTGTGGCGGTCAAATAGGCTGTCGCTCCACGTAATAAGTATACTGGTATGGAGCGGCATCCGTTTAGACTGGAAGCTGACCCCGACATATACCCCAGAAAAGGCTAGGCAGATGGTGATGATTTAAGACGAATTTTAATGAAGACGTTCCCCTCTGATAACTCTGACAGCCAAAAGCTTGAACCATAAATTATACTGATGTTTAAAGACTAGTTTCCTTTGCAATCAGGACCATTATCATGTGGTATCGTGTCATGAAAAGCTTAAAACACTACATGCAAAAAAAACAAACATAATGGAGGTTTAAAACCTCTAATTAAAAAGATAATAATGCAAATGTGTTTCTGTCTGTGTTTTAACAATTAAGGACTAGTGTTTTCATTAAAAAAAAAAAGTTATTTATTATTTTTAGATAACGAAAAGTTATTTTAGCTGTATAGATTATTTTGGGAGATTTATTTAAAGGTTCTACGATAACCTATGAATTTGATAATATTAAAATACTGTCTTTAGTAAAAAAAGCCAAGGTATCCACAAATATGTCGATTACACCTCAGCGCCACCTCACTCTTTATCTCACTCACACAGTACTGCTCACGGTTACGTGACCAAGCGAGACAGGGTGGCAGGGAGAAGTTACCAAGGCGCCGATAGTTTAGGTAATTTCTTTATACGGTGAAAAAAATGCTAATTAAAAAAAATAAAAACATAGTATCTGCTATAAACACCGTGGCATTTTAATCGTCTTACAACGGCAACCGACTTCATGTATACAATGACTACTAACCAATAATGAAAGTAAAAAAAATATTTATTAACATTTAAATAAAAAAAAAAACAATATGACGCATGACGTAGTCTGAAACACCCTGTTGAGCGCGGTGCGAGCCTTTTGTTCCAAGGGCGGCGTGGAATGGAGTGCAAGGCTCGCACTGCGCTCATAGCAGGGTGTTTCAAATTACATCATGCGTCATAATGAAAAAAAAAAAAAAAAAATTGTACTTAACATTAATCCTCAACTTTACCATAATTATATTTATTTCAAAATTAATGCTGCAGTATGTTCGATACAACGGAGGATCATGTTATGCAATTTGAGGTATTGTAGACTCTTGAGATCGCTATATTATGCTTTTGGTTATAATTTTGCGTCTAATGCAGGAAATAACTACGATTACTGACAAATGCGTGCTCTGACTGGGCAAGTCCACTCAAATCTGTGTAGTGCTCTCCTCAAAAGACCATTTCAAACATCAATCTGGATGGTACTCATATTATGATCTGACCAAGATTATGTCTGGACATTAAAAGAGACTGATCTCTTGCGGCAGACCCCGTAGAGAAACGAATGACCAGTGTAGCTCTAGATCGCAAGCACTGGAAGTCATGGGGAGAGGCCTTTTTCCAGCTGTGGGATGATACAGGCTAACAGTTACTCAGTAACTGAGTTACTTTCGATGTTTCTTTGCAGAATAGTCTGAAAGGACATGCCGACCTCATCTAGTTTTTACGGTTCCGTACTCAAAGGGTAAAACGGGAACCCTATTACTAAGGCTCCGCCGTCTGTCTGTCTGTCCGTCTGTCACCAGGCTGTATCTCATGAACCATGATAGCTAGACAGTTGAAATTTTCACAGATGATGTATTTCTGTTGCCGCTATAACAACAAATACTAAAAAAAACAGAATAAAATAAATATTTAAGCAAAAAAATCATGTTTGTTGTATGGGAGCCCCCATACAACAAACATGATTTTTTTGCTCGTTTTTGCTTGATATTGATAACAGCAACAGGTAGACGTTTGAAATATTTAGTTATATGTTCACTTTAAAAATAAATAATTAAATTAAAATAAAACAAACATTTAAGGGGGGGGGGACCTAAAACAAATGAATACTAGGTATTTCACACTTCCAGAATCATCTAAAACAACTAATCTTGTCTCCAATATTTCATGTTCTATTCAATTCTATTTTTCTCTATGCCAATGGTGCCGATGTCAGATGTTTTAAGAGAAAACGTACAAAATAAATTTAATAAATATGTGCAAATTGAGTTTAATGTGAGACTTGTTGCCGCTGTACACTGAAAACCGTACTGTACAGTGAAACTGTACAGTACACACTGTACACTGAAACAAACAGATAAAATAAAATGTTAGGTATATTAATAAACTAGCTACGCCACGCGGTTTCACCCGCGTAAGTCTCTATCCCGTGGGAATATCGGGATAAAAACTATCTTATATGTTAATCCAGGGTGTCAGCTACCTCCAAACAAAATTTAAGGTCGAGCCGTTTGAGCGCGTGAAGAACGAACACACTCACACACACCCACACTCACACACACACTCACAAACTTGCGCCTTTATATTATATATAGTGTGATACTAGTGGTCGCCCACTGGTCGAAATTAGACCTCCTTACTTACAATTTAAGTAGTACTTACTAATTCCAAGAGTACACAAATTCCATGCTATAAAAAAGTACTTACTTGTTCCATGCTCAAGCTGTCATTTCTGTCACCTATTTATCTTCGTACTTCTACTATGTGTGTGTGTCAAACGCATGGTAATGTGTAATGATGCATTTATATGTAAAAATATTAGCTTTCTGCCAATGAGTGCCTTTGCTGTTTGTGTGATTGAATGACTGCCTTTTTGCCAAAGTAAAAAGAGGTTGGTTATACACGCTCCGCAAGTGGCACGTCAAAACTTGGTTAATTAGCCATATTTTCTTCGTCTTGTCTCTTTTTAGCTCCCGATAATTACGACATGCCGTCCTACTTCCCCGCGTCGTCGAATAGTGTGACATAGTGCCGTTTTTATAATCGAATGTTGAGTAGTTAAGCTATCTAATCATTTAACTGTACTTCAGAGGGGCTACTCCCAACATAAATCCGAAGTATCGGCCGAGTGTTCGGCCGTTTTTTGACTACGGCTACCTATGGCTGACAACGGCAAAACAAAAAAAAAACGACAGTCAAAGAGATAAGCTAAAGTCAAAAATGTGACTAGAAGTCGGGTAAGGACTCAAAAGTCCAAAAAGGAAACTGTGGAAGTTCTGAAACGGCCGAACATTCGGCCTATACTTTGGATTATCGCTTCGGAATAGACCCCCTGGTATATTGAGAATCTGGTATTCTGAGATCGAGCCATAATATCATTGCTTTCTGCATTCCTACTGCATATTATCTTTAAATGTGCCAAATTTCATACTCCTCCGTCCGCGTAATTTTCGTAAAAAGGCGAAAAAAATCATCATAATTTGATGTCATTAACGCGGATAAAAATGATGAAAGCTTCCAAGAGCTTTGGGGAAGAATGTGTTAGTAGGGATGGAAAATTAGTTGGAATATTTCATGATAATATAGCGCTGTGTCATTGGTTGTCCTGCCCCTATATTTTGTCACACGATAAGCCTTTCTCAGTACCTAAGTGTAAATATAGGTGTATTTATTTTAATGGTGTTTGTAATTAGATAAAGATGGCAGCGGATTATGTTTCTGCTGTGAATAGTAAGGTGTTTTGTTGATACAACCGTTTAATAGTTCTGGTAGGCAAGCGGCAATGAGAGGTTGTTGAGTTGATTCCTAAGGATTTTTTTTTGACTGAGAAAGAGAGAAAGACAAATTGTCACAGAATAATATTAAAGAAAAATACTTACAAGAGAGAAAATACGAGAGTAGCTCGTGGCTAAGTAATAACAGACGCACGATTAGGTTAAGCTACGCTTGCCGGGTTGATCCATAGATGGGTGACCTTTACATACTCCTCCGTGCCTCGGAAACCACGTTAAGCTGTTGGTCCCAGATGTCATTCGTGGGTCTTTGACAGTCGTTACGGGTCGTCAAAACCCCGAAAGTCTGACAACCAGTCTTACGAAGGGGTATCGTATTACCCAGTTACTGGGTTGTGAAGATCAGATAGGCAGTCGCTCCATGTAAAATATGGTATTCAGCTGCATCCGGTTGGACTGGAAGCCGACCCCAACATAGTTGGGAAAAGGCTAGGCAGATTGAATAAAGAAAAATATAAACAAAATATCTTGGGTGTTTTAGTTTTGATCCGAATAGAATTTGTCATCTGACTTAAGATGAAAGCGACAAAAGAGAGATCCTCAACTCAGACTGAGTAGTTATAAGAATCACTATACAGGGTCAAATTAAATTAGCTAGCGGAACTCCGCAGATGTGATGGGTATCGATATTAATATCTAAACACGATCAAACAAAAAACAAAAAACCGGCCTAGTGCGTGTCGGACCACGCACAATGAAGGGTTCCGTAGTTGGGATGAATTTGTCCCAAGAACAATAATCTAACTTTGTAGATGAGAAAATGTTCTCACATACTTACATCGATATTAACGGTAAATTCTCCAACTGCAAATGTAAGTTTGTAATCATATATTTTTTATGTTAGTAAACTACAAATTAACGATTTGCAGATTTTTTCCTTTACTTATGCTGGGAGACCTTGCTTCTTGCCAAATTTCATGATTGTAGGTCACGGGGAAGTAACCTATTTTTTTTTTTGCGAGTGTCTAGGTATAGTGTATCATAAATGGCCGTATCTTTTGCGTTGACTTAGAAGCTTGATTTTTTAGAGCTCCAAGGGACCGTAGACCTACGTATTTGATATTAATTTTAACTCGATACCTCCACGCGTTCCTGAGAAAAAGGGCGTATAACAGAGAGACAGACGGACAGCGAAGATATCTTATAAGGGTTCTGTTTTTTCCTTTTGAGTTACGGAACTCTAAAAAAGAAAGTATCTCGTACAGACGCCAGCGACTTGCTGGCGTCTGTACGAGGTTGATTGGGAGAATTTGACAGTTTCGGGTAGCTTGACCTAAGCTACCCGAAACTGTCAAATTTTCCCAATCATACTTGAACCTTAAGATAGAACGATAAAGTTGAAAATCTATTAAAAAAAATTGACAGCCTGTAGTAAGCTACTATGTGCTAGCGTCTGTACAATTTTGTCCACAATTCAGACAGATAGCGTGCCGCAAACGCTTCACATAGATCTAGATTAACTGAACGGTATATTATCGGCACTTCATTCATGAGTTTACAGTTAAAATGGTGACTTATTTTCAGTCGTTCTTTGCTTTGTGTAGGCTAGGTTGTAGGCAGTTTTTCAATTTAAGAAACGTTTAATAGGTAGTATTTGTGTATAGGCTTGTAAGCAAAGATATAAATATGTCTAGATAGACAATCAAAGCTGGGAACTCATAAAAAAAAATGCGTCCAACAGTTGGCCGCAAAATGCACGGGCACTAGAATAACACAATGTCAGCATAATGACGTGGCGCGAGTGTAAGACGTAGCTGTCTCTCTATCTCTATGGAGAAGAACGGGCAAAAAACTCCAAGGACACTCTTTTAAATCAAGATACTCGTATTACAATATCTTGGGTACTTACATTATTCTTGTCGCTCGTATATGTGGAAATAAATAAAATAAAAACAATTAAAAAAATAAGATTTAACGATTACAAATAAGTCCTGGCAGTTAAGAGATGACCAGTCTAAAATGACGGCGCCATCCAGCTCAACCATTTTGTACGGACCGAATGAGCCAACACTGCACGCGCCACCATCAGCGAGAAATTTAAGTGAGCTTATCTCAGTTTCATGATAATTATATTACCGATATGAAACTGTAATGTATTTTTCTGACGGAAATCTTGCAATCTATTTTGAAACATTCCACTTGCACCACTACCTTGATATTTTTCTTATAAGTACCTAGGTATATAGTCCCGATGACAATACAGTTATCTGATCTGATAATGACCTGACGCTGCCACCGCGTTACGCCTGAGGCCATGGCCGCCTCTGTCCCCCCACGCTACGCTACTGTCAAAATACATAAACAATCATCATTATTGGCCACACGACATTTTTTTTCAATCCAAAGAACCATTTATTCGCGGAACTATCAACTTGGAATGTTTTTCTTTGGAAACTACGAACACAATGGAATAACTATGTTAATTTATAAGAAATCTTCGAAAAAATACCTTCCATACCACAGCTCCGGGTCAAAGTCGTAGACTATTCGTTGAATTTAGAGCAACTTTTTGTTCACAATTGCGCAGGAGTTCAAAAAGATTCGTCAAAAGTTTGAAGTGATTTTTTGGAGTCTGACTTTGCTGAAAGCACGATGAAACAAATACAATGAAACATTTCGTCTTCTGGGTCAGCTCTGATGCTAGTTAAAGACTGAAAAAAAACTGCTATGAAATATGAATGATATCAATCACTCAACTCAGCTTATCGCAGTCCGCTGCTGGAAAGAGGTCTCTCCCAGGGTGCCCCACAACACCTTGTCCTCCGTCTTCCGCATCGACTGTCCCAGCCACCTTCTTAAGGTCGTCGGTCCATTTCAGTAGTTGCGGGGCGACCCATATTACGCTTGCCATTACGCGGTCTCCACGGAATAATATGAAATTATCAAAATGTAAAACGCAATGCACGCATTCCGTTTCTGAAAAGAAGATGTACCTACCGACTGGATAATCAGCCTATAATGTTCCTTTTGCTGGGACTTAGGCGTCCTCTCGATGAGAGGGAAAGGGCCGTAATCCACCACGCGGGCCCAGTGCGGGTTGATAGATGTCACATGTGTTCGAATTTTTAATTCTCGGACATGCTGGTTTCTTCACGATGTTTTCCTTCACCGTTTTAAGAGCAGTGGTGATGAAGTAATCTACACAAACTAAAGCGCTTATCAGGTCTTGAACCTACGACCCGCAACTCGTAAGTCGTGGTCGTTACCTCTGGGCCCCCACTGCTCTATACTGGTCCTGTAATGAGAATATTAATTAATCAAATATTACATATTTATGATCTTGATGATATTTTACACGTCTTGTTTGAAACTGAGTTGGTAACTTTAATATCATTTATATCGCTCTAGAATACTTCCCTAAGGTCTTAAAGAAGACCTAAAATGATCGTCTTTATAGAATGTACTTTAACCTATATATACCTAACCAGTTATGAAAATACAGCCATCCAAAAAAAAGCTCAAACCCATAATTCTTAACGAACAAAAAGTCTTATAACCAAGGTGTTTCGCCATCCGGGAACGGCAGGAAAATAAAAGAATTTAAACATCGGCTTATATGGAATTTGGGTCGGACAGTCGAAGATCGATGGGTGTTCTTTGTAGTGTGTTGTCTACACTTTGGTTTAAGTTGGATATGTGAAGATTAATCTGATAGGTATTGGTCTAGATTATTCGTTTGGAATTAAGATGCGAATGCAAATAGACGTAGTAGCTACTTTACAGTATTATTCGCTATTTTTGAAGCTACTACCACTATTTATTTATTTATCCTCCAACTAGAACGCCATACAGCAATTACACCACTCTGTTTCTGCCCAGCCTTTTCCAAACTATGCTGGGGTCGGCATCCAGTATAACCGGATGCAGCTGAATACCAGTATTTTACATGGAGCGACTGCCTATCTGATCGCCACAACTCAGTAACTGGGTAACACGATACCCCTTGGTAAGACTGCTTGTCAGACTTACACTGATTACACAAACGGAGCCAAAAATAACTTCATGTGCTGGCTATCCATCCATCCAGTGCGCGGTGGACATCGAACGGGCGGTGATGGAGCACGCACACTCACGTAGCGTCACGACATTTCTCCATATTTCCGAAACTCCATCCATATTGCGCACATTCTTTCCGATTTTTTCGAGACTCAAAGATTTTTCTAAAAATAAATACATTAAAATTGATATATACTTATTTCTGCCGTCAATCAACGTACCGTTGCTCTGCTCTGGGGGCCTACACCCTAAGCACGAAGTCCGTAGTTTTGGCCGAAGCTACGGGCATTTCTACTCCGTATCCTCTAACCACCGACGCATAATTTCGAAAGGGTCCTCGGTGACGGCCTTGGAGATTTGATGATTTTAGTGTAATGAAAGACTTTGAGATTTACTTTTGTCTTTTGGATGGCAACGCAGCTTCAATGCTTTTAGTATTGCCATCAGTAACAAATATAAATCAGGTCAAAAGCCTGCTTTTGTGCCGAACTTTTACCAAGTCTAAGGTTGCCAAAGAGCCAGTACAAGGGACCTTCGTCAACAACATTATCACATAACATTGGTGATGACTAGAAAAAAATCTATGTTAGTATTGAGATTCTAATACACACATTGTGTTTGCGATGTTTGAGGTGCCTTGTTATAGTATTTTTTTTTTTTTTTTTTTTCTTTATGGCTTCGCACGGTTTGTGCATTTAGCCAGTGTCATGTAAAATTAGGTAACAAGTACAAAGTTATAATAATTATGAAATGAACTCCACTCAATGCATGATAACGATGATTGATGATATCCCGCCCCGCTCCCCTTGAGTTTAAGTAAAGACGTGGCACTTTACTGAAACCTCGCGCGGACTTCTTGAGAGAACTTAAAGTGATGTTGCACTGTTTTGTTTCATTTGCCTACATTAATGCAGCTTCACGAACACTTAATGGTTAATAATCCACCACTATTACACATTAATATTCGGCTAAACACAAATTTTAGAAAATAAAACAAAACTGCTAACATGACGCTTCACTTTCCCGCCAAGAAGTCCCTTGTTATAGTATTTGTTGATATGGAGCATGAAAGTACATACAATAGAGAACAAAATAAAATAATGGTTTTCCTTAAACTTTCTCTTAAGCCAGCTACATGTAAACGTGCCTTTTTAAATAATCTTCGCGACCCATTTGTGCTTTTATGGGACTGTTTTGTGAGTTCTCTGGAAACGTAAAACCCCAAAAAACTTTCGTAAATATGGACACATGTTTACAGACTGTAAACCGAAGATTTATGTTAATTGAAAACTTTCGTTTTAAGGTAGACTTATATCCATACAATAAACTCTAACTGGCTTTTGGGTTCCGTACCTTAAAAGGAAAAAACGGACCCCTTATAGGATCACTTCGTTGTCCATCTGTCTGTCTGTCTGTCAAGACCCTTTTTCTCAGGAACGCGTGGACCTATTAAGTTGAAATTAATATCAAATACGTAGCTCTATGGTCCCTTGGAGCTTCTACGTCAACGCAATAAAAAATACGGCGATTTATGCGGCATTAAATTGATACTCGCAAATAAATCAAAACATATAGGGTACTTCCCGTTGACCTAGAACCTAGAATCATGAAATTTGGCAAGAAGCAAGTTCCTTGATAATTCAAAAGTGCCTGTAATTGGTTTATTTGAAACTAGCTGCGCCCCGCGGTTTCACCCGCGTAAGTCTCGATCCCGTGGGAATATCGGAATAAAAAGCCTGTCTTAATCCAGGGTGTCAGCTACCTCCATACAAAATTTTGTCAAAATTGGTCCAGCCGTTAGAGCGTGAAGAGGTAACAAAGACACACACACACACTCAAAAACTTTCGCCTTTATAATATTAGTATAAATGCTTTGAGTTTGAGTTTGATCTTACAGCACAAGTAAAAGAAAAAGTCCGAAGTTTTATCACATAAAAAACTCTCACAGCTTATGTAATGGAAAAAGTCCGAAAACGATAAATTTGTAGATAAAAAAAAACTAGGTTAAATTCATTCCACCTACAGAACCCTTCATTGTGTGTGGTTCGTTTTTAGGGTTCCGTACCCAAAGGGTAAAACGGGAACCCTATTACTAAGGCTCCGCCGTCTGTCTGTCTGTCTGTCTGTGTGTGTGTCCGTCTATCATGGGGCTGTATCTCATGAACCGTGATAGTTAGACAGTTGAAATTTTCACAGACGATGTATTTATGTTGCCGCTATAACAAAAAAAACAGAATAAAATAAATATTTAAAGAGGCTCCCATACAACAAACGTGATTCTTTTATTTGTTTTTGCTCGATAATATTGATAACAGCAACAGGTAGACGGTTGAAATATTCACAGAATATTTAGTTATATATTCACTTTTATAATAAATAATTAAATTAAAATAAAACAATTATTTAAGGGGGCTCCCATACAACAAACGTGATTTTTTTGCCGTTTTTATAGACAATGGAACGGAACCCTTCGTGTGCGAGTCCGATTCGCACTTGGCCGGTTTTTTAAATATTGCTATTCAGTAGTTAAAGTGGGACTGACTGCCCAGCAACCTAATTGTGTAACACACTATCGACCACAGTCTGAATGATTTTGAAGCATATTGCTAATCCATTGCTTCATATGTTCGAAAAAATTGTCTGCTCAACAACGTAAATAATGCAATGAATGTTGTTGAGCTGTCAAAATGAAACCTATTACTACTGATAGTGTGTTAGACGCAATTAGGGCACAGTACGAGGTGAAGGCAGATCCTGGTCTATTATAATGACCAGCAACTTCTACTATAATACTATATCTTAATTTCTTCAATCGACTCGAAAATCAACTCTTAAAGGATCACTCGTGTCTGTCTGTCTGCTCATCTGTCACAGCCGATTGGCTAAGAATCTAATGGACGATCATCATCTGCCTAGCCTTTTCCCAACTATGTTTGGGTCGGCTTCCAGTCTAACCGGATGCAGCTGAATATCAGTATTTTACATGGAGCGACTGCCTATCTGACCTCCACAACCCAGTTACTGGGTAACACGATATGCCATGATAAGACTGGTTGTCAGACTTTTGGGCTTCTGACGACCCGTAACAACTGTCAAAGATCTACAAATGACAGCCGGGACCAACGGCTTAACGTGCTTTCCGAGGCACGGAGGAATCTTGGTATGAACAGATGGTCACCCATCCACGGACCAACCGTGGCAAGCGTAGCTTAACCTGATCGATCGACCCGTGTGGCAGTTATTATTTAACCACAAGCTCCTCGTTTAATCCCACGACTAAGTTGTAAATACAACAATTGTAAAAAAAAGTTGTAAATAAATAGGAATACTTTGTACAACTTCTTAACTAACTCATACTCATCCACTCTTTAAATGGGAAGCGTTTTAAGCTCCTGTGCGCAGTTTGTTGGGTTGGTAGACTATGGTGTTATAAAAAAAAAGATTAAACAAGATTACCTGCTGAAACGCCGGGAGGACATATAGTGACCAAATTGGTGATGTTCTTCAGAAAGGTCAGGTGCGTAGTACTCGCAATCGGCGTGCGTGTATGACCAGATGTATGAACGTAGGCGAAGCAAAAGGAGTATACGAGTATAAGGAGCGTAGCAGGTGGCGTTCTATAGTTTCTGCCTACCCCCAAGGGAAAAAGGCGTGAGTTTATGTATGTTTGTATGTGTACCTGCTAAAGTGTAAAAAAGATCTTTCAGTGCTTGAGTGACATTGACAGGAAGCGGCTGTTGGTTAACAACTGTGCAATAGAGGGAATGCACGTGACCACTTATGAATTTATTTGACCCAAACACGTGAAGGAACTAAATTAATTTTGAATAAGAGGAATGGCAAAAGTTTTGCGAACTGCACGGTGTGACATGTCATTCGTGGGCTTGTTGTGATCTCAAATATATAGATTTTTAAATAAATAGTTTCAAAGTTATTTAAGAAACTAGATGAAAATTTACCATACCCGCATCTCCGAAACTACTAAGCCTAAAATTTAAAAAAAAAATGCAGAAAATAGTTCTATACCTACTTATAGATTACAGAAAACCTTTAAGAAGTCTATGGTCTTAATATAATATAACATGCTAAATCTCCAAATATTAAGTGTACAAACTTACATTTTTTTTTTTTTTTTTTACTTTATTTTTGTTTTTGATCTTTATGTTTCTATGAGTGTGTTTTTGTATAGTTTAATTTGTGATCTGTGCGAGTCCCAATAAATGCTTTTTCTTTCTTTTCTTTCTTTCTTTATTTGAGAGAGGAGTGGTGGCCCAGTCGGTAACGGCCGCAACCTACGAGTTGTAGGTCGTAGGTTCGAACCTTGTCAGGCGGTTTACTTATTTCTTCACCACTGCTCTCAAAACGGTGAAGGAAAACATCGTGAGGAAACCGGCATGTCCTAGAACCAAAAAATTCGAAGACATGTGACACCTACCAACCCGCACTGGGCCCGCGTGGTGGATTACGGCCCACTCCCTATCACAGAGAGGAGGCCTGTATCCCAGCAGTGGGAACGTTATAGGCTGATTATGTAAACTTACATTTGCAGTTGGAATGTATGGGAGAACATATTTTTCAACCACAATGGTAAGTCTGTTCTTGGGATAAACATGGTAGATAACATTATTCATTATACGGAACCCTCACCACGCGAGTTCAACTTGCACTTGTCTGGTTATTTCTCCACATTATGGTAGCTAATTTATCACAAAATACCCGTTACCCGTGGTCCCTCCCATAGTCCCATGGAAGATACCACGGGTATTTTTTTTACCCATGGTCCCTTCAAGAAATACAATGCTGCCAAATTAAAACCATCTACTGTTATTGAATCATTTGGGTTAGGTTAGGTTAGAACAGCCAGATTCCCTGACGCAATTGCAGCCTACCATATAGTCCGGAAAATTGTGCTCAACCCAGTCATAGTACAAGTGCTTACAGGGCATGGCGGGTTCTCCGAGTACTTGAATCGGTTCAAGTGCAAGGAGAGCCCGGCATGTCCCTGTGACCCGTCTAAAAATGAGAGCATCCCACATTTACTGATGGAGTGCCCTATATTCGCGATCAAGAGATATGACCTCGAATCCGAAATAGAAATGGAAATAAAATTAGAAAATATACCGAAAATCATGGGAAATTCAAAATTAAGGAAAAAGTTTTTAATATCAGGAAATTGCGTGTAGAGTCATTAAAAATAATAAAGTGTAAGAAAATAGATATACTATTATATTACCAGAATACATACAAAGTAATCGCCGTCAAATTAAAGATTTTAAAATATTAGTTGATAAAACCTTAGCAGTTAAAAATTGTAGTATTAATAAACAGTTATCACTAAATTTAGCCTTCAAATGTAAAATTTTTCGAAAAATGTAATTTGTAAATTGCTTAAAAAAGATCTCTGATGACCAATGTCAGAGGACACTGGTAAGGCAGGAGTGTGGTTTTAGCCGGTAAGAGTCCGGCACTGCCCAGACTGGGTCATAAATGAGGCAGTCTGGGCGTCCATGAGGATTTCCCACTCCTGCCAATAAAAAAACAGCCAAATTCCCTCTATTTTTGGTGAATCATTTTGAATGTTTCAAGTTAGTTACTTGAAGAACTAACGGTCTATCATTTTAATTTGGCAGCATTGTATTTATCGAAGGGACCATGGGTAGAAAAAATACCCATGGACCCGGTAATGGGTCGACCCACCGGGACCACGGGTAACGAGTGCAAAATACACCATCTACAATAATTCATTTAGGAAATGATAAATACTACTAATAACTAACTTCAACTTAGTAAACTGACATAGTCTTACTTGTTTTAGTACGATACTAGTAATTCTTCGTAAAATATAAGACACAAGTTGTAGTCATTATCAAGTTTAATCTAAGTACTTATATTTTTGTTCAGCACTTCGCGTGGACTTAGTTCGTGATTAACTAGCTCGAGCGAGCACTGAGACTGTGGACTTTTAAATAAGAAAGAATTCCTAACTCATCATCAACCTAGCTTTTTCCCAACTATGTTGGAGTCGGCTTCCAGTCTAACTGTATTTTGGAGCGACTGCCTATCCGACCTCCACATAATACGATACCCCTTGGTAAGACCCGTTAACCGTTGTCAGACTTTCGGGCTTCTGACTAACCGTAATAACCTGTCAAAGATCAACACATGACAGCCGGGACCAACGGCTTAACGTGCTTTCCGAGGCACGAGGGGTCTTGGTAGATAAAAATGGTCACCCATCCACGGACCCAACGCGGCAAGCGTGACTTAACCTGATCGATCGACCCGTGCGGCTGTTATTACTTAGCCTTTACTTACTTACTTAACTTAGTGATATTTAACATAAATCGCACTTACTTACTAAACTTAGTGAGATTTAAGCAGAAATCGCACTTACTTAATGAGATTTAAGCAGAAATCGAACTTACTTACTTAACTTAGTGAGATTTAAGCAGAAATCGCACTTACTTACGACGCGACGCGACACGTCTTAGCGACGCGTTTTGAGTTTGCCTTTCATTCCACCAAAAAGACGAAAAATAAAATAAATAATAGTAAAATAAATAATGCATTAAAAAATGTAAAAAAATGGAATTTGTTTTTTGACTCCTACACAGTGTATTTTATATTTAACATAACATAACATCACGCCTGTAATCCCCAAAGGGTTAGGCAGAGGTGTACCTATAGTATACGCACATTTCGCCAGTTATGTTTAAGTCCCATGTAATAGGGGGCGAGCCTATTGCCATCAACCGGGCACAAATCCAGACTCTGGGCTGCTACTGAGAAATTCCTAATGGAAAATCCTAATAGCACTTTACCCGACCTGGAAATCGAACCCAGGACCTCATGCTCAGCAGTAGCGCTTGCAACCACTCGACCTACGAGGCAGTCAATGTATATTTAAATAGTGGATACGTATTATATCACATGCATATTTGTTAACCAACAGCCGCTTCCTGTAAATATCACTCAAGCGCCAAAACGTCTTTCTTGCATATATGTTTTTTTTTTTTTTAAGTAATACCTACTTCTTTACGCACGCTTGACTTGGAGAGGAAGCTGGTGAATGCTTGAAGAGAGCGTTACGGAAGTTGAGAGGGAGATATAAATTAGTGAAGATAGAAAGAGAGATGTTACGTTTTTTATATTACTGTAGGGGCAAGAGAGAGAGGTGCGAATACATATTTTGTTTCTCTCTTTCTCTCATAGCCAGTTGCGTTTCGTGTATCTAAGACACAGTGCAGGCCTATTGTCCTGCCAGGGTAGCGAGTTTGTCCGAAAGCGATATCGTGGCCTTGGCATACAGGCAACGGAAGGAACACGAGTGGGTTTTAGTCAGTAAAAGTCTGACACGCCCTCCCGCTCCGCCCAGAGCGCGAGAAGTTATTTGATAATTTCCCACTCAAAAAAAAAAAGGCCTATTGTTGTAAGTATAATTAGTACCTATTGATTACTATTTGTAAGTTTTACTACAGTCGTGTGGTCTAAAGCCCACTCGTTTTTTTATAACACCAGAGTACTAACCCAACCAACTGCGCACAGGAGTTTAAAATACTTCCCATTTAAATAGTGTTTAAGTATTGAATTACGTGCATTCTCTCTATTGCACAGTTGTTAACCAACAGCCGCTTGTTGTCGAATGTCACTCAAGCACCAAAAGATCTTTCTTACACTTTAGCAGGTAATCTTGTTTATCATTTTTTTTTAAAACACCACAGTCTACCAACCCAAACAACTGCGCACAGGAGCTTAAAACACTTCCCATTTAAATAGTGGATAAGTATGAGTTAGTTAAGAAGTTGTACAAAGTATTCTTATTTACAATAATTGATTCTTAATTAAAATACACAAGCTAACTCTAAAATATGTATAGTAATAAAAAACCGGCCAAGTGCGAGTCGGACTCACGCACGAAGGGTTACGTACCATTATCTATAAAAAACGGCAAAAAAATCACGTTTGTTGTATGGAGCCCCCCTTAAATATTTGTTTTATTTTAATTTAATTATTTGTTTTTAAAGTGAATATATAACTAAATATTCTGTGAATATTTCAAGCGTCGACCTGTTGCCGTTGTCAACATCAAGCAAAAACGAGCAAAAAAATCACGTTTGTTGTTTGGGAGCCCCCTTAAATATTTATTTTATTCTGTTTTTAGTATTTGTTGTTATAGCGGCAACAGAAATATGTCATCAGCTGTCAAACTATCACGGTTCATGAGATACAGCCTGGTGATCGACGGACAGACAGACACGGCGGAGCCTTAGTAATAGTGTTCCCTTTTTACCCTTTGGGTACGGAAACCTAAAAAAAGGGGGAAGTGCTCATTGGGCATCAAAAAATTCGTCCGCATCGCTGGCAATGGGAAAGTATTGAATTTGATTGAATTACATGCATTATCCCTATTGCAGAGTTGTTAACCAACAGCCGCTTCCTGTCAATTTCACTCGAGCACTAAAAGATCTTTCTTGCAATTTGTATTTTTTTATAAATCTTTTTTTTTTTTTATAACACCATAGTCTATCAAGCCAACCAACTGCGCACAGGAACTTAAAACACTTCCCAAGTAGTTCGCAAGTCTATCGTGCTTACTGTGAGAATGCAACGCGGAACTTTGCGGAAACAAACGGAAAATAACCCTTATTTGAATATTAATGTGAACATTTAAAGTTGTATTGCTAGAAGTATTTTATCTTGGTACAGTGGCGGTTCCTTTTAGAAATGGGTGAAGATGCATTAAATTTTTTAGTGATTATTAACGATCCTTGTGAAAGTACTTGATGTAAATTAAATAATGAAATTTAAATAAGAGCCGAAAGTGTAATTCATGGTTTTTCTATACATATGTCATTATAAATGACATACACACATTACAATGACAATACAGAAATAAGAATATGAAGAGTACAAAATACAAATAAGTATTTAATACATCACTTGAGTATATACTACAACGTACCATTTCAAACACCAAGCTGCTTTGCCATATTCCAGTTTGTATGATAATTATTATGTATATCATTGAAGTTTCTGCCATTTGCGATACTATTAAAACTGTCTCTTGTTGGTAAAACCTTGGATTACAGATGATTAGGAATGATTAGGAATAGGTAGTCAGAATTACTTTCCAAGTTTCCATCGTCAGTCACAATAAGCAGTTAAATCATCTTTTATTTTTTGTTTAGGTATCCTAGAGCATCTTTCGATTGTGTTTAAAAACTGTTCTACGTGGTGGTCAAGTTTAAAAAAACTTAACTTATCTTTAAATTTATTCAGGTTTCCCGAAACAATTTACCATTACATCCTCCTCTCTATCCCTATCTATCTTATATTCTCGCAATACATCCACATAAGGGCTCCGGCTGCTCATTATGGCATCCATATTGGTAGCTCGTTATCTGCCAGGCCGTATGCACGACTTTTCTGTGAGATACTGGAAATAAAGAGGTATTGTGTTGTAGTGTGCAATGCGACGACGGTAACGGGAATTGTTAAGGTTCTTAAGGTATATGTGGCTACAATTTTTTTTTATTGGGACAGAATTTGGTAAAATAATAGTTATTTTTTTACGGTACGTGCGGTAAATAAGAGCCACCATAATTAAAACTTAAATATTGGAAAAAAATGGTGAAGTCAGAAGTAAAAATCAGGAATATTAACGAACATTATTTATTTGAGATCGTTAATAAAGGCCTTTATGGCTAGGTTTTAAACATTTTGTAAACAAAAATCAACTTTGAAAAATCCTTTATCAAGGACCTTAATAAACTCAGGTAGTCTAATAAAGTCCGAGAAAAAATTAAAAGAAGCTAAGCAGATAAAAAAATTACTAATTTGTTGTCATAGAACTCAACATAATTATAATTTTCAGACAATATAGTTAACAGTTTACCATTATTCATAGCAAAAAAAAACCAATCGGTCCTTATAAAACTCAAGTATTAAATATGTTGCAACAAAAACTGACACAAACTGACATGTCCAAAAATGGTTTTTTATTATTCAATAAATCTAACCAGGATCAGTTAAATATATTTGGATAGACAACCCAAAAGCTAGTGGTTCTAACTATAACATACATTTTTAAAGGCTTCAATTTTTGAGAAAAATCGTTTTTTTTTTAGTGTGAATTTACTCCTAAAACGAACAAACCTTTCTAACTAACTAGTTTATTAAAGTGAACACACCCTAAACAAAAAGAAAACTTGTCAAAATTGACACATGGCACTGTTAATACTGTCTTTAAATATTTGATCGATGATTAAGACAATGTAAACAATAAGAAATATTATGAAATGGGATATTTTCAGTCAAAAATGTTTAGTCTAACCTTTTAGAATTGAAAGGGATTATATTTTAGATTTTATTTGGGTTGCCATCAACAAATAAAATATATGAAAAACATTAAATATTTTATAATTTTTCTCTTAAATGGAGGGGTCTAAAAATATTATTTCAGTGGTTACAAATTCCATATTTTTGTCGCTTTTATTTAGGTGTAGGTTAGTCAAACATTCAAAAATAAATGTTTATTTTTGCCCAGCTGCATCTACATAAGATTCAGTAATGGTATATTATCCTTTGAATCCTCTGATAACGAACTATTCGATTGTTGCCTTGCCTTATCATCAAGATTAATAGAAATATAATATAAAGCTATTTATCTACATGGTAAAGTGTTTATTTGGAAAAAACAGGTCAATAAGAGCTGGCCCTTATTTACTTCAAAACGTGATTTAAAGGTTGGCAAATATCATCAAAATAAAGAACGTGCCTTGATTCGACAGCTCTAATGTCTACTTTACAGTGATTAGGTGTTCTATTATTAAAAACACACACTATTTTCTTTATAGTGAACGTTTTAGCATAGGTTTTTTGTTTTTTAATGTGATTTCGACAGTCACCAGTGAATTACTTGGGTCTACTGACAAAATTGCGCGCGCGTGGGATAGCAATACTATTGGTCCTTTGCGTGCATGAGTGAGATCCAACCTATAAAACTATTGAATGTGTGTTTTTTCTCTGATAGCCCTTGATAGCCGCTGGCCCTTATTTACCGCAGGTACCTTAGTTTTGGTGGGATAAACTCCTATTAAAATTGCCTTTCTTGCATCACAGAGATGGCCCCTGTGACTAAGGCATTTTTCAAGGAATTACATAATATCCAATATCAAAGAAAATTCTGGCAATTACCAATGTGGACTCAACTGGGGCTAAACACATTTTAAAATTGAAGACATTACTTCCATCTAGTGTCAGATGAACATATTACCTATTACAGTTGTAAAAAAGCTATCGTTCAAATTGTTATTTCTTTTTCGAGTTACATTTATAGTTGAATTTCATGAATGTTCTGCATAATTTCAAATCAAATGAATTGTGCATTATTTTAATTCTTGAAACATTTCTTATGTATACCGCCATCTAGTAACATGAAACGGTACTAAAAGCATGCTTGGGTCTTTGTAGATGTACCTAAGTCAACAGTACAGAGGAAAGTCCACAGATGGCACTGTTTCAAATTTAATAATTTATTCTAATTTGAAGATCGTTTTTATTTTTATGATATCCTATATCAAAAGTCTAAGGTTAATTAATACTCCTTACTAAATTTAATTTATTACTTGTGAACGTAGGTTTAAATTAATTGCTTGCATTCCATTTCAGTAATGATTGCCATCTTTACTCCATCCACGGGTTTTGTGAACGGCTCCTGTGAAATTTCAAGAGGATGATCAGCAGCTTTGTCTCCTTAAAACATTATTTTTACGGTTCCGTACCCAAAGGGTAAAACGGGAACCCTATTACTAAGGCTCCGCCGTCTGTCTGTCTGTCTGTCTGTCCGTCTGTCACCAGGCTGTATCTCATGAACCGTGATAGTTAGACAGTTATGACAAACAAACGTGATTTTTTTCCTCGTTTTTGCTCGATATTGATAACGGCAACAGGTAGACACTTGAAATATTCACAGAATATTTAGTTATAGGTATATAGAATTGATGTGTATGCGTTCTAGTTTAACATACATTTTTTTCATAACATACTTGCATTTTATGAAGGCGTACCGTAATAACAGATTTAAATGTTACTAAAATCATATATCTGCGCCTTAATTGAATGTTAGCATACCGCGGTATTGTTTTTGTACTAACGACCGTGAACATTGAAATTTCAACTTTATTTCCATACCATTACATTATATTTTTATTCGTCGCCTAAAAATACCTTATCATTTCGTGCCGCCAATGGGCACCAGGCCTAACTGTGTCAACCCAAGAATAAAAACCGGCCAAGTGCGTGTCAAACCACGCACAATTAAGGCTTAGGTACGTAGTTGGGATGAATTTAGCCCAAGAACAAACTTAATATTGTAGTAGACAAACAAGGCTGAGGTTCAAACTAGGCTGAGAATCAGCACTTTTCGAACGTCAAAATTACATAAGACAGTCCCCCAAAAACGCCCACCCTTCACCACTTCCTAGTGCTTTAGCTGGGAAGAAGAAGTGGCGCAACAAACTCCCCAGCAGCACAGCTGTCTGTTCAGATATAAAACTTGAATTGAATCTATACAATAAAATGTAAAATAATTTGCATTACACAACACAGAACATTAAAGATATTTATATTATTTGCCTTATGATAGCTAGCACACGCAACTATACAAAAAAAAAAAAAACATAAAAATCGTCAAAAAACTATACTCAAGCAGAAATAACGTAAACAGAACGTACTTAAATATAAAGCCTCCAGGCATAATGGGCGTGCCCGCTTACATAAAGCTATAGCTGTAACTCGAAGTCACAAATGATAAACTAGCACCATCGAAGTAAAATAAAAAACAGTTAATCATTAATAACAATAACAAAACCATGGTCAGCAAGACGACCAGTCACCACAAGCAGCACCCGTTCACGAGCATAACGCAAAGATCAGCCATCACCCCCCTCGAGCACGACGAACTTGCTGCCGGTTGCTCAGGCAAGAATAATATAATCAATTGTCGAGGTCGCTAGCTAACCACTTATTGCAATACAACTCATAAAAAACATTTTCATGAGTATATTATGTCAATGTAAATTCAAAAAAAAAAAAAAATTGACTGACACGTGACACTGACAGTCAATAAAATAAACAATTATGAACTCATATAACCTGTCAGTAGGTACGCTAATTCTGGAGAAAGAACATGAACATTGTCTTGAGTTAATCACAGCGACCAACTATTCTTATCATACATTCCAACAGTAAGTTTATACCCACAATATTGAGAGATTTACCATGTTATTTTAAAACCATAGACTTTTATAGGTACATAAGTATTTTCTGAATAAGAATAAAAAAATAGGCACAGTAATTTCGGAAATAAAGATAAATTGACATCTATTTTCTTGGTAATTTCTTGAGATAATGGTAAATTGTCATCTATTTTCTTGGTATAATTTTCTTGTAATAACGGTAAATTGTCATCTATTTTCTTGGTATAATTTTCTTGAGATAATGGTAAATTGTCATCTATTTTCTTGGTATAATTTTCTTGTAATAACGGTAAATTGTCATCTATTTTCTTGGTATAATTTTCTTGAGATAATGGTAAATTGTCATCTATTTTCTTGTAATAACGGTAAATTGTCATCTATTTTCTTGGTATAATTTTCTTGTAATAATGGTAAATTGTCATCTATTTTCTTGGTATAATTTTCTTGAGATAATGGTAAATTGTCATCTATTTTCTTGGTATAATTTTCTTGAGATAATGGTATATTGTCATCTATTTTCTAAAATAACTTTAAAACTACTTTCTTTAAAATTATGAAAAAAAAAATTGTGACCCTCACAGTACGCCCTTTCGTTTAATGTGTTACACGGTACAGTTTGAACGGTTTTTTTAATTATCTCAATTGTCTAAAAGTGACCCCCACATACAAAATTACACGTCCGTGTTTGGGACACAGGAATTGGGTCCATTAATTAGATTCGGAGCAAAGTGGCTGTGACAGACGAACAGACAGACACACAAGTGATCCTATAAGGGTGCTGTTTTTTTTATTGGGATGTACGGTACCCTAAAAGCTTGCTGGATGCAGAACCTCCTCCTTTTTTATAAGTCGGTAAAAAAAAAGTCTTAACGAGGCTTTCAGAAACGGTAGTAGTAATTAATTAAAACATTAATAAATTTTCTTAAAATCGTAATTTATTCTCAGATCAGCCCAAAACAGTAATAGGAACAATTAGAAATGATTGTAAAATACTCGTAAAGTGACTTGATAGGCAATTGTACAAGTTGCCGTGTTTAACTGCTAAAATATAGCCTAAATACATATATATTTTATTGCTTGTTATTTTCTTACAAGGAATTTGTTTGTCTGTCTGTTCGATTTGCCAACGAGTCGTAAATAACTGTATAATTCTCTCGTGGCTTGAGAGAGAAGAGTAGCGAGGCACCAAGATTGACAAAGGGAATGACTGCACAGGTTGCTCATATGCATAAGGTGATACGTAAAAAAAAACCGGCCAAGTGCGTGTCGGACCACGCACAATGAAGGGTTCCGTAGTTAGGATGAATTTATCCCAAAAACAAACTTAATTTTTAGTTGAAAACATGTTCTCCCATACATCGATATACGCCACGGTCAATTTTCCAACTGCAAAATTAATGTGAGTTTGTAATAAAAAACAAAAAAAAATATTGTTATAAATCTACAAATTAACGATTGTCGGACTTTTTACTTTACTTGTGCTGTGAGACCTTGCTTCTTGCCAAATTTCATGATTTTAGGCCAACCCTATAGGTTTTGATTTATTTGTCAGTATCAAAATATGTCGCATAAATCACCGTATTTTTTTAATACGTTGACTTAGAAGCTTGATTTTATTTAGAGCTTGAAGGGAGCATATACCTTCGTATTCAATATTAATTTGAACTTGATACCTCCACGCGTTCCTAAGAAAAAGGGTCTTGACAGACAGACAGACAGACGGACAACGAAGTGATCCTATATAACGGCTCCGTTTTTTCCAGTATGGAACCCTAAAAATAAATTAGAAAGAGACAGAGTCAATTATTTCCACATGCGAAAAAAGAGAGCGCAACAATGCGCTGGAACCAAAATAAAACAACGTAAGAACGCCAAACCAAATAAAAATTGTTTATAAATAAATTAAGCTATACGTATCAAAAATATTTACAGTCAGAGTTTTCAATAACCTAATATGTACATTTTGAATGCAAGTTAACAATGAAATTACTTAGGATTTTAGAGGTCTTTTCGGAATTAAATTAGGTCGAGGAAATTTAACCCAATAGCATTTTCCTTCAGTCAGAGTATTAATCAGATAGTCATATATTCAAAAATTAAATCCATACGTGCTGTAATAGTGAAATAAATGTTTACGAAAAAGCCCCCAATTTATTTTGGTATCGCCTTAAAGTATCGTCGTCGCTGGGCTAGCATTCTTCTAAATTAGCACTGATTAATAAAGGTTGTCTTACAGATCAATGCACGGTGAACGGTGGCGAATATTATGGGTGCCGCCTTTTTTGAGGATATAGCGAGCAACATTCACCTGAAGTAAACGACAGTGTACCTAATTGCCCACATTTTATTCAATTCAGGAGACAAGGGCAGTGCAGGCAGAGAGTAAAGCAGTGGTGGCCGAGTGGTAACCGCCGCGGCTTACGAGTTGTAGGTCGTAAGTTCGAACCCAGACAGGCGCTTTACTTTGTGTAAATTATTTCATCACCACTGCTCTCAAAGCGGTGAAGGAAAACATCGTGAGGAAACCGGCATGTCCTAAAACTAAAAAATTCGAAGACATGTGACATCTACCAACCCGCACTAGGGCCGCGTGGTGGATTGCGGCCCACTCCCTCTCACAGAAAGAGGAGGCCTGTGTCCCAGCAGTGGGAACATTATAGGCTGATTATGTAGGAGACCAGGCTAAAATGGACGCTTTGGCAGAATCATAATATGATCTGCGTACAATTCATAGATCCCGCAATTCATCTGTTTGACAGTTGCTATTTGACATTAGACTTCAATATAGCAATTCATAATTTGTGGACTATTTTACGAAACTCTATACAAAACTGTCAAACAGATTAATAATTGCGGGTTATGAATTGTACGCAGATCAAATAATACGATTCTGCCAAAGCGTCCGTTTTATGCCCACTGAATTCGAGGAAATCTTCCATGCAGTATTAACTCTATGCCACTTTAAACCAACATAGTCCAATCACGACTTCCTAGCCAAACTGTTTTGCATATAACTTGCAAAACTTCTTAACGTGAGCAAAGTCACCGCAAACAACAGGTATACCGATAAAATTTGCTACAATTGAAACGATCCCACTTTATGTTGATAATAAACAACTGAATTTATGCCAGAACGCAATTTAGTGACGGACAGACGAACATTTTACGTGTTATACCGTAAAATTGGACTGTTAAAAATATTTAATAACTGTTACTGTGCCTTTTATTGAAGCCAATGTTTACTATCGATCTAGGTAAAGGAAAAACGAAACTTTGTAAGAACTTTGCTTCATCATCATGAGCAGCCGAAAGACGTCCACTGCTGGACATAAGCCTCCCTCAAGGGAAGGGGGGGGGGGGGATTTGTCATAATCGCCACGCTTGGCAGGCGGGTTGGCGATCGCAGTATGGTATTAAAATGCATAGAGAATGCTGCTGCTCATTCTCTCGTAATACCCTTAGCCGCCTTTTACGACACCCACGGGAAGAAATAGGATGGTGTAGTTCTTGACGTCCAGCACACGGTACCGGTAAGAATTGTTTAACAGTCTATACTACCTCAGCGCCCTCACTCTATATCTCGTTCGCACACAACTGCCCGCGGTTACGCGAGCAAGCGAGATAGGGTTCCAGAGAGAAGACTCCAAAGCACCGATAATTTAGTTTATTTCTTTTTATGGTGAAAATAATGGTAATTCAAAAAAAATAACATAGGACCTGATTTATAGTTAGTTCAGTTATTGTGCAAAGTTTCACTATCTAATTTGAAGGATTTTTTTTAACACCAGCGGTTTATTGTTCGATTTGGAGGTAACTTTGGATTTTTTTTTCTATGAAGAAAATTTTATGGAATCGTGTTTTCGTCAAACATAGTATTTATTTAACATTAATCCTCAACTTTACCATATATTTATTTCAAAATGAATGCTGCAGTATTTTTGACATAACGGAGGATCATGCTACGCCATTTGAGGTAGTATAGGCCCTTAACGGCACGCAATATATCTAGTTATATCATACCGTCATCATCTAGTCATTTCCCAACAATGTTGGGCTTGGCTTTCAGTGTTACCGGATGCAGCTGAATACCAGTATTTTACATGGATCGACTACCTATCTGACCTCCACAACCCAGTTACTGGGTAAAACGATACCCCTTGGTAAGACTGGTTGTCAGACTTCACGGCTTCTGACAGCTGGGACCAACGGCTTAACGGGGCCAAGGGGGATCGTATTACCCAGTTACTGGGTTGTGGAGGTCAGATAGGCAGTCGCTCCATGTAAAACACTGGTATTCAGCTTCCTTCGCTTAGACTGGAAGCCGAGCCCAGCTTATAAGTGAGGAAAAGGGTAAGCAGACTCGAATAAATTAAATCAGCGAAATAGAGACCGACGCGGGTATGGTAAAAGAACAGATGACCAGGGGCCCAAGTCTGCTATTTTTATTTTTATAAATTCAGTAATTCCAACACGATCCCATTGTGATCATTTTGCTAAAAGTTCGTAATCTGGTAAATTCATAATGGTCGATCATTGGTCGGTCAATGTTCTCGTAATATAATTGTGTTATTATAATGGCAACTATAAATCCCATTAGTAGAAATGTCATTAATTTGTCATTATGTACGAGATTACCAATATATGCAATTTCTTTCAATGTAGTGTCAGTGGCCGACCATTGGAAAGTTATAATAATGACGCCATTATAATAGTAGATTACCAAACTTGTCAAAATCAACAATTATGAAATCAATGATCAACCATTCTGACACTATTGTAATAGCAGACTTGAGGCCCTGGTAAAGACCAGTCTGAAACTGTTCTAGTCCAGGGCAAAAATAACTCTTCCACGTTTCGCTTCCACGTTTTGCATCGTTCTCACATGTATATTTTCAATAAGAATGATGTAACTAATACTTTGTATCACATATTTTATTTTAAAAGAGTGTCTGTGGAGTTTCTTGCCCGTTCTTCTCCATAGGAACCTACTATTTGGAATGGGCAACTAGCTTCATATTTGTAACTGACCGACTTGTTGACAATTCAAAAGTGCCTGTAAATGGTTTAATTGAAATAAATGCTTTGAGTTTGAGTTTGAGTTTCTTGCACACAGAATATGGAATATTCTCTGGATTGTAGCAATGATCATTAAATCCAGGTTTTCTTTTATCGTTGCGTAATTCAGTTGATTCTAAAAACATTCATTTTCTCAAACGTGCTTGGAAATTCGAGCATTATTTTGACAATCTTCTTCTAGATAAATCGAAATAGGTGTACTGGCCAAATACATGCGAGCAGTGGCCGCCAAAAGTGGTGTGAAATTCCATTATCGTGGTTTAGCGGCCAAATAAATTACTTAATAAACTCATTATTATCTATCGTGTAATTTAAAAAATGGAACGATCTTTTACTCCGAAACATGGCAACCAAGGACGTAACTTTTTTTTTTTTTTTCTTTTCTTTTTGGCTTCGCACGGTTTGTGCATTTAGCCAGTGTCATGTAAAATTAGGTAACAAGTACAAAGTTATTTAAATAATTATGAAATGAACTCCACTCAATGCATGATAAAGATGATTGATGATATCCCGCCCCGCTCCCCTTGAGTTTAAGTAAAGACGCGGCACTTTACTGAAACCTCGCGCGGACTTCTTGAGAGAACTTAAAGTGATGTTGCACCGTTTTGTTTCATTTGCCTACATTAATGCAGGTTCACGGACACTTAATGGTTAATAATCCACCACTATTACACATTAATATTCGGCTAAACACAAATTTTAGAAAATAAAACAAAACTGCTAACATGACGCTTCACTTTCCCGCCAAGAAGTCCAGGACGTAACTTATTATCAAAGGTTTTATTTAAATTTCGAACTGGCTTGCAAATAGAAAAAAGAAAAACAAACGAGCACATTGGCGCGAGAAAAATTATCGTTGTTCATCATTGAATCTGGAATTTATAAATAATTTACTTTGTTTGAATTTCCGCGCATTATTTGAGAAAAGCACTATACAAGCCTTGATGGACTCGCGTATACACATAGCTGTACTAAAACCTTTAATTTTGAAAGCTTTATTGTATAATAGCATAGCACATGTGCGAGAACTATGTACCTACCATTTACTGAGTACGTCTTTCATTGACTTGAATTTGCTCTGGCGGATGAGTGTGTCATGCTCACTCAAATATCTCGCTGATGGTGGCGCGTGTTTTGGATTATTAAGTTCCCTTCAAAATGGTTCAGCTAAATGGTGCTAATCCATGCGTCATGTTCGTGAACGCCGTCAGTAGGGACTGGTCATTTCTTAGCTGCCACGGCTTATTTTATGTATTTTCTTGTTTTTATCTTTTTATTTCGGACGCTTTAATGGGGGAACTAGCTTCATCTCTCTGAATGACCGACCCCTTGACAATTCAAAAGTGCCTGTAATTGCTTTATTTGAAATTTGTTTACGTTTGAGTTTGAATATAGGAATTCAATTTAAGTACTTGGTACTTGTTGACGGGCCTACACTGTCCTCCCATACCTATTAACACTGTAACTTGGAAACATTGTTAAAGCCCACTTTTTTTTTAAAGTGTTACCGTGGATTTTCTTGCCGGCTCTTCTCCATAGGAAACGACCAATTGGAACCGTGCACCTAGCTTCTGACGTTTCATAAGTGCCCATGTATGTTTATGTGAAATATTTTTTTTTTTTTTGATTTTAATTACTACTTTGTTAGCCTTAGTCTACTAGTATGCCCTAATTTACATCCCAACTGCCCTTGATGTCACATCTGATTTTATATTCAAATGTTATAAAAAGCGTTTGGACGCGATTTGAGTCGTTTTCCCAACAAATAGATGAAGAAGAAAAACTGTGCCACCAAGTTCTGGCATAAAACCCGTTTTTATTGGGCTGACTAGCGAAGGTCAATTGCGCGTCCTAGATAGGTGAGTGGTCCAATTTTTTGGGAAATAAGCGTTTAGTTTTAGTAGTTAAAATTTTTAGTGTTCTTGCCTAGGTTCTTGCCCATTCTTCTCTATATATATATATATATATAGAACCCTACTACGCTTTGAAATGGGTAACTATAGTATAAAAATCATTTTAGCACACTGGATACACTTATTAAGCTACGTCCGTCCGATCCGACAGTCTACCCCCAAATGCCCCTCTGTCAATAATCATAAACAAGATAAATAAATTTAAAAAAGATAATAATTATCCAAATATGATTGTGACAACTAGACTATTCCTACATTTATTAAATGTATTTTTACTTCGCTTTTAATTATGGTCAAATAACATACTTTTAAACTTATCCTAATAAACGTTTCTAAATTAAACATAAATAAATGAATAAGCCTAAGTGAATTTAGTTACTAATAGTAACGGTGTAAAATGTATAATTACCCTTAATTCTACCAATAGCTTCATCTCTCTTATTGACAACTCTTTGTCAATTTAAAAGTGCCTGTAATTGGTTTAATTGAAATTAAGGCTTTGAGTTTAGTTCTTAACCAATACGAGAAGCAACCGCGGAAGTTTGTAAGGCCAAATATTCTTGGCCAGTCAACAGGAATTTCTTTACTGGTGAAAGATGGATAGTTTACGGGACAAAGCCATCATCTATAATAAAAATCAGTCTCTAAATCACTTAAAAAATCAACAACAATATAACAACTACGTAATTCAAGATCAATAACAACAAAAATATTAAACTACGTAGATGGTTAATAGAGAATTGTTTTTATAGTTTACTAGAATTCCTGCAACATAAAGAAAAAGATATATTTTAAGTTTCCTATAGTTTAGTTTCCTATATGATGTGCTGTGTGTTTAATAATTTTAGTAATTATTGTCTTTTGTTACATTAAGAAAAATATTATTTTAAGAATTTTAGTTTTGTTATGTTTAATAATTTAACATATTGTTTTTTGTTACCGAAAGAAAAATAATATTTTAAGAATTTTAGTTTTGTTATGTGTGTATATTTTATTGTAACTTAAAATTTATCATTATTTAAAAATCCGTCTATTAGGATTTTTAAATAATGATAAATTTTCTCATATATTCCGTGTAATATCTTAGTAAAATAAGTAACTATTAGGTATTAATGTAAAATTAATTTGCATGCCCTAAACAGGCAAAATATGGACTGTACTTAAACCACCAACTCTTACAACTGGTAATACCTATATTTTCTGCAAATAAATTATTCTTATTCTTATTCTTATTCTAACAAAAGGATAGCAAGAGGTATAGGCAATTTGTATTAAACTTATCAAAAAGTTGAGGTAGATTTCAAAATAGCGGGACGAATTGTAGCCTGCTGGAAAGGCTTCTTCATTTCAGCAAGATTCAAGATTCTTAGAAGTAGTGTATTAGAAAAGAACCGGCCGAGTGTGTGTCGGACTACGTACAATGAATGAAAAACCGTAGTTGTGATGAATTCATCCCCAGAACAAATTTAACATACATAAAAACATGTTCTCCCATACATTTCAACTGCAAATGTAAGTTTGTACACACGATATTGAGTTATTTACCATGTTATTTTAAGATCACAGACTTCTTATAGATTTTCCTGTAATCTATAAGTAAAGAACTAATCACTGTATTTTTTTCAAAATTTTAGGCTTTGCCGTTTTAGGGAAAAGACGGAGTGAATGGTCAATTTTCATAAATTTTCTTTAATAACTTTAAATTATTTTAAAATGATTAAATAAATATATTTGATATCCTCATAACAAGTCCTTTCATTTGATATGTCACACGGTACCTAAAATAAAAATAAAAAAAAAAAAAAAAAACTAGGTTTTCTCCCAAAAGTGAACGAGTGGGTGAGTGAGTGATTTATTTACGTTACACGATCGTATTTGGGTCACTAAAACTCATATGTGTGTACCAAATTTCAACTTAATCGGTCCAGTAGATTCGAAGCAAATTGGCTGTGACAGACGGACAGACATACAGACACACGAGTTTTTTTTTACAATGTTTGTAAATATGTGAGCACCATGTATCTATCACATAATTAATTTATCCGTCATTGCTTCATTATTAATTCTTTTTACCTATTGTGGTATAGTAATTTTCTTCTAGGTGCATCGTCTTCACATATAATTATATAATTGATGTACCAATACAAAATATTGTAAAACATTTAAAAAGAGTAACGGTGGAGTTTCTTGCCCATTCTTCTCCATACGAAGCTACCTTTTGGAAGGGACGACTAGAATCAATTCTATTTTATTCGTAAATTTTGACGTTCAAAAGTGCCATCTATGTGCCTATTTGAAATAAATAATTTGACTTTGACTTTGATTCTCAATTCTTTATTGCTAGTTATAAATTCTTTATTGCTTTATATTGATCCTATAGGGGTTCCGTTTTTTCCTTTTGAGGTACATCACCATAAAAACAAATGCTCTGCTAATAGAACAACACAGACCGACAGTGAGTAGGTAATACTCGCATCCATAAACGCTTCACCTCTTAACTCAATCCCCACCCCCAAGTCTTCCAGCCTGGCAATAAAACACAACTGCCACACTATGATAATAAACCGCAGATTCCTTAGGAACCACATATTGTTCTGTTTGTCCTTTATTTGCTTACAAGAGACACTTGTACCCACTCCACGTTGCCGGACAGATGAAGGGTGCTTAAGATGGAGTGGACTGACAGTTGACTCGAGAGCGCTTGATATGAGAGGATCAAATGTATAGGAATATTATTGAAGGGATCAGGATTGGTAAGTGTTTGTCTTGGGAGTATATCTATTTCTGTATGGTATGATGTTTGCACATGGATCCATATCCCTTTCAAAGTTATGATTAGAGTAGATTGAATAAGCAGAAGCATAATGAGCGTGTAATATTCCCACTGCTGGGACACAGGCCTCCTCTCTGTGAGAGGGAGTGGGCTGTAATCCACCACGCGGGTCCAATGCAGGTTGGTTGCATGTCTTCGATTATTTGGTTCTAGGACACGCCGGTTTTCTTCACCATGTCATTTTTAACCGTTTTGGTGTGGATTGGCATTACCTACATAATAACCATCATCAAATATCAGCCAAAAGATTTTCATTGTTCGACATTGGCCTTCCCTAAACATTCGCGGATTTACCGAGCCGGAGACTGAGGACTTTGATGCAGAAGCTTTTTTTCTTTTCATTTACTTCTATTTAATGCAATCTGTCCTGGGAAAATCAGCAATAGGTAGATGATGGTTGCTGGAGTTGCCACGGTATGAAGCCACTATCCCATCCAATCAATACTGTAGCTCATTCATGCTGGTTGTAAGTCATTTATTCAAACTAGGCTGAGAATCAGCACTTTTCGAACGTCAAAATTACATAAGAAAGTCCCCCAACAACGCCCGGTCAGCACCACTTCCTAGTGCTTTAGCTGGGAAGAAGTGGCAACAAACTTCCCAGCAGCACAGCTGTCTGTTCAGTTAGAAAAACTTGATTCTGTAAAATGGTATGTAAAATAATTTACATTACGCGACATCTATCTGCCTAGCCTTTTTCCAATTATGTTGGAGTCAGCTTCCAGTCTAACCGGATGCAGCTGAATACCAGTATTTTACATGGAGCGACTGCCTATCTGACCTCCACAACCCAGTAACTGGCTAATACGATACCCCTTGGTAAGACTGGTTGTCAGACTTTCGGGGTTCTGATGACCCGTAACGACCGTCAAAGATCCACGAATGACAGCCGGGACCAACGGCTTAACGTGCTTTCCGAGGCACGGAGGAGTCTCGGTATGTAAAGATGGTCACCCATCCACGGACCAACCCGGGCAAGCGTAGCTTAACCTGATGGATCGACCCGTGCGGCTGTTATTACTTAGCCACGAGTTCCTCAGCCAAAACATTAAATTACATTACGAGACACAAAACATTAAATTAAATTATTTGCCATAAATGTTAGCTAGCACACGCCACTACACAAACAATTTTTTTTTTATCGAATACTATACTCAAGCAGAAATAAAAAAAAGCCTCCAGGCATAAAGGGCGTGCCCGCTTACATAAAACTGTAACCACGGATATCGATCTATGGCTGTAACTCTAATTTACGAGTAATTCCAATAAACCAAGCCATTATTACTGTTGTATAGAAACGATCCCTTAAATTGTAGTGTCTTCTGGGCATTGTTAAAGACAATCAATTAAATTAGAACGATTAATAATTTTACGGTAATTTCGGCGTAATGTAATGGCTCGTCTATATTAGCCTCGTTTAAATGGTCCATAGGGAGTAGCTAACCTTCAAAAGTTGGTGACAACTCAACGAACCATCTACTAGAGAAAAGCCTAGACAGCTAATTATTTCTGCCCTTGGATCACACAACAAATTCTGCGTACGTAAATAAAGAGTACGATATCATTCATAATTTATCACTTTCATCTCTTGTCACGTAATATTTTTGTTGTGACGTCAGAGCTCACCTTATTAAATACTGTGATTGATAGAAGAGCGCTTCAGGGGGTCTAAGGTAACGTAAATGTGATCTTGATATGGGTCGGATTCACATAGACATACTATATGATGCTACGTCATAGAGTGACGGGACCCACTTGCACGTAATGAATTCATCATAGAAAGAAAGAAAAAAATATTTATTTGGGACACGCACAAGAAATACAAAAATAGCATTTAAAACTAACAATAACACAAAGAAAAACAATCAAGACTTGTGCGATGCCAAAAAGGCTCCTAGAATAATGCTGCGATATTAAAAAATCGGCCAAGTGCGAGTCGGAATCGCGCACAAAGGGTTCCGTACCATCATCTATTAAAACGGCAAAAAAAACCGGCCAAGTGCGAGTCGGACTCGCGCACGAAGGGTTCCGTACCATTATCTATAAAAACGGCAAAAAAATCAAGTTTGTTGTATGGGATAAAATAAAATATTAACTAAAATATTTAAACCCTTAAATATTTGTTTTATTTTAATTTAATTATTGATTTTTAAAGTGAGTATATAACTAAATATTCTGTGAATATTTAAAGTGTCTACCTGTTACCGTTATCAATATTGAGCAAAAATGAGCAAAAAAATTACGTTTGTTGTATGGGAGCCCCTTTAAATATTTATGTTATTCTGGTTTTTAGTATTTGTTGCTATAGCGGCAACAGAAATACATCATCTGTTAAAATTTCAACTGTCTAACTATCACGGTTCATGAGATACAGCCTGGTGACAGACGGACAGACAGACGGCGGAGCCTTAGTAATAGGGTTCCCGTTTTACCCTTTAGGTACGGAACCCAAAAAACATGTTTTTTGTATGGTCCCCCTTAAATATTTGTTTTATTTTAATTTAATTATTTATTTTTAAGTGAATATATATCTAAATATTCTGTGACATTTTCAAGCGTCTGCCTATTGTCGTTATCAATATCTAGCAAAAACTAGCAAAAAAATCACGTTTGTTGTATGGGAGCCCCCTTAAATATTTATTTTATTCTGTTTTTTAGTATTTGTTGTTATAGCGGCAACAGAAATACATCATCTGTGAAAATCTTCTGTTGCCGTTATAACAACAAATACTAAAAAACAGAAAAAAAAAATATTTAAGGAGGCACCCATACAACAAACGTGATTTTTATAGGAACACGGGTGGATTTTAGTCAGTAAAAGTCTTACACGCCCTCCCGCTCCGCCCAGAGCGGGAGAAGTTATTTGATAACTTCCCACCAAAAAAAAAAAAGCTTAAATTCACAGCAAGCTTCGCGCGCGAGTGTAGAGCACGCATAAGGGGAGATGACAGGCAGCAGCTCACTTCACTAAGTGTTTACGGTGAGATGATTACAGAATAGACCGCCTGATGCTAAAGTACCCTTTGACATCTGTCGAACATATAAGCAGCGTAGACATTACTTCAACGCTACGTATTTTGCATAAAAAAAACATTCTACGTCCCCGACTAGACATGCTCACAGCTGTTAAAGTCAATGACCCTCACAAAACTTTCAATATCATCATCATCTGCCTAGCCTTTTCCCAACTATGTTGGGGTCGGCTTCCAGTCTAACCGGATGCAGCTGAATACCAGTATTATACATAGAGCGACTGCCTATCTGACCTCCACAACCCAGTTACTGGGTAACACGATATCCCTTGGAAAGACTGGTTGTCAGACTTTTGGGCTCCTAAAACTTTCAATCACACTCAATAAATTCACTCCTAAAAAAACATGTTAATAATAAAATCCTGACAATAATTTCAAGGGAAAAACAGGCAACATAAAGACATTATTTCTTGGAACCCGGCTGTGTTTACGGCATACTTTTGTGTTTGCTTGCAAATTAGCTTATGACGCGTGAAAACAAGTTAACATTTTTAAGGTTCCGTATTAATAGTCCCCTGAAATATTTATGTACCGCTAAAAAACGCGATGATAACTAGCAAATTCACGGTCAAAGTATATTAAAATTTACTAATGTAAAACCAACTAAGTGCCAATTTCACCAATGAAACTGAACGCGATCAGCACATAAACCACGTTTAAGAGCTGTCAGTGTAATTATTTTCTTTGGAATATTGACACTGACAGCTTTTGAAATCGGTTTAGATGTGCTGATCGGGTTCAGTTTCATTGGTGAAATTCGCCCTAACAATGTAACTTCCAAGGTATAAATTAGAATGAATGCAAAGAGTTTGATCAAACTCTCTGTATTGATTCTAATTTACACCTTATTATAATGTAATAAGAGTAACATTGTTGGTTGGTTTTACGTCAAAATTGATCGTTCTTTGATCGTGAATGTACTACTTTACTTGCGTAGTCTCACTTGCTGATGTGCTACCTAATTATTATTGAGGGCTAACCTGATTTTTATTGACTTAGTGGGTGCTACCAAACTATGGTCCATCGAAAATGCATTGCCGTAAAGTAGAAAAACCGGCCAAGTGCGTGTCGGACCACGCACAATGAAGAGTTTCGTAGTTGGGATGATCTTATTGAAAAAAATATTTCCCATAAATTCCAACTCCAAATGTAAGTTTGTACGGACAACATTGTGAGATTTACCTTGTTATTTTAAGACCATAGACTTCTTATAGGTTTTTCTGTAAATTATGAGTACAAAACTTTTTTCTCTATTTTTGTAAAAATTTTAGGCTCAGCCGTTTCGGTCATAATGGTCATTATTAATTAATTTTTACCCGACTACGGCGAAGCAAAAAGGAGGGTTATGATTTTGACCGGTATGTATGTCTGTATGTATGTTCATCTGTTCCCTCATTACTTCTAAACTGCTTGTCATAATTTGACAAATGAGGTATTGTTGGAAGCGTCTTGATCGTCCGCTAGTTATAGACTATGTGAGGTCACATTAAATTCAATATGGCGCCCTCTATCGGACATAAAGTTAAATCCTAATTTAAAAAAAATGTTTATTCATACCGTGTTTGGTATCAAACGAAAGGCCTTAATTAGCACATTTCAAAAATATATATATTGTCAGCTGTTGCTCGTGGCTTTGCTTGCATGCACCCTATAATTAGGTATAATTTCTATAAAATCATAAGCAACAACAAACATATTTTCTCTTCAAACCTATACAACTGAAAGGTTAAGAAGTCTTTGACCGCCCATTGGGTCACCCTATGTTAAATTTCATCATTTATATCTGTAACTTTTATAGTATACATAATAAAGAGTATTCTATTCTATTCAAATTTCGGAACATAAACCTATGGTATATGTTTGGTATATTATACAGGTAGGTACATATAAAACATTAAACTTAATTAATGAATGAATGAGGTGCACTCGAATGAACCTAACCAAAAAAATATTTAAAGCGCCTCTGCAAATACTGTAACACGAAATTATAACCCCAAAATAATTTAAATAAAAAACAAGTTCAAAAACTAAAACCCGACTACTGAAAAATCACGCTCTAAAAAGTATGAAACAAGAAAATATTCTCATCTGAAATTATTATGTACAAACTATTCAATATTTATCGTCTATTAAATAAACAACATACACGTAATATATTTTAATGTATTTAATACATATTCATAGTGATGTTCAGAAGACAGCCGTGGTCGTATGCCACCTAACCTATCAAAACAACACATTCTAACAGTAGTAAGCGATCATAATCTTTAGGGCAAAGTGGCATACGACCACGGCTGTCTTCTGAACATCACTATGAATATGTATTAAATACATTAAAATATATTACGTGTGTACTTTTTAGAGCGTGATTTTTTAGTAGTCGGGTTTTAGTTTTTGAACTTGTTTTTCTTAAATAACTTTATAATGATTTAATTTAAAATTATAAAAAAAAGAAAAGTATTTAAGACCTACATAACAAGCCCTTTCATTTTGATATGTCACACGGTACAGTTCGCAATTTTTTTTTTGAAAACAATCTAATTTGCCCCCCAAAAGTGACCCTCATCATAATCAAAATTCATTTATTTACGTTACGTGTCCATGTCTGGGTCCAGTAGATTCGGAGCAAATCGGCTGTGACAGACTAACAGACAGACAGTCTATACGAGTGATCCTATAAGGGTTCCGTTTTTTCCTTTTGAGGTACCGAACCCTAAAAAACAGAAATATCTGTTTAGCCTGTTACTACATCGTCGAATTTACCAGTGTTCATTGCCAAACCCTGCCCACCCCCATCAAAATGAAACACAGTAATTCTGCCCAAACAGGTATGGCGGTACTGCTTCCTCTGATGATACCCGCGTATCACACGTACGTGAAACGCCGATATGCGCTCTTTTATGTGGATTAAGAATATCAAGATAGGTAACATGACAAAGTTCAAATGAAATTGCAACTGGAAATTAGGACTTTTTTGTTAGGGGTACCGTAGGCGCGGGCCTGTGGACGGTGAGCGATGGGTAGTTCGCCGTCCGATAAGGACCAAGCCCGGGTCGATGGCACGTTGTGTTCCACGCGCGCCTCAAAGAGATGTCAGCACCAACTGACGGGGTCCGTCAGGACCAATGCCTGCCAGGGTTAGGGTTGTGAGTTTGTCTGAAAGGGATATCGTGGCCCTGGCACACAGGCAATGGAAGGAACACGGGTGGGTTTTAGTCAGTGAAAGTCTGACACACCCTCCAAGTTATTTGACAATTTCCCAACCAAAAAAAAAGGGTCTCCAAAACCATCAATTGCAGCAACAGAAGACCGTATAAAGTGGGCTATCAACACGTTTAAGCCATTTAAGTCCGCAGGGCTGGATGGTATCTTCTCAGCCCTGCTACAGTGGGGGATAGATCTTCTGACACCGTGGCTGGTGGAGATCTATCGAGCGTGCATAGCCCTCAGGCACATACCACTAGCATGGCGCGAAGTGAAAGTCATCTTCATACCAAAACCGGGCAAAACCGACTACACACAACCCAAGGCTTATAGGCCAATCAGCCTTACATCCTTCCTACTAAAAACCCAGGAGAGACTCTGTGATAGACACATTCGAGACGGACCTCTTCGGGTAAAACCACTCCATAAACAACAATAATAATAATAAATAATAAATAAATCATTTATTTTGGACCAAACACTTGTACACATTTTATAAACCTGCCAAACTGCGTGACAGTTTGTCGGCAGGACAAACCTGTTTGTGGAGTACAGCACGCGTACTCCACAGGCAAATCGACAGCATCCGCGCTACACAGCGTGGTCTCTAAGATAGAATGCGCAGTGGACCACAAATGCTCATCACTGGCCGCCTTCATTGACATCGAGGGCGCCTTTGACAAAACCATGTTCAACAGCATTAACATGGCTCTAGACAGACACAACATAGACCCGACCCTGAGCGGCTGGATCACCAATATGCTCAAAATGAGAGCTGTACAAGTCACGGTAAATGACACTACAAGGGCCATTGTGGCGAAGGGCTGCCCGCGAGGGGGCGTCCTCTCACCGCTTCTATGGAACCTGGTTATAGACAGCCACATCAAAACACTCAACGACAACGGTTATTTTACCGTAGGCTACGCCGACGACATAACCATAATAATAAACGGCAAGTGCAAATAAAATGCAACCTAATGCGCCCAGCTTTGAAAATCATAAATCAAAAGTCATTTATTCAAACTAGGCTGAGAATCAGCACTTTTCGAACGTCAAAATTACATAAGACAGTCCCCCAAAAACGCCCACCCTTCACCACTTCCTAGTGCTTTAGCTGGGAAGAAGAAGTGGCGCAACAAACTCCCCAGCAGCACAGCTGTCTGTTCAGATATAAAACTTGAATTGAATCTATACAATAAAATGTAAAATAATTTGCATTACGCAACACAGAACATTAAAGATATTTATATTATTTGCCTTATGATAGCTAGCACACGCAACTATACAAAAAAAAAAAAAAACATAAAAATCGTCAAAAAACTATACTCAAGCAGAAATAACGTAAACAAAACGTACTTAAATATAAAGCCTCCAGGCATAATGGGCGTGCCCGCTTACATAAAGCTATAGCTGTAAATAGTAGAGGACTGGTGCAACAAACACCAACTTTCGGTGAGTCCGACAAAAACCGAATTGATTCTCTTCACTAAAAAGAGGAAGCTGGCGACACTACAACTGCCACGACTCTTTGGAACTACCCTAAGCCTTTCAACTGAAACCAAATACCTGGGCATATATTTGGACAAACAGCTGAACTGGGCAAAACACACCAACTACATCACCACAAAAGCCAGCATATCCATAATTATGGCAGTGTAAACGACTGCTTGGAAGAAATTGGGGCATCAGCCCCAAGGTCACTCCTGGCTATACACTAGTCATCCGACCAATTATCACATATGGTTCACTGGTCTGGTGGCCCAGGACGGACAGCCCAAAAGGACCTCGAAAAACTGCAGCTGTTTGCTTGTGTAGCAATAACTGGCAGTATGAGGACTGCACCCACTGCCGCACTGCAAGTAATGCTAGGACTGCCACCACTACACCTTATTGTGCGAGAGGAGGCAGCCCTGGCTGCTATCAGGCTCAGCATAACGGGAACTCTAAGCAAAGACTCTAGGGACACACGCATAAAGGAAGATGCAATCAGACGACAACCGATGATGGCATCACCCTGCGACAAAGCCCCGAAACTTCACTTCTTTCAGAAGCACTACAACGTTATACTCACAGAGGAACGGTGTGACTACTCAGGCCCGAAAGAGATGAAAGTTTACACCGACGGATCAAAGACCAACTCCGGAACCGGAGTCAGAGTCTTCTCACACGATTTTAACATTGGCCGTTGGGAATGTTCAACTCCGTCTACCAGGTGGAATGTGTGGGCATTATACAAGCGGCTTACGCCATAGAAGCCAGGGAAATTACGGACACCCGCATACTGTCCGACAGTGCCTCAGTTCTGCAATCCCTAGAGAAAAAGTATATTACCTCCAGATTAACACTAGAATGTCACAATGCACTGGAGCGAGTGACGGTGTGCAACCTTAACACAGTGACACTGCAATGGATTAAAGAACACAGCGGATCACTAGGTAACGACGCAGCTGACAAACTAGCTAGGAGAGCATCCGGCGCGTCAGTCTGTGAACCTGAACCCATCGTACCCATCCCCTTTAACCAACTACGTAGGTGGCTACAGGAGTTCACCCACACACAAGCGGAGAACTGGTGAACCTGGACACCGGGCTGCAGGCAATCTAGGGAAGCCATGCCATCCTTAGATGGCAGACTAACCAGGCGTTTGCTACGCCTGGACAGGAACGGCCTGCGCCTGGTGACGGGGACCTTAACGGGACACTGCTCACTAAACAAACACTTACACACAATAGGCATAACGGACAGCCCTCTGTGCAGTGCGTGCATGGAGGCTGAAGAAACCGTTGAGCATGTGCTCTTTGACTGCACAGGCGTCACCCAGATCAGAACAGAAACCCTCGGGTCACCCAGATTCTTCACAGATATCCTATGCAGACCAGAAGACCTAATCAGCTTCTGGAGGGAGGTGGGCTGGTTGGAATAAACCACTGATGGCCGCCATGGCCCACGCACAATGGTAAGGACTAAGTGAGGAAACCATACCCTCTAACATAGAACATAGAACCATCAATTGCAATGGTCAATTTTTACGCAATTGATACACATTGATCGTCTACCAAGTGCAATTGAAAAAAGAAGATAGAATAGATTTATTTAGCACTGTTTTAAAAGACACACATTTATAATATACAGCAGATAAAAAGAAAATAATAACTATCAAATAAAAAGTGTAAAGTGCGATGTAAGAAATTACCAGGAATGTGTGCCTCACGGCGCCAAAAAGGCCCAGTTCAGTAAAAACGCCAGACAACTTACTAGTGCCGCTGGTTTTCAACCAGACCTGTGAAGCGATTGACAATTATTACTACAATAGAAATTGATGGCAATTGATCGTTTCCGGGAACCCTTACAAATGGTTAATTAAAAACCAACTGAGGCTATAGTACCTACGCTAAAAAGATAGTTGATTAAGGGAATCAATGATATTATATTAAACAGATATGTTATACACTCACAAAACAACCGAAAAAAGTGTTCCTCGCAACAGCGGCAGCACACATATCCACTTTTTATTAATTTTACATTTCACTACAAGTAAAAATGATAGAAAAGAGATGGCTTTATAAAAACCACAAGAAAAAAAGAGACAGCTAGTGTTGTCAATTGTGCGTGAATGTAAACAAACATTATTCTTGCTACCAATCACCGAATTTTAGCATCACAGACTAACAAATTGAAATATGAGAATATTAGGAAAATAATTGAAATATTTATTTATTTATTTATTTATTACATTTGGGAAAACAAACAGTAGTATATTAAGCATAAACAGTGTTGTCTTAAAATTAAACTTAACTAATATACTACCCACAACATTTTCCACAGATTACCACATTATATAATAAAAACAAGCCGTTAGCAAGCGTTAACTGTAGCAGGGCTAACTTAATAAAAAACTAGTTAAAAGAGAACAAAATAAAAAAGGTTAAACTATACTCTATAAAAGATGTAACAAACAAAAAAGGAAAAAAAAAAAAACTAAATTCAAACAAATAAATTCAAAAAGATTCATGCGTGATGTATCATACATGTCCCTAGCCTATTAATAATGATACCTACATTGTGTAAAACCTATGGAGCCAACTGCCGATTCTTTAGAATTGTAATTATATCACTTTTAAATTTGTATCTGCTTAGGAATAATATGTCTATTGCAAATAAAATATAATAAAAATATATTAATAAATCGAAGTATATTGCGTACTTTCATGCGGTATGAGATCCCTTGTGTTTTATTAACTTTGGTATCATAATTAGTACACTTTCTAAATACACACGATGGCATTTTTTGAATTTTTTAGCTGAAATGAAATCTTGCAGGCGCTTCAACTAGAAGTACGAGTATTACTCGCCGCTATGCGTGTCGCAGACTACGAATACTAATAATTCGTTCCAATTAGGACGTTTTCGAGTCTTCACGATTGCGCGCTCACAACTTAAAATATCATTGGGGGAACAATAACTCTATACCCTACCTACCTCTATCCCCAAAAAAAAAGACAGGAATACAGTCTATAAGTTATCTAAGGTTGAGTATTCAAGTACCTGCAAGTCAAAACAAGTCTAAACTTTCTTCCTACTGAACCACAATATTAAAACAAAGTTCAGCCTATAATTTTTTTTTTATTTAATTTCCTACCGGCGTTGACAAGTTTGTAATCAAATTCACAAATTTATATTCAATTTCGACGGTTGAATGCTAAACAGGGGGTAGTTCGTGTTTGCGGAACCCGTGTTTACCTTTGAATGAAATTATTTTATGAGAGAAGACGGTAGTTATGAATTTGTTGGAAACTCTTGATTTTGAGGAAGTATTAGATTAGGATTTTCATTTTTAAAGTGAGATTGAACCTTCTTTTCGTCGTGGATATGTTACAGAGGTATGGAACAGGGTGTAAAATTCACTTATAATCTATAGACAAGGGAGGATCCTCCGACCAGACGGGTTTGCGTCTGGTGGGCTACTGCCCGACGGTTGATGATGGGGCGTTGTATATATGCTAGTCGCACGGTAAACTCTGCTTGCGCGATGCAGGATTTGCGTGACCTCAGTGTGATGCGTAGTTCGCATGTGGCGATGTAGATGTCACCACAGTATCGTTCCTCCGTTGTCTAACCTTCGGACTACCTATATAGACTGTCAAAAACCTACAGATGACAGCCGGAATCAACGGCATAACTTGCTTCCAAGACTAATAGAGCGTGTGTAGGCAAAACTAAAACTGTAATCAAACGCATATCGCATCAGAATTCGCCAAATCACACATACACCTCCCACAGAATCCTACAAATAACTTCTCAGCTAGTAGCCACCAACGTTAAAGTACCTATAAACTAGGCTAACCACACCCTTAGTACATCCAAACTGAATTAAATTCCTAGCGAGTTATCGGTTCCATTGAATGTTCGCTTCTTGCGGGCATTTGCGGGTATTAGAACGAAAGGAATAAATAGCCTTTTAAGATGTATTTGTTTTGGTACAAAGAAGTCAAGGGATTTAAACATGTTGAAATAACAGGAAGATTATGTTGTTTGTTGTAAATAATAGAACATTTATTTCTGGCTACAACGGCCCATATAACCACATCCCATATCTTAAAAACTAACATGAAAACTTGTGTTAATAAAATAGCTTAAAATTATGTTACTAGCAGTTCACTTCACTAGTTTGTCCTTGGTGGTAAGGAACCGACGGAACACCACGTTCTGCGGCCAAAAGTCCGCTTCTATGACGATGAAAAATGACAATTCGGTACTCACACCATGAACGCCTTGAAGTTGACGTTGCGGTGCTACTCCAGTAACTGCACTCTCGGCGTGTACCTCATTTTCTGGCACACGTACTCCACGGTATTCTCCACCTTAGTGGAGTAGACAGGCGGGAGATGTGCACCAGTGTGTTCGTATTTTGTCCATCTTTTTATTTTTATTATTTAAAATTAATTAGAGTCTTTGCGTAAAGGATGCTTCGTAACCTTTTGTGTTTATTTATTTAGGATCTCCAACAAAAGATAATTATACACAATACATGACACAAAAAAAATATTGGTAGCATCAGGTATTAAGTAGGAAGAAGTGCATTCTTCACTTATAGGAGACAACAGCATGCTCAATGAAGACATATTATGACATGATGATGCTGACATGTTTTTGTTTAGGCTGCTTACCAGCGACTGAAATAACGGGTGCCGTCAACACGTCGGCGCTTGCCGTCAATGCGTCAGCGGCTGCTGTCAACGCGTCGGCGGCTGCCCTCAACGCGTCGGCGGCTGCCGTCAACGCGTCGGCGGCTGCTGCCAGCCAATAGCGTCACAAGATAGGTTGACTCCAGGCGCTTACGTGACGATGACAGCCGCCGATACGTCCACGGCAGCTGCAGGTGCGTCTACGATAGCCGCCGACACGTGACTACGGCTGCAGTTACTTCTGTTGTCGACAAAATGCCGTTCGTTTGTAAGAGCTCTTATATTCGAAACTACATTGAATATCCAACAGTTTTAATTTTCTTTTATCTTTAACTATTTTAACTGATGGGGATTACAGGCATGTTATGTTATTTTAACTGCTGGAAAAACATCGCAATATTTTAAATGACATACCATAATATCAGGCCTTATTTCCCCAAAGGGTTAGGCAGAGGTGTACTACAGGACACCCACATTTCGCCAGTTATGTTCAAGTCCCATGTAATAGGGCAAGCCTATTGTCATCAACCAGGCACGAATCCAGACTCCGGGCTGCTAAAGAGAAATTCCAAATGGAAAACCCAAAAACACTTTGACCGACCTGGGAATCGAACCCAGGACCTCATACTCAGCAGTAGCGCTTGCAGCTACTGGAAAAATGAGGCAGAATTTTTAATTAAATTGTAACGTTGTATCGTTACTATCTTCCAAACAACAAAATGACAACAATAAGATGTCAAGTCGAACCGCAGACGTAATAATATTATGTATTAATATTCGACAGATAACTGATGTAGATACTGCGAGAATTGTTTATTTTAGTTATTTTCATAGTCTTATGTCATATGGGATTCTTCTCTGGGGAACCTGTGCGGACATTAATACTATCTTTGTTTTACAGAAAAGGGCTGTTCGAGCCATTTACAATCTAGGTCCAAGAGATTCACTTCGTGAAAAATTCAAAGAAATAGATATTCTGACTGTAGCCTCTCAATATATATTTGAAAATCTATTGTATGTACACAAAAATATATCAAATTTTAAGAAAATGTCCGATATTCATTGTTTAAATACCAGGAATAAACACAATCTTGCTGTACATCGCACTCGCCTCCACAGAGTAGGCAACTCGTTCATGGGTCAATGTATACGCTTTCACAACAAACTTCCTACTGACATTCGAAACTTACCCATTAAACGATTTAAAAGCTGTATTAAAACCAAACTTTGTAAAAAAGGGTACTATAAAATTTCTGATTATTTAGAAGACAAAAAAGCTTGGGATTGAGCTGCTCGCTCTGCAAGCCTTGTGATCAAACTGGAAAACTTGACATTTAATGTTATTATGCATGATTTTATATAAATATTGACATTGCAGAATATTATATACAATATTACATTAATGTTTACTTTGAAAAGTATTATATTTACTGCTTTAATTTATTGTGAATGTGAGCACTATGTGGGTCATTTTTTTTTTTTTTTTCTCTTTAAATATTTTCCTATTATTTTATGCTTTTTCTCAGTTTTAATGGAGGTCTGGCATTTTGAGCACTTTATGAGGCCTACCCAAATGTACTTTCTTTGGTATTGTTCGTCGAGTCGTTGAGCTCCTTAAGTCTTGAGTCGAGCTGCACGATTACGACAAATGCTTGCACTGATTGGACAGGTCCACTCAAAATTGTGTGGTTCTTTCATCAAAAGACCATTTCAGACACAGATCTACATGGTCCTCACATGATCTGACCAAGATTATGTCTGGACTTTAAAAGAGACTTTGACCCCTGAGTTTGTTTCGCCATTTCTTCTCACGGGTAGTCAGATAGGAAATGTCGACTACATCTAGCTTATTTTTTACTTTTTAATATGACGTGTAAAAGTGATTCCGATATCCTATTTACAGAATAAACGATTTCATTTCATTTCATTTCATTAGGGATGTCCTAAGTTACTAAACAACATAAAGCTACTTTACAGCTAATTAAGTTTTATATTTTTCTATGTACCTACCTATATAGGTTAACTTAGGGCGTGTACCTACTTGCTACCTTTGTTTAGCTTATTATGCCTTCTGCATTCATATTTACCATGCAACCTAATAGCTTACAGCTCTGTGCATTTTGAGATCTTGTATCGTATTATATATTCACTCAAAATGTGCAAGTCATGCCGTGCTTCTCACTACCATTTTGTTAACTCCGAACTGATTGTGACATCCACACACCACCTTCATTAGCGCACTAGTACATCTCGCTTTGCTTATGCTTGGTGTCACAATCAGCGGAGGTGACCAATATAGGTCATCTTGTGACACGCTGGACGTTATGTTCCAGGGTCCAAAGTACCGGCTTACTGATCCTTGATTATCGGTGGCATCCGGCCATCTACTGCCGTGCCATCACCTGCCGGCAGTTCAGGCAATCCTCCAGCTCCGCGCCGGGTACATATTTTACCCGCGCGGCACGTTGAGCTGGGCTTCGGGTCTGGCGTGAACATCCGCCGACCGTCACCATCCCTGGCGTCTGCAGCGTGGCGCACCCGCCGCGGTCTTCGTTACACCAGGCTGAGCCAGGAGAGTACTGTGCTACTCCCAAGGGAAGTTAGGGAAATACTTGTGACCATAGACTTACCTACCCCCTTCACTTTTATGTGATATTGTAATAAATTATGTTGACAATTTACGTGGTTTTACTTATCTGGTGCACCACGTAAACCCTTTCCGTCACAACATTGGCAAACATTTGAATAAGTGCTAAAATGGTGCGGAACTAAGCAATAAATCAGGTTATTAGTCCTAACTCATTAAACAAATGAATTAATCGCCTATGAAAGCTAACACAGAATAATGAAAATCGCATCAATAATTGTTTATCCAACATTAAATAATATTAGAAAATGTAATGCAGGGCTTATGACAAAGTATTAACAGCCCCACGGGGCGATCGATCAGGTTAAGCTACGCTTGCCACCGTTGGTCCGTGGATGGGTTACCATCATAACATACCAAGACTCCTCCATGCCGCGGATAGCACGTTAAGACGTTGGTTCCGGCTGTCATTTGTAGATTGTCGTCAGAAGGCCGAAAGTCTGACAATCAGTCTTACCAAGGGGTGTCGAATTACCCAGTAACTGGGTTGTCGAAATCCGATAGGCAGTCGCTACATGTAAAATACTGGTATTCAGCTGCATCCGGTTAGACTGGGAGCCGACCCTAACATAGTTTGGAAAAGGCTAGGCAGGCAGATGATTTTCTAATTTACATTTTCCATCAGTAAACTATGGTGAAATTGAACATCAAACTGAACAACTTTCTCCATGGGACCAACATCATAATAGAGAAAAAAATATCAGTCGTACCATACATATCATTTGGGTCAAGTGGGTATTATTATTGAACTTTATACTTTTGAAGTGGTCCCATTGAGAAATGTGTTCAGTTTGATGGGCTGTCTGTACCACTTCCTTAAATATGACTACACGTTTCGGATACACACTGTTTATATTTTCTAATTTACATTTTCCTAATTTAGTAATTATTTTCATATTTTAGTAATTATTTGGATACACAATTATTTAGATAATGAGTTATGAGTTTAACAGACCGTTATTAATTAAATATTAAATGAATTATTATTTAGTTTTGGAGTTGGTTTCTATTCAATACTAATGCGGTTTGATATCTGATTTTAAATAAATTTTAATGCGGTATTAAACTTATGTTAAGGTTAGACCAGCTGACAGATATTTTAGCTCCCTAAAAATTACTCACAAGGTCATCAGTCCACGTTATAGGCCTTCCAACGATACCGCTGCCGATGACCTTGTGAAGGCTGCAGGTATCCGCTGGATGCGGGAAGCACAGAACCGGTCGAAGTGGTGGTGCTTGGGGGAAGCCTATGTCCAGCAGTGGACGTCTTTCGGCTGAAATGATGATGTTGATGAAAAATTACTCTGTCAACTAATATTTACGACAACTCAACGTGTTTATTATTTATTCAAGAAGTCTGGTCACCATCCATGAACTGACTGCCACAAGTAAAGCTGTTTACGGGTCCACAATATCTCAGCGCCACCTCACTCTTTATCTCGCTCGCACACGCGAGACAGGATGGAAGGAAGAAGGCTCCTAGGCGCCGATAGTTGAGGTAATTTCTTTTTGCTGTGAAAATAACGGTAAGTAATTAAAATATTAAAAAATCATAGTTTATTCTTTATATTTAGTTCAGTTATTATGCAAAGTTTCATGATCTAATTTGAAACATATTTTGAATACTAGCGGTTTATTGTTCGGTTTGTAGGTAACTTTGTATTTTTTTTTCTGTTGAGATAATGTTTTGGAATTTATTTCAAAATTTTAATGCTGTAGTATTATATTTTCGAAATAACGGAGGATCATGCTAAGTAATTTGAGACCAGGAAAATTTTCTAATTCAAACGGATTATCTGTTCGGCGGGTAAAGATAAACTACGATAACATGGCTCGCCCCTCCAAATTACTGTTTCAATGTGTGTAGTCACATCCTTACGAAAGATTTTGTATGGAGTTTGTAAGTACTCGTAATATCTCACTTAATACCAGATTGTATGGTCAACTTATCATACCTAGCCGATCGCGCAAGACAACGCACGTGTTGTTTTCATAGAGTACGTCAGTGGTTAGTGCAGCGCCATACTAATAATAATGAGCGATTAATGACACCACTAGTCGAGCAAAATATCCGTGATTTGTTTTTGTTTAACGGCCGTCTCATTACGCACACATGCATACAAATATTTTCAAACTTTTTGAATTTTGGAGGGGCGGGCCATATTATCGTAGTTAATCTCTAACTGTTCTTAGAAGTTTTTCAGGGACCCGTTTCTACTTGTGACGATACTGAAGTACGACCAGCACCCTAATTGAGTACACACTTTCAATCCGAAAGTTTTGAAGGATATTGCTAATCCAATGCTTCATAGGTTTCAAAATTCGTCTGCTCAACAACGTAAATAACGTAACGTGACTGAGCTGTGAAAATGAAACCCATTGGAATCAATTGTCATTTTATGTATGATACTCAGTTACCGAGCAGAGGCCCTATACAAGTAGCAATTGCTTTCAAAGCGTTTCATATTTCTTCAACCACTTTCAACAGGATTGGTATGAGCTTTTCGGTAGCTTATGTCAATACCATACAATTTTGATTTTCCATCATCGTTCCATCATCTACCTAGCCTGTTCCCAACTATGTTGTCTTGTCGGCTTCCAGTCTAACCAGAGGCAGCTGAATACCAGTATTTTACTTGGAGCGAATGCCTATCTGAACTCCACATCGCAGTTACTGGGTAACACGATACTCCATTACCGTTATCGCTGGTAAAATTTCACTTTGTCTATGCCCTCAGTACAGCTACTTGTTGGAAAACTTTCTTGATTGGAAAATATGTTAATGGCATGAGCTTATCTCGTAAATACGAAAGAAATATATAATAATTCAATAAAAGCGTCTTTATAGGCTTTTGGGACTTGGCTTCGGCCCCTCGTACTCCTTCCAAAGTCCCAGGACTCCAGGGTCCCGAGATATGTCAAATACACTTAAAATAATAATAATTATAGGTAATAACGTAGATTTGGACTCAACAAAATATATAGGCTAATACAGTTATATTCCAAAATATACGAAAGAAAGCTGTTCTCTTCAGCAGAATAAAATAGTTAAAACAAATAACCCTGAACTGCTTGTCCTATAAACATTGATTATTATCAAATGCAAGGAATATCAGTATGACCGATCTGAATATATAATATATCTACTAACACTGGTTTACTATCGGATTGAGATTCACACAGAGGTTAGGACTGGAGGACACAATGTAACGGTTAATCTAAATTGCCAATTATTTTCAACGAGCAATCAGTACGATTATAATTATAAGAGGAATTCTGAAAGTGGCACCGGTGACTGAAAAGTTGTGCGGAAATCGATCGTCATGGTATGGGCATGTGATGCGGAGGAATAAGGAAAATGTCGTGAGGAAAGTTTTGAGTATGAATGTCGATGGCTATAAAAGTAGGGGAAGACCAAAGAAACGATGGATGGACTGTGTGAAAGATGATATGGCTAGAAAGGGGTGACTACTGTGATGACGACTAATAGAGAAGTATGGAAGAAAGGGACATGTTGCGCCGACCCCAAAAAAATAGGGTTAGGGGCAGGAGAATGATGAACCAGACCGATTATTCGATTTATTTTGTCAGTTCAACATTAAAATACCGGAAATATTTGACTGATCTTCTAAAAACTTATTGACCTTCTTATGATGTACCTACGCTTATTAGGATTCCTTAGTCAATAGGGAACCCTTATAATTTCGCCATGTCCGTCTGTCCACGGTTTAGCTCAGAGACTCTTAGTACTAGAAAGATCTAAGCTGAGATTTTACACCATGTTTCTCATGTCTCTATAAATTAATAAATTCGTGCGAAGCTCCAACAGAAAAGCCAAAGTTCCGTGCGTGTAAATTTGTGCGAATCGACCAATAAGCCCATTTATTGTGTTATTTACGTTGTTGAGCAGACACATTTTTCGGACTTATGAAATAGATTAGCAGTATCCTTCAAAGTCTTTCAGATTTTGATTGATAATGTTTACGCAATTAGGTTGTAGATTATCAAAATGTAAATCCATCTGCAGTGTAACCCGGCCCTTACCCCAATCCCGTTCAATAACATGAAATGTTATCTAAATCAAGATAGTTTCAGCTCATTGAAGCTGTGTCGGTTCCATCCGGTCTCTCTGTAATGTTTTGAAACTGTAATTAAAGAGTTAGCTGAATATTTGGGTTTGAAATCGAAAATTTGATATCTATTTTTGGAGATATTCTTACTTGCTGTTAAATGAAATGTTTTTAGGGTTCCGTACCTCAAAAGGAAAAAATGGAACCCTTATAGGATCACTCGTGTGACCTTGTAAAGGATGCAGGTATCCGCTGGATGCGGGAAGCACAGAACCGGTCGAAGTGGCGGTGCTTCTGGGAGGCCTATATCCATCAGTGGACGTCTTTCGGCTGAAATGATGATGATATGGAGCGACTGCCTATCTGACCTCCACAACCCAGTTACTGGGTAAAATGATACCCCTTGGTAAGACTGGTTGTCAGACTTTCGGGCTTCTGACGATCCCTAACGACTGTCAAAGATCTACGAATGACAGCCGGGACCAACGGCTTAACGTGCTTTCCGAGGCACGGAGGGGTCTTGGTATGTGAAGATGGTCACTCATCCACGGACCAACTGCGGCAAACGTAGCTTAATTTGGTCGATCGACCCGTGCGACTGTTAATACTTAGTCAAACGATTGTCAGAAGTAGAACGACGTTTTAAACATGTGTAACGCTAAATTCATTTAGTGATTTGTGGTGCAAACAGGCTTAAATGTTCTTTGTAAACGTCTAGAATTCGCTTCAGTTTCATCTATACTAAATAAACCTTTTTTACAGTCCGTTCAACCGATTTCGACTCCTATTCCGTAGGCATAAGGATGGCATTAGAAGCAAAAACGTGGTTACAATACTAACTATTTATTACAGCTGCCATTTGTCATGCCACCAACGCAATATAAGTCAAAATCGGTTGATTTTATTTATATTTCTAATCTTATTTCAGATGGAGTATAAATACGCTTGAGTATCATTAAGGGTCAGATAGTCGCCGTTGACCTTGGCCATAAAAATGCGCGTCACGCTCACGCCGCGCCACCATTAATTTTCATAGGGAATATTTATTTTTAGTAACGAAAATATAAATATTTAAATAAAATCACAGATAGAATTATAGATAATAAAACAGTACATTCATACAAACAAAAAAAAAATATATATCTTAAGTAGTTTGAAAGTAATATCGTTTTTTATGCTTTGGGTAGACATTAATTCTTGAATTTATTTCATAAAGTATTTTACTACAATACTTAAATATTCACATACAGAATTATGTGTATGCATTTTAGTTTAATATACATTTTTATGTAATATTATTATGTTATATTATTGTCATACTTGCATTATAATATTATGAAGGCGTAATAACAGATTTAAAAGTCACTAAAATCATATATATGCGCCTTTAAAGTCCTTATTAACACAGCGCCACCTTACTTTTTATCTCGCTCGCACACTATTGCTCTCGGTCATGCAAACAAGCAACACAGGGCACCAGGGAGAAGGCTCCAAGGCGCCGAAAGTTAAGATAATTTATTTTTACAGTGAAAATAGCGGTAATTAAAAATATCATCATCATTTTGAATCCGGAATAAATACATTTGATTTGATTTGATTTATATTTAGTTCAGTTATTATGGAAGGTTTAATGATCTAATTTGAAGTATTTTTAGGGTTCCATACCCAAAGGGTAAAATGGGAACCCTATTACTAAGGCTCCGCCGTCTGTCTGTCTGTCCGTCTGTCACTAGGCACACATCATGTACCGCATGTATCCGTATGTATCTCATGAACCGTGATAGTTAGACAGTTGAAAATTTCACAGATGATGTATTTCTGTTGCCGCTATAACAAAAAATACTAAAAAATAGAATAAAATAAACATTTAAGAGGCCTCCCATACAACAAACGTGATTTTTTTTGCTCGTTTTTGCTCGATATTGATAACGGTAACAGGTAGACACTTGAAATATTCACAGAATATTTAGTTTTGAATTCACTATAAGAATAAATAATTAAATTAAAATAAAACAAATATTTAAGGGGGGCTCCCATACAACAAACTTGATTTTTTTTGCCGTTTTTATAGATAATGGTACGGAACCCTTCGTGCGCGAGTCCGACTCGCACTTGGCCGGTTTTTTTTTTATAGATAATGGTACGGAACCCTTCGTGTGCGAGTCCGACTCGCACTTGGCCGGTTTTTTTTAACACTAGCAGTTTATTGTTCGGTTTGGAAATAGCTTTGTATTTTTATTCTGTCGAGAATGTTTTATGGAATCGTGTTTTCGTCAAACATTGTACTTAACATCAATCCTCAACGTTACCATAATATTTATTTCAAAATTTTAATGTTTTTTTTAATTTTAAATTAATGCTGCTTTATTTTCTACACATATGGAGGATCGTAATACTGGTATTCAGTTGTATGCGGTTAGACTAGAAGCCGACCCCAACATAGTTGCGAAAAGGCTTGGCAGATGATGATGGAGGATCGTACGAGTAATAACCAATTTGAAGTGTTTAGCTTTGCAACTTCTGTCTCCCTATTCGAATTACCTAAATATCTGTAGCCACACATAAAACCATAACGTTTGTAATTATATCGCGTTATCGAAATCTAGATTGGTCTAGTTCAGTGGTCCAATGCGGTTTCATCCGGAATCGGCAATTTTGAAACTATTTTATTGTTGTATCAAATAATATGCGGTAAATGTTGCAATGGAATTATATGAACTGCTGAATAATTGCGTAACACACTGTCAGTAGCAATGGATTTAATATCAAATCAAATATGTTTATTTGTTAGGACATACATGGTACAATACGAGCAGCATACCCTGCCTTATTATGGCGTACAAATATCTCTATACAAAAACAAAGCCCCTATAAACCTATTTATAATCTATACATATAATAAATCGTAGCGAAGACAAAATTGTACATTGAATATTTTTGAAAAAAAGTAATTGCAACGAGGTCTGGGATCGATTCCAATGCGATCGATTCAATACGATCGTTCGATTTCGATTTTAATTTTATTTTCATGACAATTACGACATTTAATTAATTTAATTTATCTATTACGCACTTATAAAATTTACATAATTGCGTGTTGCTTTTTGTATTTAATATGGGTCAAGGATCTGAAATAAATGAATTTTATTTAATTTATTTTTTTAATGCCAAAAATATAATTTTTACTATTTTTGTCTGTTTGTCTGAATGTATGTTAGAGCATCACGCAAATTCTACTAGATAGATTTTGCCTGGTCAATTGATAGGCTATATATTATCACCCTATTTGCTATGGGGGATGAGGAATATTGCATTATGTTTGTGTTCCTCTATGAATGCATGTTCCAGCATCACGCAAATTCTACTGGATAGATTCTGTTCAAACTTTGCATAGACATTCCCATAAGTCTGCTCAGTCGGTGGGTTATAAATTATCACGCTATTTGCTATGGGGGATGAGCAATATTGCAGTATGTTTGTATTCCTCAGTAAATTGTGAAAAGACGAGCCAAATGGTTAGAACATTGCAGTTAGTTACTGATTTAATCATCACGCTATATCTTTATGGGGCTAAGATCAATCATCATGGCATTTATGCAAGGTGGATTTTTGAGATGGGGCAGTAAGGGTACCTTAACCATTTAGCTACATGAAATCGTTCTTAGGAGACTATCCTTAGCGCTCTTACTGCAAGATAGGCCGCAGACACAGACAGGTAGCGACACGGAAGGTGGTGTCACCCAACATAGTGCCTGTGTTGGGTGACGGTAGTGCTTGAAGCCAGAGGCCCGACTCCCACTCACCCACAGCCAGCAGGCGGGCACGCTTAGCAGTATTGGTGGACGTATTGATAAGATTATACCGTACCAACCTGCAGAGCGGCTCATCCCACTGTCTCTGGGAAGATGGGTTTGCGGGCCGATCTGTATCCGGGCAAGCCGCTTTCCAGACGTTCACGGCATCGGTCAAGCACGGCACTTCAGAGTCAACCAGGGAAGGAGCTAAAATTTTCCGGGTCAACTTTTCAGTGCTGTGGACAGAGGACAGGAACGCTATATCTTTATGAGGCTAAGCTAATCATCATGACATATACAGGTTAGATTTTTAAGATGGGAGACGGGATAAGATACCTTTTAACCGTTGTAGCTACAAGAAATCGGTCTTAGGAGACTATCCTTTAGCTTTATGAGACATTTTGATCTGCATACACAGATTTTGAAAAACAAATTAAAAAAAAAAGCCAATTGATCCTGTTTCATATCAGGATCAAAAAACTCTACGAGCCTAAATGAGGGTTGAGTACCAGAAGAGTCAGAAATCGCAAAAAAACCTTTTCCCATACATTTCGTGGGAAATGAGACTCCAAATTACTTAATAGGGTTCCGTACCTAAAAAACAAAAAAAAATACGGAAACCTTATAGGATCACTTCGTTGTCCGCCCGTCCGTCCGTCTGTCTGTCTATCGGTCAAGACCCTTTTTTTCGGGAACGCATGGAGGTATCAAGTTGAAATTAAATCAAACGCGTAGGTCTACGGTCCCCTGGAGCTCAATAAATCAAACTTCTAAGTAAACGCAATAAAAAAATACGGCCAATTATGCGGATTTTGATACTGCCTAATTAATCAAAACCTATAGGGTACTTCCCGTAGACCTAGAATCATAAAATTTGGCATGAAGCAAAGTCTTCCAATACAAGTAAAGGAAAAAGTCCGAAAATCGTTAATTTGTAGCTTGATAACATCATCATCAATTCAGCCAAGTGACATCGACTGTTGCACATCTCAACCTCCCATATGCATCGCCACTTCGACCGTTTCTGAGCTTCCCGAATCCAGCGGATTCCTGCTGTCTTTACAAAGTCATCGGTCCACCTTGTGAGGGTTCCAACGCTACGTCTTCCAGTACACGGTCGCCACTCCAGAACCTTTCGGCCCCATCGGCCATCTGTTCTGCATAATCTACTGTTATAAATTATTTTAGCGATAGTCGTTCGTCAGGAATAATCTGTAAAAATGCATCAGTCAGTGTATCAGTTTTGTGACATTAGGTAGTATATGCAGGAACGCAGGCGTTCATTAATTCAGTGAAAACGAAAAACTTCGCAAGCAATGGGAAATTGCTACTGATGACTGTGGAAGTAGAATAGAATAGAATAGAATACTCTTTATAGTAGATCTCAGGACTAACTGCTTCTCACACCGACATGAACTGTACGTCACTTGCTCCTGCGTCACCAGTACATGCGATTGTGACGAACCAGTCGATGCCCAAAAGGCTCGACTGGCTGTTCACAATGGTGTGCTGCTACCCACCCTTATATTTGGAAGTTAATGTTGGGTGTGGCAAAGGAAGCATGAAAGTAGAATCAATGCTGCGGAAATGCTTTGCTTGCTATGAATGATAGGCTATAAAATGATTTGATAAGGCAACGGTGCGGTTTAAATGAAGATGTAGTGACAAAAATTTAAAAGAGTATGCTTAGATGGTTTAGAAATCCTTCAGATGTTACCTACTAATGAAGGTTTTCAATTTGATTCGATAGGCGTGCTCATAGCTCGTGACTAAGTAATAGCATCCGCAAGGACACAAGGGTCGCAGCCCCCCCCCCCCCCCTGCGACCCCTGTGTCCCTGCGGATGCATCGTCTCTCTCGTCTCGTCTTCTTCTTGTATTTATTTTATTTCTTATTTTGTTTATTTTTATCTCATTTAATGCTGCACCGGTTGAAGTCGTCACGTCAACGCCGGCTGTCGCTGAAAACCAGCGCTCGGGCTCTGCCTCGCATAGGGTCGCAGCATTATGCTGAGCGATGGCCGTTTTGCGTGAATGTGACGCATATTTTCCCTCAACTTTTTCTTTTGTGTTTGTGTTTTTATTTCTTTGCGTTATGTTTACCGCAAATAAATGTATTTTGTTTCTTTTTTTTTTCAGGGGTTCGGTTGATCAAGTTCAGACCAGGCAATCTAAATCAAATTTCCACGCAAGCTCCGCCCCATGCTCCCGCCACTCCGTTATGTGCTAAAAGCTTGCATCAGTAATAAAGTTGAATATCCCGTGCGCTCTTTGATCGTGTTCGAGCACGAAACTATATTTTCTTGCTGTGAATATTCATTTTAGACATAAAAGACAAACAATCTTGTTTGCTTTTAAAAATATCCTTAAAAAAGTTAAAAGTTAAGTTAAAAATGCTCGAAAAATTTGTCCGCTCAACAACGTAAATAACGTAATGAATGTTGTTGAACTGTCACAATTAAGCCCATTGCTACTGATAGTGTTACGCTATTATCCCGCAGATACAGAAGCAGACAGATAGAAAACGGAGATTGCTATATCGGCTAATGTCGAGCTGTACGCTGCAACAGGCTAACTGGATAGTTACGGCAGTTTAAAACCTTAAAACTAATAATAAATTATCTTTATTTCCCAAAAACACATACTGATAATTGTAAAGATTAGCTACGATAAAATGGCCGGCCCCTCCGAAATTCAAAACGTTTGAAAGTATTTGTACGCATGTGTGCGTAATGAGACGGCCGTCAAACAAAAACAAAATTCACGGATTTGTTGCTCGACTAGTGGCGTCAATAATATAGTATGGCGCTGCACTGACGTACTCTATGAAAACGACACGTGCGTTGTCTTGCGCGATCGGCTAGTTATGATTTGTTGACCAACAAATCTGGTAATAAGTGAGATATTACCAGTACTTACAACTACATACAAACTCTTTCGTAAGGATGTGACTACACACATTGAAACAGTAATTTGGAGGGGCGAGCCATGTTATCGTGGTTTATCTCTACGTTAAGGTTACAATTTTTAATAAAACATTTGGATGCTTGGAGAAATCTGTACATAATAGATTATTTATTAAACTCTGTCTCTTAAACTAGGGTATCTTGTATCTTAAGAGACAGTGTATCACAATGAGGTTCCAATTGATTTAAGTATGAGTGGACTGTGTCGAACTTTTGTAATACTTAACAAAAATAAATAAAATTCTATTTGTTATCTAAATGACACGCATTCAAGACGAGACATCCATTAAATAAAAATGTCTATCCAATAAAATCTGCAATCGCAAAATTTAAGCTCCAAATTGAAATCTTAATCCTATTTGTCAAACTCAAAGCAAACTAAATAAATAAGATGGTGGAAATAATATAATTTAATAAATATCGTCGACGCCTATTGGTCGTAGTATTTGTCGTTCAGAGATCTCGATCAAAGGGCTTTCAGTGGTCCTTTGAGCACACAATACGAGATTAAGCGTAGCGAGAAAATATCTTATGGAATTCGCAGAATTTGGACAAACAAAGTACTAACTGTCTCAAATGTAGATATGTACAGAAGGTCGACTCCATACATCGAGCGAAACCGCACGCACGGAGACACACTTCACGTACAGCGAGTGCAAGCACTCTTGTGATTCTCATTCAAACTCAAAGCATTTATTTCAAATAAACCAATTACAGGCACTTTTAAATTGTCAAGGGGTCTGTCAGTCTAAAAGATGAAGCTAAATGCCCATTCCAAGGCGTAGTAGGTTCCTATGGAGAAGAACGAGCAAGATACTCTACGGACACGGATCCTTCACTCATTCGTTTGAGGATGGCCGTATGGGTCTGTGAGCGTGCGGCTGTTTCGCCCGTTTTATAGAGCCGACCTTCTGTTTACGTGTATTTTGTGGCACTGATCCCTCGGGAAGACGTGGCCTCGAAAATGGCGATAAAAACGATTATAAGGAGACAATATTTGTTTCTGAACTCTGTAATCTAGTATTTTATGGGCGATTCTTATTGACGGAATAAGCTCAGGATGTTGTTTGTAAAAAAATAGTTACGTAGTTGATACGAAATAATTCACTCCTTAAATTCATTGTCCCTTGTGAGCTTCAAAGAGCAAACTGTGTGTCCCATTGTAAAACGTGTGATAGGGTAGGAAACCTACTTATGTATGTCTGACATTTATTTTTAGCTTTGATTTCCAGTCAGTTTTCCAGGAAAAAATGGAACCCATATAGTACACTCAGGACTCTATAGGACACCCATAATTATATACACTCGTGTAGGTATCTGTCTGTCACTACCGATTTATTTCTAATCTAATGGACCGAGTTGAAATTTTAGTACACATATTAATTTCTGTGACCAAAACACGAACGTGTAACTAAATTAATAAATTTTGATTATGAGGGTCACTTTTGGGGGCAAATTAGAAAATTAATAAAAAAAACGTTGCTAATTTTACCTTGTGACGGTGTGATATATTAAATGATAGGGCTTGTTGTGAGGGTCTCAATTATATATTTTTTTATAATTTTAATAAGATTAGTTTTAAAGTTATTTAGGAAAACAATACGAAACTTGGCCATTCCTTCATAACTCCGAAACTACAGAGCCTAAAATTTTGAAAAAATACTGAAAATAGTTCTTTACTTATAGATTACAGAGACACCTATAAGAAGTCTATGGTATTAAAATAAAATAACATGGTAAATCATACAGTATTGTGCGTACAAAATTACATTTTCAGTTGGAATGTATAGGGAACATTTTTTATTTTATTTATTATTTCACACCAATAAGTACAACATCTTACAGTATACCCAAGACAATGTTATACCAACCTATTACACTATTAATCCTTATAAAATACATATACATAAACAAAAAATCAACAATAAAAATGCAACAATGTTAAGTTTGTTCTTGGGATAAATTCATCCTAACTACGGAATCCTTCATTGTGCGTGGTCCAACACGCACTTGGCCGGTATTTTTTTATTACGTTGAGGAATTGGCTTTCACCCGTACGTATAATATGATCTTAAGAACCAAAAATGTATTAGTATGTTCTGCAGAGTAATTTTGGGTCTTTGTAATTTTGTTAGTGTGTTGGTGTTGATGATTCATACATCTCTCTAAGTTCGATTTGTTCTATTGAATGAGTTTTTCATGAAATCAGGACATTGGGAATCCACCTATTATTTTTGTGATGAACAAATCAATGCTGTTGGTAGGCTTAGAGGTACTAGAAGAAAAAACCGGCCAAGTGCAAGTCGGACAAGCGTCTACCTGTTGCCGTTATCAATATCGAGCAAAAAATCACGTTTGTTGTATGGGAGCCCCCTTAAATATTTATTTTATGTTTTTTAGTATTTGTTGTAAAAGCGGCAACAGAAATACATCATCTGTGAAAATTTCAGCTGTCTAACTATCACGGTTCATGAGATACAGCATGGTGACAGACGGCGGAGCCTTAGTAATAGGTTTCCCGTTTTACCCTTTGGGTACGGAACCCAAAAAATATATTGTTTAATGTGAAGTTATGTAATTAACTATTAATATACATAGGCCACTCAGGGCAGTTTCAGAGAGCTCATAAAGTTTGGCGCATATGTACCAGCCACCTTGCGAAGACCGTCAGTCACTCCACCAAGCCTGAATTAAATTTTCAGTTTTCGAAATTCTTTCCGAACCATTTCGGCAATTTTCGTTTTCCAATTTTCAGTCAGCCTCTATTACTGATGCACGTTAGTTTTTAGTTTTAGAAAAATTGCGTTAAATATATTTGCAGTAAGTGGCGCCGTCTAATTTTGTTACCGAGTTGCTGGAATCACCGAAAAGGTCGGATAAGAGTGACACTGGCTGCTGACAGTCACTCTAGCAGAGCGTCGCATCGTTGGTTGCGTGGCTCCTGTCTTCTGATGACAGAAGAAGTGGTCAGGCAGCCACTGTCGTACCGCAGGCACGATGAACTACTACTATATTCCGGCATAATCCTAATGATATTGAAGCTGTTGAACGACAATACGATGATCACTTCTGGTAAAGGCTATCCTGCGCCGTTACATTGATTTATCAGCATCTGGTTTAAACTGGAAGTAATCCTGAACAATTCTAGTCTAGGCTAGAAACAAGGCGTCCTAACAGCCTCAGCTTTCATGGACAGACACAATCTAAAACCAAGTTACGGAGTTCAATTTACCGCTTCACCGGACCAAAGGACAGTGTCGGTCTAATATTGTTTTGATCCACGCCTTCCAATAAATTGGTGGATACAATACTGGCAGTTGAAACACCTCTCTCGGAAACGATAGCGAGTTGGTGAGAAATTTATTAGTTACGGCGGGAAAAGGACCAGAATCTGTTGTGGTAAAAGATTTTTATTCTCTCGTTGAGCATAAGCAACTTGTTATAATATAACATCACGCCTGTAATCCCCGAAGGTTTAGGGAGAGGTGTACCTATAGTACACCCACATTTAGCCAATTATGTTTAAGTCTCATGTAATAGGGGGCGGTTAAAAAAACAAAAACCCCAACTGCAAAAACACATCATCATCATTTCAGCCGAAAGACGTCCACTGCTGGACATATGCCTCCCCCAAAAGGGAGGGGTTGCCATAATCGCCACGCTTGGCAGGCGGTTTGCGATCGCAGTATGGTGTTAAAATGCATAGAGAACGCTGTTGCCCATTCTCTAGTAAGTCCCTTAGTCGCCTTTTACGACACCCACGGGAAGAAATAGGATGGTGCTATTATTTACGTCCGGCACCACACGGACCAATGCATTAAAATATCCATTTATAACTAGTGAGTCTATTTTTCCGTTTTTTTTTTTCATTCGTAAATCTTTGACAGTCATTACGGGTAGTTTGAAGCCCAAAAGTCTGACAACCAGTCTTACCAAGGGGTATCATTTACCCAGTAACTGGGTTGTGAAGGTCAGATAGGCAGTCGCTCCATTTAAAATACTGATATTCAGCTGCATCCGGTTAGACTGAAAGCCAACCCCAAAATCGTTGGGAAAAGGCTAGATTAATTGATGAGTTTATTTTTCAGTAATTGCTTTATTGCAAATGAATAAACCAATGTTGCCGAAGATAAGTCGACAAAAAATTGCCTCCGCCCAACAAACCTACTCACACTCCAAGTTTTACAACCTTGAAGATAAGAAAAGAAGGACAATATAAAATCCTCGCACAATGTATCTCAGTTTAACCGACGCAAGGGGATCACATTTTTTACTGTAGGATATAAATTCCGCGTACAAGGACTTATCTTAGTCTAGTTTATTCGCAATGATTTAACGCCAGCTGTGGGCATTTAATGGTGGGGTTTTGAGTAAGAATTTACGTTTCCGCAGTTGGATTCTTTCGTTATTTAACTAACATACGAAAATAAATTAACGCCTTCTTCCCATGGACGTAGGCAGAAAAGTAGGGACAAAACGCCAAGAGCTACAATCTTCATATACCTACCTCTTTGAGTAGCTTTGACTTTTTTCAATTTTGTAAATATGAGTACCATGGAGCCGTTTATTATGTTATGATGTATGTTGACTTAAAAAAGCCTGACAGTTGAGAGTATGTCATGCTCATTTAAATGTCTCGCTGATGGTGGCGCGTGTGTTGGATCATTCGGTTCCCTACAAAGTGGTTGAGCTGGATGGTGCTGATCTACGCGTCATGTTCGTGAACGGGCGCCGTCAGTTGAGACTGGTCATCTCTTAACTGCCAGGGCTTATTTTGTAATCTTTTAATTGTTTTTTTAATGTTTTGTTTTTTTACATTGTTCTCACATAGAAGCGACAAGAGTAATGTACCTAGGATTTTGTAATATCTTGATTTAAAAGAGTGTCCTTGGAGTTTCTTGCCTGTTCTTCTCCATAGAGATCTACGTTTTGGAATGGGCAAATAGCTTCCACTTTCTGACTAACTGACCGATTCTTTGACAATTCAAAATTGCCTGTAAATGGTTTAATTGAAATAAATGCTTTGAGTTTGAGTTTTAATACGGGCGGGGTAATAGCGTAACCCACTAATTATCAGTAGATGGGTTTAATTTTGACAATTCGAAAACATTCATTGCGTTATTTAGGTGGTTGAGCAAACAAGTTTCTCAAATAAGATCTTCGTGCGCCAGAGAGAAGGAAGCAAGCACTTCGAAGTTAAGACTGAGGCTGACCTTTCTACCATTTTAAAATCTGCATGACTATACCCTAACTCGTTTTATCCTACCAAATTACCCGTTTCACCGTTTATTGTTAATTTCTGGTTTCTGTTCCACTTGCTTTTTTATTTTTGTTTGTATTGTTTTTTGTTAGTTATTATTATATTATTATTATTATTCTTGTATCTACCCATTCAAACAACATTAACACTATTTCATTATCTAACACACATTATTACTACTACACTGAACAACTTACTCTACATTACATTAATTACAATATACATAGGTTTGTTGTCTATAGTAATAGACTATTACCTAATCTCGTAGTGAATATATTTATGTGCGTGCAGAATGAATCTAAATCAATACAGCGCTTAGGTATGACCTCTGAGCCGAACTTAAAAATGCTTTCCCTTTTTGTTAATATAATTTCTAAATGGATGACCTAAACTTAATTAATACAGAGATCGAGAAACTTACGGTCTCTAACTATTTCATTTGCTCGCCGGAGTCAAGCGGCAATTATTTGAGAAAACCAGAGACTACACTTAAAATCTTACATGTTAATATTCGTAGCATTAATTGTAATTTTGATAAATTATTAGTATTTTTGGGCAGGTTGACTTATTCACTGGATGTTATTTTGCTGTCTGAGTGTTGGCTGAGAAAATGTCCCAATATTCTCCCTTTAAAAGGTTACAATACTCATACTTCTTATTACAAAAACCAAAATGATGGTGTAGTTGCATACGTCAGAAATGATTTACAATACTCTTTTGAAATTCCATTGTTTAATGACGCAAATTGTTTGGTACTGAAATTCTCTGACAAGGTAGCAGTCATCGCTGTATATCGTTCTCCTTCGTTTAAAGACCTCAATCCATTTCTCAACAGTCTAGATATTTTACTGCACCAGTTAGGAAAATTTAAAACTATCTCCCTTATCGGAGACATAAATATTAATATTGCTCCGACGAGCGTGGATCTAAATTGTGACGAATATTTAAATATATCCGCTTCACACGCTATGCTGCCCGCACATTCTTTTCCCACTAGGCTTGCTAATTGTCTTGACCATGTCTTGCTGAAATCTACACACACTGCCACAACCTTGGTACTTGACTGTGATATAACAGATCATGCTCCGGTTATTCTGTTCTGCAATCCAGATATAACGACTAATGCACCAAAACATTCAATCACAAAAATCGATATTTCTAAAGTTAAATCTGACATCGAACAAATAGATTTCTCTGAAATCCTCAAATCAACTAACCCAAATATTGCTACTGAAACCCTCATATCTTTACTATCTTCTTCCGTTATTCTGCACACTCATTATTCTGTCATTCCTAGTAGAAGGCGCATCATAAAGCCTTGGATTACTCCTGGCCTGCTAAGATGTATCCGCCATAGAGATAAGCTGTATAAAATTTTCAAGAAACACCCAGACAACGATATACATAGATCAATTTTTTATCGATATCGAACTTTTTGCAATAATCTACTAAAGAAACTGAAACGCGAATATGAAAGGTCTGAATTTCAGAGGGCCAGGTACAATCCAAAGGCCACCTGGAAGTTTATTAAGAAAATATCTTATTTAGATAAGGGTAAAACATCTCCTTCCGAGTTGTTAAAGTGCGGTAACGATCCTATTCTCTCTGTCAATATGGTAAACCACTACTTTGCAAATGTGGGCAGTAGCCTCGCATCTAAGTTTTCTCAGTCTTCACCACGAAGTAGTAGTACCTCGGAAATTAACTCTACGCCACTAGTAGCAAGCTCTTCCCCGATTGCCCCTTCTGAGTCGATGGTCTTGCATGACGTGGATGACGCCGAAATTGAACGCATAATTACGAATCTTAAAGATAAATGTGCTGTTGGTTTTGACGGAATCCCGACCACGGTTATTAAGGCCACAAAAAACACAATTGTCCCTCTCCTTGTCCACATTTTTAACCTGTGCCTATCTTCTGGAGTTTTTCCGGATGTTTTCAAAACGGCTATAGTCCATCCTATTCACAAAGGGGGAGACAGGGACCTTGTTTCTAATTACAGGCCTATATCCGTCCTTACAACTATCTCTAAAATCTTTGAGAAAATTATGAATGTGAGACTAGTGAAATTTCTTTCTAAACTAAATATCCTGGCCGACAATCAATACGGCTTCAGAGCTGGAAAATCCACGGAAGACGCTACTCTGGAACTGTCAAATACAATAGTCGAACACCTAAACAATAAGCAAAAGTCTGTCGGTGTCTTCCTCGATCTATCTAAGGCGTTCGATACTGTTTCTATCCCCAAATTAATTAATAAGCTGGAACAATCTGGCATGCGTGGTATTGCCCTTGATATCTTTCGTAGCTACCTGACGGGGCGTAAACAGGTTGTTAAAATCGAAACATTTATTAGCAATTCTGAAAATATTAATTGTGGTGTACCCCAGGGTAGTGTCCTAGGGCCAACTCTCTTTCTTATCTATGTGAATGAGCTGTGTCAGTTATCTCTTCCGAACACAAAAATAATTACATATGCGGATGACACAGCTCTTTTAACCCATGGTAGGGACTGGCCTGAAGCTCGCGAGAGGGCAGAAGCTGCTTTGAGGTTAGTCATGGTGTGGTTAACCTCGAATCTGCTCACACTCAATATCCCAAAGACCAAGTTCATCCCCTTCTCCCCGGGAATTCTTGGCCAACCACCTACGACTTTTGGGATCAGGACTCATGTTTGTCCTTACCCAGCGGCCACCACCTGTTACTGTGCCCAGATAGAACGGTCTGACAGTGTCAAATATCTTGGAGTTATATTGGACAATCTTCTGACTTGGAAAAAACAGGTTGACTCTGTCGTGATTCGTGTCAGAAGACTGATTTATTTGTTTAAAAAACTTCGCGCGGCTGCTGACTTTCAATGCCTAAAAGTGATTTATTTCGCTCTTGCTCAATCAGTTCTCGGTTACTGCATAACTACGTGGGGGGGAACCCACAAAACTACCATATTGCGTTTAGAGAGGGCACAAAGAGCTGTGTTAAAAGTACTCGCGAGGAAACCTATTCGATTTCCGAGTACCGAATTATATTCACTTTGTGAGGTCCTCGCAGTAAGACAGCTGTACGTACTACAAACAGTGCTTATGAAACACCACCTTTTGCTTTACGACCCTCAGTACCTTACTAAAAAGCGACGCTCTGATAGAATCTGTAAAACTGAGCTCTGCAGGTTTGCGTTGGTGGGTCGCCACTTCAATCACATTAGCTCTAAACTTTATAATAATATAAATAGGATAGTAAAAATCTACCCTTTAACAAGGAACTTATTGAAAAAAAAATTGACAGACGTCCTAGGACAGATGTCCTATGATGCAACTGAGCAACTTTTAGTATCTTAAATAAACTCTCATGCTAGCATCCTCTCATAATACACTAATTGCACATTTTACTCACACTTACACTCATACTCACACTCACACACACTCACAAACACTCTCACCCTCACTTCCACTCTACATCTTTACATACAAACTTTTGAGTGTTTTTTTTTCTTATGTACTTTTTATTTTTACGTTGATTTTACTATAAGACTTCCTTAAAGATGTGTGTCTGGAACAAATATCTTCCATGTATGTCGTGTGGGGCGTTGATAGCTGCGCCACAGTATTTTACTTTGGCAGCTATCTTCGTGTCTTTTGTTAAGTTATTCCTAAATTGTTCCTAATAAATAAATAATAATAAATAAATAAATAATAATAATAAAAATACATAAAGCAATGGATTAGTTAGGCAATTAGGGTTTTACGCACGGCGTTTGTGATTTGTCAAAACATCGAGGTTTCTTTTGTATATTCCATATAATTATAAAGTTTATGTGTATTGTACAGTCGCTAGGACATCAAGCTAACACTAACTGTCAAATTTTATCATTCGATTTTGAAATTTACTATCAACATTTTAAGGTTTAAAATCATTTAGAGAAATTTGACAGTTTGGTATAACCTGTACTTTAATATAATGTATTATACACAAAGACAATCCTTCCGGAATAAATTCCCAAAAATATGCTGAAAATGCATCAAAATCCGTTGCACAATTTAGATGAATAACACGGTCAGACAGACAGATAGACACAAAAGGCGACTTTAATTTAAAATCCTTGTGTATAGATAATAATATATCTATTTATTTACTTATTATAAACACGGTATAAAAAGTTGGTAAAATTACAATTTAGAACAAGATATTTTTATTTATTTTAGTACATTAACGAATTACTAATAAAAACAGACAAAATGAGGAAACCATAGTCACCAGAAAGCCAGTTACACATCCTCACGACTTATAATAATAATTTATGGAGTGAGCACAAAAACAAAAAACACACGCCTTAATTAAAGTAAGGAGCAATTTAAATACTTGATTGTTTTCATTTTTACTTTGTTTTGTTTTTGTTATTGTTCTTTGTTTCTATGAGCGTGTTTTTGTATAGTTTAATTTGTGATCTGTGCGAGTCCCAATAAATGCTTTTTCTTTCTTTTAAATATAATGATTTTTTTGGGAATATACCTAATAATAAAAATGTCATTTTTTTTTCAAATAGGTAACATTGAATGGACATGGAATGGTTTGTCAATGAAATCTTTAACACTATCGAAATTATTAATAGATTATTAAGAGTAACACTTGCTTTTAGTTGATATTCCGTCAGTTCTTTTATAATACTCCAACACCACTACGTTCAAACACCAATACACCAATAGAATAAATATCATCTCAGAAAACTGCACCAATCCGCGTTCAACAGTGCTAAAATGAAAAATACGGGTCCGTTTACACATCAAGCCATCCATGAAACGTAAAAAGACTAACCTAGCCGTTTCTAAAGCCAATATAAAAGTGTCCAAGCCTGCTATAGGACCACGTTAAATAATGGTGTCTATTTAGTTTTCAGAGAAATTTATTGGAGCAATGAAACTCCGTCGTGGTGGTTTATTTTGTTGCGTACGACCGGGTCTTATGATCTCTTGATGTTTCTGCGGTCCTAGTACTTTTTGTGGGTTTAGATTCTGGAGTCAGCTGTTTTGTTATTACAGGGTCTGTATTTTGGCGAAACATAAATACGACATATTCATCAGATAATTCGACTCACGACTTCATGAGAAACTGTTTCGATTTAAAACCTTCTATAGTTAAGTAAACACAAAATATACAACATTATTTTTAGAATACCTATGCGAAACCTGAATATAATTTGTTCAGAATAAGGAACTGAATCGATTTCAATAATTTTTACACCATGTTATATTTTGTCCCAATAATATATGTGTGACAGAAAATGTTATCAGCATTTAATTACTTATTTTACAATCGCCGTACGGTTAGGTACTTACTGCCAAATTATTATCAATGAGCGAAAGACGACCCTGGAGGAGCGGGGGCGCTGCGCTGCTGTTTTTTATACGGACAACCCGGTAACATAACCACCTTATAACTTTGTGATTTTTCATGATACAGTTTTGAAATTTTGTACATAGATTCTTTACATAAAAATACTAGACACATGTTTCGGGTTTTGCATATACTAAAACTAATATTGTATAAATGCACGTGAAAACGTGATTATGTTCCATCGCAGTAGGCTTTTATTTTTGTGGACTTAGTCCTTTGAAACCTGAAGGTCACTACATATTTTTGTGATCCTAGTACACTTTGTTACTTTACTTTGATTCTAGAGTAAGTTGATTTAAACTTCGTGATATTATAACTGGCCAAGTGCGTGTCGGATCACGCACAATGACGGGTTCCGTAGTTGGGATGAATTTATTTCAAGAATAATTCAATCATGATTCGAAAGGCACGTGGCACCATCTATTATCATAAGAACGTTATTGTTGTTTTTCTCAGGAACAGTACTTTTTTTCGGGATGAAAGGTCCCCTATGTCCGTTTCTGTACACCTGACAACGTATATGCAAAATTTCAGGATGATCTGTTCAGTGGTTTAGTCGTGAAAAGGTAACAAACTAACAAACAAACTTACTTTCGCATTTATAATATTAGTTAGGATGTACTTAAACAAAATATTGTAAAACATTTTAAAAGAGAAACGATGGAGCTTTTTGCCCAGTCTTTTCTATACAAAACTACCCTTTACAAAGGGAGACTAGAATCAATTCTATTTTTTTGTAAATTTTGAAGTTCAAATGTGCCTTTCATGTTCCTATTTCAAATAAATAATTTGACTTTGACTTTGAGACACAATTCAGCCTAAAGATACCTTAGCACTTCTCTAACAACTTACCACGCAATTTACCCCACAAAAATTAAAAACTCTTAACCCAGAGCTATTCCCGTCATGGCCATCTGTTAATTTTACAAATTGTTTGTTCGATATCTAAAAGACACGAAATTTAAGACTTCTACATAATTACGAGTACCTATCTAATTATACTCCTACACCTAAAAATAAAAAAACTGGCCAGGTGCGAGTCGGACTCGCGCACGAAGGGTTTCGTACCATTATCTATAAAAACGGCAAAAAAATCACGTTTGTTGTATGGGACCTCCCTTAAATATTTGTTTTATTTTAATCCACATCGAAGGGTCCTGGTTGGGTTGGGCAGCGTTTGGAAAACTTCGTCAAGTCTTCTCGTCGTCAATCCCGCAGTGTTTGAGGACTAGGGTCTTCAACCAATGCGTCCTGCCCGTTATGACATACGGAGCCGAAACGTGGGCACTAACAGTCGGGCTGGTCCACAAATTCAAGGTCACTCAGCGTGCTATGGAGCGGGCTATGCTCGGAGTATCTTTGAAGGATAAGATCAGGAATGTTATCCGGAAGAGAACCGGAGTTACCGACATAGCCTGCAGAGTAAGCAAGCTGAAGTGGTAATGGGCTGGCCATGTTTGTCGAAGGACCGATGGCCGGTGGAGCAGACGAGTCGTGGAGTGGAGACCGCTTATCGGCAAGCGTAGTGTGGGGCGCCCCCCACTAGGTGGCTGGGACAGACTGGATGCGGAAAGCGGGGACAGGGTGTTATGGCGCAGCCTGGGAGAGGGGTGTTGTGGTGCAGCCTATGTCCAGCAGTGGACTACTATAGGCTGAGTTGATTGATTTGATTGAATTTAATTATTATTTTTAAAGTGAATATTTCAAGCGTCTACCTGTTGCCGTTATCAATATCGAGCAAAAACGAGCAAAAAAATGAGTCCGGACCCGTGCTTCGTTTGTTGTTACACGTCACATTAGCATGTTGGTGACGCGAATCCATAAGTTTTTCCCATACCAAAAATCGATCGACACGCCTAAAGAAGCATTCACTTCAAAAATAAAACTTTTTATAAAAAAAAAACAACCGACTTCCATAAAAACACTACAAAGTGAATAATAACTTTAATTTTGGAAGTCGGTGTCTATGGATCTGTATTTTAGTTGTTTTGCTACCGACTTCCGTAATTAAACTAATGTTTCGCTTTGTAGTGTTTTTTTTGGAAGCCGGTTGTTTTTTGTTGTAAAAAGTTTTTTATTTTTCACCTTTTAGTGGGTCAGTTTGTAATGTTACGATAGCCGAATGTCAACTGCTTATCACCGTTTACAAAGTATTGCTTTTCCCGATGCAGGGACGTTAATTGTTGAGGAGTTGTCCTGCATCTCGCATTGCTGTCAACTGGAGAGACAGGTGGCATTGCCACGTTGTATGGCAAAGCTTAGCCTCTGGCCAAGGTAAAATCCAGCCTTTTGGTCACGGAAAGTTTGAACGATCGAATTTCGATTCTATTAAACCTAAAGATACTTTCTAAACAATTTCAATCTATCTGTCTAGCCTTTTCCCAACTATGTTGGTGTCGGCTTCCAGTCTATCTGGATGCAGTTGAACACCAGTATTTTACATGGAGCGACTGCCCATCTGACCTCCACAACCCAGTTACTGGGTAATACGGTAAGACTGGTTGTCAGACTTTCGGGCTTCTGACGACCCGTAACGACTGTCAAAAAGCCACGAATGCCAGCCGGGACCAACGACTTAACGTGTTTTCCGAGGTACGGAGGAGTCTTGGTATATAAAGATGGTCACCAAGCGTAGCTTTACCTGATGGATTGCCCCTGCGGCTGTTATACCTTAGCCACGAGCACCTCTTTCTAAACAACATACCATACAAAAATTAAAAACTTTCAACCCTGACCTATTCTTACATAAATCACCCATTTAACCCTTGCTCCTCCCATAAACCGTCTACAAAGTAAAGTGTACCAGTAGCAGGCAATACGTAAGATTCATGACGTCATAAACGTGCAGGTTCTTCATTGCTCACTAAACCTTTGTAGTATTAGTTAGTTTAGTGCTCCTGGAATGAGGGCACTAAATGGAGCTTCGGATGGATTTTAATTAATTAATTGGTTTAGGTTATGTGGTGTTTCTGTTTGCCAAGAAATGGAAATGGTATTTTTCTTAAAGATGCCGTGAAAAATGACGAAACCAAGATTGTTTTGGAAGGATAGACTATGTAAGGAAGGTAGGCTGTGAAAAGATGCTACTTTTTTATTGAAAGGCCGACCAACACGATGCATTGTTGAGGCGGCACGGCGCGGGCGGGGCCGGAACGGTTAATATTACGGTAAGTAGTAATAGTACATATTAAGTTGGGGAGAAAGTCTTATCGCATTATAGTATGTATGAACTTGTAATAAAATCTCTTTGGCTATACTATTTGTATCTGGCTGGTTTTGGTATCATTGAAAGTTTAAATTTTAAAGAACATAATTCCAAATTCAAATTAGGAAAATTCATTCATTCATTTCCAAATTCAATTCAATTTAGGCATTTTCATTTGTTTTTCGTACTGTCAAGATGAGTGATTCTAATGAAGAAATTCGATACATTTTAAAATTTTACCACAAAAAAGGCAAAAATGCAACGCAAGCCGCGAAAAAAATTTGCGATGTTTATGGACCTAGTGTGAACCGGGGCAGCCGCAACAACACGCTAGTTATGAGTTGGCGTGTTCTATTACACATTCATTTATCGCCTTTTTGGTCAACAAAGTCAAAGTCAAATTATTTATTTCAAATAGGCACTTATGAGGCACTTTTGAATGTCAAAATTCAACACACGGCAAACTCGAGTTAAATTCAAAACTAACGATTAATAAAGAAATTGAATGACGACATTCCTTGTATTATCAAATGAACTGCCAACAGAGAAAATTTCAAGAAATTATCTTTTACTAGCTGCGCCCCGCGGTTTCACCCGCGTAAGTCTCGATCCCGTGGGAATATCGGGATAAAAAGTATATGCCTATGTCTTATTCCAGGGTGTCAGCTACCTCCATACAAAATTTTATCAAAATTGGCTCAGCCGTTTGAGCGTGAAGAAGTAACAAACATACACACACACTCACAAACTTTCGCCTTTAGTGCGATTAATAAAAAAAGTTATCACAAATTTTTTTTAAACGGCTCTGGTGTATAATCGACTGTTTCAAGTTCGCGTAGTGTTCATTGCTAGTGTCGACATTACTTCCTTTCCTTCGTCAAATAAACAAACAGCGGTGTTGTCTACTACGACGCCAAAAAATCTTCTACCAAACGTGTTAAGTACAACCATCAGCAGTGCTATTCTGTAACCATCTCACCGTGAAAACTTAGGTGAAGTGAACTGTCAGTGAGGGATTGACATTGTTAACAACTCACTTCAAGCTCACTTCACCTACGTTTACACGGTGAGTTTTTTCAGAATAGATCGGCTGATATAAAAAATATCGTGCAAACAAATAATATTTCATACACATTATTCTTTGTCAGAAAGTAACCTATTCTTTTGAAATACTCGTACATATTGTTACAAAGACTTTGTTTACTTTGCCCCTAGATTGGAAAATCAGTATCTTTTCTTGTTTCCTTTTCTTTTCTTATCAATAGCGGAACGGGATCGTTCGATCTAGAGCTGTGGAATATTTAAATTGGACGGGTTACAGGGCTGCACTTGGGTGCAAATTAGGGGAGACAAATAAAAAAAAATATCATGTCCGCGAAAGAATCTGACTTTGTATTTATGGATAGTAAGCAAATAAGGCAAAATGAGGGAGCCTTACTATAGTCGCATATGATGTGTAACATCTGACATCTCACCTTGGTAATAAGCAACTGAGCAGCGGCAGAAATTAATCTCAACATTAAAAAAAGCTAAATACTGAAATATTTATTTGAATATTATTAGTGAATTATATATATATATATATATATATATATATATTATTAATTATTGTTACTCATGGAATTAGTAAATAATGTACAGATTGTAAGTGACCACTAGTTAAGTAGTGACTAGTGGTCACTTACAATCTGTACATTATTTACTAATTCCATGAGTAACTACACTAATTCTGCGCTATTATAAAGTACTTACTAATTCCATGCTATTAAAAAGTACTTACTTATTCCATGCTCAAGCTGTCACTTCCTGGTACACACTTCCATCCCTTTTCATGAAACTTCTCCCACAGAAAACAAGAGAAAAATTGTTACACATCAAAATCCGACCAGGAACACAGCGGGGTTAAAACTAGCGGAAAAATAAGAGTTATTACCATTCCGTACATACAATTAACGGTGGACATATATTAATATAATTAAGTTACATTAAACTACCCTTTGGTTATAATTATACGTACCGTGCCTCGGAAAGCACGTTAAGCCGTAAAATACAGGGTATTCAGCTTAATCCGATTAGACTGGAAGCCGACCCCAGCATACTTGGGAATACAAATTCGTCGCTTTTTTAATGGTTACCTACGGTTTTGACCATAGTCCCAATGAGCAATACGGGTGGGATTGCTTGACCGAAAGGAATTTGACAAATTTTCACTTCCCAAAAATTTTTTCACATAATTTAATTTGCCAAATTATTACTAAGCAAAAAATCTATTCACAAAAATTGTAACGCAAACCTAATGTTTGGCAAATGAACGTTTAAACTATAACTTGTTTACCAACTAGTACTTTAACATTTTTTATTTAGTCAAATATTTCAGTTGGCAGTTTTTACGCAAAATGAAATAATAAAATAAATAATCTAAATAGTTGAGTTCCTACCCGGAACTCAACTATTTATTTACCTACTAAAAACAATATCTTTTTTTCTATTAATGCAAGTCGTGTCCGACACTCGCCGGCCGCTACCGCGGCACCGCTCGCTTCTCTCGCTCAAAAACGTTTATTGCCAGAAGATTGTTTGCTGTAAATCATTTGATTAAAGACCAAATGCCATAATGACATTATACTTGGTAATATTTTGCCAAGTAAAAATTTGCCCAAATGAAAATATGCGTACTAAAATCATTCGAAATATTGCAATGGTATAAAAAAAGGTTGCTAAAATTTGTTTGGGTAATGAAGAAGGGTAGTATGAAGTAGGGTTTGTTTGGATATTCAAGAAGCTCTTAATATTATAAATAACAAGGAATACGCCGTAGGGATATTACTGGACATGACCAAAGCGTACGACAAAGTACAATTTAAAATACTGCTTAATAAACTTTATGGAATAGGAATCCGCGGGAAAGCCCATGAATGGCTTACGTCATATTTAAAAAATAGAGAACAAGTAGTTGAAATCGAATAATTTAACCACAACAGTAGAGAAATAGAAAAAATCCGATCAAAAAGCAAAATAACTAACGCTTCCATCCCCCAAGGAAGTGTCATAGGTGGCCTATTATTCCTCGTTTACATCAACGACCTTCCAAAAATGTGCTTTATTCGCGGACGACGTATCTTTATTAGTCTCATGTCAAAACAACACAAACATAGAAGAAAAACTCCGTTCTACACTCACAAAAACATGTAACTGGATGACCTCACATAATTTAGAAATGAATTATAATAAAACTAAATTAATGACATTCCACCCTTCCCAAAAAGCTCCTCTTTACTTCAATTTTACCTTCAACGGCTCAAAATTGGAAACTGTTGATGAATTTACATTACTTGGACTTACAATAGATAAACATATTAACTGGAAAACCCAAATACAACAAACCCGTTCGAAAATTTCAAAATTTTCATACGCTCTCCGCGAAATAAAAAAGACAACCGATCTACAAACTGCCCTTACCACCTATTATGCGTATGCGAATGCATGGCTTAGCTACGGCGTAACTCTCTGGGGCAATAGTACAGATGCACCGACACTCTTTACACTACAAAAGAAATTAATTCGAATCTTGACAAACATTGAACAAACTGACAGCTGCAAACCCTATTTTCTAAAATATAATATTCTAACCCTCCCCAGTATTTATATTTTGGAAACATGTAAATTTGTCCGCAAGTATCAAGAGTTCTACACTAAACGCAAAGACATCCAATCACAGTACACACTTAGGCACCGATCTAGGCTAAACATACCAACATCCAAGCTAAAAATGCATTCCACAGGTCCCTACGTAATGTCTATAAAAATATATAATAAACTACCTGACATTATAAAGAAAGAACAAGAGTTAAATAAATTTATAAAAAAACTTAAAAAATTACTGGTAAACAAATGTTATTACTCAATAAATGAATATTTGAATGATAAACATAAATAATAGCAACAAAAAAAAAAAAGTATTAATAATAATTTAATTTATATAGTATATGTTTAGGGAAATTACTAATATAATAAATAATAATAATAAATGATTACAATAATTAATGATAATCAATCACACAATTTATAGATATGTTTAAAATATAATAATGGTACGGTAATTATTAATAAATAATATAACAATAACAAATAATATAACAATAATAATAATTAAATTAAATAGCAACAATGATAATATATAGCAATAATAATTATTCAAAGAATTACAATTTATATACTTAAATGAATAAACAGAAATATAATACGTAATAATAAGTATATAAAAATAATCTAAAATATTAAAGTACTTTTGCAGTTACATGTATAATAGTGCGAAATGTTCTAGTATCCTTTTCGCGATCTCCTGCCTATGATTATAAATATGTAAATTAAAACTTGTTCCCACCAATAACAACTTAATGATCTCCTAAAACAGCGCTTCCTCTCTCGTACCCTTTTGCTGTGCCCTACAGGGTCCATAATGATCTAAATTATATAGTTACCACCTAAGTACACATTATGGTAAAGCAATAAAGATAAAGATAAAGAAAGAAGATATTGAAATTTTGTCAAAATCTTTTCGGCAAAACGGCAGGCACCCGAGCAATACACTTATAATAAAGTTCCTATTTATCGTCATTATAATTACGTATACTTTTATTGACGATAAATAACAGGAGGTTATAAGTGTCTCTTTGGATACTCCCCAAGAGTGATCTGGAGATTCTACTAATACCTATGTACATACTATAGAACGAATAGTAATTCAATAAATAATAATAAATTCTTTATTGGGCATAAAAATGTGTACAAACAAAGTGAAGCCCTGACTCCTGCGCTAGGTAAAATCATGTGTTATAGGAGTCAGTTCTTTTCCCAAACAGTAGGTTCTGGATTATATGCAATATACATCGTTTTAATGAATTTGGCCGTGGGGTGCCGGACGTAAAAAAAATCACCATCCTTTTTCTTCCCGTGGGTGTCGCAAAAGGCGACTAAGGGACTTACTAGAGAATGGGCAGCAGCGTTCTCTATGCATTTTAACACCATACTGCGATTGCCAACCCTCCTGCCAAGCGTGGCTATTATGGGAAACCCTATGAGGAAGGCCTATGTAGTAGACGTCTTTCGGCTGAAATAAATGAATGATGAATAAATTGACTTTACGAGAAACAGTAATAATAATTAAATTAAATAGTAGTTAAATTAATTTTTAAAATAGTTATTAAAATTCATAATAAAAGACTCCATTTAAAACAGACTTATTCTGCACCCTGTTTTTTTTTTTTTTTTTGGTGGGAAATTATCAAATAACTTCTCCCGCTCTGGGTGGAGTGGGAGGGAGTGTCAGACGTCAGACTTTTACTGACTAAAACCCACCGTGTTCCTTCAGATGCCTGTGTGCCAGGGCCACGATATCCTTTTCGGACAGGCTCGTAACCCTGGCAGGCATTGGCCCTTTCGGACCCCGTCAATTGGTGCTGACGTCTCTTTGAGGCGCGCGTGGAACACAACGCGCCGTCGACCCGGGCTTGGTCCTTATCGGACGGCGAGCTACCCATCGCTCACCGTCCGCAAGCCCGCGCCTACGGTGGCCGGGAATCGGCCTACGATTCCCGACGCGCGGGGCGTCTCCTGCGGCGACTAGGGGCGCGAGGGCGTTGATTTTGCCTTACCCTCACGCGTTCCGCCTCCTCCTTCGCAAGCATCACTGTTTCGCAGAAGGAGGTGACGGCCTCCCATGCACTCTCGCTCCGAACCATGGCCTGAACCAGGGCCGGACGCGAGAGATTGCCGGCGGTGCTCCGCCCAAGCAGGGCAGACCTCCACCGTATGCTCTACCGTGTCCTCCGGGCGATCCACACAGTGGTGACACCCGGGCGTTTCCTCCCGCTTAATTCTAAACAGGAACCTCCCGAAACATCCATGTCCGGTGAGGACCTGCGTCAGGCGGAAGGTGAGGACGCCGTGGCGCCTCTCCAGCCACTCCTCAAAGAGGGGACTTATCGCCACAATTGTGGCGTGCCCTTATTCTGCACCCTTGACTGCCTCCTTGGTCTAGTGCTTACAAGCGCTAATGCTGACCATGAGGTCCTGGGTTTGATTCCCGGGTCAGCAAAATTGTTATTGTGTTTGTACATCTGGAATTTAGCAGTAGCAGCCAGGACTTTGTATTTGTGCCCAGTTGATGGCAATAGGCTCGCCTCCCGTTACATGGGAGTTAAAGTTTAGATCTTAATTTACTAATAAGAAAAGTATAATAACTAGAATCATTGAGTACCTAGACGACAGATTATAATTTTACGACATATTTTTTATTATATAATCGTTTATTTATAAAAGAGCTACATGTACAATAAATACCTTAACAATTAAAATAGAGTACAGTAACTAAATACTAACAGTAAATAAATGTTATCCTATAAAATGATGTAATAATTTTATTATATTATTAATGTTTTTTTATTTGGTTTAACATAATATTGTTTTGATAATGCTTTATTATCAGGCAACTAAGGCCCATAGATAAATAAAATACACAAATATTTCTTACAAAATAATAAACTAATACAATATTAAAAACATTAACTAAATTAATAATTAAATTGATTAATTTTGAATGTTTTGTTGTGGTTATTACTAATAAATTAAAATGTATAATTAGAATATTTGTGCGCCGTTGACGGCAAGATTAGCGTTTCTTTTTTTATTATCGACATCTGTACTTTTTTGTTAACCTATGTTCTACAAATAAATATAGGTATTTGAATTTAAACATATCAGGCAAAATGTAGGAGTACTATAGTTATACCGTGCCTAACCCTTCGGCGATACAGGCGTGATGTTATGTTATTCTGCATCCACCCTAGATTCGTCCCTGTAGTCAAGAAAAGATCGCTTCCCAGGCGACGCGCGCGACGGTTTAAAAAGCAATGCAGTTTTATGGTTTCTCGGCTTCCATATTGTTTTCCTTACTTTCGACGTGTTCTAGTTACGAAGACTCTATCCGGTCAAATTAGAACAGACTGTATGCGAAGGTTTCATAAATAGAGTGATAAGAGTGACAGATGAGAAATTAAGGTGCAAAGCCGAAAAACATCTGGCACCAGAAAGTCTACTGTGCTTTCGTTGACTTGGAGAAGGCCTATGGCAGTGTGTGGAGGGAAGAACTGTGGTCGACACTATCAGTGTACGGTGTGGACTGGTGCTTGGTACGGGCACTGAGATCTTTATACAAAGATTCCAATGCTTGTGTTACGTTAAATGGGGCATACACATACTGGTTCTGCATCTCAAGGGGTGTTAGACAGGGTTGTGTAGCGTCACTTTGGCTGTTCAATTTGTACATGGGTAGTTTTCTGATAGACTTGAAATGAGTGAGTGCGGATTGAGAATGAATGAGTGGCCTGTCAAATGCCTTCTCTACGTAGATGATCAAGTTCTACTTGATTCGTCTGCAGAACAGTTGCAAGACGTGGTGACTTCGATGGATGAAGCAGAGAAAAGAGGAAAGGTATGAATATAAATATGAATAAGACGAAGGTCATGGTGTTTGAAATAGAAGAGGATGAATCGTTGTGTGATGTGAAAATAAATGATATGAGTGTGGAGCAAGTAAGTGAGTTTATATATTTGGGGAGTCAGTGAACAAGGGATGGAAAGATTGATGAAGATGTGGAAAGGAGAGTAAATGCGGGAAATAAAGTGAATGGTGCTATACATGCGATTGTAACCAATCAGTCGATGCCCAAAAAGGCTCGACTGGCTGTTCACAATGGTGTTCTGGTGCCTACGCTTATGTATGGAAGTGAATGTTGGGTGTGGCGAAAGAAGCATGAAAGTAGAATAAATGCTGTGGAATTGCGTTCATTGCGAAGCATGTCTGGCGAGACTATAAATGATGGGCTGAAAAATGAGGTGTTAAGGCAACGGTGTAGTTTAAAAGAAGATGTAGTAACAAAAATTTAAAAGAGTATGCTGAGATGCTTTGGTCATGTTGAGAGGATGAGTGAAAGGAGACTAACAAAAGGTATTTATAAAGCAGAGGTGAGTGGAAACGCCGGGAGGGGACGCCCTAGGAGGACATTATAGTGACCAAATTGGTGATGTTCTTCAGAAAGGTCAGGTGCGTAGTACTCGCAACCGGCGTGCGTCTATGACCAGATGTATGAACGTAGGCGAAGCAAAAGGAGTATGTAAGGAGCGTAGCAGGTGGCTTTCTATAGTTTCTGCCTAACCTCATTGGAAGAAGGCGTGAGTTTATATAATATCTATCCGGTAGGATTTTCGTGAATTCTGTTTTATGAGGTATTATATTTTCGACTTGCAAGACAAAAATTGTGATATCTCGGCTAATATGCTTGATATTAATATATTGTATAACCCTATAGCACTCAGGAATAATGTAGTTTTCTACCAGTGAAAAAATTAGAAAATTCGATCATTTGTTTATTTATTTATTTATTTATTTAACCATTTATGTACACACATTATAAACATACAAGAAGAAAGGAACAGAAAAATACGTACAAAGGTGATGCTTATTTCTAAAGAAATCTCTTCCAGCATACCTGCGATAGGAAAGTCGATAAAGAGATGTAGACACCGTGTGTAAGAGTAGAAGAGAAAATAGAATACATATAATCAAAAACAATTTACTTAATAAAAACTAAACAAATAATATACTAATATACATACATACATACACACAAACATACATACTTCTAAAATAAATATCACTAGAATATTAATTATAATTCTATTAAAATAATAAAAACATACGCAACTATGACGAAGTGGAAAGATAGTGTTCTTTCACTCTTCTTTTAAATGCTGAAACAGTTTGGCAGACCCTTATATCAGGTGGCAGTGAATTCCACAACCGCACCGCGTGCACAGTGAAGGAGTAGGAGTAGAAGTCGGTGGTGTGGGGAGGGGACTTAAGAAGATTTCTAAGATGCGACCTGCAAGGCGCATCAGACGGACGAGCGTAGGAAAAACGTTCCCGCAGATAGTATGGTGTTTTAGGATTTTGAAGGAGGTTAAATAGCAGACACAAAATCCGCGAGTTCCTGCGAAGTCGAATAGGGAGCCACTTGAGTATCTTGCGAAAGTTAGAAACGTGGTCATACTTTTTAAGGTTGAAAACAAAACGAATACAGATGTTTTGCAAACGCTCAAGTTTATTTACCCAACGTACTACGTTGACGTGATACGTAAAACGTAAACTACACAAACAAACTAATAAATTGGCCGGTTTTTATGTTTATCGTCTCAATCAAGTTTAAAAAACCAGACAATTTTTAAATTTATATTAAAAGTTAAATGTTTGACAAAGTTGTCCATTGCTTGATGTCTATCAAGCAATGGACTACTTTGTCAAACTTTAAACTTTAATTTGTTAAATACTAGGCTTTTGGCTAATTTGTATGCTGTGCTTTGTGTTTTATTTTATCTGCTTTTCACCCGACTGCCCCAGAAGGAGGGTATGTATGTATGTCCTGTATGTTTGTTGAGTACCTTTACTTAGAGTTTACCGAGGCTGCCTCAATTGTGCTGTAGAACAATTGTATGAGAAACAATAAAACCTTATTTTTAGGGTTCCGTACCCAAAGGGTAAAACGGGAACCCTATTACTAAGGCTCCGCCGTCTGTCTGTCCGTCTGTCACCAGGCTGTATCCCATGAACCGTGATAGTTAGACAGTTCAAACTTTCACAGATGATGTATTTCTGTTGCCGCTATAACCACAAATCCTAAAAAACAGAATAAAACAAATATTTAAGGGTGGGCTCCCATACAACAAACGTAATTTTTTTGCTCGGTTTTGCTCGATATTGATAACGGCAACAGGTAGACGCTTGAAATATTCACAGAACATTTAGTTATATATTCACTTTAAAAATAAATAATTAAATTAAAATAAAACAAATATTTAAGCCCCTCTTAAATATTTGTTTTATTTTAATTTAATTATCCCATACAACAATCGTGATTTTTTTTGCCACTTTTTTAGATAATGGTACGGAACCCTTCGTGCGCAAGTCCGACTCGCACTTGTTCGGTTTTTATGTTTATTTCTTTGGCACGCTCTGTATCCTGAACGGCTTGATGGATTATAACATTATGAGGCGTCGTTAGATTCGTCTTAATTGTGGGAGTGACATAGGCTATATAACAAGTATATATTGCATCTACAAATACAAAAAAAGGAGGGAAGTCATGAGTCGATTCCAAATATTATTTAAAAATAAATAAAACTAAAAACCAATCACCCGAAATATGGTCTAACTTTTATTTGTCCGCCCCGGCGATACCAAAACAATATAGATTATAATGCTTGCTTTTCTCTTTTCAGAAAAATTAATTTTTGCTCCGTGTGGTGCCAGACGTAAAGAAGTGCTATTCTTTACGTCTGGCACCACACGGAGCAAAAATTAATTTCCTTCATCCCATTTCTTCCCGTGAGTGTCGTAAAAGGCGACTACGGGACTTACAAGAGAATGGGCAGCAGCGTTCTCTATGTTTTTTTATCACCATACTGCGATCGCCAACCCGCCTGTCAAGCGTGGCGATTATGGCAGCCCTTATGGCTCCGTTTTGGGGGAGGCCTATGTCCAGCAGTGGCCGTCTTTCGGCTGAAATGATGATCATCATCAACTTTTGTTTTTTTTTAATAATTTGCTTTATTTAATGTGCGGTTTGTGTGCATAATAAACGATTTTCTATATTTTGTTTTACAGTACAAAAGACAATCGCATCAAAACTTGACTGACACCTGGTTATCTCAATTCAATACAATCCCTGCCGTACTTTCCAAACCGGATATAAAAGTTTTGGGGGAAAGGACAAAATGGCGTCTTATTGTAACGTTATAGCTGAACGAATAACTTTCGCCATTGGAATTAGGAGGCTGGCGGTACAAAGATAACGTGGCTCAATTGATGGCTAGGAGTGTGGAGTTATGGAGGTGGTAGTTTTAACCCTTAACTCGAGGCTAAATGATAACTAGAGATCGGATATTCGGATGCATATTTACCTAAAGTACGTTTTTTACCCGGCAAAGGATACAAAGTATGGAAACGGCTTCTTAAAATATATTTTTATTCCGGGATCACGGGGTTTCATTAATAACAGTGTGTAGGTATACAATTTTGTATTCCTAAGTATAACAAATATTTCTTATCTATTTAGAACTAGGCAAGAATTTTGTGGAAAATATAACACGTTTAAAAAACACTATTAATATTTCTTCAAAACCTTTTATTCTAAAATGAAATATATTTATTTGGGGATACACAGTACAAAAGATTAGTTCTTAAAAACTTGTCAGTCTTGGAAACCCACACTTTTTCCCGTACGGAAGCGCACTCCATACTAGTCAACTCGCAAACTTTAGGTGAATATGCATCCGAATATTTACCACACATGCATACTAATAAAGAAAATTTTAACAAACAAAATACATTCACAAATCACATTCAAGCACAAAACTCAACACTACTATACCAGGAATACGGATAGTATAGAACTGCGTTCAGTTAGGACTTTGTACGGAAGAAGAACTATTCAGTTTGAGGGAGCGCAGCTTTATAATAATTTACCGAAAGAAATAAGAGATTCTTCATCAGTGAACATTTTAAGAATAAGCTGAAGTTGTATTTGGCTAACCAACAATAATAAAACATTACTTATATATACTCGATAGATTGAATGACAATTATGTTTATTACTTAAGATATTTTGTTTAGTTTCTCATATTTAAGTGAACTATGTATGTTCTTTTTGAGAAATAAATTTCTTTAAACCGAATATCCGATCTCTAATGATAACAGTCGCTCGAGTCGATTGAAGTTTAAGCTACGCTTCCCACGGTCGGTTCGTGGATGGGTGCCTCTGAAAGTACGATAAGCCGTTGGTCCCAGCTGTCATTTGTAGTTCCATGACATTCGTTACGGGTAGTTGGAACCCCAAAATTCTGAAAACCAGTCTTACCAAGGGGTATCATGAAACCCAGTTACTGGGTCGTGGAGGTCAGATACGCAGTCGTTTCATGTAAAATACTGGTATTTAGCTGCATCTGGTTAGACTGGAACTTGTCCCCAACTTAGTTGGGAAAAGGCTAGGCAGATTGACTTACAACATTTTTTTTTTTTAAGTTTTCTGTATGTCTGTTTGTTGAAAGAACTAGAGAAGGTGGTTCTTTCAACAAACAGACAGACAGCCCGCGACTTCGTTTGCGTGGAAGTCGTAAGACACCACATTGCACACGAATGACAGCCACGTTTTTATAAAAAAAACTGACCAGCCAAGTGCGTGTCGAACCACGCACAGTGCAGGGTTCCGTAGTTGGGATAAATTTATTCGAAAAACAAACTTAACATTGTAGTTGAAAAACATGTTCTCCCATACATCGATATACGCCATGGTCAATTAACCAACTGCAAATTTAAGTTTGTAATTGCAAAAAAGTATTTTTTATGTGATATAAGTTCAAAAACTAAATCCCGACTACTGAAAAATCACGCTCTAAAAAGTATGAAACAAGAAAATATTCTCATCTGAAATTATTATGAACAAACTATTCAATATTTATCGTCTATTAAATAAACAACTTACACGTAATGTAGTTTAATGTATTTAATACATATTCATAGTGATGTTCAGAAGACAGCCGTGGTCGTATGGAAAAATATAAAATTGATCCAGCAGTTTGAGCGTGAAGAAGTAACATACATACATACACACTCACACACACTCACAAACTTTCGCCGTTATAATATTAGTGTGATGTGATGTTTTTGTTACAAAATCAATGCTGAACTTAATGTGATGAAGCAATCTTTGAAGCTAATATCAATTGTATCAAAAATAATTTGTATCTTCGGAAATAAAAGTTAACCGGTTTCAAGCCCTGCTCATATGAAACAGGATCTAAGGATAGTATCCTAAGAACGATTTCATGTAGCTAAATGGTTAAGGTACCCTTACTGCCCCATCTCAAAAATCCACCTTGTATAAATGCCATGATGATTGATCTTATCCCCATAAAGATATAGCGTGATGATTAAATCAGTAACTAACTGCAATGTTCTAACCATTTGGCTCGTCTTTTTACAATTTACTGTAAATATGTATGCTCATCCCTCATAGCAAATGGCTTGATAATATATAGCCTACCGACTGACCAGACTTATAGGGAATAGCTATGCAAAATTTGAACAGAATCTATCCAGTAGAATTTGCGTGATGCTGGAACATGCTTTCGTAGAGAAATACAAAGATAATGCAATATTGCTCTTTCCCCACTGCAAATAGCGTGATAATATAGCCTACCAACCTGGCTAGGCTTATAGGGAATATGTATGCAAAATTTAAACAGAATCTATCCGTAGTCGGATTTTATGTCTCCTCTTCAACATCTACACAACCCGTCTTATCCTTCCTACCTGCAAGTGCGTTTTTATTACGCTCGTACTAGCGACGCTCCATGTAGATCGCACCTTAGATCCTTCCTTAAATCTCATCCTCATAAAACCAGCTACTATTCTTATTCCTTTTCTGTGCATGCTGTAAGATTGTGGAACTCCCGCATAGCATTCGTGATTTAAAAAACAATTTCCTCATTCAAATATCGAGTAAAAGAGCACTACCTTTCCTCTCAACTGTGAATATTTTTATCTATATATGTTTGTATATTTAAATGCTTTATGTATTTATTTAGGTATATGTAAGTTTTATGCACGTGTGTACGTGTACGTATACGTGTGTAAATTTTATATAATTATATAGATATGGTATAGTATAGGTATATTTAACTTTTTAGTATAAGACTTCGCATATTCATATTTTTCTCTTCTTGTTCTCACACACTATTGTCTACATTTCTTTTTCATTTCTCGTTTCGCAGGTCTGCTGGAAGAAACTTCTTAAGAAATAAGCAGTACCTTTGTACTAATATTATAATAATGTCGTATCTCTCTGTATTTGTGTACATAAATAATAAAATAAATAAACAAAAAAAATTGCGTGATGCTGGAACAGTCATTCTGACAAACATACAAACAGATAAAACAGACAGAAAAAAATTCTAAAAATTATATTTTCGTCATTGGAATCGATCACAGACCTCGTAGCAATTACTTTTTTTTCAAATATATTTAATGTACAATTTCGACTTGCGCGGATGGGGCGGACCTTGCGTGGAAATTTCATTTAGAGTCATCATTTCAGCCAAAAGACGTCCACTGCTGGAAGTCGGGTTGGCGCAGTATGGTGTTAAAATGCATAGAGAACGCTGCTGCCCATTCTCTAGTAAGTCTCTTAGTCGCCTTTTACGATACCCACGGGAAGAAATGGGGTGGTGTTATTCTTTTCGTCCGGCACCACACGGAACATGCCTTATGCCCATGATTTAGAGTGCCCGTGATGAATCTGAGTTTTAAGAAAGGTTGTAAAAGGTTGATCAATAAATAGCACATCCATGTTTCATACATTCCAGTGACTGGTTTCCGTCCAACAAAAAAGTTTGAAGTTGAATATTTCCACGTTCAAAAATAGCCCCATAAAAATATGAACTCAACTCTGTTTTAATAAACAGAGTTTAGGAGTTTCATCGTCAATACAATAATGCAGTAACTATTCATCGATACACTGAAAGACAACAGGTAAAATCCAATTTTGACGAAGATATTTTAGTTGCCCGCGTTGAACGTAATGATGGGAAGTCAATTTGGGATTTGTGTCATATAAAAATTGTTCTGTGGGGCTAACACGAACGCGCCAAGAACGAAAATCCTACTAACCAAACTAGCTTCACCCTGCGCCAACATTCGCGTGCCTTTTTCTAAAATAAAAGTAGCCTAAGTTACACCTTCTAACATTTGCTATCTGTTTTGCTATTTAATACACTTCGCATTTTCTTTTTATGTAGATATTTTAATTTTATTAAGCGTTATTATTTATTGTTTTATTAACAATTTTCTAAAATAGCATTTCGGAGCAACCTATACTTAAAGAACTGTAGTGCATAGGTAATTTGCCCCGGATCGCATCATAACATCGCATCAATGAAATTAAAACGAACAACGTGCAAAAAGTAGGCCAATTGAAGGAAAGAGCGAGCTTTTTTATTTAGTTTGTTTGAAAATTTAAAATTTAAATGTACGAATTATTTTATCTTATAAAATTTTTTTTTGATTACTGGTCACTAGCCCTGTGTGTAAAATTAATATCGCCATTATAGCGGCACGTTGTATTTTTGAATACATGGATGTATTTGACGGCAAAAAAGGCAAAATATATAAAAGCAAATAACTTTTGAAGTTATTACTTCTAGTTTTTGCATTTTAATTGTAGTAAATTAAATTGCGGTAATGTAAACGATTTTTTCCTCCTGAAAGTATTCCTATAAAATATTTTAGAGTTAAATAAAATAAAGTTTGAACCAAGCAACCAGTTAATAAATGAAATAGTCATAGTATTAGGTAACTAAGTATAATAATAATAATAAATTGACAAATTTAGGATGCGGTTCGGGAATATCGGTTTATGTCACCCGAACTTAGACCACGCTTACCTCGTTTGCCCATGCATAACAAAAATAGGGCGCTGGTGGCGGCTCAGGATTCGCAGTTGTCAAACTATTTTGATGACTGCGAAGACCTCACTGACACTCATTCGATTCTGTACTGCGCGGCTGTAGCGGCCTGTCGTGTAGCTCGTGTAAAATTTTCTAATGCCTCTATAGCTACACGACCGAAACCAGTCGTACCAGCTTGGCAGTGCAGAATTGAGCGTCGTATTGGTGGGGCCAGAGCGCTCATCGGCAAACTAATCTGCTTCAGGGAGGGCAATACTCGCCCAAGAGTGATGCGCTTTGTGAGGCGGGCGTTCTCGGGGACTATTTGTCTCGTGCCATACCAACCCTGAGGACTATTTGTCTCGTGTCACAGAGCGCATAGACTTCCTGAAGCAGAAAGTGTATGCCTGGGCGAACCGTATTCGTAGGTATAAGCGGCAGGTGGACCGATACACTCAGAATCGCACCTTCCAAAGCGATGAAAGGTGGGTTTATAGGGCTTGGGAGCGACCGAACCAAGATGTGGCTGATACGCGCCTGCCGGATAATGATGCCATGTGTTCTTTCTGGCGCAGTATCTGGTCGGTGCCTGTCAGTCACACTGAAGGTGACTGGGCTCAGGAGGTCGAGCGAGCCTGCGATCCAATACCAGAAATGGGAGCTATTACCATCTGCCCCAAGATGTAGCTCGTGCAGTCCGTCCGTTGCCTAACTGGAAGTCTCCAGGACCGGACGGGCTGCACAACTTTTGGATTAAATGGTTTATTGGGTCGCACGCTCGCTTGGCGGCTCAGTACCAGACTGCTTTGGAGTCTGGTTTGCTACCCCAGTTTCTAACGACAGGAATAACCCACCTGCTCCATAAATCAGGTAGCACCGTGAAACCCAAAAATTATAGGCCGATCACATGTTTACCGACGGTCTATAAAGTTCTTACATCCATTTTGAGAGCTAAAATTAACAAACATATAGAGACCAACTCCATCATGTCTGCCTCTCAAAATGGATGTAGGAACGGGTCCCGCGGTACTAAGGAGTTACTCCTCATTGATATGGCCATTAGCCAACAGGTTGGTCGTTCCCGAAAGGATCTGTCGACATGTTGGATAGATTATAATAAGGCCTATGATTCGGTGCCACATACATGGCTCATGAGGGTGCTGGAGTTGTATAAAGTAGATACAACTCTGCGCACCTTCCTGATGTCGTGTATGAGGCAATGGAGAACGGTCCTTCGCTATCCAGGATGTCGAAATATCCAGAGGAATAGCGAGCCGATAAGGATCGAGCGAGGCATATTTCAGGGTGATAGTTTGAGTCCGCTTTGGTTCTGCTTAGCCTTGAATCCTCTAAGCACACTGCTGGAGGATTCAGGTCTAGGCTATCGGTTGAGGAGAGGTGGTCAGGTTATATCTCACCTCCCCTACATGGATGACCTAAAACTCTTTGCTCCCAACAATTTGCAACTGATGGAGCTACTGAAAGTAACTGAAACTTTCAGTAGCGCCATCAGGATGGAATTTGGTGTGGACAAAATATGTGCGGTTATGCATGTAAAGCGAGGGAAGATTGTGGAATCCGTGGGAACCCAACTCTCGGATTCCATAAACCTTAGAGCCCTCTCCGCATCCGAAACCTATAAGTATTTGGGTATGTCGGAAGCGTTGGGCATCAATGTTACTGACATGAAGCAATCGTTGAAGGAGCGCTTCTTTGGCCGCCTGAAGAAAGTATTTAATAGTCTTCTATCAGGCGGAAACAAGGTGCGCGCCTTCAACGGTTGGGTCATGCCGGTTTTGATGTACTCTTTCGGCATACTCAAATGAACTCAGACCGAACTCGACGCCCTGGATAGGAAGGTTCGTACGCAGCTGACTGCATATCGAATGCATCACCCACGGTCCTCGGTAATGAGACTGTATATCCCGCGAAAATGTGGAGGTCGAGGCTTTTTAAACGCTAAGACCCTCCACAATCGCGAGATATGCAGTCTCAGGGAATATTTCCTAGAAACCGACGTGGGGATGCATCGAGATGTAGTCGTGGTGGACAAGGACCTCACCCCGCTCTCCTTGGCTACAGAGAACTGGCGCAAACCTGTAGTGCTTGACACCAACGATCGCAGGGAGGTATGGCAAAGTAAGGAGCTTCACGGACGTTTTTTCCGGGCCCTACATGAACCCGATGTAGACTTTTTAGCGTCCGTAGCCTGGCTGCTTTTCGGTGACCTCTTTGGGGAAACCGAAGGTTTTGTCTGTGCAATTATGGACGAAGTTATCATGACGAAGAATTACCGGAGATTTATTGTGAAGGACGGCACGGTTGACGTGTGTCGGGCATGCCACCGTCCGGGAGAATCAATCCGACACATTATCTCCGGGTGTTCTCGTCTAGCTAACGAATATTACCTGCATAGACACAACCTTGTAGCCAGGATTATCCATCAGCAACTTGCTCTGAAATACAACCTTGTGGAATCGGAGGTGCCGTACTACAGGTATGTGCCGCAGTTCTCGAGAATGGAGATATCACATTGTACTGGGACCGATCCATCATCACTGACAGGACTATAATATTGTTGCCAATAAGCCTGATATAGTGGTGGTGGATCGAATAGAGCGGCGCACAATGATTATTGACATAACGGTCCCTCATGACGTCAACCTCGTGAAAGCCGAGAAAGATAAACAAATCAAGTATCTTGACTTGGCTCGCGAGGTTGTCGACATGTGGGATGTGGACTCAGCAATCATTGTGCCGATAGTTGTATCAGCCAATGGCTTAATTGCCAAGAGCCTCGAACAACACCTAAGGAGGCTCTCGTTGGGCAGCTGGATTAAGGGCCTGATTCAGAGAGCGGTACTTCTGGACACGGCTCGCATTGTTAGGAGGTTCCTCTCTCTGGAGCTCTGACCTGTAGCTTGGACCTTGTTCCCGATACCGGTGGGCTACTATTTTTTATATTTTTAAATGTTTTTATATATTTTTTATATTCTAATATTTAAAAATGTTATTTATATATGTATTAAATGAATTAAAGGAAATAATAATAATATTTTTATTCAGTATTACAATTGGTAAAATATTAACATAAAATCAAATAATTTACAAAGGTATGTTAATGTTAATGTTAGGTGCCTGTACTAGGTTAAACCTGTATCACAGGCGGCATGAGCTCTTATGGTAATTGTAGGACGATACAATTCTTAACAATATTTAGATTACAAGTCTTGAAATAATGACAAAATTTAATTAATTCAATATTTTATATACCTAGTTTACTTAAATACTATTTACCTTAAAGATAAAAATAACAAAATGTCTTATAAGTAAACGTAATTTCTTATTTAGTTTGCGTGAAATAGGTACGTACGGAAGGTACGTTGACCATACTGAAAAAACCTTCATTGTTTTCTCGGAAATTGACTCATCATCATCATAATCAGACGCCTCTTCTCTTCTCTTCGAGAGGGAGTGGGCTGTAATCCTGCTGTTGGTAGATGTCACATGTCTTAGAATTTTTGCTTCTAGTAATATGCCGGTTTCCTCACGATGTTTTCCTTCACGGTTTTGAGAGCAGTGGTGATGAAATTATTTATACAAAGTAAAGCACCTGCTTGGGTTCGAACCCACGACCTACAAGTCGTAAGTTGGAGCCATTACCACTGGGCCACCACAGCTCTCGGAAATCGGTGTTAGACAGTTAAACAGTAACATACAATTATTGACAAATTCATAAAAAAAATAGGTAATAAATTGGAGTTTTAACGTTAAGAATTTCTATGGACGAAAGGAACAAATTATTCAAGTCAATACAAGTCATAAAAATATACCCATACAAGTCAAAAGTTCCAAATTATTTGAGGTCCTAATTTTCTTCTTAGAATGTCAGAAATCACTAGCAACTCTGAACTCTTTTGTCTCCAACAAAACTGTACATTGAATATTTACGAAAAAAAGTTATTGCTACGAGGTCTGGGAACGACTCTTGTGCCGAGAATATAGTAGTTACAATTTGGATGTTTGTCAGAATGTATGTCACGCAAATAATACCGGATAGATTGTGAGGGTTTTATTTATAGAAATATACGTCTGATCGAAGATATCGCTTTTATTTGACACAATCAATCAATCAATCAACTCAGCCTATCGCAGTCCACTGCTGGACATAGGCCTCTCCCAGGCTGTGCCACAACACCCTGTCCTCCGCCTTCCGCATCCAGTCTGACCCAGCCACCTTCTTAGGATCGTCGGTCCATCTAGCTGGGGGGCGTCCCACACTACGCTTGCCGATACGCGGTCTCCACTCCAGGACTCGTCTGCTCCATCGGCCATCGGTCCTTCGACAAACATGGCGAGCCCATTGCCACTTCAGTTTGGTTACTCTGCAAGCTACACACACATCCATTGTGTGTGTGTGTTTGGACACATCCATCATCAATACAAACGAAGAAAACCAAACGACGTGCAGTCTCATTTGGTACTGGGCTGCTGGGCTGCCAGTACTCACATAGATTTTGTTCAAATTTTACATAGATATTCCCCTTAAGTCTGGTCTGGTCTGTAGACTATAAATTATCACGCTATTTGCTATGGAGGACGAGCAGTATAATATTATGTTCGTACTCTTAAATAGTTTACATTAAATTGTACAAAGACGAGCCAATAGGTTACACTATAGCCGGTAGTTACAGATATAACCTTTTAAATGATTATCATCACTTTTATGGACCACTAAGCAGTTCATCATGACATATTTATGAACGGCTATTTTAGCCAACTTTCCACAAAGTCAATAGCTAAGTGGTCCGACGACTGCTTTGCAAACCTGTGGTACGAGAACGACTTCCACGCGAACGAAGTCGCGGGCGGAAGTTAGTCATGTATACAACATAATCTTTAGTATATGCGAAACCTGAATATAGTTTGTTCAGAATAAGGAACACTGAATCGATTTCAATAATTTTTACATCATGTTATATTTTGTCCCAAAAAATTTAATTGTGATGGAAAATGTTATCACCATTTAATTACTTACAATAAAATTGCCGTACGGTTAGGTACCTACTGCCAAATTATTATCAATGAGCGCAAGACGACCCTGGAGGCGCGGGAGCGCCGTTAGCATGTTTTTGTACGGACGACCCGGTAACATAACAACCTTATAACTTTGTGATTTTTCATGACACAGTTTTGAAATTTTGTACATAGATTCTTTACATAAAAATACTAGACACGTGTTTCGGGTTTCGCATATACTAAAACTAATATTGTATAACGGACACAACCGAATTATTTGTGCTCGTGACTGTACTCTCCGTGTATTCTCACAGAGAGTACCTCTAGTGATGCAACTTTTCATCTCAGTATTATCTTATTGCAGAGGAATGTAAATTCAAACCAGAATGTCATACTTTTACGAGATTAGGACTTTGGGAAGATTGCATTTTGTAATATTTCTATATTTACCTTAAAAGAGGTTAACCGTATTGTAGTTGAAACTTTATTCTCTACTATCTTCCCGGCCCTGCTTCGAACGGTTTTTACGAATAGACAAAACATTAAGATTTCTTTATTATTTCCATAACCATTACTTTACGGAATAAATTCTATTTACAAAACATAAAAGAATATAATTATATAAAAAAATTGTTCAAATAATAAAAATAAAAACATATTTAAACCAAATGACATGATTGCCATTACAACTGTAACAAATCTGAATTAATATCCTGTACACAAAAGCCACTGATAAATAGTTGAAATTTAAATTGTAGGTATATTTTGTCAAATAATGAAAATATTATGTCAAGGAAGTATGTAAAAAAATAAAAATAAACATAGTAATTTGGGAGCAGTTATTAGACATTTACATAGTTATGCCGTTAATGAGATACCATGGAAGCCACATGTGCAGAAGGAATTATTGCCAAACTTCCTTGTCTTCAACGTAGTCTTGTAATATGCTTTTTTGATAAGGACACGTTCGATGTGGGTTTTGAACTTTCCATTGCATTGCTGTTTACGTATAATACATTAATGTTTAACTTAGATCATCATTATCATTAGTTGTAGCTAAGAAATCTCAATGTTTTGACAATCGCAATTGTGCCCTTGAGAAGTAGGAGCCGGTCGCTAGTTAATTATAAAAACGAGCCAGCCTTACAGTAGTCGCATATGATATGTAACATCTGACATCTCACCTTGGTGATAAGCAACTGAGCAGCGACAGAAATTAACCTCAAAATTTAAAATAGCTAAACACTGAAATATTTATTTGAATAATTATTCATTACTAGTGGTCGCCCGCTGGTCGAAATTCGACCCCCTATACTAACAACCTACATATTACTAATTCCATGAATACACTAATTCCAAGCGATTATAAAGTACTTACTAATAACATGCTATTAAAAGGTATAATACTTTATTCTATACTCAAGTTGTCACTTCCTGTTACACAATTCCGTCCCTTTTCACGAAATCACTCCCACAAAGCGAGAGGGTGATACACATCGATAACCAATTATAATAATTATACAGAATTCAAGGCAATATTTCCGCAAGAAACTACTGAAGCAAATATCACAAAGAATAATGCTGAGAAACAGTTTATTGAAACTTTTGCTCTGTCTTTGGACAAAACAAAGATATAGACAACGCTAACAGGCTACAAAGGATCTAATTTGTGCGTTTTACTTGGCTGGCATCCAAATTGAAAAAAGGCAGGCGACTACTTTTTTTAAAAGCTGTAACAATGAAAATATATACAATGTGGAGATGACGATACAACAATAAATGAAAACACTAGTAATACTAGTTCATAGGAATATTTTGAAACTATCAAATAAATCCTAGAACCGAAATTAAAAAAAAAATCTTTTCAAACAAACTAAATAGCATAAAAATGTAAACAAAACAGAACACCATTTTTAAATATTGGTTCACTAACCTGTGAGAAGAGCGGCAACAGCGCGGGGTAATGTATAGGTGGTGCGTCGGGTCGTGGGACCCGCGCCGACGACGTGATTTTTTGTGCCATATTTATTTTTATGAATGCAAAAACAATTACACAGAATCACAAATTATTAACTGAATAGTCACAGTCACCCACGAGTAATTATTAATTACAATCACTGTTTAATCAGTTAATCACTTATCGTATTCAGACTTAGTATCCATTAAATTTTTAAATTTTCAATATGTCCGCCATGAACCCGAACACACAAATTACATCGTCTTAAAAGATTATTTCTTACTCTTGATAAGAGGTCGCCATTAGCGGCCATTTGTTTTAATTTATTAAAAGATATTATAATTCGGCTCCTTAAATCATCAACGGTATCAACGTCTGTTGAATAAACTTCATTTTTGACATGACCCCACAAGAAGAAATCTAATGGCGTGAGGTCCGGTGACCTCGCTGGCCACCGTGTTGGTCCATAACGGCCAATCCACTGTTGTCCAAACATTTGAGACAAACGCTCTCTGGCAGACGTCACTGAATGAGCTGGTGCTCCGTCTAACTGGTACCACATCTGGCTGTGCACGTTTAGCGGAAGATCATCCGTGTAATCTGAAACGGGTCCGTTGAGAAGTTCTAAAAACTTTGCACCATTTAAATTGCCCTCAATAAAAACCGGACCAATTATGGTATTCCTGTGTATGCCAGCCCACACATTGATAGCAAATCTATACTGGTGCGAAGTCTCCCGTACTAGATGCGGATTCTCGCGGCTCCAGTACCGAAGATTCTGTCGGTTCCATAAGCCGTTCCTTGTAAATGTACTTTCATCAGTCCACATCACATTGTACAGGAAGTCGGGGTTATCTAAATGTTTTATTTCTATCCAACGACAGAAGGTTTCTCTTACTGGCTTGTCCCTTTGTAGCAACGCCTGTACTTTTTTGTATTTAAAAGGCTTCCGTTTGTCGCGTTTTAAAACTTTGTGTATGGTTTTATGATTTACACCAAAATTTCGAGCAGCCCTACGTAGACTAGACGTAGGATTGCGTTCAAAATAATTTAAAACTCGTTCGTCTCGGGTCACTGTTACTATTGGAGTAGCACTATCCAAATGCGGGATTAAGGGCACATTTTCCCGTATCCTCTGGACAGCTTGAACGATAATGCGGCCGTCCGTAGGACATACACGGGTGTTCCCATACCTCTCTCGGTATGTTCTTATTGCTAAAGCGGCGTTTTCGTGACATTCCCCATAAATTAAAATCATGTCGGTGTACTCCATGGCTGTGTAACCAAAACGAGGCATTGTTATTACAAAAAAACAAACGATTAGATAACACACAATGACAAGCGTCTAATTTCGCACAATTCACTTAATAATTTAACTACCTAGGTACCTATTGCTACGTTGTATGTGTCCTGTCACTAAATAAAGCGTCTAATTTCGCACAATTCACACTAAGTCGTCTTAAGATAATCACAATTTCATAAACAAACGAGCGGCGGGCGGGCGGGCGCTTCAAAGGCAGCGAAACCGGAACACCTGCGCTTGCGATACGAAACAATGACGCGTACGACGTCATAGGATCACGGCGACACACTGACCTACACCAATTTTTGCAGGTTTCGGCGAGAAAGCGAAGTAGAAATAAACAAACTATCTAATCTATCCCTTTCGCACATACTTAATTTACGATTGACATGAGTGCGTAACAAGTAGTAATAACTTCCGCATGCATTATTTTCATATCTAATTTTCTTCACACGCTTTATGACTCTTATGGCTCAGAGATAAGGTATTATATGCATTAATTCTCATCGGGAAGTAAAATTTAAGAACAATTTTGGCGAAGGTTATTGAAGTAGCGAGCTGGCAACATGTTTTGTTTACACCGATACTACCGTTGCAGATTATTGCCGAAGTCGTTAACCTGTCGGCGCTGGCTTATTGTTAGATACATCATGTAGAAAATCTTAAAAATGTAAAATAATGTCCTGTGACTAAACTATTGGATATATTTGATTGAATTTTTGTATGCAGACTGGGAACAGCATTAGGTATACGAAGTTTAATTTATTGTTGTATTGTCGTCTCCACCTTGTATATAGGTTTCTATGTTCTATGTTAGAGGGTTTGGTTTCCGCACTTAGTCCTTCATGTGGACCATTGTACGTGGGTCAGTTGGTTTTAAATTCCAACCAGCCCACCTCCCTCCAGAAGCTGATTAGGTCTTCTGGTCTGCATAGAATATCTGTGAAGGATCTGGGTGACCCGAGGGTTTCTGTTCTGATCTGGCTGACGCCTGTGCAGTCAAAGAGTACATGCGCAACGGTTTCATCAGCCTCCATGCAAGCCCTGCACAGAGGGCTGTCCGTTATGCCTATAGTGTGGAAGTGTTTGTTTAGTGAGCAGTGTCCCGTGATGGTCCCCGTCACCAAGCGCAGGCCGTTGCTGTCCAGGACTAGCAAACGCCTGGTTAGCCTGCCATCTAAGGATGGCATGGCTTCCCTGCACTGCCTGCCAATGAGGTACCTATTGTCAAACAAATTAATTGTTAAGCAATTGTACATCTTACGTCAATTTGCCGTGATAGAGCCGTTTCATACAACTGTCAAGGAATGACAGGCCCGGCGCCCATTGGCGGCACGGCATGGCAAGGTATTTATAGGCAACGAATAAAAATATAACTTAATAATATGGAAATAAAGTTGAAATTTCAATGTTAACGGTCGTAAGTACAAAAACAATACCGCCGTTAACATTGAAATTTCAACTTTATTTCCATACTTTTAAGTTATATTTTTATTCGTTGCCTATAAATACCTTGCCATGCCGTGCCGCTAATGGGCTCCGGGCCTTATGATTTGAATATACGGACGAATTTAACTTGGCAGACAATTCGTTTAAACAATCTTCACATTATATTAACAGAACCTTTTCGTGGATATGAGTAGGTGAAAATCAATGAAACGATGGGTGGATTGTGTGAAACTTGATGAACTGGTACTTGTTGACGGACCTATTAACACACACACACACACACACACACACATAACATCACGCCTGTAATCCCCGAAGCGTAAGGCAGAGATGTACCTAATAGTACACCCACATTTCGCCAGTTATGTTTAAGTCCCATGAAATAGGGGGTGACCCTATTGCCATCAACCGGGTACGAATCCAGACTCCGGGTTGCTTCATACCCATTAAGGGTCGGATAATGGCGATACCTTGGCCATAGAAATGCGCATTACGATCAAGCTGCGCCACCGTTGCCACGCCGTTTGGTTTCATAGGGAATATTATTTTTTAATAAATATTTGAAAAAAATCACAGATATAATTATAGATAAAAAATAGCCTGTTCATACAAAAAAAAAAACATGAAATATCTTAAGTAGTTTGAAAGTTATATCGTTTTTTATGCTTTGGGTAGAAAACATTTCCTGAATTTATTTCATAAAGTATTTGACTACAATACTTACATATTCAAGTATAGAATTGATGTGCATGTATTCTAGTTTAACTTACATTTTTTGGATAACAATGTAATAAGAGATTTAAAAGTTACTAAAATCATATATATCTGCGCCTTAACACTTTAATTTGAAAACATTGTAAAAGCCAATTATTTTTGAAAAGAGTACCTAACCGTGGAGTTTCTTGCCGGCTCTTCTCCATAAGAAACGACTAATTGGAACCGTGCACCTAGCTTCTGACGTTTCATAAGTGCCCATGTAGGTTTATGTGAAATAAAATATTCTGATTTGTTTGATTTTGATATGGCTAGAAAGGAAGTAATTATTAGGGGACAGCGCAGTCGCGCTGTCCCAAAATAATTTGGAGGCAGGAGGATGATGACCCTTTTCGAGTAAAGATGTCCATGACACACCGTGGCAAGCACGATTTTCTCAAACCCTTTAAAATATGGACGATACGAAACAAAACACACAAAAAACCAAAAACGCGAGATAAACTCACACTTGTCCGGACAAGTGCGAGTTTAACTCGCGTGGTGAGGGTTCCGTACAATGAATATGTTATCTACCATGTTTTTTATTCCAAGATCATTTATCCCAAGAACAAACATAACATTGTAGTTGAAAAACATTTTCTCCCATACATTCCAATTGCAAATCTAAGTTTGTACGCACAATATAGAGAGATTTATCATGTTATTTGAACACCATAAACTTCTTATAGGATTTCCTGTAATCTATAAGTACAGAACTACTTACTGTTTTTTTTTTAATTTTAGGGTTAGTCGTTTCGGAGATAAGTGGGGAAGGGTAAATATTAATTTATTTTCTTAAATAACTTTAAAACTGTATTAAAATTATACAAAAAAAATGAAGACTCTCACATCATTTAATTTGATATGTAACACGGTACAGTTTGCAAAACTTTTTTTTTAATTTTCTAATTTGCGCCCCAAAAGTGACCCTCATATTCAAAATTCATTCATTTACGTTCCACGTCCATGTTTGAGTAAAAGAAATTTATAAAAGACGGACAGCCAGCCACACCGACAGACAGACAGACACACGAGTGATCCTTTAAGGGTTCCGTTTTCTCCTTTTACGTACGTACGGAGTACGGTACGGAACACTAACAATGTAATAAAGAAGGTACCTAACAAATTCATGACATAAAGACACATAGTACTATTATATTTGCAAACACGGGATAAGGCAAGGCGAGGAGACAGTTAACAAAGCTTAGACCAGGATTTGAGAAAATCCCTAGTGTCTACGGACTACGGGCCCGACTGGGCCCGACTATCTCACTGAGACATACTGCACAAACATGGCAGCAATATGTAATGTCTGTTCCAAAACTATCAACCGTAACGACGCTGCCTTCTGCGGTCTGCTGTCATCTTCGGAATTGTATCCTAACCCTTTATATGGAAAGGGGAATTTATTTCAACCACCATTATTTTAAAGCTTAAACATCAAGAATTGCGTTCCCAGTAGGCATTCTATTGTTTCACGAAATCTATAGCAAATATGATTAAATACTCAAATTAGCCGCTTGTTGCGGCGTGCGGTTACCCCAAATAAATTGTGTTATGGGCAGGAGAATGATGACTCAAAATTAGCAGTTTGCATGTGTCGAGCTAAAGTTGAGTTTAGTTATACAATAAATCGTTTTCTACCAATAATGCCTATGATCACTGGCATTTTTCTCCGATTGCCAGATTATTATGACCACTAAGGACGCTATCACAAAATCTGACACAAAATTTGCATATTTATAATTTGCGGTACATTTTGCGGCAAAATTTAACTAAACCAAATGTAACTAATAATTGCCGCAGACAGATTACTCCTTCATCTCCATTGTTAGCAATTTTTATTCGAAAATGTTGGTTTAAAATATTGTAAATAATAATTTCCGTTGCCTCTTCACACAAAATTGACGATATCGTGTTGAGTTTAGGAACATTTTTCTTCAATATTTTAACATAAATTTAGTTATTATAAATATTTCATGTAAGCAGACATGTTCAACTCAAAAAGGTATCAAAAAGAACTATCAAAATGTTATAAATAGTCTCAGAAAATAATGTTTCAATTATTTCAAGCTTTCTCACAATTAGATAACAAAATTGACGTTAAAATAGACTAAAACCGCTCCTTATTAGGTGTAAATAATCCTCGATCCAACTGCTATCGGACCTGGTCTACGATTGAATCTGTATGTACTGCATAATTTATGTCTACATGTGAAATGTAGACCGTGCTCAGTGCAGGCGTATTCTAGAGCGAAACGAATAAACACACATTTTATTTCACTGAGGTTTCTTAAGAGGGATAGCGGTTCAAGTGTTTTCTTCGTATGAACTGTTTAGTATTTTATTTTTCAAGCTGGATTAGTGAACTTACTTGGGCATAATAAATTAATTTGTTTGAGAAGATTTACTTTTGGGAATTACGATTTTCCAATAAATTGAGAAAATACCGCCTCATACAAAAATGAAATAAAAAATATACGATTTTGATTGCTAGGACCACATCAGTTGATTTTTTATAATAGGAGTAACTTACATTATTTTAGGCAAAATGACTTTATAAAGTTATTCTCTCGTTTTGAAGTTCAAAATGTCTGTAGATTGTGATGTTCAATATAATAATGCTCTGAGAGTACTGCTGCGGCTGCCGTGGCTTTGTAGTGGGTCAGGGATGTTTACGGATAACAACATGTATGGTTTTGCCGCCATTATCAGAATAAAGATATGCATTCCTGATGACACGTGTTCGCGGTAGCACCAACAGTATTCTCAGTGTGTGTTCGCGGATCGGTGGGATTCCCCGATGTTGCGAAGGTGGATGCAGCTCCACATTTAAATTTTATTTTAATTTTATTGTGTGGTAATCTGTGTCTGTAGTAACCATAGATATAAGAACGATATTTCTATGGTAGTAACACTAGATGATAAGTGAAATTGTTACTAACTAACCATATGGACTTGTCTGAAATAAAATTATTATTAGAGGATTTGACAGCAGAGAGACGCGATGACGTTGCCAGTGGAAGGGGTGACACACCATGAGCCGTGTGCTCACTCGCCTCGGTCACTTTTGCTGCGGAGCTCGGATGCGATGGAGGCGTACTAGTGATCATATTTAAATATTTTCTTGTAACGGTTTTTCTAATTTAAATAAATAACAGTAGTCCGTTTTGTATTTTCTTTAAAAAAAAAACTTATTAGGCTTCTGATCCCTAAGAGTATTCTATTCTATTCTGGTAACCACTTTTCATCACGTGCACTGTGGGCACGAAAATCATCGGTTTTGCATTGTCAAAGAGTCGGTCAGTTAGTCAGAAAGTTGAAGCTATTTGCCCATTCCAAAAAGTAGATCTCTATGGAGAAGAACGGGCAAGAAACTCCAAGGACACTCTTTTAAATCAAGATGTTACAAAATCCTAGGTACATTATTCTTGTATATATATGAACAATGTAAAAAAATATATTTAAAAACAATACAGAATATAAGATTAAAAGATTACAAATAAGCCCTGGCAGTTAAGAGATGACCAGTCTCAACTGACGGCGCCCGTTCACGAATATGAGGCGTGGATCAGCACCATCCAGCTCAACCATTTTGTAGGGAAGGGATCTACATAGTGTTAGTATGAACTTAACCTATGTTAGTAAACTCAGTATCTTAAAAATACAATAAATAAACATTAACTGGCTACATGAACATGTGCACGCACATGTCTGCCAGCCCAGAACCTGATAAATGGTCCATCAACCTTGTCCGCCAGTGTAGCTAAAATACATAGCAACAGAATAAGCCCACGACATTTCTTTAGCAGCGGAGGCCTATGTTAATGTTTAAATTTTGAGCACCGCAACGAATACCGAACGATTTATATATATTAAATGATTATATATTACTATAAATAAGGTTTATTTTAATTTAACTCATGAGAATAAGACATTCCATATTTATCTATGGCCTTCGAAGGAGTGGTATGAAATGAATAGAAATCTCAAGTTTATTTTTGAAAATATTTGATTGTAAAAATAAAAAAAAAATCTAAATGCTGTCTGGAGATAAAAAGAAGAAACGTATTTCATGCTGGACTGACCTAAAATTATTTGAAATAGGGGCAATAAATTATTGCACGCCTCACAACGCTTCAGCGTGTGAGAGTGCTCTACTCTCGATACGTCGCGTCGCCTTGTTAATTTTTGGCATGTATTTAACACGGCGACAAATTAATCTGAATTTGGGATTAAAAAATAATTAAAGCCGGTAGCAAAAATAATAGGTTGGCAGCAAAAATAATAGGTTGGCAGCAAAAATAATAGGTTGGCAGCAAAAATAATAGGTTGGCAGCTACAGCGAAGTATTATTTTAAGTAGAAAGTAGCAGCTCAATAATCAGTTTTTAGCTTTATTTTAATTTAAACTGGCATCGAATTTTTGTTTTGGTAACTGAATTTACCAACAATAGAGGGGATCTGGCGCTCGGCGGCCGCTGCCGCGGCACGCTCGCTTCGCTCGCTCGCCTTCGCTTGTTAATGGTTACTGTTCTAACCTAACCTAACCCAAATGATTCAATAACAGTAGATGACTTTGCAGCGATTAAGATATAATATTTAATCGCTGCCAAGTTATTATTTTAGTAGCAAATAGTTAGTCGCCCTTTAAGTTATTAGTCGCCAAGTTATTATTTTAGTAGCAAATAGTTAGTCGCCCTTTAAGTTATTAGTCGCCTGGAAAATTATTATCCTTAATTTTTTACAAAAAGAAGTCATTTCTATATAACTAAACATGGAATTTATATAAGCAGGGAAATTTTAAAACTAGAGATTTGTCATTATAAGATTAAAAAATATATTTTTAGATAGTTTTAACTTGATACATACTCGTAATTGTACCAAAAAAAAATTAAAAAAATTACGTGTAGTCTCCCCGTTGGGAAGTGTGTCTGTTTGTCGTCACGATTCACGTCGTCACACACAATAGTTTAATCTAAATCTTATTATATAAGTTTTCTTTCATCCTTCGGATGAGCCCTACTAATTTCCCTAATCAAAGACATAACCATTCAAAAGATATTGACAAAAATTTACGAAATCTCTTAGATTTTTTTCGTAAAATTTATCGTCAACATGTTTCTGTCTGTGAGACATACTTTTGGATTACCCAATTTTTTTACTTACTACACGCTTTTAACCGGTTTACTGAACCGATCTACTTTTACCGGTATGAAGAAAAGTCTATACCTATCACTTTTCGGTTCATAAACTATTTCTATGCGAAAAACCACGGCAATTGATCCCTCCGTTGCTCTGTGAAAGAAGAACAAACCAACAGATACAACATAGCCTTTTCCCAACTATGTTGAGTTCTGCTCCCAGTCTAACCGAATGCAGCTGAATACCAGTATTTACATGGAGCAACTGCCTATCTGACCTCCTCAACTTAGTTATTCGGTAACACGATACCTCCTGGTAAGACTAGTTGCTGTGACTTTTAGCAATTAAAATATTTGGCTAACTGAATGAATTCCTCCTGAAGGCCCGGTTCCTCTGTAAGGGCAGAAGGGCAGAACCTGCATAAGCAAGTTTAAACGTGGATGTGCGGGGATCGATATTCTGTGTCGGATTCAATGGACCGTCTTTAGAGATAACAGGGAATTAGATGGTGCTGGAAAAGGCAGATAAAATTGGTTTGGTTTCGATGTCGTTATCAGCGCGACTGCTGAGCGTGAGGTCAGGTAAAGTGTTATTGGGTTTTTTCCATTAAGAATATCTCAGTAACAGCCCGTTTTCGAGTTTGGAAGTTGGCGGTGTGATTCCCCCGTGCCTCGGAAAGCACGTTAAGCCGTTGGTCCTGTGCTTGATCTCTCTCCGGTCGTGTCGGATTGCCGTCCCATCGGACTATGAGAGCGATGGAAGACAAAGTGCACCTGTGTCTGCACTCAAACTTGTGCACTATAATAATTTCCGTGTCGCTGGCTATGCCTCTGCTGAGATTGGACGCCATGGCCGAAATTCGGTCAGGAGAACTATTATTATTTAATTTGGCCGAAAGGCGCGAGACGTGGCAAACAATGATGGGCCAGTTGGCCTGTTTTAAAACCCATTGTTTGCATGTTCTAATGCAGAAAAAAAATAACCAGTGCGCTAATTATACTTATGCGAGTTTTATTAAACATGTATTTTTTATTTTGATATGTCTTAGTACAAAAATGTATAGTGGTTAACTGGTTTAATGGTGACTTGCCGGCCGGCGCGGGTGCGTGGTGTAGCGGAATGCGCGAAGGTACCTAAACAAATGTGCGCTCGCTCGATATGCGATTTGTAGGTTTTTAGGTATTTTATTAGGATTTCAAGTCGGGAAAAAAATATTGAACAAATATTGGAAATGTGTTCTATTACTGATACTGAACCACCGAAAACAAATTTGCGCACTGTCGAATTTTTTTTCCTGTATATACGTCACAATGATCCCACAAAGTAAAGTCATTTTCAAATTAAGTCTGTCGTTATTTTGATGTCATAACCAAATGTTGTGGTATTAGTTTTAGGAATGTATTTGATCGAACCTCAAATAATTTCTATATTGATGTTCTAAAAATATGAATGGATACTATGATAAAATAAATGTGCCTTTTTGTGAGATTAATATTTCAAATAATTCCCATTTCGTTGTCCTCAAAATCAAAACACATTTATTCAAACAGGTCTGAGAATCAGCACTTTTCGATCGTCAAAATTACATAAGACAGTCCTCCGAAACGCCGGGCCTTCGCCTAAAATATTAAATAGCTAATTAGCCGCGACCAACTTGCATGTAGCGGTCGTCCATCGCTGCCGCGGCGCCGCGTTTTGCTAACTGGTTCGCTGGTTCGCGGTTGGTCATAGTTCTAACCCTTTTTTTTTTGTTCCAGGTTTGAAAATCCTCATGGATGTCCTCCGCTCTGGGGCGGGCGGCCGACATCTCTGTCAGACTTCTACTGACTAAAACCACCCCGTGTTCCCTCGCACACTTGCACCGGAGGCTACGAGGGCCCTTAAGCACTCTTCAACGCAGTCCCCAACTGGTGCCGGCCCGCCTCTGCGGACTGCTTATGCTCTCCCGAGTTCGCTGTCCCTGGACCCCATTTAGGGGGCCGGAAAAGGGCATTATCTGCCCTCTGCCGACGCCCGGTGCGCCTACTGCTGGTTGGGAGAGCACTTTCCCTTCTTCCTTTCCACTGCCTCTTTCTGCGACACGACTGTTTCGCAGAAGGATACCACCACGCCCCAAGACTCCTCGCTGCTGACCATCGACTTAACCACAGCCGGCAGCGACAGGTTACTGCCTACTCCTGAGATGAGGGCACGACGTGGATCCTCCCATGCGGCATACTGCACGCGTATGCCGCGCCGTGTCCTTCCGGCAGGTCATGGTTCAAACCTAACCAAACCCATTGGGTCGGGGTGCCCTAGCATACTTACTGCGACCAACTTTGAGAAAAGGCCAGAAACTTAAAAAAGGCATATTTATTTTTAAAAAAAACCGGCCATGTGCGTTTCGGATCACGCACAATGAAGGGTTCCGTAGTGGGGATTAATTTATTCTCAGAACTAACATTGTAGTTGAAAAACTTGTTCCCTCATTCCAACTGCAGATGTAAGTTTGTACGCACAATATTTAGAGATTTACCGTGTTATTTTAACATCATAGACTTCTTATAGGTTTTCCTGTACCTAATCTATAAGTTAAGAACTATTTTCTGTATTTTTTTCAAAAACTTAGGCTCAGTAGTTTCGGAGATAAGGGGTGGTGGAATGGTCAATTTTCATCTATTTTCATAAATAACTTTAAAAGTATTTTTTCTTTTGTAATTTGCCCCCAAAAGTGACAAATATTCAAAATTCTTTTATTTACGTTACAGGTCCGTGTTAGGGTCATATATAATCATGTGTCCCAAGTTTTAACTTAATCGGTCCAGTAGACTTTGAGCAAATTGGCTGTGACAGACGGACAGACAGACAGACACACGATTGATCCTATAGTGGTTTCGTTTTTTTGTTTTGAGGTACGGAACCCTAAAAACGTGCATCTTTAGAAGCGCAATAAGTTTTAAAAGGATCAATTAAATATTTCCCGTAATTATAAGAATAACGGGGTCTCTTCCATTCATCTTTAGGGCAGGTTTCTCCTTTAGTACTGTATCTAGGGTTAGGAGCGATCGCTACATTGATGCACTGTGTAGTGCTCATGTAAAGTTGATAACACAAATGATCATTTAAAATAATACAGGAAAAAAATATAACCAGTGCGCCATTTTTGACAAATTAAACTTAGGGTGAATCAACTTTTAAGGCACTACTTTCATGTCCCCTGAATAGAAGTGACCATATTTTTTAAATTTCTCTTCAAATTTTTAGATTGTTAACCTTAGCACATAATACGGTTTTTAATTACCACAGCAATATAATCTTTTTTTTAAATTTAAAGTAAGATATACGAGATTTTTTGGTAACTCAGCGGAACAAAATCATTCTTCATACAAAAAATATTTGTCCCCAAGCCTAGGTGACGAAACAATTTATGAATTTTCTTTAAAAAAATATATGAAAACATTGAATACTTACGAAGAGTTTCGATTCAGAATCAAATAAGCTTTACATAAGAGTACGAAATTGTAGTTACTTTACATAAATAGTATTTATTTGACGTCCCTAAACATTAGTCCCAAGTATTGTTAAAAATATCTGTTCTACTGCGTTATTGTAAACAAGTTGAAGACAATTTTCAAGAGATGGCGTCTAATTCAATGTCAGTAGAAGCGACTGTTGTCTAATAATTCGTCGGAGTGGTCCAACAAGACCGGCCTCACGTAACCCGCCCCTCAGTCCGCGGTAAGCTCTCAAGGAGTGCGCGTGGGTTTATTGCCGTTCTGCTGAGTTACGACGGAAATCACGGTGAGTTTTTTAAATATGTTGCTAATATTACGTTACAATGTGACCCATGCCGTCTGATTTCAAGGTCGTGACCTATTTTTTGGTTAGTTTCAATTGTGTAATTATTTATCGTCATTTTAAGCAAAATTTTCCCCTGCGTTATCAGTAACGCAAGATACTGTTCTCCTGAGTTACCGGTAACGCTAGAGAACTTTCTCTCACGTTACCGATAACGCCAGAGAATGTAAGGCAGAATGCCATAGCTAATTAGGGATATTTTCAGTGTTTTCTATTTTTCTGAGAGATTGATAATAGTTTATTTTGTCTCAGATCTGGGCAACATAAACAAAAATGCCGCTAAGTGCAGCTGAGAAACAGAAACGCTATAGAGAAAGACTAAAAAGTAATAAAGAAAAGTACGACGAAGCGAAGAAAAAGCACCGAGAACGATATCATAAGTCTAAGAGATTAGTAAAAGATTTGACTCCTAAAGAAAAATATAATGCAAATGTGATATGGAGATTACGAAAACGACAACTTAAAGAACGAAAACGGGCTGTACAAAGTTTATTACAACAAACACCCCCCGACTCGCCTAGATCTGACTCCAGGTTGGAAAACTTTGTAGAATTAAACGAAACTCCACCACCAACCCCTCCCCATGCTATTCATCCACCAGTAACGCCACCACCAGCATCACCTACTCCCCTATGCGCATCGCTATTAGCTAGGTCACCATCACTTTCAGCAAAATTAGGTCGAAAAAAAGTAAAAAAGGACAGGTCAAAAGTGCATAGAGAAAACGCAAAACTAAGGCAAGATAACAACAATTTAAGACGAAAGTACGAAAAATTTAAGAAAGATATAACAGACAAATCGAAGCTAAAACCCACAAAGTTGAAAACAATGAAGACTTACGGTACAGAATATTGAGTGGTGTTATTAAGAAGACATTCAAAAAGACAAAATCTAGGAAAGAAAGAGACGTAATAAAGAAGATATTTGAAACTGTGGATGTCAAAGACTCACGAATGAAAATACAGATATTTAGAGAGAATTTAGGCGTTGTCAAAATTGTTAAAAGAAAAGAGAGCACAGATAAAAACACAGTATTAAAGAAGAAAATCAGGGAATTTTACTTGAGAGATGACATATCACGTGCAACAGCTGGTAAAAAAGAAACGCTCACAAAAGCAGGCATAAAGGCACAGAAAAGATTTATGCTAGACACAATGAAAAATCTGTTTAAAACCTTCATGAAAGAGAATCCTAATCTTCGTTGTTCTTACTTTTATTTTACCAAGAATAAACCTTTTTATGTCGTAAGTGCTTCTACGAGTATCGACGCCAGAGATATGTGCCTTTGCAAAACTCATACGAACTTTGCGTTTAAGGCAAAAGCTTTAAAAAGAAATGGCATAACGGGCACTGATAATTTAAATCTTCTTATCGAATCAACAATTCTTTTTGCAGCATTTCCGCATCAAACAATCATCAACCTGCCGCCATTTGGTGTCACTTAGATCCAGTATTAAAATGGATAAGATCTAAATTTGATACTGTCGACACCGTGCATTTCTTTTCGGACGGCCCGAGTACACAATACAGACAAAAGCAGAATTTTTACTTGATGTGTACGAAGTATTATGATTACGGGTTCTCTTACATGACGTGGTCATTTTTTGAAGCTGGCCATGGGAAAGGCCCAGCTGATGGTGTTGGAGGCTTTCTGAAAAGAACAGCAGATAAAATTGTAGCCAATGGTGATGATATTTCGGACGTTCTACATTTCTATGATAAGATGAATAACGTCAAAATAAAACTATATATTATCGATGAAAGAAAAATCGAGGACCAACATAAAGCCTTGCCAGTCAATATTCCAAGGCTTGTAGGGACCCTAAAAGTTCATCAAGTATTTTCGACCTGCTATGGTAAATTAAGATTTAGGGACTTAAGCTGTTTCTGTGAGACGGGTAGTCCGGAAGGAAGAGGATTCTGTATGTGTCTCAATCCAAAGGCATACGATATCGGAGTGTCCTATGATGCAGAAGTAATTGGACTGAGTGCTTCCATTCCTGACTTGACGAATGATGAGACTTTGTCGAACAATTCAATAATAAAAGAAAGAATTGATCTCATGGCTACGAACGCTAATGTGGAGCTCACAAATCGTAATCCGACATCAAAAATGCCGCCAGACTTGGAAACTGCGTCAGATGATGACGATGATGATGATGAACCCATAAGTAACCTAAAAATTGCAAAACAATTACAGGATATGACGAACAGACACCGAAGAATATATGACGCAATATATGGTGGCTCTTCATCGGACGAAGAATTGCCATGTGGCAGTCATGACCAAAGTACGAAGATTGGACGTGGAGATTTTTTGTTAGTGAAGGTTTACGTAGACGCATCTATAAACAAATCATACACCTATGCGTGCAAAACATTGACTGATGTTGAAGAAGACGGAGAAGTAAAAGTAATGTTTTTACGAGTAGTGGACGAAAACGCCAAACGTTTCCGTTTGGATGAAAAGGATATTTCTTACGTGGATTATGTAAACATTATCCAGAAATTACCGGCACCAGACATTATCAGGAAAGGACATCGCTCGTATTACCAGTTCGAAAAGTCGGTAGATGTGTTTGAAAAGAAATAAAAGACTAATTATGTTAAACTTACTTCAATCAAGGTTCCTATTAGAATAATTCAGCTTCTCTGTGATCTCGTTTAATTTTAAGTTTTGTTCATTTTAGTAGATTTGTTTTTATAATTGTGTAAGTACCTTTCAAAAAAGTCATTGGACAAGTTGATTTAAATTGTTATTATTATCATTACACACATCATATTGCTGTTATTACTTTTTAGATAGTCTAGAATTCTCAGGCGTTACCAATTTTTCTCTGGCGTTACTACTATGTCCCTTAATTTGTGTAAGGATTTTTGAATATAGCTTATGTCAAACTGTTATTACATTATTAAATACTTTTCATTAGCAAACCTCAGGGTTAGAATTCAACTTATAAATATGTAATGAATGACTGATTACCTAATACAGCGATTTACCTAAAAGTATAGCATTTAATTATGAACAAAGTAACGCAGTGGACTATCAAATGTCTCTATTAGTTGGTACCGTTATTATAAATTAAGGTTGATTATTTGGAAGACTGTATTTTAAGTTGAAATAAATATTTACTATTTTAGTTTTGCAGTATATTTAGTTTTATTTCAAATTTCCATACTTTCAAAAACGTAACTCAGGAGATGATTTTAAGACACGGGCACCAACTTTTCAAAAAAAACTCATGAATACTAACATAAATGTCGTGGCCAACTATATAATCTAAAAGTAAGACAAATTATTTAATACATAACACTTTATTTTTGTAAGTTTTCGTTATTTTATTTTTTAGTTTTACTATTGCAAAACATTTTCAAAGTAGTGCCTTAAAAGTTGATTCGCCCCTTAACCGAGTTTTATTAAACATATATTTTTTTTATTTTGATTTGTCATGTCACGAAAGATGTTTACTTTGAAACTGGTTTTATGGTGACTTGCCGGCCGGCGCGGGTGCGCGATGTAGCGGAATGCGCGAAGGTACCTAAACAGCTGTGCGCTCGCTCAATTTGCGATTTGTAGGTTTTTAGGTATTTAATTAGGATTTCAAGTTAGGGGGAAAAAAATCAACAAATAATGGAAATGTGTTCTATTCCTGATACGGAACCACCAGAAATAATTGCGCACTGGTTACAGTTTTTTTCCTGTATATATTATTAACTAGCTTTTCCCTGCGTCTTAGCTCGCGTTAATTTCGATTTTGACAATCATTCCGGGCTGTCCTTTGCTTTTTGAAATTTAAAGTGCTATTAATACATCCCATAACATAATTCAATGAAGATTCGAAAGAAACGTGGCGTCATATATTATCATAAGAACGTTATTGTTGTTTTCCTCAGGAACAGTACTTTTTTTCGGGATAAAAGGTCCCCTATGTCCGTTTCTGTACACCTGACAACGTATATGCAAAATTTCAAGATGATCGGTTCTCAGTGGTTTAGGCGTGAAAAGGTAACAAACAAACTTACTTTCGCATTTATTATATTAGTTAGGATTAGGATTGCCCTCTGCCTAACCTTCATACATAACATTACACCTGTGTTTCCGAGAAGATTAGAAGATTGTAATACTACAAGATTCTCATTTACAGGGCTAATGCTTATCCTAGGATGAAACAAGCTTAGATAACCATGCTTCCGCACCTACTGAGTGTTGGCAATTCTTGGTTTGTTTACGGTAGTTTTCTTCAATGTATCTTAAAATTAATGTAAGCACTCGTAGTACATATTTAGATGATTATTTCTGGACTTGTAGCACTGTTTCTGACTCCAGGATTTTTACAATGTGTTCCTATGATTAGAATTAGTCACTTAGGTGCTTCTTAGCTTGTGAGGAGTTTGTGGCTAAGTAATATCAGCCGCACAGGTCCATCGATCAGGTTAAGCTACGCTTTCCGCGGTTGGTCCGTGGATGGGTGACCATCATTACATAGCAAGGCTTCTACGTGTCCCGGAAAGCACGTCAAGCCGTTGGTCCCGGCTGTCATTCGTGGATCTTTAACAGTCGTTACGGGTTGTCAGAATCCCAAACGTTTGACAACCCAGTCTTACCAAGTGATATCGTACGAGTATTACCTTATTAGTCGCTCCATGTAAAATACTGATATTCAGCTGCATCCGGTTAGACTGGAAGCCGACCTCAACATGCAAAAAGGCTAAACAGATGACCCGATGACTTAGAACCTTTTCCAACCTTTTCTCATAACATAACAAAACATACGAAGCTCTCCTACAAATACAAATCCGACAAACTACGACATGCCAGAACCATAATAACTCAAACAATAATTACAATTATAATCCAAGCACATTTCACACTAAACCAAATGCGGCTAAATATCAATATTTCACATCAATATCCCAAATCACTGGAATATCCGCAGCCGCCGATAAATCCGAACTCAGTGTGGGACCCGCACTAATCCTGGAATAAATCGGAATTCACCACAGGTTTTAAGCTGAAACCACAGCGTATGATACGTAGCGAGGGTTTTACATGGTTCTGGATTTCTAGAGTAGTTTAAAGTTTAAGCTTGACTTCTACTGAAAAAGGCCTTTCCGTAAAAATAATGTTTGCGTGAAAATCATTGAAGTAAAGGTCAATATTCAATCCATACATCTTCTATGCAAGTAAATAAAATATAGTAGTGGCATACGATGTGCTGACATCTCACCTTGGTAATAAGCAACTGAGCAGCGACAGTTTATTTATTTATTTATTACGCGGCACCCCAACGACTTATTCACTAATACATTTTTGTGGTACTGTAACAATTAAAATCTTAAAATCTAGAGTGAATTAGTCACTTACAGGTGCTCACAGCACAACTTACATAAATTTCAAGTTTTATAAGGGATGTATTTAAAAGGGTACGTATTATAATACCGAAATTTAAAATACATAAGGAAGAAATCCCGAAAAATTAAACGCCGAATGATTGTTTGGTCGAAAGTTTTAAATCCCGAAAGTTCATTTGCCCGAAAGCTTAAAATCCCAAAGATCCATATCCCGAAGCTTAAAATCCCGAAATACCTACTCGTTAAAATATCGAACAAATTTTCACTATGTGGTATTATGAATGGAAAAAATTTAGGTAGATTTGAAATTGTCACACTCTGCCAACGCATTGCTATTAGTCATTAGTCTGTCCTCAACTGCAAACATTTATCGTATGGTTTAGCGAATTGATTATTCAACACAGAAGGATTATTTTGTTTAATATTTTGTATTGTGTATTGATATTGATTACAAGAAATATATTTTTTCATTTGCGTACAAGTCTGTTTTATTTTGAGAAGTAGCGCGGTTGGTCACAGTTCTAACCTAAACTATTCCATTCGGGATTTCGTCCATTCGGGGTTTCATCCATTCGGGCATTTGGACATCGGTATTTATATATTATGTTTCGATATAACGGCTATTGGCATTAAGAACTTTCGGTATTTTGAATTTCGTTGTTTTGGACGTCGGTATTTTGAGTCATAGTTATTATGAAATTTCGGGATTTTAATACGTACACATTTAAAAGCACTTTAAATTGAATGAAAACAGCTATAAAATTGTATATCTATATAATAATTTAATATTATCACTTTAATAAACATGAACCAAATTTACAAAATAAATATACACTATAAAGTAATAATATCATAAACAACATAATTAAAATATCAACAAAAATAATGCTTAAATTTCTGGCAAAACATTTTCGATTTTCTGTGTTTGCCTCGTCTTTAACCAAATTATTTTTATTACTTAATCAAATATTAGTCTATAAAACCGAGATTTTGAATTTCGATGCAGCTTACAGAGTTAGTATCCCGCCAATTGATTATAGTCTTTTTTAAATTTTACTAATCATAATAACATTCACCCATCACACATTCGTACAAATACTTTCAAACGTTTTGAATTTTTGTGGGGCGGGCCCTTTTCTTACTCTAAGGGCGGGCCATATAATCGTAGTTAATCTCTACGAAATTACTGGAATCACCGAAAAGGTCGGATAAGAGTGACACTGGCTGCTGACAGTCATTCTAGCAGAGCGTCGCATCGATGGTTGCGTGGCGGCTGCCTTCTAATGACAGAAAATTTAAATGTGTCAGGGAAGCTGCTGTCGTAACACGCCGCCCACGACGAACTGCTATATTCCGGCCCAATCCCGATGATATTGAAGCTGCTGAACCACTAATACGATGATCACTTTTGGTAAAGGCTATTTTGCTCCGTTATAATAATATATTAAAAAAAAAAACTTTAAATCTTCTTTTTTCTGTTTCCAGTCCATCAATTTACCCCCTAACTTTAACGCGACTTTGACGATAATCAGCTGATTTGTTCGATGTGTCTCCTGCATCGCCGTGTTTATATCTCGTACCTATAAATCGTTCCCACCAAACGTGTCGGCGGCATAAAACAAAGAGATATCGGAGTAATCATGAGATTGGAAGACGGATTGAGACCAGTTTTAGTTGATCTGTGTTGACTTTTAGTTTCAGTTTGTTTTTAGTCTGTCTAACTCTTAAAAGCTGCTCCGTGTGGTGCCGGACGTAAAGAATAGCACCATCCTATTTCTTCCCGTGGGTGTCGTAAAAGGCGACTAAGGGACTTACTAGAGAATGGGCAGCAGCGTTCTCTATGCATTTCAACACCATACTGCGATCGCCAACCCGCCTGCCAAGCGTGGCGATTATGGCAACCCCCCCCCCCCCCTCTTTGGGGGAGCCCTGTGACCAGCAGTGGACGTCTTTTGGCTGAAATGATGAATGGTGATGAACTCTTAAATAAGGCCCTGGGAAGGTTCTTAGGGCTTTATTTTAACTCGACTACAGCAGAGGAAGAGTTATGAATCGCACTGGGTGTACGTGTATGTACCTATGTAAGTTTGTTTTACAGTTACAGTCCAACTATTGAACTGATTTCAATCAATGACACTGGTTCGGTGTTCCAGATTTACTTTTAGTACTAAAACTAAATGGATCTAAAAAAAAAACTTAAACCAAACTATGAAAAAGCATGCTGAAAATCATGAACAAAGGTAATATTGTCTGTCCTGTGGGGTATCACCGGAGATGGGATGTTTATAACTTAAAATTGATACTTTACATATTTCAATTAGAAATCTAGATAATTATAAATAATTTTAAAAAAGCTATTTTAGTGTATTTTTGAAAAGGAAAAAATAATCCACCAAAAATTTAGCATTTAGAATTTCTAGATTTTATCCAAAAAGAGAAAGCAGAATCAGACAATAACAAAAATAAACTTACGTAAACTTTTCAAAACATTTTATTTTTCACTCATAAATGTTTTCCTTTGGCAACAGTTGGGTCCAAACAACAGTGGTTAGATAGATTTTACGGCCAGGTAAACTCATAAAATGGGGAAAGGGGTATAAAAACTGTTTGATGGTACAGGTCTGGTGTAAATAATGGGGTGTCGGGGGGTATCGAGGCTACCGGAACGACTGATAGGCCATTAATCGTGTTAATGGTATTTTTCTCTAGTCTTTATGGAGTCTGTGAAAGCGTTGGTTGGAAGTTTGATTAATAACGTTGGAGTCGATTATAACGCTTCCATTTTTGTGTCATTTTTTAAGGCTCGTCCTGACAGGCGTGATGCAACGATGCGACGCGACACACCTGTAGAACATATCCGTGAAGTTTTCGTAGAAATCGTTCCACCAGAGTCGCGTCGAAACCGCGCAGCGCCGTAGCATCGTGCGAGAGCCTTTATCAAGAACTAACTTTCCCATGTAACTTCTATTTCATGGGACTTAAACATAACTGGCGAAACGTGGGTGTACTATAGGTACACCTCTGTTTAGGCAGAGTTCAACGAACCCCCCGAAGGGTTAGCCCTTCGGGATAACATGCGTAATGTTATGTTAACTTTAATGGGCCTGCTCTTGACTTCGTTCTCGCCTGGTGGTAAGCGATGTATGAGGTCTATCATGGAAACGTGCCCAGTAGACTTCTATTCACGGCCTGATTTTAAAATCTTTGGCAATCTTCCACTGGGGCTAGACGTACTCATTGATCAATAAATAGGTAAGTAACCATCATTTTATCATATGAGATGTGTTTATTACTTATAGGAATTTCTGAAATTCCAGAATCCCGGAATTTGCGCCCGATCATGGTCATTAGCAAAGATATGAATATGTCTAGATAGACAGTAAAAGCTGTGAACTCATCGAAAAAAATTGCGTCCAACTGATGGCCTCAAAATGCACACACACTAGAATAACGCAATGACAGCACAATGTCGTGGCGCGAGTGTAAGACGAGGCTGTCACTCACACCAGCATAACAAAGTTGGTCTGTATATTTTAGTTATTTTGAAGCGCACTCTATCCAGACATTATAAATAATAATAAAAGGTCATAGGCTCGCCTCCTACCTTTAAATTAAATATAACTGGCAAAACGTAGGTATTCAGTACCTAATCCTTTGCCTACCCATTCGGGGAATACAGGCGTAATGTTATATATTAGGCTTTAAAGAAACAAATAAAGATAAAGTTTTTATTGGGACTCGCACAGGAAGATCACAAATTAAACTTAACGCACACTCTTCATGATCATTACAGCCGAAAGACGTCCACTGCTGGACATAGGCCTACCCTAAAAGGTTGCCCAATCCATAATCTGTCGTGTTTAGCGGCCGAATAAATTACTATGAAAACTGATATCTGTCGGGTAATTTAAAAATGGAACGAAGTTTTTACATTGACACATGACAACCAAGGTGGTAGCTTATCAAAGATTTAATTTAAATTTCGAACTGGCTTGAACATATTGGCGCGTGAAAAATTATCGTTATTCATCATTGAATCTGGAATATTTATAAATTATTTACTTACTTTGAATTTCCGCGCATTATTTGAGAAAAGTACTAAACAAACCAAGCCGCAACCAGGCATTGATGGACTCACGTAAGAGTGCCTCGGCTTCGCCTCGGCCCATATTTCCACGTTCGTCCGTCAATGCCCCCTTTGCAGGCCGCTGCAGTAATGTACTATTCTATATACATCCCCCCATTCATACTTTAAGTAACAACACCACAAGCGGTCGTTGACCCCCAAAAAAATACATAAAATATTTTTTTTTGCCTCGTTTAGATATCGGTACCCATCGAATCTGCAGTTTCGCTAGCTAATTAAATTTAATCCTATAGAAAAGTATCTATGAAACTAAAATAAGTACTCTTGAAGTTTTCTAGGAACTGAGCAGGCTATTAAAGATAAATCCTAGAGCTTATACACATACCCAACTGACATTAGCACGATAACAGCCTAGACATTACAGTCACACACACACACACAAACACACACATTACACTACGTAATGGGCATTAAACTAGCAGGACAATATCATCTGATATTTGTACTAAATTACATTATCATACAGCGTAGCGACCATCTAACTAAATTAGGGCTAGTTTACAACGCGGTTGGAGGAAAGAGACATCTGTACTAATATGATACAGCTGAAGAGTTTGAATTATTATTCGGGTTTGAAGAATTTGATAGCCCAATTCTTGAAATGAAATGAAATCGTTTATTCTTTAAATAGGATATCGGAATCACTTTTACACGTCATATTAAAAAGTAAAAAATAAGCTAGATGTAGTCGACATTTCCTATCTGACTACCCCTGAGAAGAAATGGCGAAACAAACTCAGGGGTCAAAGTCTCTTTTAAAGTCCAGACATAATCTTGGTCAGATCATGTGAGGACCATCTAGATCTGTGTCTGAAATGGTCTTTTGAGGAAAGAACCACACAAATTTGAGTGGACCTGTCCAATCAGTGCAAGCATTTGTCAGTAATCTTGAGGAAGGTTATAGGCATAAACATCACGCTGCAGACTGCGACCCTTAGAAGCCGAGCAAAAAGAAAAAAAACCGGCCAAGTGCGTGTTGGACCAAGCACAATGAAGAATTCTGTAGTTGGGATGAATTTATCCCAAAAAAAAAAAACATAAATATTGCATTTGAAAAACATGTTCTCATATACATCAGTATACGTCGCGGTCAATTCTCCAACTGCAAATGTAAATCGGTCGAGTATTACTCGTTAACTTGTAAAGCCTACTTAGCTGTAATAGTTTTAACTTCGTTATATACGAGTATACTACCGCCATGATTTTTTTTCACATACACTGAAAAAAATGCATGCTAACTAAGACACATTTTCTCTTCATCATCATCATCATCAGCCTATAGCAGTCCACTGCTGGACATAGGCCTCTCCAATTGCACGCCATTCAGCTCGATTCTCGGCAACTCTCATCCAGCTGCCACCAGCCACCCTGCGAAGATCGTCGCTCCACCTAGCCTGAGGGCGTCCTACCTTACGTTTGCCGATTCGCGGTCTCCACTCAAAAACACGTCTACCCCAACGGTCATCGGTTCTATGGCTAATATGGCCGGCCCATTGCCACTTCTGCTTGCTTATTCTGTGGGCTATGTCGACAACTTTGGTTCTCTGCCGGATCACCTCATCCGTCATTTTCTCTTAGTTGGCATTAAAATGTTTAGAATCATTATTTATCTACTTACTATAAACAAGATAGCATATTTGCCAGAACAAATTAATTTTATTTATATCGAATAATCACCGGTCTTTGTTACATCATACATGCTTTGTTAGATTTTACTTCTTCACTTTTGTATATCAAATAATAATTTGAGATAATGGTAACAAGCAACTTGTTAGCATTATATCATTCTTAAACTGGCCAACATTTGAGCTAAATTAAATAAAGAAAGAAAGAAAGAAAAATATTTTATTTGGGAAACGCACAAGAAATACAAAAATAGCATTTAAACTCAATCAATCAACTCAGCCTATAGTAGTCCACTGCTGGACATAGGCCTGTCCCAGGCTGCGCCACAACACCCTGTCCTCCGCTTTCCGCATCCAGTCTGTCCCAGCCACCTTTTTAAGGTCGTCGGTCCATCTAGCTGGGGGGCGCCCCACACTACGCATGCCGATACGCGGTCTCCACTCCAGGACTCGTCTGCTCCACCGGCCATCGGTCCTTCGACAAACATGGCCAGCCCACTACCACTTCAGCTTGCTTACTCTGCAGGCTATGTCGGTAACTCCGGTTCTCTTCCGGATAACTACATTCCTGATCTTATCCTTCAAAGAAACTCCGAGTATAGCCCGCTCCACAGCACGCTAAGTGACCTTGAATTTGTGGGCCAGCCTGACTGTTAGTGTACACGTTTCGGCACCGTATGTCATAACGGGCAGGACGCATTTAAACTAACAATATCCAAAAATAATAACAATCAAGACTTGTGCGATGCCAAAAAGGTTCCTATCTCAGCCAAATAACAATAACTACCCGTAATTAAATTAATTCTTTATTTAGTAGACGGAACTATGATCATTTAACAAAGTTCTTTTAGCTTCAGAAGTCAAGATCTCGTTAGGCTCGTATGCAGTCAAGATGCGTGATCACATTAAACAAGATTTTTGTTAAAAGAAATACTTTTTTTTTCAGTGTATCCAAAAACAACCCCCCTGCCAGCTAAATGGTTGTTGTGTTCACTTGACTCTTAGCAAAAATTACGCAAACGGATTCCGGAATCGAAAAAAGGACAATGGACGAAATAAGGTTTTCACAGACCGCAATATTTTTGAACGGCCTATCCAATGGTACTCCTCCACACCATGATAGACGAGAAAAATGAATGATCAACCCAAACCAAACCCAAAAACATTTTTTTTCACTATTTTTTCATTTTACCACTTTGTCGGCGTCATTAATATACCCATGCCGGAGCAGTACTAGTACTAAAAACTGAAGTTGAAATAGATTATTTATTGTATTTAATCATATCGTGCCTTAAATCCCCGTCAACTGCGCGGCGCTCTTAATAGCCACATCACTCGTACCCAGCCATTGCAACATTATATAGATGTGGGCTCCGTGTGGTGCTGGACGTAAAGAATAGCACCACCCCATTTCTTCCCGTGGATGTCGTAAAAGGCGACTAAGGGACTTACTAGAGAATGGGCAGCAGCGTTCTCTATGCACTTTAACACCATACTGCGATCGCCAACCCGCCTGCCAAGCGTGGCGATTATGGCAAACACCCCCCTTAGGGGAAGCCCTATGTCCAGCAGTGGACGTCTTTTGGCTGAAATGATGATGATAAATGACTAACCAAAAAACCGCCGATACAATGAAACTAGGAAAATCCGTAGGACCGTTCAACTTTCAAGGAGCCCATAAATATCTATACAAATAAATAATTGAAGTGTCTAAAGTATCAAAATTACAGATTTTTTTTGACTAAATACTGTACGCTTATATTATAACAAAAATAAAACTTTTTTTGGTCTGTCTGTCTGTCTGTTTATTCCGGCTAATCTTCGAAACGGCTGGACCGATTCTGACGGGACTCTCACGTGCAAAAAGCTGGTGTCCTATGGAGTAACTGAGCTTACTATTATTTTAGAAAAAGCCACGCTAGCGATGCTGCAGACAGCAGCGAGTAAGAAATATAAATTGACTAATAGGAAATACTAATGTCCTCAAGGCCTAAAATATTTCTAACAAAATCATATTCCAACCATTCTAAACCAGGCCTAACTTAGTTAGTGTGCACGTCCCCCTTAATGACGTCACGTCCGCCCCGGACATCCAGCGACCAAATCTTATGAAAGATGATCTGTACCCTTGATGGGGACTGTCAAAATTTAGTAGGAGAATTTATTTGAAAAATTCCAACCTTCAGCGAAGGTCGGAATGTTAATACGCGAGGGTACGTAGAAATTAATTTTTATATGTCGAGGGTAGTTGGGTAATGTTGTGAAAAAATGTGAGTGGAATAAAGGAATAAATCGTGCGTGGGCCATTAATAATATTTATTTTTCATTCATTTGGTTTAAAAGGTTTTTTATACTTATAATGTGTTTGTTTTTAAATAATGTTTTCTTCGAAGGAAAGTAGTAAGAAAAAAATATGATATGTTTTGCTCGAGTATGAGTATGCCCAGAAGTGGGCTGTTATTGAAAAGTGGGTTTCTTATACAGCAAGGTCTCGACAACTTGACAAAAAAAAAAAGCAAAAAACTTATCCAGAAAAAAGAAATGCGTGAAGTAATTTATATCATACTGAAAATAAATCTGTCAATTTTTTTTTGAGTATGATGTAAATTTTCCTTTTCTAGGTACCTCATTTCAGGCAAGATTTACAACATGTATTACGATACCCAATTAGTAATCTGTGCCTGTGGCCCACCTCTCACCAAGAGGAGGCCTGTGTCCCAGCAGTGGGAATATTATAGTCTTCGACAATGCCTTAATTATGCCATAATTATATCATAATATAGATCTACGCGAACTCGGGGACGTCCACCGTCCCCTATCACACTGGACCCGAGGTGGCGGCGTGTAGTGTTCCACTCACGCCCCTTTCAAACGTCGCGGGGGGGTCAAACACCTCCCCCCCAGACTTGAGGTGGCACGCGGAAGCGGGCCGGCACTAGCCGGGGATTGCGGAAGTAATAACAGATCCTAAGATCCCCGGTGTAAATGTGGAAAGGGAACACTGGAGTGATTTTTAATCAGTAGGAGTCTGACAGGCCTCTCCGCCCGCCCCAGGGCGGAAGACATCTATGAAGATTTTCCACCCAGGCAAAAAAAAAAAAGTTAACTGTGACCAACCGCGCGCAAGCCGAGCGAGCGGTGTCGCGACAGTGTGGCAGCGGCCGGCGAGCGCTACTTCCAATTTGCTCACAGCTAGGCAGGCTATTTAGTATCAGCGCAATGTGCGTTACGTCGCAAGCAAGTTTGATACCAGTTCACAATTTGTCGTTTTCATGGATATCATGGATAGATTATAAACTATCGAAAAAGAATGCCATAAATTATAAATGATTTGTTGCAGTTCACAATTTTTCTACAGTTAATAATCTAGCGGAAATAATACCGATAGATTATGCGAGTAAACTAACAAAATTCATAATTAGATAACCGTTTTGTTGATGGCTTTTAAGTTGACAATTAAGCTCAACAAAACAGCTCTTGAATTACTAAGATCATACCTGAAAAATAGAAAGGTTAAAGTTCAAGTAAATGCCGTGAACTCATTAGGGTCTGAAATGACAATGGGCGTTCCTCAAGGTTCGATATTGGGTCCATTCCTCTTTTTAGTTTACATTAATGATTTACCCCAATTACTTCAAAATAACCGAAGATGGTGTTATTTGCAGATAACACATCATTGATCTTTAAAATGGATGGTGGGCACAAAATCTTGACGACGTGAATAATTATTCGTCAGGACCAAGATTGGTTGAAATTAAATTAATAACGTGGTAAAATAATTTTAGTCTGACTATATTTATGGTTTACGCTAAATAATTTGTTATTAAATGAAAACGAAACCAAATGCATGAGATTTAAATTACCTAACGTTAGAAGTACCGCATGTGATAATATCATATTTAACGGAGAACAACTGGAATTTATGAATTAAACAGTTTTCACAGTATTTTTTTGTAAATGTTGACGTCGTGCCTATTTGAAATAAATAATTTGACTTTGAAACAACATTTATTTGTATGGAGGTATAAATAATTAGGTATCTTTTGGATAATAAATATTAGAACATAAAAAATATAAAATTCATTTTCATTTTTATAAAGCGACTTTTTAATATTTGATTTACAGAGATTCTCTCTCATATTTTCAAATAGATATGAGTAAATATTAGTTATAGCTTTGACGGTCATAACGTTCTTTGAAGTGTATCAAAGATAAAATATTTATTTTTATTTGTCCATACGATACATAAATAATAAATTCGAAAGTAATTATATCTGTCTGTCTGTATGTTACCTTTTCAACGGATTTCGATATAATTTGGCAAGGAGATAGATGGCATTCTGGGAAAGGACATAGGCTACTTTTTGTTTGAAAATTAATCGTAAAGGTTTTCCATACAAACATTCATCCATTTAGGGGTGAAAACTTGTATGGGAAACAAAGAATTTCTTAAGTTAGGGATATGAAAATTCATATTTATAAACAAAAAAAAAAAAATCACGTGTTTCAACGTTTTTGTAAAATCATCCCCCGGGGCAAAATAGGGGATGATTTAAAAATTTACATGATAATTGAATTTTTTATGTACCTCATTTTAAGAGATATATGGGATACTTTCGACATCCACGCGGGCGAAGCCGCGGACAGAAAGATAGTAATTCATAAATAAACAATCACACAGGTCTAGACTTTCAAGAGCTCTAAAATACCTAGTTCATAATTTAATTCTCATGCATCACAGGCTCTTCAAATTGTAGACGAATATTAAGATTTAAGTCACTTTTGTGTCTGTCTGTGTGTCCCCTTAGTTCTTCAAAACTACGGACCGGATTTTGATGCGGTTCACCATCATTTAGGTAATTTATTTCGGAAGGTTTAATTATTATATACTTCATTAATATAATATAATATTAAACTTACATATAAAGGCGGCCTCCCACGGTGCGTGATATTGCGGACGGGCGCGAACCAGCCCGGATGGCCGACGACCATAGATAGCCACGTACCGCATACCAAACCTCTCCCAACGGTGCGTGTCGGTCTAATTTGGTATTTCGATTCGAATCTGTGGAAAAGATGACCATGAAGCAAATGGATGTGGGGCCATAAAAAGCACGTGCCGGAAGTGTCAAAAGGAAGGACACCTAGCCCGAGTCTGCCTTCACGACATAAACGTAATGAACTGGCTAAATTACTCTACAAGCAGCGCCAGTACCGACAGCATCGCAGAAATCAACCTCGTAAAGAGTGAAATCTCAGGCAAGTACATTATATTGTGTGCATGTATTAATGATATTTGATTATTTAATGTGACTGAGTGTTTATAAATATTTAAATTAATGAGTGTCTGATACTTGAAATAAAATGATTATTTATTTATTTTATTTATTATAACTATCGAAATTGAAAGAAAGAAAACAAACATGGAATTTGACACGAGTGCAACACTCTCAACCATCTCACTTAAGGATTATAGGAAGCTTAACATAAGCCATTTTCATTCGAAAATGCAAAGTGAAAGAGAACTCGTAAAGAGTGCACGCAGTGCATTTTTGAAGCTACCGATTCGCCGCGGATTTAACGCACCGCGACGGACGTGTCTGCGCAACTACGGACGATACTCTTGCCAAGGTGCGGCATGTGGCAGCGCCCGTCCGCATGATCACGCACCGTGGGAAGCCAGCTTAAGCTGAATCCGCAGCTGTAGCCCGCGAAATTCAAATTTTCTTACGTTTTTTGCTATTTGCAGGTCAGTGTCAAGTTGTGTCTTGATCAAAATATTGTTCGTAAATATAACAGGTGTTTATTTACAGAATTAGAATCATTAATACATCTCTCTAAGTTAGATTTGTTCCCCAGTGTCATAATTTCTTGAAGAAGTAATTCAATGGAACAAATCTGAAAATTTGAATTTCGCGGGCTACGGCTGCGGATTCACCTAATAAATAATTCTCACGCCTGTAACACACCTCCGCTGCGAAACCATCACAGCGAAACCGCAATAGTTCAATTCCACTGGCTCGCGTTATGTTTCGCTACTCGAATCGGATGCGACTAACGGAACATGACGCGAACCAGTTGAATTGAACTACCGCGGTTTCGCTGCTATGGTTTCGCGGCTGAGATATGCTACCGGTGTCAATGTTTTGACAACAAACCGTGCAAATATTTTAAATGTGAAAGTTTGTCTGCCTGTATGTTACTTTTTCACGTCTTAACGGCTGAACAGATGTTTATGAAATTTTGCACACAGTTAGACTATGACTTGAGTTAAGACATAGGATACTTTCCCGTTCTCGCGGGATAATTTCCGACCTCCAAGTGAGGGAAGCCGCGGACAAAAGCTAGTTCTACACTAATATTTATAATGGAATCAATTTCATAGTCCGGTCCTAATATTATAGAGTACTTGGCCCCGAACGTGAGTGCAGGCCAGTATTTAACTACAAAAGGGCTTGGCAATAATGGAATACTTCGGCGAACACTTTTGAGATAGCACAATACATGGCCTTAGAAAATGGGACCTCGGTTAAAAATATAGGTATAGTGGGAGTATTGCCTTCGCGCTGTTCTTTTAACCTTGTGAAATTATAGTTCAGATAGAAAGGAACAGGATTCAGGTACAAATTGAGGGGTTTGTGGCTAAGTAAAAGAAAGAAAGAAAATACGTTTATTTGAGGTAAACATGACGCAAAGAAGGAACACAAATTAATATAAAAAATATAAATTAACACGGGTAAAAAAAAACTTCCCGTGGTACTACTGGATCGCTTGGTAGTTCTACGGGTTCTTTTTTTACCAAGGACAAGTAAATTCAGGAAATATTTAGCAGACAACTTTTTTACGCATAAAGGCTCGTACAGACTGGTGCGATATCGCGGGCGCGACAGCGATATCGCACCAGTTTGTAGGAGCTTGGAGCCCTAATTCGTTGACTCGTTAAGGTCGCAAGTGCTACAGCTGAGTATAAGGTCCTCAGTTCGACTCCCAATTCGGACAATGTTGTTGGGTTTATCCATCAGGGATTTCTCAGTAGCCGCCCAGATTCTGTATTTCGGCCCGGTCGTTGGCAATAGGCTCGCCCCCTATTACATGGGACTTAAACATAACTGGTGAAATGTGGGTGTACTACATATAGGTACACCTCTGCCTAATCCTTCGGGATTACAGGCGTGATGTTACTTAAAACTGAAAGTCTTCATACTAGGCATGGTATGTATGGCCATCATCCACGCTCGCACACCACGGCCACCGCTCAGGATAATGCTATCTTACGCGAGACCATAGAGTCGCAGCATTATGCAGCACAGCGCTAGTTTTCAGAGACAGCCGGCGTTGATGTGGTGACGTCGACGTGATAACAGCCGCACGTTTCGATCGATCAGGTTAAGTTAAGCTTGCCGCGGATGTGTGATCATCTTTACATACCAAGACCGTGCCTCGGAATGCACGGTAAGCCGCTGGTTCCGGCTATCATTTGTAGATCTTTGACAGTTTTTACAGGTCGTCAGAAGCCCAAAAGATTGACAACCACTCTTACCAATTGTGTTAGCCAGTAACTGGGCTGTGGAGGTCAGATAGGCAGTTAAATCAGCATGTACCCACAGCTGCGACACAGGACTCCTCTCTGTGAGAGGGAGTGGGCTGTAATCCACCACGCGGGCCCACTGCGGGTTGGTACATGTCACGTCATGTCTTCGAATTTTTGGTTCTATGACATGCCGGTTTCCTCACGATGTTTTCCTTCACCGTTTTCGGAGTGGTGATGAAATAATTTACACAAAGTAAAGCGCCTGTCTGGGTTGAACCCACGACTACAACTCGTAAGTTGGCTTTTCACCGTCATTTACCTATACACTTAGCATGTTGGAAAAAAAAAACAAAAGATTTTGCATTTAAATGTCATTTGAAAAACAGTTTATCAACTTATGCAAGGAGCTTATAAAATAGTGTGAGGTTTATTACTTACCTGTTATTCGCAGTAGTTCTATTTCTACGAATCACCTATACATAATGGAACTAGGGTGGCACATCTTTATGGTGGTATGGTTCAGTCCCACCCTACCCCCAGGGGTATGGCCAGGGGTATGATGGGTCCGGAGTGAGCAAATTCAAAATAATTTTTCAGTTGCAAAGAAGACGTTTCATTGTTGTATAGGACTCCGGCCATAACATGTATGCTTTATAAAACCTGGGAAACGAACCCCTGAATACAGTAAAGAATGTTTTTTAACTAAGTAATATTTGTTAGGCACAAACTGAACATGTTTGACGTTTGTCATGAGAGTTGTATACGACCATCAACACCGAGCCATGACAGGTTGGAGAGATGACGTTTTCGTCCTGAAGTACCATTATAATTAGTCGAAAAAATTTATAAGCATAGAAATACATGCGTTTCATATTTATTTAATAACGCCAACGTGATATTATTATGTTTTAATATAACTTGATTTCTGGACGAAAGCATTAAGCAAGTAAAAAACGACGCCATGATCAATAGAATACGGCAATACTTTGAAAAACTATAATTTTTTGTGCAGAAGTAATCAGGGGAATATGCAGGAAAGAATATTTTTCCTCTATTCATGGATTTTTTTCCTCTTTTTAGGGTTCCGTACCCAAAGGGTAAAACGGTAACCCTATTACTAAGGCTCCGCCGTCTGTCTGTCTGTCCGTCTGTCTGTCTATCTGTCTGTCTGTCTGTCTGTCTATCTGTCTGTCTGTCTGTATATCCGTCTGTGACCAGGCTAAATCTCAAGAACCGTGATAGTTAGACAGTTGAAATTAATTATAAATTAATAATAAGTTTGTAACACCATAACATTTCAATCAATCTAAGAAAAAATATTTTTTGAGTTTTACTAGTGACTGTATGGTGTATCTATTCAAATAGTAATATGTCTATAATGTTATTTTAAAGAACTTTATTCAGCCTTTAATGTTACCACTGCTGAGACACAGGCCTCCTCTCTGCGAGAGGGGGTGAGCCTTAATCCACCACGCGGGCCCAGTGGCCGCGGGCAATATGTATTATAAAGAAGAGCATTATTAGACCGTAGGTACCTTGAAATAATAGAAAAATCTTGAACCATCTTTCTTCAGGCCAATTCAAATTCAAAACAAAAGTTTTCTTTTTTCGAAATTCTTGTTTAAATGCTATTTGATTCGAACCAAGAAATCCTGGAGAAGTGCGTGTCCAACCACGCACAATGAAGGGTTCCGTAGTTGGGATGAATTTTTCCTAAAACAAACTTAACATTGTAGTACCATAACTGCAAAATATGAAGCAAATATCTATTTACTCAAAAATGAGTTGAGTAATCATGAGTAATAATAATAAATAATAAATTGCCGTATTTTTTTATTGCGTTGACTTAGGAGCTTGATTTTTAGAGCTCTAAAAGAGTGTAGACCTACGTATTTGATATTAATTTCAACTGGATACCTCCACAAAAGAAACCTCGTCTTCAGAAAAGGGGTCCTGACAGACTGACAGACAGACGGACAACGAAGCGACCATAAAAGGGTTCCGTTTTTTCCTTTTGAGGTACGGAACCCTTAAAAGAAGCCAAGGGGGCAATCCGAGGCCTTACAAAATCTATTCGATTGTTTCTACAGTTTAGCTCACTGCGATGCAACAAACACAACGCCACGTTGAGAGTTTTTGAGTTAACAGCGCCCTGGCCTTTGGACTTTGATTCCATTGTTGTTCCGTCGTACAAAACCGACTCGGCCTAAAGTTCTGTGCCCAGCGTTAAGACATGGCGCACACTATGCGATATGTTACTGCGCCAGCTCGGCGATTAGACGCAACGACACAATGCGGCCGATGATTTTTATATATTTTGTTCAAAGTTATACGCACACTTGGCGTCGAGTTGCTGAGTCGTAACGACAGACTAAGGCGATTCACACACTGGCCCGCTATACGCTGCGAGGTGCGTGGCGACGAAGTCACGCACCTGGTTGCGGAAGTGCAGATTAGCACCATCATGCAGATTACTTCGCACAAACGCGTGGAGCTGCAGTATAGTATACGGTGGACCAAAGGCCTCATTTCACAGCGAGATCCATTTCAAAATATTACCTCACGTCTAGCTCTGTCAAAAACACGTACCATACTGCAGAACTCGGTGTGCCATACTTTGCGTCTTGCTCTGCACCCACGCGCGAGGGCACGTGTTTATCTGCATGTAAGCGCGTGATCTGCAACACTGCGGGTGAATGCGTTTTCTGTCTGTTGCACTACGCATGTTTTCAATGAATAGAGCAGGGACCATTTTGGTTACCCATTGAAAGGGTTTTCGATAGGTTTTTTCTAAGCGGTTAAACAAAAACCCCATACGATATGGGTAACCCTTTTGAACAGCTTAAATTAAATTTTGGTTACCCGTTGAAAGGGTTTTTGATAAAAACCCATACGGTATGGGTAACCCTTTTGAACGGCTTACTTTAAGCCATTCAAAATTACCCACACCGTAAGGGTTTTTGATTAACTGCTTAGAAAAACCCTATCGAAAACCCGTTCCATTGAAAGGGTTTTCAATAGGGTTTTTCTTAAAAGGTAACCAAAATGGTCCCTGGGTAGAATAGAGATAGAATTGATCATGCTACGCGTGCTGGGCGGATATCAAAATAACATAATATTATGATTTTTTCATGTCACTGGGTTTCATGTAGGTATAGAACCCATTGAATGGGTTATCATGTAACCCTTTCACTGGGTTTCAAGTATAAAACCCATTCAATGGGTTATCATCTCTCTCTCTCCACTCTCCCTCTCTCTCAACCCCCCCCTCCCCATCTCCCTCGGTCTCTTTTTAATCCATCCAAAGGTTGTCTGTAAAAGATCGCTTTTAGCGATAAGACCGCCCATTGTGTCACCCTGTGTAAAATTTCAACATTTATATCTGTAACTTTTATGGTGTACATAATAAAGAGTATTCTATGCTATTCTATTCTATTCTATCATGTAACCCTTTCATTGGGTTTTTAGTATAAAACCCATTCCATGGGTTACATCATGATAAAGGTAACCCATTGAATGGGTTACCCATTCGAAAGGCTTAACCCTTAACCGGGGTTGTACGGTCCCTGGAATAGAGAGATACTTTCAAGCAACGTAAGGACATGCACTCTCGCGCTACGCTGAGTAATGCGATGCAGTGTGCGAATCGCCTCAGCGAATCGCCTCAGCGAATCGCCTAGTCGCACGTTCTCGCTCCTTGTCGCGCATGGTGTTCGCGCACACCCGACGACAGTCACTTGTGACAGGTCAGCGTCAGTCTTGCTGTGAGTGCTGAGGAACGTGCAAGTGTGCTTGTATTGCATCTTCACCTTCGCCATAAAAATGTTTAAAAAACAAATAACAAAACTATTGCTGGAGAAATGTTACTACACAATAAAATACTTTTTAAATGAAAAAACTATATAGGAAAATGTTATTGATAAATGTACGTTGTCTTGGTAATTTCGAATGTTTTAGATTATAATAATGACATTGTTATTTATTTATTAGCGATTTTTTTATGGTTGTTGTTATATTGTAATTTGACATAACAGATTTTGACATTACCAGATTTTCTAAATTCTATACCTAATAATAATTGTGATTGTTTTTGATGTTTTGGAATATTTTTACATTAAGCTTTTGACATTACACATTACGACATTATGTTCGTCATTGTATGGTTTGCGAGAGATTTATATATATATTTTTTTTAGTCTGCTCTGCGTAGCTACCTATTAAATTCGACAAAGGCTAATATTAATCGTAAAAGCAGTATCTATATTACTATTCAATTCAAACCTAATATTTTGCATGCCGTAAGGTAAAATGTATCGAGACACTCTTAATAAATATTCCAACTTATATGTATACCTAAATTATTTCTTTCTTTCTTTCGCATAATCAGCAGTGCAACTAGAAGTTCCTTATTCACTCACAAGATGAACAAGACCGTCTCTCTCGAATACTCAAAGCTAATAATCGTTTCCTGCAAGAAGACGGCTGTCGAAAAGTCTAGTCGCAAACGTAAACGAAAGCTCTGCGTCTAGTCGCAGCGACAAAACGCAGATGCATACGATAACTGGCACTTAGACGAAATGTTAGAAAATTGCCGCACAGTTTTATATGTTATCTTATTTTTGACAGCTTTATAAAAGGGTTTTCTTTGTTTTGCACAATGATATTATAAGTTAAAAGAGGTAGATCTATAGGTTATACGAGTACACGCTCCGCAAGTGGCACGTCAAAACTTGGCTAATTAGCCACATTTTCTTGGTCTTGTCTCTTTTTCGCTCCAGATAATTATGACATGCCGTCCTACTTGCACGTGTCATCTAACAGCGGACATTGTGCCCTTTTTGAAGATCGAATGTAGAGTAGGTAATCTATCTACGTCTTTTTCATTCATCATTGGATTGAGATATGCATTAGACGCGGGAAAATCGAGTAGCATCCGTTTTTACGTAAAGGCCTAAAATTTATCATCCAGTCATTTTCATTGCAATGGAAAAGACACGCTTTTTTACAACATCCTTAGCTTAACTCAAACGTGGCCTGGCCACACATTTTTTATGATAAAAATTACTCCCAAATTCAAAGCTAAAAAATGTAGGCCTAAAAATTGTTAGCACTAACGCAATCTAAATATCCTACGATTTGAATCAGCCGTGGCCTGGCCTCACAAAATGTCGGCTTTTGGCCTCCCCCCACGTGGTCGACGGCCAACAATACGCACTAACGAGATATTTGAGGCACGTCTGACTGGCGAATTCAAATTTACTACGAAACGTTATTCAAATTCAAAATTATGGTCGTATCTATACAGAAGTTAGGTTGCCAAGTGCTATGGTGTGTGAAATGGAAGGGTTTATTTATTTGTACTGGCAACTTTGTGTCTTCGATCTAAGTAGTGGAAGGCTTCGTTGGTGTAGTGGTCGTTAGTACAACTGCTGTGCGTCTGGTCGTTGGTGTAGTGGTCGCTAGTACCAGCTGTGTGTCTGGTCGTTGGTGTATTGGTCGTTAGTACAACTGCTGTGCGTCTGGTCGTTGGTGTAGTGGTCGCTAGTACCAGCTGTGTGTCTGGTCGTTGGTGTATTGGTCGCTAGTACAACTGCTGTGCGTCTGGTTGTTGGTGTAGTGGTCGCTAGTACCAGCTGTGTGTCTGGTCGTTGGTGTATTGGTCGCTAGTACAACTGCTGTGCGTCTGGTTGTTGGTGTATTGGTCGCTAGTACAACTGCTGTGCGTCTGGTTGTTGGTGTAGTGGTCGCTAGTACAACTGCTGTGCGTCTGGTCGTTGGTGTAGTGGTCGCTAGTACCAGCTGTGTGTCTGGTCGTTGGTGTATTGGTCGTTAGTACAACTGCTGTGCGTCTGGTCGTTGGTGTAGTGGTCGCTAGTACCAGCTGTGTGTCTGGTCGTTGGTGTATTGGTCGCTAGTACAACTGCTGTGCGTCTGGTTGTTGGTGTAGTGGTCGCTAGTACCAGCTGTGTGTCTGGTCGTTGGTGTGTTGGTCGCTAGTACAACTGCTGTGCGTCTGGTTGTTGGTGTAGTGGTCGCTAGTACAACTGCTGTGCGTCTGGTCGTTGGTGTAGTGGTCGCTAGTACCAGCTGTGTGTCTGGTCGTTGGTGTATTGGTCGCTAGTACAACTGCTGTGCGTCTGGTTGTTGGTGTATTGGTCGCTAGTACAACTGCTGTGCGTCTGGTTGTTGGTGTAGTGGTCGCTAGTATCAGCTGTGTGTCTGGTCGTTGGTGTATTGGTCGCTAGTACAACTGCTGTGCGTCTGGTTGTTGGTGTATTGGTCGCTAGTACAACTGCTGTGCGTCTGGTTGTTGGTGTATTGGTCGTTAGTACAACTGCTGTGCGTCTGGTCGTTGGTGTAGTGGTCGCTAGTACCAGCTGTGTGTCTGGTCGTTGGTGTATTGGTCGCTAGTACAACTGCTGTGCGTCTGGTTGTTGGTGTATTGGTCGCTAGTACAACTGCTGTGCGTCTGGTTGTTGGTGTATTGGTCGCTAGTACAACTGCTGTGCGTCTGGTTGTTGGTGTAGTGGTCATTAGTGCAACTGCGGTGCGTCTGGTCGTTGGTGTAGTGGTCGTTACTACAACTGCTGTGCGTCTGGTCATTGGTGTAGTGGTCGCTATATAGTACAACTGCTGTGCATCGGGCCATTGGTGTAGTGGTCGTTAGTACAACTGCTGTGCGTCTGGTCATTGGTGTAGTGGTCGTTACTACAACTGCTGTGCGTCTGGTCATTGGTGTAGTGGTCGCTATATAGTACAACTGCTGTGCATCGGGCCATTGGTGTAGTGGTCGTTAGTACAACTGCTGTGCGTCTGGTCATTGGTGTAGTAGTCGCTATAAAGTACAACTGCTGTGCGTCAGGCCATTGGTGTAGTGGTCGTTAGTACAACTGCTGTGCGTCTGGTCATTGGTGTAGTGGTCGCTAGTACAACTGCTGTGCATCTAGTCGTTGGTGTAGTAGTCGTTAGTACAACTGTTGTGCGTCTGGTCGTTGGTGTAGTGGTCGCTATATAGTACAACTGCTGTGCGTCGGGCCATTGGTGTAGTGGTCGTTAGTACAACTGCTGTGCGTCTGGTCATTGGTGTAGTGGCCGCTATATAGTACAACTGCTGTGCGTCCGGCCATTGGTGTAGTGGTCGCTATATAGTACATCTGCTGTGCGTCTGTTCATTGGTGTAGTGGTCGCTAGTACAACTGATGTGCGTCTAGTCGTTGGTGTAGTGGTCGTTAGTACAACTGTTGTGCGTCTGGTCGTTGGTGTAGTGGTCGCTATATAGTACAACTGCTGTGCATCGGGCCATTGGTGTAGTGGTCGTTAGTACAACTGCTGTGCGTCTGGTCATTGGTGTAGTAGTCGCTATATAGTACAACTGCTGTGCGTCTGGTCATTGGTGTAGTGGTCGCTAGTACAACTGCTGTGCATCTAGTCGTTGGTGTAGTAGTCGTTAGTACAACTGTTGTGCGTCTGGTCGTTGGTGTAGTGGTCGCTATATAGTACAACTGCTGTGCGTTGGGCCATTGGTGTAGTGGTCGTTAGCAGCTGCTGTGCGTCTGGTCATTGGTGTAGTGGTCGCTATATAGTACAACTGCTGTGCGTCCGGCCATTGGTGTAGTGGTCGCTATATAGTACATCTGCTGTGCGTCTGTTCATTGGTGTAGTGGTCACTAGTACAACTGTTGTGCGTCTAGTCGTTGGTGTAGTGGTCGTTAGTACAACTGTTGTGCGTCTGGTCGTTGGTGTAGTGGTCGCTATATAGTACAACTGCTGTGCGTCGGGCCATTGGTGTAGTGGTCGTTAGTACAACTGCTGTGCGTCTGGTCATTGGTGTAGTGGTCGCTATATAGTACAACTGCTGTGCGTCGGGCCATTGGTGTAGTGGTCGTTAGTACAACTGCTGTGCGTCTGGTCATTGGTGTAGTGGTCGCTATATAGAACAACTGCTGTGCGTCGGGCCATTGGTGTAGTGGTCGCTAGTACAACTGCTGTGCGTCTAGTCGTTGGGTAAGATATCCGATTTTTTTGTTTTTTGTGATTTGTAACATCTTTGTCTCGCTTTCTGTGGGAATAATTTCGTGAAAAGGGACGGGAGTGTGTAACAGGAAGTGACAGCTTGAGCATGGAATAAGTATAGGTACTTTTTAATAGCATGGAATTAGTGTACTCATAGAATTAGTAAGTACTAGGTAGAGTAGAGGGGGTTGAATTTTGACCAGTGGGCGACCACCAGTAATTAATAATTATTCTAATAAATAATTTCAGTATTTAGCCTTTTAAAATTTCTAGGTTAATTTCTGTCGCTGCTCAGTTTCTTATTACTAAGGTTAGGTGTCAGATGTAACACATCATATGAGGCTACTGTAAGGCTCGCTCGTTGTTTTTTTTAATAAAGGTGGGTTGAGACCAAACCTGCTTATGGACATTCCATGCCCACTCTACCTAATTATTTTTGTGTAAACAAGAACAGATCATTCATACGTTGGTCATCCATACTAAAATGTCAAGAATATCAAGGAAATAGTTATCTTGCTCTTGTTCTGGTCCTATGTTCATTTGGTACAACTACTTTTAGGAAATTCTTGGCAACAAAAATAAGAATATCATTCTCCTGCCCTTATCCTAATTTATTTGTAGTCGGCGCAACATGTCACATTCTTCCATACTTCTCTATTCGTCGTCATCTTGGTAGTCATCCCCTTTCTAGCCATATCATCTTTCACACAGTCCATCCATCGTTTCTTTGGTCTTCCCCTACTCATATAGCCATCGACATCCATACTCAAAACTTTCCTCACGACATTTCCCTCATTCCTCCGCATCACATGCCCATACCATGACAACGATTTCCACACAACTTTTCAGTCACCAGTGTCACTTTCAGACTTCCTCTAATGAACTCTCACTCAACAACAATAAGGATAATCAACAAGAATAATTTAACAACATAAAGTAACAGCGTGGGAGTCAGAATATTTGCTCAGATCATGACAATAGCCTCGACAATAGTCTGTAACATGGGACATAAAATTGACAAAATAATTCACTTCAGTTCATAGAAAAAGTTTTTAAAACATAATATGTCTTTTTTTGTTTACAAAACAATATACTCATGGGACCCGCAAAATCTAAAGTGACCGAACACGAGGTCGATAACGAGTCAACAAAGTTATATTGTCTGTGCTCCAGTGTAACAATAAATTGGAATCAAACTTAAGGTTCGTACAGACTAGTGCGATATCGCGGGCGAGACGCGACACACTAGTAGCACAATTTCTAAGTCGATACCTGTCGCGCCCGTGATATCACGCGAGTCTGGACGAGCTTTTATGCTCAAAATAGGATAGATTTCTTATGAAATCACACACCTAACGTTTTGATTTACAAAACGAACCTTTATGTAAATAACATAGAGAAGAGTTAGGTAGAGGTGTATCTATAGTACACCTACATTTCGCCAGTTATGTTTAAGTCCCATGTGATAGGGGACGGAAACCGGCATGTCCTAGAACCAAAAATTCGACGACATGTGACATCTACCAATCCGCACTGGGCTCACGTGGTGGGTTTCAGTCCACTCCCTCTCATCGAGAGGAAGCCTGAGCCCCGGCAGTGGGAAAAATATAGGCTGATTATCCAATGTGACGATATTATCGTTAACGTTCATGTCCAATGTATGGAAATGCGTGCACGTTATAAACGTTATCGTGGGCGGAAAAGCGTCTTCATAATATATTTCCATACATTTTACTTCCCTGTGTTATTGTGATGGACCGATGACCTTGAGAAGGCCGCAAGAATCCGCTGGATGCGGCAAGCACAGAACCGGTCGAAGTGGCGGTGTTTGGGGGAGGCCTATGTCCAGAAGTGGACGTCTTTCGGCTGAAATGATGATAATAATTTTATCGTGATACCGTGGAAGTTCACGATAATATCGTCACGTTAGAAATTAGAAAAGCAAAGCGCACCTTCAAATTGTAAACGTTCTGTTACTAGATCATTCCAAAGGAATTGCATGTTCTTCAATTAAAAATTTCAACCAATTACTACGAAAATAATGGTACAATAAAAAGAAAAGGAATGTGTTTAATCGAATCTCGATAATTAATCCCATTTTGCGCTCCTAAAAATATTTCTGAACACTTTAATATTGCGTCTCTTTTTGTGAACCTCAAACCAATTCGTATTTTCCTAAAAATACTAAATAGCACTGCTACTAAACAGTAACTGCGACCAACTGAGATGTAGTGCTTGCCGGCCGCTAACACGGCACCGCTCGCCTCGCGCCCGGCCGTTCACAGTTCTAACCTAACTAGATTAGTTACTGCGACCAACTGTGAGCAAAGGCCAGAAAGTCAAAAAGAGGCTAAACTATTTAAAAAAGTGCTCATAAGCGCAAAAAGTTTTTATAGGTTCAGTTAAATATTTCCCAAAAAAATTGATGATTTGGCTTCAAACACATGTCATGTCAAAACTGTTTGAAGTAAACCTAATAATTTTATTTATTAATATCTACAGACATGACGCAACAAAACCATGATTTAAGGCTCAGACAGGCGCGACGCAACAGCGCTAAGTGACATAGCACAATTTCTATGAAAACTTCATGGAAAGTGTCGCACTGCGCCTTGCGCTGCCAAACGCCCTCGCGATATCGTGCCAGTCTGCACCAGCCTTTATCCCCAATATTTCTTTCATATTTACCTACAACATAAAAATCTAATTCACAGGATCCAAGGTTGTAAAGCTGTAAATATAAAAAGTACACTGAAATTCACCAGGCCGATTCTTATTTATTATAGCAATGAAACTAGAGTTGGGCTGCACGTAATCCCGGCGCGGGATTTGAATGCTCCGGGTGGTACGGGATGATAAAGTTCCCGGGTTTTTATTCCTTTTTAAAGTGGCTGTAATAGTTTCTTACTTGGAGGAATGGCTGTGTAAGTATTTGCTAACGAGGGCATGAGTTTTCTACCTTGGTGTACGCTATCGGAAAAATTGAAGAACGCATTTTTAATATAATATGAATGTTGTATGCAATTTTATTAGCAGTAACTCTTTTGTGCAGCCAACGTAAAGTAGGTATTTGCGTTTTGAATAGGTATTTTTATAATGCGGTGTTCCAACTAGAAAGGAACAGGTGGAATTACAGACATTTTAACTTAGTCTTCAAAGGGTGCAAACGCTTTGGTGTTGCATGTCTCCGTGATTCGACGGTATCACTTTCCATCAGAAGGGTTATCGATTTAACATTCGACATTATTTCTAACTTTTATTAACCCTGGCCATGCCTGGTAGGGTGTTTCAGACCCACCTCTGCACATAAACCGTTGTTTTTCATTCAAATTTGAATTTCGCGCCTAATAACACTCAGGAGCTGGTCGTTATGAATCGCTAGACGCCCTCCGTCCGCTACCTCACCTCGGAGCACGGTCACGCAGTATGACGTACGTATATAGTTCGAGGGTTTTTTTAATACTGCAATGTATGAAGAGTAACGAATACTATTGTTTTGTTAAAAACGCTACCTGAGTTAAATAGAAAAATAATTAATAAAAGTTGTTGATTTGTCATATTTTTTATTTTAACTCTTAATATACACCCCAAACAAAAACATTACAATAACATAATTATAAAAAAAATCGGTTGTCTGTAAAGTCGGTTTACTGACAATAGTTGAACGTGAAAACGTCATAAGCCTTAAATGGAACGCCTCAGAGCGAGGTAACGCCGCATAAGAGGTAACGCCGCATGCGTCATGTTTTTTCGTGCGTGCAGCCGGCTCCATCGAATTATAAGACGTTGTCGCGTCAAAATATTTGAGAAATAACAAGTTAAAAGTCCGGGTCTGACAGACCCAACTTTTTGCATCCAGGCATGTGAATTTTGTTAAAGCGTCTCTCTGCAGCTAAGCTCAGCACACGGCTAAGCTACGCACGTGTAATTAGCTTCACTTTGTATGAAAATGTAGGCTTCACTCACTGCGGACCACGGTCACGCCACGTACGAATGCATGGCTGTCAAACAAATAAACTGCGCAGTTTACGTGGAAAACTTCACAATTCACATCCCACGTAGCAGTGGACAGTCGACTTAAGAGAATTTTTATTGAATAATTTTAGAAAATAAAAAGATAAGAATTATGTCAAAAAACAAAACACACAGATGACATATATGACAGTGGACATTCCAGCTGGAGACAGATAGTGAGAACCGTTCGTTAGTTTTTAATCTATCGGTATTATTTCCGTTAGATTATAAACTGTCTGGGTTAGGTTAGAGTGTACGACTTAACGCCGACAGACTGAACGCCGACAAGACTTTACTTCGATGGGACTCTTCGCCCACAGGACACTTCGCCGACAGGACACTTCGCCGACAGGACTCTTCGCCGTAAGGGCTCATCAGGGACGCAACTTATCTCCGATAATCAGTTGTACACTCAGCTTAACAATCAGTTGTTAGTTTTAATTTAAACTGGCATCGAGTTTTTGTTTTGGTAACTGAATTTACCAACAATAGAGGGGACCTGGCGCTCGGCGGCCGCTGCCGCGGCACGCTCGCTTCGCTCGCTCGCCTTCGCGCGTTAATGGTCACTGTTCTAACCTAGCCTAACCCAAAAACAACTGATTGTTAAGCTGAGTGTACGACTGATTATCGGAGATAAGTTGCGTCCCTGATGAGCCCTTACGGCGAAGAGTCCTGTCGGCGAAGTGTCCTGTCGGCGAAGAGTCCCATCGAAGTAATGTCTTGTCGGCGTTCAGTCTGTTGGCGTAATGTCTGTCGGCGTTAAATCGTACACTGGTTAGGTTAGGTTACAATTGTGACTGCCAGGAGGACACGGCGTGGCATACGCTGGCAGAGTGTGCTGCATGGGAGGAGCCACGCCGTGCCCTCATCTCAGGAGTAGGCAGAGACCTGTCGCTGCAGGGCGTGGTCTAGTCGATGGTCAGCAGCGAGGAGTCCTGGGACGCAGTGGTATCCTTCTGCAAAACAGTCGTGACGCAGAAAGAGGCTGCGGAAAGGGAGCGGCAGATCTCTTCCATACACCCGGCCCGCAGCACTGAGTGTCAGCAGAGGGCAGATAATGCTCTCTTCCGGCCCCCTAAATGGGTCCAGGGATGGTGAACTTAGGGACGTCGGCCCCTATCATACTGGACCCGAGGTGGTGGCACGTAGTGTTCCACGCGCGCCCCTTTCAGACAACATGGGGGGGGGGGGGGGTGTCATACACCTCACCCCCACCCAGACTCGAGGTAGCCTGTAGTTGTAGGCGGGGATCGGAAGTCGCACTAGGTCCCAAGATCCCCGGTGCAAGTGTGGGAAGGGAACACTGAGGTGGTTTTTAGTCAGTAAGAGTCTGACAAACTGCGCGTGAGCCGAGCGAGCATAGCGCTACTTCCAAGTTACTCGCAACTGGGTAGGCTATTTAGTATTAGCGCAAGGAGCATTACGTTGAAAGCAAGCTTGATAGCAGTTCACAATTTTTCGGTTTCCCATGGATACATTATAAAGTATCGAAAAATAATCCGTTAAATTGTAAATGGTTTGTTGCAGTTCACAACTTTTCGACAGTTGACAAATATACGTTATATTAAAAATTATGTGGATTAGTATCATTAACCAGGGAGAAAACAGAGGGATACTTTAGCATGGAATGAAAGCCAACGACCACGTGACCGCGTATCTTCTTAAGAAAGTGTGATCCCAAAATAATATTTTCGATTTCCCATCCCAACTGCCCGTTTATTATGAGTAGTATGTATCGTAAAATTTTATTGTGCCAATTTATTTACAGACATTTTCTATCCACGTTGATTTAGTAATAAAAGAAAACGTAACATTTATAGTATATCAGATGCTAGTATCGTTTCGTATAGGATTTGATAAGATAATAATATTTTAAAAAAAGACCATGGCAACATATTTTTCGATTTGTATTTGGAGGCTCGAATTAGGCAATACGCACAAAATCATAGCTTTGGCTGGTACCTAATTATGTCAAAGTTGAAGTAGACATCAAAATAAAAAAATATGATTCCCAGGTCAGGTAAGGTTTAATTGAATTACAAGCCGTGAGCAGTGTGCACGTTGGGATTTCCTATAGGCAAAAATTACTAACTTCATTACAAAGTTCCACCCCCCATTTTAGCCATTTATGAGGTTTTCCTAAAAAAATAAAAAAAATAAGTCTGTGTGTGAGATAAGGTAATCACAGAAAGTAAAATCAATGTCATACAAACAATAAATTATACAATTATAATAGCAAACAGTTTTTGATTTTGTCTAGACTGTAGATTGTTCTATGGAGCTTCACCAGCATGTTTCCAAGCATTCTTATCTTGGATATAATCCTCTAATTTGTAATATGCTTGTTTACAAAGTGTACTTTTATTAAGTGTTTTAAATTTTCTTTCATTTAATTCCAATATATTCCAAGGTATTTTGTTGTAACATTTAACACAGTACCCCTTTATATGGGACCTTAACATAACTGGTGAAACGTAGACACCTTCGGGGAATACGGCCGTGATATTTATTTTAGTATTATGTTACTTATATACTACCACACAGATATTATTAAATATCTACAGAGTTAAACATAAATTTAGGTACGTGGAAGTTATAATTTAGAAAATAATGAGATCCTTCGGGACACAGACAGTAGCTATGTCAACTAACTCATGTGTAACAAAATAATTAACCTAAGAAATTCAGACTGAAATGTTTATTTACAGTTGTTTTAGGGTTCCGTAGCTCAACAGGTAAAAACGGAACCCGTATAGAATCACTCGTGTTTCTGTCTGTATGTCTGTCCGTCTGTCACAGCCAATTTGCTTCGAATCTACTTGACCGATTAAGTTGAAATGTGGAATACATATGAATTACTGTTACACAAATACGGACATGTAACGTAAATAAATGAATTATGAATATGGGGGCCACTTTTGTGGGGCGAAAAATAATTTAAAAAAAAGTTTTGCAAACTGTATCATGTGACTTATCAAATGTTAGGCTTGTTGTAAGGTTTTCAGATATATGATTTTTATAATCTAGTTTGAGTACTAGAATAGTCGGAAATCGCAAAAACCTGTTCGCATACATATTGTGGTAAATGAGACTTTAACTTACTTTATAGGGTACCGTACCTCAAAAGGAAATAACGGAACCCATATAGGATCACTTCGTTGTCCGCCCGTCCGTCCGTCTGTCTGTCTATTAGTGAAGACCCTTTTTGTCAGGAACGCGTGGAGGTATCAAGTTAAAATTAATTTCAAATACGGTAGGTCTACGGTTCCTTGGAGGTCAAAAAAAATCAAACTTCTAAGTCAACGCATAAATACACACATAATTATATGATACTCGCAATTAATCAAAACCTTTAGGGTACTCCCCGTTGCCTAGAATTATAAAATTTGGCAAAAAGCAAAGTCTTAAAGCTCAAGAAGAAAATAGTGCTTTACTTAAAGATTACAGGATAACCCATAAAAATTCTATGGTCTTAAAATAACATGGTAGATCTCTCAATATTGTGTGTACAAATTTACATTTGCAGTTGGAATGTATGAGGGAACATGTTTTTCAACTATAATGTTAAGTTTGTTCCTGGGATAAATTTACCCCAACTACGGAAACCTTTATTGTGCGAGGTCCGATACGCACTTGGCTGGTATTTTTTTGAAAGTCCGGCTGATTTAGAAGTTTTCCCGTTTGAGCACCTACTTTTTGAGCACCAAAGTTTTCGAATTTTAGTAAGTCTTATTGAATGAGAAGAGAGATTTACACCGATATTCTATGTCCTATCCATCAAAACTTCCTCGACTCAGGACACCTTTTAAACGGCCTCAGGCATGTCCCAAATTGGATTCTTAAGACAAATAACACCAGTGAAACTAAACGCAAGATCGACATTCATCATCTACACATGACACAAATAATCAGCCTATAAGGTTATCACAGCTGCTGGGACACAGGCCTCCTCTCTGTGAGTGGGATGGGCCGTAATCCACCACGCGGGCCACCCAGATGTCACCTGTCTTCGAATTTTTGGTTCTAGGACGTGCCGGTTTTCTCACGATGTTTTCCTTCACCGTTTTGAGAGCAGTGGTGATGAAATAATTTACACAAAGTAAAGCGCATGTCTGGGTTCGAACCTATGATCTACAAATTCGCAAGTTGCGGCTGTTACCGCTAGACCACCACTGCTCTATCATCTAAACAGCGTTCAAATTATTTAAAGTGTCAATATTAAAATATTATAAGCACTGACTGATATCGAACGTGATATAGATGTGCTGGGGAGCACATTTATATCACGGGCAGCACATCTATAGAACTTATTACTTCTACTTAAGGCTGAGATTTCTTGAAAATGGTCAAAAAGGTGGTTTTTTAAGGGTCAAATAGTCGCCGTTGACCTTGGTCATACAAATGCGTGTCGCGCTCACGCCGCGCCACCATTCATTTTCATATGGAATATTTATTTTTAGTAACGAAAATATGAATATTTGAATGCAATCACAGATAGAATTATAGATAATAAACCAGTATATTCATACAAAAAAAAGCATGAAAATATCTTAAGTAATTTGAAAGTATTATCGTTTTTTATGCTTTGAGTAGACATTAGTTCCTAAATTTATTTCATATACTCGTAGTATTTTAGAACAATACTTAAATATTCACATATAGAATTGATATTTATGCGTTTTAGTTTAACATACATATTTTGCTTATCACACTTGCATAAATATGAAGGCGTAATAACAGATTTAAAACTCACTAAAATCTGCGCCTTAAAGCAGCCGCAAACCGTAAATATTTTTTAACGAAATCAGTACCATGGTATTTTAAATCTTTTGTGCATACGGTGATGCAACTCAAAACGTAATTAAACATAATTTAATACATCAAAAAAATCTTCAAACAACTCTTAATTATTTTTAAAAGCAGTTTATCCCTTCGTTAACAGTTATAATTAAAAGTATACCATAAAATTGCAATTGCCAAACTGCATCCGGTGATGGATAAATTTTTATTAATTAGTAGTTATTATCTAATTTTATACGATTTTATTTGCATTTTTACGCCATACGTTGTGTCATCGCGCATCTCTTTCTTTTGTATGCAATCTGACAGTGACAGCGGTTTACCTGTTGTCAGCCTCTTAACTTACTACTTGATCGAATTGATCTCGGTCTCTTGATCGGCCGAATGTTCGGCCATTTCCTGACTACCGCTGACTATGACTGACTACGGCGAAAGAAAAAAAAATACGACTGTCAAAGAGATAATTTAAAGTCAAAAACGTAACTTGAAGTCGGGTAAGGATTCGAAGTCAAATAAGGAAACTATGGAAATCAAGAAACAGACGAACATTCTTTCGAGACTCCCTATTTTTATGTTAATTTGCATGAATATTCTGAAACAGTCACACATGCAAGCAAAATTAAACTTTAGTATATGATTTATTGGATCTTTTTCTTTCCAAGTTGAAGACAGTTACGTAATTGTAATATTTTGCCTCAATACATTTTTTATTGGAAAATCATGTCCTTTTTTAAGGATAATTATTAAAAAAAAACAAGATTGTTCAGTTTTTATGTCGAAAATAAATATTAACAACAAGAAAATATAGTTTATTATCCCGACACAAGATATTTTTTCTCTAGATTATTATTATTACTTTAGTTATAAATGAAATAAGAATTGAGACTTACGCCATTTAGTTTCGTGCTCGAACACGATCAAAGAGCGCACGCGATATTCAACTTTATTACTGATGTATTACCGTTTAGCAAATAACGGAGTGGCGCGGAGGGAGGAGCGGAGCTTGCGTTTGAAATTTGATTGAGACTACCTGCTCTTAAGTCTCAAGTTTGAGTGAATCTTGAGGTTTTCGAATGACGTACCTCCGATAAGCCTAGTCAATTTCGGTATTTTTTGTTAAGTTTGAATGCATTTTCGATTCAAAACCTATATTTATTATTCTTTTTACCTATTATGGTATAGTAATTTTGTTCTAGGTGCATCGTCTTCACATATAATCATATTATTAATGTACTCAAACAAAATATTGTAAAACATTTTTAAAAGAGTGACGGTGGAGAGTCTTGCCCATTCTTCTCCATACGAAACTACCTTTTGGAAGGGGTAACTAGAATCAATTCAATTTTTTTGTAAATTTTGACGTTCCAAAAGTGTCTCTTATGTGCCTATTTGAAATAAATGGTTTGACTTTGACTTTTGACTTTGAAAACTTGGATCGAATCCTAGTAGAGGCCGATCGAGGCCTAGAGACAGTTACTCGGATTTTGATGCGGCTTGAACATGTAGAACTACAAAACATTAATATATAACTGAAGCGATGCCGAGGCACTCAAGTAGTCTAAACTAATATTATAAACAGAATTATTCGATTTTTTGTATGTTTATTTATTACGCTTTAACGCTAAAACAGCTTTACGGACTTGGATAAAATTTGGCTTAAAGGTAGACCATGACCTGGGTTAAGACATAATATAATCCGGGGATCACGGAAGTAATACTAGCTCCCAAGATCCCCGGTGCAAGTGTGGGAAGGGAACACCGGGGTTGTTTTTAGTCAGTAAGAGTCTGACAGACCCCTCCGCCCACCCCAGGGCGGAGGACAGCCATGAGGATTTTCCACCCGGCAAAAAAAAAGGACATAATATAATACTTTTAATCCCGATATTCCCACGGGACTTATGCGGGTGAAACCGCTGGTTGCAGCTAGTGCTTAATATAATAAACTAATTAACAGAAACACTCAGGTCGGAGTCATAAAATATAGTTTTGATTGACGATAACTACGGGTTAAGTTAATATTCCAACTCATAAATAACTTAGGCGTGTGTGCGGTTCTCGTGTGGATTAATAATAATGATTTATTGGGTTATACTACCTAGCTATGGACTTATGCTATCGCTTGCTTGATTTTATGAAGTGAAAAATATAACCGTCCTTATGAGCTCGCCGTAGTCGGATAAAAATAACCTATGAAAAGGATTTTTTTTTTTGAGCTATAGTTTCTGGGTGTTTCCAGCTGCACGCGTCTGGATAACCATCCAAGACATACCTTCCGTGTCTCGGAAAACACCTTAAGCCGTTGGTCCCGGTTGTCATTCGGTGTAGTCCGCGCGCAAGTGCTAGTCACCGCCTGAGGTATGTGAGCAGTGAGACGGGTGACGTAGACAAAGGCCAAGCTAACTCAGTCTGCCAATCTTGTCAATCGCGCCCTCCCTCCCCGTCTCATCGCTCACATACCTCAGGCTGACTAGCACCGAAAGTCTGACAACTGTCAACCAGTCTTACCAAGGGGTATCGCGTTACAAGGTCACTGGGTTATGGAGGTCTAGGCAGTCGCTCCATGTGAAATAGTGGTATTCAGCTTCATCCGGTTAGACTGGGAGCCGACCCCAACATGGTTGGTATGTGGGAGAGTTAGCAAAATACCTAATATTACAAAAATATTGCACTTTACATATAGAAGACCTCGTAATTACTTTATCAGTTTTTTAGGGTTCCGTACCTCAAAAGGAAAAAAACGGAACCCTTATAGGATCACTTCGTTGTCCGTCTGTTTGTCTGTCTGTCTGTTTGTCTGTCTGTCTGTCTGTCAGTCTGTCAAGACCATTTTTCTCAAGAACGCGTGGAGGTATCAAGTTGAAATTAATATTAAATACGTAAGTTTATGGTCCCTTGAAGGTCTAAAAAAATTAAGCTTCCAAATCAACGCAATAAAAAGATACGGCGATATAAGCGACATTATTGCGACATATTTCGATACTCGCCAATAAATCAAAACCTATAGGGTACTTCCCGTTGACCTAGAATCATGAAATTTGGCAACAAGCAAGGTCTTACAGCACAAATAAAGGAAAAAGTCCGAAAATTGTAAATTAGTAGTTTTATCACATAAAAAAAGTGACTATCTCGCACATAAATCAAAACCTATAGGGTACTGCCCGTTGACCTAGAATCATTAAATTTGGGCAGAAGCAAGGTCTCACAGCACAAGTAAAGGAAAAAGTCCGAAAATTGTTAATTTGTAGTTTTATCACATTAAAAAAACATTTTTTGCGATTACAAACTTAAATTTACAGTTGGAAAATTGACCGTGGAGTATATATGTATAACTAACTCTGTTCGTAAAATCCTATTGAATTACCATTACTGAAATAATCATTCAGTAGGATTTTATGAACTTAGAGAGTTGTAATGCTGATTCTAATGATTCTAATTATGTAAAGCCATATTTGTTACGGCCGCGAACTTACCTGTAAGTTGCAAAAAACGTAATAAAATTTGAATTTCGCGGGCTACCTTAGCGCATCCCCCTTAAATTATAAAATTTACAGGTACACTTTGGAAAACAACTTGTAGTAATTTGAAACTTCAATAAGGTTGAAAGTATCTCACTGTCACATAGACAAATATACTTTGTTGTTTTATAAAGTAAATGTGACATTCAACCTTAGGTAATAAACTTGTCCATCTATCTCTTTTATTTTCAGATCTTAATATTTTATGAACCGCAAAAGGAATATCGTGTTGCTAATTAATTAATTTGAAACCTTTCTTGTTAATTAAAAAGCCCTCCAGAAAATAATTAATAACTTAAACATTCAGAAGCTGTTCATTAGATTTATACTATTTAGCGCTTCAATTTTAATTTAAGGATATACTTACTTAAGTTTTTATTAAATTATATGATTTAAAAATTAACGACTAATAGAGAAGTATGGAAGAAAGGGACATAGAAAGAAAGAAAGAAAGAAAAAGCATTTATTGGGACTCGCACAGATCACAAATTAAACTAAAACACACTCATAGAAACATAAAGAACAAAAATAAAACAAACTAAAAAAAAATAAAAACAGTAAGTCCTGTACGAGGCCAAAAGGTCCCTATCTCAGCATGATGCTGCGGCACTTCAAAATAAAAAAAAACATGTTGCGCCGACCCCAAATCAATAGGGATAAGGGCAGGAGAATGATGATGATGAATATGATTTAAAAATTAAACAGCTCAAATAGGTTGGTTTAAACTGACTTTCGTGAAATTAATCAAATTAAAATAAAAACTCCTTGATTCATAATGAATTTATCCAGATTGAAATATTATTGATTTTTTCTACAGGCTAGCTACAGGTATACGAACAATCTCGTAAAAATTTTAAAAAAGTGTCTCCGTTACATATCCCTTGAGTTTACATATAATATGAAAATAAAATGAGGCAAGAATTAAATATTATTCAGAATAATATCTCGTATGTGTTAACAGCCATCGAACCGAGACAAGTAACAACTATCTCATCTGCCTAGCCTTTTCCCAACTATGTTGGGGTCGGCTTCCAGTCCAACCGGATGCAGCTGAATACCAGTATTTTACATGGAGCGACTGCCTATCTGACCTCCACAACCCAGTTACTGGGTAACACGATATCCCTTGGTAAGACTGGTTGTCAGACTTTTGGGCTTCTGACGACCCGTAACAACTGTCAAAGATCTACAAATGACAGCCGGGACCAACGGCTTAACGTGCTTTCCGAGGCACGGAGAAATCTTGGTATGAAAAGATGGCCACCCATCCACGGACCAACCGCGGCAATCGTAGCTTAACCTGATCGATCGACCCGTGTGGCAATTATTATTTAGCCACAAGCTCCTAACAACTATCTATCTACTTAAATACACACAATATGCATAAGCTTACGCCTTCTTTCCACTGGGGTAGGCAGAAACTATAGAAGGCCACCTGCTATGGTCCTTACATACTTACTCCTTTTGATTAATGTATATAACTCTGGTCATACACACATGATGGTTGTGATTACGCACCCTGCATTTATGAAGAATATGACCAAATTAGGTCACTATTATTGTCCGTCTAGGGCATCCTCCCTCGGCGTTTCCACTCACATCTGCCTTGTTACCTTTTGTTAGTCGCGTTTCATTCATGGTCTCAACATGACCAAACCATCTCAGCATACTCTTTTGATATTTATCTACATTACATACTTATTATGGTTACGGAAGCATGGCCTCAAAAGGAAAGACGGACCCTTGTAGGATCACTCGTGTGTCTGTCTGTCCGTCTGTCACAGCAGATTTGCTCCGAATATACTGGACCGATGAAGTTGAAATTTGGTACATGAATGAATTTCTATGTGCCACACACGGACGTTTAACGTAAATAAATGAATATTGAATATGAGATTTTGTGTACTACACGGGTGTCATATCAAATAAAAGAGCTTGTTGTAAGGTATTCAGATTTTTTTTTTTATAATTTTAGAATAAGTACTTTTAAAATTATTTAAGATTTACTATTCTCCCCCCATACCTCCAAAAATACTGAGCTTAAAATCTTGAAAAAATTTTGAATATGGTTTCAGATAATAGACAATACTTTAACGGTCATATTCATAAAAAACTAAAATAGGTGGATTGGTGATTTATCACTTAAAAAAAAATAAGACAAACAAACTTTGGCAGTATTTTAACTAAAATAGGTTTATAAGACGTTTATGAATAAGAGCCATATATTACAGGAAAACCTATAAGAAGTCTATGGTCTTAAAATACCATGGTAAATCTCTCAATATTGTGCGTACAAACTTACTTTTGCAATGTATGAGGGAACATGTTTTTTAACTACAACGTTAAGTATGTTCTTAGGAGTAATTAATCCCCACTATGGAACCCTTCATTGTGCGTGGTCCGACACGCACTTGGCCGGTTTTATACATCTGGTAATACACGCACGGTTGCGATTACTACGACCTGACATTTCTGAAGAACATTACCAATCAGTTTACTATTATGTCCTTCTAGGGCGTCCTCTCCCAGCGTTTCCACTAATATCTGCCTTGTATCGCTTGTGTTGCCACAAATACCTTTTGTTAGTCGCCTTTCATTCATTCTCTCAACATGAACAAACCACCTAAGGGCGCGTACCGAATTGCTCTGTAATCGATTTGAGGGCGCTTAAACCCGTTCCTTATTAGCGCGAGCGCGAAAACGATGTCGCGTGAAACGTCATAGATGACGTCTTGACATGGGCCATCTTGCGATAACGCCGACCATGCCCTACTAAATTAATATCACCGTGAGCGCTGTCAAAAATGACAGTTGCGTTGTTTTGTTTTGAGTCGCATCATATTCAATCAATTTGTACATTTTTGACATTTCCATCATCGTTATCGCTTATAAAATATCAACTTTTCTAGGTCCACAGGACATTTAATAACTAAGGGAGTAGGGCAAAACCAGCTCTAAAAAACATTTGCTTGCATTTAACTCCTTCTCGAAAAATCCTAGGTACCAATCAATCAAGGTATGTTGGGGTCGGCTTCCAGTCTAATCGGATGCAGCTCAATACCAGTATTTTACATGGAGCGACTGCCTATTTACCTATAAGAGTCGCATCATATTATTATGTCTAATTAGCGTGGCGTGGCGTGGCGATGCCTGGAAAAGGCCGCTAAGTTGTAAGCACCTACATAACAGTACTCGTATAAATAACAGCAAAATGTACACTTAGTTTGCAAATAAATCTTTGACTTTGACTTTGACGAAATTGTGTTTCTGGCTACAATCACCATCTAACCTAAGAGGAAGATGTGTACAAATGTGTGTGTGTGGTGTTCAAACAAAGCAATACTGTAATCCAACCGTGAGCGCGTTCACGAGCGTTCCGAATTGTTGACAGCTGGCAGCTGTCATAATCGTGTTATCTATCTCGGAACGGAAATTATTGATGTGAGCGCTGTCAGCGAATGCAGCCTTAGCATACTCTTTTACTATTTATCTACATACTTTTTAGGGTACCGTACCCAAAGGGTAAAACGGGTACCCTATTACTAAGGCTCCACCGTCTGTCTGTCTGTCTGTCCGTCTGTCACCAGGCTGTATCTCATGAACCGTGATAGTTAGACAGTTGAAATTTTCACAGATGATGTATTTCTGTTGCTGCTATAACAACTAATACAAAAAAAAAACAGAATAACATAAATATTTAAGTAGGTTCCCATACAAAAAACGTGATCTTTTTGCTCGTTTTTGCTCGATATTGATAACGGCAACAGGTAGACGCTTGAAATATTCACAGAATATTTAGTTATATATTCACTTTAAAAATAAATAAGTAAATTAAAATAAAACAAATATTTAAGGGGGGCTCCCATTCAACAAACGTGATTTTTTTGCCATTTTTATAGATAATGGTACGGAACCCTTCGTGCGCGAGTCTGACTCACACTTAGCCGGTTTTATTACTTTTGCAAATCCCAATTCGTCCCATAATCCTTTACAAAACTTGTAAAGTAACTACATCCTCCCTCCATTCAAATCACAGTGAAACTCACTGCAAACTATTGTACAGTCATCCGAAAGATTCTTGCGCTCCAACAGCTCGGAAATCTTTAAAGAAAATTTCACAGTTCGCTCGACCATTCCACTCACTTGCTTAGTTAGATTTTGAACAGATTCTCTTACAAGTTCAGGTGTAACCAACCGTTTGATTTTCGCTTCACAGATCTATGAAAGGTCCAACCAAGTTTTCTTGGCAGTTTGTCGCTGTGGATTTCCTTCACAAATTTGAATTGAATATCATATTTTGATAGTAAAGGATTTTATATTAAATAATACTTATGACCTTTGCCTTTTAAATGTGGATAATATTAATATTTAACTTTTTTGAACAGCCTCAATGATGTACCTAAAGATTCATTTGTCGCAACAAAAAATATAATCGTTTTTATTACAAAATTGACCTTTCATATCGTAGTAAGACAGTATTATGTTATGTTTGTAGATGTTTTGTGTGTAATATGTTATTATGTCTAGAGATGTCGCAATCGCTTTCAAAGCGTTTCGTATTTCTAAACTTTCAACGACTTATTGATTGATCCGCACGAATTTACTTGCCCGAAACGGGCGAATCGACACATATCGACCACTACAGAAATACGTGTTACATAATTGTCACATTTTGAATTTTATGCAATAATGTTATGAAAAAAGTACACTAGAAACTACATTGAACAATTATTTTTGTAAAAGTTTATATTTTATTCAGCAAATGTTTATGAGCACTTTATGGGCCCTGTCGTAACGGCCTTGACTTACAAGTAGTAGGCCGTGGGTTCGAACCTAGACAGGCGCTTTACTTTGTGTAAAGTATTTTCATCACCACTGCTCTCAAAACGGTGAAGTAAAACATCGTGAGGAAACCGGCATGTGCTAGAACTAACAATTCGAAGACATGTGACATCTACCAACCCACACTGGGCCCGCGTGATGGATTATGGCCCACTCCCTCTTACAGAGAGGCCTGTGTCCCAGCAGTGGGAACATTATATGGGAACATTATGTTATGTTATGTTGTTTATGAGTAAAATAAAATATTTTGTTTGCCAATGGTCTAATACGTATTTCTGGAGTTGTCAATTCTCCCGTTCCGGGCGAGTAAATTCGTGTGAATCGACCAATAAGCCGTTTCAACTGGATTGACATAAGCTATTCGGTGTGTCAGCTCTGTACATTTTTGACATTTCCATCATCGTTATCGCTAAAATGTCACCTTTTCTAGGTACACAGCACATTAATTAATAACTAAGGGAAACCCAGTTCTAAAAACATGTGCTTGCATTTAACTCCTTCACGAAAAATCCGAGGTACCAATCAATCAAGCTATGTTGAGGTCAGCTTCCAGTCTGCCTATCTGACCTGACTACCCAGTTACTGGGTAACACGATAGCCTTTGGTAAGACTGGTTTTCAGAGTTTTAGGCTTCTGACTACGTGTAACGAATGTCAAAGATCTACGAATGCAGAGACCAACGGCTAAACGTGCTTTCTGACGCACGAAAGGTTCTCGACATATAATGGATGGTCAACCATCCACGAACCGACCGCAACATGCGTAGCTTAACCTTCAACATACGCGTGTGGCTGTTAATATTACCTATATTTACCCACGAGCCCCTCCGTAACTCCTAACCAACCATATTAAAATCTTCTAACCCGGAACGAAATACCACTTCACCGTCTTCCGTTATCTCGAACCACAATCCACCAGTCTATAGCGGAATGCTTCCAAGGAAAGATCCCATTGACAACAATAGTTTGGGAAAAGGTTTCCTTATCTGAATGGAATTCCGGTATTCAATGGGGATTCAATCATAAGTTTGGTGAATCGGGAGAGGTGATACTCGTAGATCCGGTTTGTTGAGTTGAGAGGTTTTTGTTTGAACAATTTTAATGAGAATAAGTACATAACTGTAGGCCGTATATCAGTGATCACAAAACCAGTATAAAGCTGGTTTCTTATTCTATTGAAACTCTGTACTAAGTGTAAGTGATCTACCATTTTATTTCATGGCAATTTTACAAGTGCAAAATCTCATTTATTTTTATAAATTCAAATTTAATCTAACTAACCTGATCCCAACAACTTTGGAATCGGCTTAAAGTCTTAAGGCCTAACCGGATGCAGCTGAATACCAGTATTTTACATGGAGGGACTACCTTTTTGACCTCCACAACCCAGTTTCTGGGAAAGACGATACTCCTTGGTAATATTGGTTGTCGAACTTTTGGGCTTCGGACTACCCGAAACTATTGTCAAAGAACTATGAATGACAGCCAGGACCAACGGCTTACGTGGCTTTCGAGACACATATATTTCTCTCTCATATATATCTCTCACTGATGAGAGACAAGATTCAACGATATCATAAGCTGTAAGAACTTCGAATTCTAAGCTCTAATTTAATGTTAGAAAAATGCGAAAGTAACTCTGCTTGTCTGTTACATTTTCACTCCCAAACCACTAAACCAGTTGTTGTGAAAGACAGATAGGCAACCTTGTACCTGGAGAAAGCAATAGGCTAGTTTTCTTCTAGGATATTTGGATTAAAAACTTTTTACAAATAAAAAACAACCGACTTCCAAAATAAACACTACAAAGTGAAGAATTACTTTAACTTTGGTAGTCGGTGTCTTTGGATCTGTATTTTACCACCAACTGCCGAAATTTTAATTATTTATCACTTGTTAGTGGGTCAATTAATAATTTATCTAAGTAACAATAGCCTAATGTCTAATGTCTCATCACTTTTTATAAAATATTGCTTTTCCCGGTGCAGGGGCGTTAATTGTTTCTCCTGGTAAGAACCAAGAGAACTGCAACTGATAGTGACTTCACCATATGCATGAGGAGCATAAATTACTTAGCAACCATATTGATATGATGGTACTTCCGAGTGCAAATGCGTGAGTATATAAAAATTACTCAAAATCGCTATAGGTGTGCCTAAAAAAATTTAGGATTTCCCTCGATTTCCATGGGATCTTCAGATTCTGACAACAAGTTCTAGATAAAAATAAAATAATTCCAACTGATTTCAGTCACGGTGGCCAATCTCAACGGAGATTAGCCAGGCACGCCGGAGATATTATAGTGCACATGTGTGTGCACATACACAGGTAGGTACACTCTCTATTCCTTTACTCTAAAAGTCCGATGGGATGGTAATCCGACACAACCGGGAAGAGATCAGGAGCTTTATGTGCTTTCCGAGTCACGGGCGTATCACTCCAGGAACTTCCCAACTCCCGCTGCTACTGAGAAATTCCCAATGAAAAAACCCAATAATACACACATCCCGACCTAGAAATCGTACCCAAGACTCCACGCTCTGCAGTTGCGCTTGCGACTTCGAGATCAAACTTTCTCCACCAACTAACTCGTTTCGATAAAAGAAAATACTCGTAGAAGATTTCAAAGTATTCGTTTCTAAAAAAAGCCACGTTTTTTCAGCGGTAATAGAGTAATCACATCACACTATAGTATTATGTTTGTTACTTCTTCATGCTCAAATGGCGGGACCAATTTTAATAAAAATTTGTATGGAGGTAGCTCACACCCTGGATTAAGACATAGGCTACTTTTTATCCCGATATTCCCACGGGATCGAGACTGACGCGGGTGAATCCGCGGGGCGCAGCTAGTAGAATATAAACTACACAAAAAATTAATGGAGGAACGAAAGATTTTTGTGATGAATGTAAAAACATATTTTTGAAATACTTTTAAAGCATCCGGATCGAAGATAAAAAAAAAATCATCTATTTCCCTTTATTATCCTATTTAAGAAAAATTCACCCTATATAACCAACACACCAAACACAAAACACACAGTTTTTCTCAAGAAAATCCTGGAATCCTCAACTAATAATGGAATAAAAGCTAGATTAAAACCCTTTAACAGTAGCAAGGAGTACTAAGAAATAGGAATAAAGAGATTTGAAAGTGCCCCGTTTTATAGCAGTCTGATTATAGACTGCAGTACCTAATGAGAAATACAGCTATGAGACAATTACATAGATGTTGATGTACTAGATAAGGTTGGTTAATTAAAATTTGATATTACAACTGCTACGGTAATCTTTTTAAACTCAACAGATCAAATAAAAAACCGGCCAGTTGCGAGTCGGACTCGCGCACGAAGAGTTCCGTACCATTATGAATAAAAACGGCAAAATAATCACGTTTGTTGTATGGGAGCCCCCCTTAAATATTTGTTTTATTTTAATTTAATTATATATGTTTAAATTGAATATATAACTAAATATTTTGTGAATATTTCAAGCGTCTACCTGTTGCCGTTATCAATATCGATCAAAAACAAGCAAAAAAAATCACGTTTGTTGTATTGGAGCCCCCGTAAATATTTATTTTATTCTGTTTTTTAGTACCTATTTGTAGTAATAGCGGCAACAGAAATCATCATCTGTGAAAATTTCAACTTCATGACATACAGCCTGGTGACAGACAGACAGACAGACAGACTGAGAGACAGACAGACGGCGGAGCCTTAGTAATAGAGTTCCCGTTTTACCCTTTGGGTATGGACCCTAAAAATAGAATGATTTGTTTGCAAACCCTAAATTCTAATTTATAACATTGTATTTCATTAGACATTTGAGGTTTTTTTCGTAAACCTCGGGAATGCAATTTTGGCCATTTTTATTTTATTACATTTTTGGAAAGAAAACCTCGCAACGCACGCCCTAGTTTCACACAAAAAAAGTTAAGTAATCTGTAACGCCATCTATGCCGAGTTTGAAAAACTCGCAAACGAACATACGAGGTTTTCAATTTACCAGCACTTAGAATTTTTTGAATAATAATTATGTTTAGGGCTTTTTTGATGATTATTTGCCATACATTTTTAAGTTAAGTAAGGCAACGAAATAAAACGGATTAAAAGAAGTATATCAATTTTTATCTATAACGTATCATTGATAAACTTGTAACCGCTACCAGCAAACCATGTGATTTTTTAAGAACAGCTCTCAAGTAGCATTTTACGCTTTTACGATACTAAAATGAAATAAATATCTTATGTAACAGAAAATGTATCCAAATTGCAAAATAAAAGACACATATTTGAAGAAACTGTGGTAATAAAATTTTACAGCACGCAGTTTTTTCTTCCTCCTGAAAAGTTACTTATTTTACACTTACGATGTTTTCACTCTAAGGTGACGTGGTAGCTGATAATACTTAATTTACTATTATAGGGATAACAAGCATTTTTTTTTTTTTTTCCTTTAGAAAGTATCACAATTGGTGATACTTTATTCACATTACAATCTAGCCTATTAGCTAATATGTAATTTAAATATAACTTAAACTGCTAAGTAACTATAAAATTAAGAAATCGTCCAATAACGTCTTTTTTATTCACTATAGGTTAAGGGGAAGACACTTGATTCACGTGTTCTTTATAAAAGTCAGCACTTGCACTACAGTTTAAGTTCACTTAAATTATAATATAAATAAATGTTATTAGTTTATAAGAACTTGTTTTTGTACCAAGGGTAGAGGAAATAAAGGGATGGAATGACGGTTATTTTTATTTTAGTTAGTATTCGTTGTGTCTATATCTGTCAAACATAACGAACAGCGTCTTTGGTTTAGTTCTTAGCTCTTAGTTCTACTAAACTGCACCACCTATAGTACATCTTTAATATAGTAAATAAGCGACTGTCAATCATTGTTAAAATCTAAATAAAATGACTCAGTTACTTTGTTTACAAACAGCTTCGGAGAAGACTCTAACGTGGAGGAAACACATTGTAAATTTTTTCCCAATCGGAACCAAACTTTTTAAGAATAAAATTTGGGAGATCGGTACCAAAATTTTCCGAGAGTCTTGCGGAAGAAATTTGCACCCTCCCGGGATTGTCCTATGATATAATAAATGGGGAAGCTTGACATAATTTCCGTGAAATTTTCAAAGTATTTTGTTGAAAGAGATTGAATTTGTCAACGATTTCATTTGTGAATTGAGTCGTGACATTTCCTCATTTTCAAGGTATCAAAAGGTGAGATTCGTAAGGGAATTCACTGGGGTGGTTAAATATTGTTTTCAAAGATCTTATTGACAGTTAATTGTTTGAAATTTGAAGTATTTTCGAATCCGGAAATGATATTTTGTGAGTAAAGCATTTAAACAAAGGGGTCGATGGCAATGAGCCACGTGGACAAAGACACGAGTCAAAGATAATTCGCTCGTTACAACTCGTAGAAGTGTGTGATTTCCATAAGAACCCGATGATATTATATTAAATGAACAACGACCACAGAGTGACAGGACAGCGCAAAATAGGACAGACAACAGCACAGATATTCACAACCATTAAACAGGGTGCCGATGCCAAAACAACACACATGTTCGGTTATCTGATTTACCTTGCCCCCGACTACAAATAGCTGTTGAAAGAATACCGTTCGTGTATTTGATTTAAACGATCAAAATTATGGGGGTTTTGGATTTCTGAACAGCCTTTAAAGGCTTCGATAACATTGATTTGTTTTCAATTCGGCACTGATGCGTATTGTATGGTTGTGAATAGATATGCCTAACAATTTCCGAAAAACAAAAACACTACCTACCGTCGGCAAAAATTAACGATTTTCACAAGCAGTACGACTACAATTTATAAATATTAAGTCTGGTTTATTATGCTAACTAACGTTGAAATACTAGAATTCTCATCAAAATGCCACCGAAATTTATATATTAGCTACTGCCCGCGGCTTTGCCCGCGTGGATGTCGGAAATTATCCCATTATAATTATTATCACAGGATAAAAGTATCCTCAAAATCAAAATATTTTATTTCACATAAACCTGCATATGCACTTATGAAACGTCAGAAGCTAGGTGCACGGTTCCAATTGCTCGTTTCCTATGGAGAAGAGCCATCAAGAAACTCCACGGTTACTCTTTTAAAAAGAAGTGGGCTTTTACAATGTTTTCAAGTTACAGAGTTAATAGCTATGGGAGGACAGTGTAGGCCCGTCAACAAGTATTTAACAAAATAGATAATGGTTTACAATGCTACAGTCTATTAAGCCTACAATGTTCTCAAATTCACAAACTAAAAAAGAGTCTATATAAAATATTACTAAAAGGATAATAATTTTCCAGGCGACTAATAACTTAAAGGGCGACTAACTATTTGCTACTAAAATAATAACTTGGCAACTAATAACTTAAAGGGCGACTAACTATTTGCTACTAAAATAATAACTTGGCAGCGATTAAATATTATTTCTTAATCGCTGCAAAGTCATCTACTGTTATTGAATCATTTGGGTTAGGTTAGGTTAGAACAGTAACCATTAACAAGCGAAGGCGAGCGAGCGAAGCGAGCGTGCCGCGGTAGCGGCCGCCGAGCGCCAGATCCCCTCTATTGTTGGTAAATTCTAAAACTGATTATTGAGCTGCTACTTTCTACTTAAAATAATACTTCGCTGTAGCTGCCAACCTATTATTTTTGCTGCCAACCTATTATTTTTGCTACCGGCTTTAATTATTTTTTAATCTCAAATTCAGATTAATTTGTCGCCGTGTTAAATACATGCCTTACTAAAATAATATAAATTAAAACCTATTTTAAATCTATGCAGAACCAACCTTTCAAGCCACGCCTTAAGAAATACATACAAAGCGATCAGAATATACAAAATGCCCAAACCGAGCTCATAAACGGCGATATATCAGTTGGGCATTTCTTGGAAAAAATACGATAGATTTATTAAGTACTACGTCATTTTTAATTTCTTCTATTTATTAAATCTGTGATTTTAGTTTATTTTATTCCTTACACATAAGATATATTTGTTTGTCAAAAACACGTGTAGGTTTACAATCAGTTAAAGTGAAAACCTATTTAAACCAAATGACAAGATTGCCATTACAACTGTAACAAATCTGAATTTATATATTCTGTCCACAAGTCACTAATAAATATTTTAAATTAAAATTATATTGTATTGTTTGTAATTGTATTTAGTGTCAAATATTGAAGAGTTCAGAGGTTTAGGTGTGAAAGTTTACCCTTTCAGAGTTATTTTCAAATTTATAATAATTGAAAATATAAATATACCACCACTTTCTTATATATTTCAACACTATTAATAACTCCACAGAAAATGATGGCAGATCCAGTTTCTAATATCCATGTAACAAGTAGGCAAAGAGTTAATGGCTCGAACAGGGGCATTTCTTTGCTTCTTGCTAAGAGCATTAGAGTTAAGTGTCTGCACTACACGTGGTGGACTCTCACGTTTTTCCCAGAGTTTTTATTTGTATAGGAAACATGTAGCATAAGCATATTTAATCTGCCTATAATATTCCCACTGCTGGGACACAGGCCTCCTCTCTGAGAGAGGGATTGGGCCGTAATCTACCACACGGGCCCAGTGCGGGTTGGTTGATGTCAAATGCTTTCGTTTTGGTTCTAGGACCTGCCGGTTTCTAGTTTGTTTTATGAGGAAATTGGAATTGAGTAATTGGAAGTTTTCTATATCTTAGGGAGCATTAATGTACGATACTCCTGTCTTGTTTTCGTCATTAATCAACATTGGTCAAACAGCATTGTTATCACCTGTCTGACTGCCTAATATTTATTTATTGACTGCCCCGTTGGTCTCGTGGAAGCAAGCGCGACTGTTGAGCATGGGGTCCTGGCTTCTATTCCCAGTGTTATTGGGTTCTTTCATTAGGAATTTCTCAGTAAAAGCCCGGATTTTGGAAGTTAGTGGCATGATACCCCCGTGCCTCGGAAAGCTCGTTGCCGTTGGTCCTGCGCCTGATCTCTCTCCGGTCGTGTCGGATTGCCGCCCCATTGGACTATGAGAGTGAGGGAAGAGAGAAAGCACCTGTTCCGAACACAGTTGTGCACCATAATACCTTCTGCGTACTTGGCTAACCTCCATTGGGATTGGCCACCGTGACCGAAATCAGTCGGGAGGACATTATTATTTCTTTAGCGTTATGAGCTATTCTAGCTCATAATTCAAATCCTAACTTTATTATATAATTATGTATATTTGTTACGAAGATACTGGTATCACCGAAAAGGTCGGATCAGAGTGACACTGACTGCTGACAGTCACTCTAACAGAGCGTCACATCGACGGTTGCGTGGCGGCTGTCTTCTGATGACAGCAGAAAATGTCAGGAGGAAGCCGCTGTCGTACCACGTCCACGACGAACGATTTCCTGATGATATTGAAGCTGCTAAACCACTAATACGATGATCACTTCTGGTAAAGGCTATACTGCGCTGTTATATGTATGTATATTATATATCCTTCTCATCCATAAAGTATCATAAATGCAAAGGTGAGTTTGTTTGTTTGTTTGTCTGTTTGTTTGTTACACTTTCAAGCTAAAACAGCTGAACGGATTTGGATGAAATTGGCCTGGATTAGGACATAGGATTCTTTTTATCCCGATATTCCCACGGGATTGAGACTAATGCGGGTGGAACCGCGGGGCGCAGCTGGTAATATTATAGTTTGTTTCCTTTCAAATGAAGACGAAGCCATTAATGGTTTTCAAGTGGAACTTGAATAGTCTTTGTCTACTGTCGTATCTGCTGCTTGATATGAATGCCTGCTGTTCTTTGTAAACCATAATCGTAGCCATTTTTAGGGTTCCGTATCCAAAGGGTGCCAACAGCACAATCTCTAAGGCTCCGCTCTCCGTCCGTCCGTCTGTCACAGGGTTGTATGTTTTAACGGGTAATAGGTAAACACTTGAAATTTTCACAGATTAAGTACTATTAAACCGCTATAACAGCAAATATCATCATCATCATCTGCCTAGCCTTTTCGCAACTATGTTGGGGTTGGCTTCCAGTCTAACCGGACAAGCTAAATAAAAAAAACAACAAATAATAAAAATAAGTAGTAAAGTAACATACTTTAGTTGCTTTAAAAAAAAAAAAAACAAAAATATGTATACATATCTAAATTATGTAGTGTTAAATATTATACGGTAGTACGGAACCTTTCGTGTGCGAGTTCGACTCGAACTTGGCTGTTTTTTTAGGGTTCCGTACACAAAGGGTAAAACGGGAACCCTATTACTAAGGCTCCGCCGTCTGCGTCTGTCTGTCTGTCTGTCCGTCTGTCACCAGGCTGTATCTCATGATCCGTGATAGCTAGAGAGTTGAAATTTTCACAGATGATGTATTTCTGTTGCCGCTATAGCAACAAATACTATAAACCAGAATAACATAAATATTTAAGGGGGCTCCCATACAATAAACGTGATTATTTTGCTCGTTTTTGCTCGATATTGATAACGGTAACAGGTAGACACTTGAAATATTCACAGAATATTTAGTTATATATTCACTTTAAAAATCAATTAATTAAATTAAAATAAAACAAATATTTAAGGGGGGCTCCCATACAACAAACGTGATTTTTTTGCCATTTTTATAGATAATGGTACGGAACCCTTCGTGCGCGAGTCCGACTCTCAATTAGCCGGTTTTTTTTAGAATGTTAACTGCCGGAATGCAGTTTAAAAGGTTATATCTTGTGAAAGAACTCGTTCACACGTGATATACGACGAGCCGCATATGCATATTCTTTTCATCTCCATACAAACCTATTTCGCTCATTTAAATCCTAAAGGGAACAGGCAGGAAAGAAGGTGCGACATTAGTGTGAAGGGCATCATCACTCGCTTGTGACATGTCGATAGTACTGGAATTATTGAGATTATTTGTAAGCCAAACTGAGTCTTATATTGAAAGAGCATAAAGTATATTTAATCCGATAAAGAAATAATTGTAACCCCCGTCAAAGTTCACCGATACAAAAAGTAATAAATACTTATTTTGAAAATTACCAGTGGCCTGGGCGTCTACTTTGAATATTTCCTTATTGGATATCCCTGTCGATGTGACGGGTAACACAGGATGGAGACTGCTTTACGTTACTTTATGATTTAAGCAAATTGATTACCAACTTTAATTGTCCGTATATTCAAAACACAACAGTTTTATGAAGTGGCTGTACCACGGCAAAATGACGTAGGGTAGCGTAGATGAGAATGTTGAGATGGATGTGTAGAGTGACGAAAATGGATAAAGTATGAAATGACTCTTTATGGGGAAGTTTGAAAGTGGCGCCAGAAATCGTTTTGCTTGGTATGGATGAGGAGGGACGAAACGCATGTGACTAAAAGAGCCGATCTGCTTAGTCTTTTTCTAACTATATTGGGGTCGGCTTCCAGTCTAACTGGATGCAGCTGAGTATTCCACTGCCTATCTGACCTCCACAACTCAGTTACTGGGTAACACTATAGGGGTATCCCCGTTTGGTGGTATGAGGAACAGGGTGTAAAGTTCACTCATCCACCATAGAAAAAGGAGGATCCTCCGACCAGACACGGGTGTTGTGTCTGGTGGGCAACTACCCGATGGTTGATGTTGGGACGTTGTATATATGCTAGTCGCGCGGTAAACTCTGCTTGCGCGATGCAGGATTTGCGTGACGTCAGAGTGACGCGTAGTTCGCATGTGGCGATGTTGATGCCGCTACACCCTTGGTAACACTAGCTGTCAGACTTTTGGGCTTCTGACTACCCGTAACGACCGCAAAGATCGAAGAATGACAGATGATGTGATGAAAATACCTATTAATATAAATGTTGATGGATGAGGAGGAAGAGAAAGGCCAACGAGTAGATTGATGGATTGTGTGAGGAACGATAAGAAAGAGAAGGTAGTGAATGATAGCCAGTCGATTGACAGGGGAGAAAGAAAGAAGGAACCGTGTTGCGTCGACTCCAAGTAACATGTTAGAAGAGGAGGAAAATGATGAGCGATTAAAAAAAATGGTAGTCGTATGTTTTTTTTGTAAAAAGTTTTTATTTTCTGTTGTAGTTCCCCGCAAAAATTTTAATACCACCTGGGGGCCGATCGCGCTAATTTTGAACGTTAATACCAAAACTAAACCACAACCAAAAACGTTACGTTAGACACATTTCGTATCGCGCTAATCATTTCAACGGAAACGATTTAGCTTTACTTTGGAAGTTACGTTGGAGGAACGATCGATCGAACTTTCAGTATTGGGTAACGTCAACGATTTTGTCGCTTTGAAAAATTAGCGCGATACCGTTTCTTAGATCAGCTAAACCAAAACCAAAAACGTTCCGTTCGGACGGTAATTACGTTGAGAAATAGCGCGATCGGCCCCCTGCTATGTAAATAAACAATGGCAGGATATTATTATAATATCATCCATAAAGACTATAGACGTATGAGGAACAGGATGTCAAGTACACTCATCCTCTATAGAAAAGGGAGGATTCTTCGACCAGACGGGTGTTGTGTCTGCTGGGCAACTGCCCGACCGGTCGATGTCGGGATGTTGTATATGTCGCGCGGTAAACTCTGCTTGCGCGATGCAGGATTTGTATGACGTCAGGTCTTTGATGCGTAATTCGCATATGGCGTTGCAGACGCCGCCACAAGACAAAGTGAGAAAAAAACATTGTTAAAGCTTACTCAAAAGTTATTTAAGCAAAGTTAATAAATGGATGGGACCACCGCGCAAGCTTCCTTTACGAAAATATAACGATGATGTATGTTTATCGATATTTTCGTCAATTGTAGACTGATTTTGGAAATAATTGTACTATTTGGTAAAAAAAATACATACAGACGAACTCAAACTCTAAGCATTTATTTCAATTAAACCATTTACAGGCAGTTTTGAATTGTCACGAAGTCGGTCGGTTACAAATATGAAGCTAGTTGCCCATCCCAAGTATTAGGTTCCTATGGAGGAACGGGCAAAAAACTCCACGGACACTCTTTAAAATTAAATATTTGATACTAAGTATTGGTTACATCATTCTTATTGAAAGAACAATGCAAAACGTCAGAAGCGTCCGTGATAAAAAAAAACAATTCAAACTGACAGCGCCCATTCACGAACACGACGCATGGGTCAGCACCATTCAGCTCAACATTTTTGAAGAAAGCTAAATGATCCAACACACACACCACCGTCAGCGAGACATCTGAGTGAGCATGACATACTCTCAGCCGCCAGGGCATATTTAAGTCAATGAAAGACATATTACCCGGTAAATGGTAGCTCTATTGTATATAGTACTCACACCTGTACTAAGCAATTATATAATACAAAGGAGATTGAGTTTATACAATGAAAAGATAGTCTTACAATCTTCAGCAGCTCCAACAGTATTTTCAAATGTTAATCAATTAGTTGAGGCTGTGGAGCAGGACTGGCATTGAGCCAAGCATTTCTATAAGCGATGTAATCCCCCAGGCCTGCTTGCATAGTGTGCGTTTTATACAAGATTTGAATTTCGTCTCATTCAGTTGAAGTATGTGGGGAGGAATTTTATTATAACATTTAAAACAGTACCCCATGAAAGTTGAGTCTACTTTAGCCAGTCTAAAACCTGGTCGAGCTAATAGATCCCTACTTCTAGTACTATAATTAACGAACATAGAACCTCCTCCTTTGTTGAAGTCAGTTAAATTTATGATATATCGTGAACATCTCTAGGTAATAAACAGTGTATATCTTGTACCTACTATTATAGAAGGGATTAGACATACTCCGTTGGATGTAAATGATAAAAGCAACAGGAACTGTAACAAAATTCTCCTCTCCATAATTTGAAGCACATACTACAAATCGGAGGCTAGCGAAGCAATATCTAGTCGGTCGAGTAATCATTTATCGGTTTTCTATTTTACATTTCTGCTTTTCTGATAAAAAATGTTTTAAAGTTTGAATAAAGTAAATAGACGGCAGGCTCCGTGTGGTGCCGTAAGTAAAGAATAGTATCACCCCATTTCTTCCCGTGGGTGTCGTAAAAGGCAACTAAGGGACTTACTAGAGAATGGGCAGCAGCGTTCTCTATGCATTTTAACACCATACTGCGATCGCCAATCCGCTTGCCAAGCGTGGCGATTGTGGCAAACACTCCCACTTAGGGGGAAGCCTATGCCCAGCAGTGGACGTCTTTTGGCTGAAATGATGAAATAGACGGTAGTAGTAGTTTTTAGATATTTGCTTCGAAAAACTTAAAATGAAGTGATACAAATATTAAGAACATTTTTTTTTGTGTATACCCTAAGCTTTGAGGTGAAAGCGTGATGCGAGATGTGACTGCGCACGTCGATTCTTTTAATAAATTATGACATTCTAAATGATCAAACATTACAACAGACTTGCCCTACTGCTACGTTGCTTTGTTTATGGACGATTTTGAAAATTCTTTTTTCCTTTGAAAGGGTATACTCCCGAGGTGGTCCCATTGCCACCAAATCAGAATCAGATGAGGGGATCCCATGGAAATCGAGGGATACCCTGAAATTTTATAGGCAAACATTTGGCAAGCAATTTGGGTATTTTTTATAGTAATTTGTGCATTTGCTCTCGGAAAGCACCATTTGGTGAAGTTGAACTATGTGGCCACCGGAACAATATAATAATGAGTACCCCTATTTATCGGGTTGCAATTAAGCAATTTATGCTCGTCACTATGCATATGGTGAGTGGCAGTTCTCCTGGTTCTTACCAGGAGAACTCCTCATCAATCAACGTCCCAGCATCGGGAAAAGCAATATTTTGTAAAAGGTGATGAGCAGTTAACATTAGACTATTGTAACTTAGATAAATTCAAAACTGACCCACTAAAAAGTGAAAAATAAAAAACAATCAGATACAAAAAAATAACAACCGACTACCAAAACTAACACTATACAAAGTGAAAAGTAACTTTAATTTCGGTAGTCGGTGGCTAAAAACTCAAATGCAGATCCAACGACACCGACTTCCGAAATTAAAGTTATTTTTCACTTTGTAGTGTTAGTTTTGGTAGTCGGTTGTTATTTTTTTGTAAAAAGTTTTTAACTTTTGTGTTTCATTAATGTTATTTACGTACGACATGAAATTTTATTTAGTTAATTAAAGATTTGATATATAGAAAAACAATAACTACTTAGTTTGTATGTCAAAGTTCATAGAATACTATAATACGTACGTAATATATAAGTAATGTAACGTAATGTATATTTACTTGTAAAGTATTATATGATTTTAATTATTGTGAATGTGAAGACTATGTGGGTTATTGCTCTTTTATTTTTATTTTCCCTTTGTCTTTTATTTTCAGTTAGTGTTAATCATGGTCTGGCAGTTTGAGTAATTTATGCGGCCTACCCAAATGTCCTTCCTTTGGTATTGATCGTCGCATCGTTGAGCTCCTTAAGTTCTGAGTAGAGCTACACGATTACTGACAAATGCTTGCACTGACTGGTCAGGTCCACTCAATCGGTGTGGTTCTTTCCTCAAAAGACCATTTCAGACACCAATCTACATGGTTTTTTACTGCGATGTACGTTACTGCGAAAGTTTACTATTGCGACGTACGTTGTTACGAAAGTTCTTTACTGTGATGTACGTTACTGCGAAAGTTTACTATTGCGACGTACGTTGTCGCGAAAGTTCTTTACTGGGATGTACGTTACTGCGAAAGTTTACTATTGCGACGTACGTTGTCGCGAAAGTTCTTTACTGCGATGTACGTTACTGCGAAAGTTTACTATTGCGACGTACGTTGTCGCGAAAGTTCTTTACTGCGATGTACGTTACTACGAAAGTTTACTATTGCGACGTACGTTGTCGCGAAAGTTCTTTACTGCGATGTACGTTACTGCGAAACCTATTTTTATTTAAGGTAAAATAAAATGTTACAAAAAAATACCAGTCTCATTAAAAACCCTTTTAGTTAAGAACTAAGGTATTATAGGGAAATATTTTTAACTTGGAGCTAACCATGAAAAAATACCTTTTACAGAAAAAAACAACCAACTTCCAAAACAAACACTACCAAGTGAAAAATAACTTAAATTTTGGACGTCGGTGTGTCTTTGGTTGTGTATTTTAGTATTTTGCCACCAAAATCTAAGTTATATTTCACTTAGTAGAATTTTTTTTGGTGGTCTAATAAGATAAGATAAGATAAGTCTTTATTTGCGTTAAACATGGTATAAAGTTGTTACAGTCTAGAATGTCCACATGTTTAGCTATACATAATCATGTATCAATTGCATGCAAATAATTAATAAAATGGAGATTAATTGGTTATACAATAATAGTCATTCGGATCATACTTCACAAACATTTTCATTAATACCTTTACATACATAATTTATATTTTCAAGTTAAGGAAATCTTTAATGTCATTAAAGTTATGTCCATTCAGCCATTTATATAATTTGTTTTTAAAAGAGTTAGTATTATTTAATAATTTGAGTTCATTTGGTATTTTATTGTATATACGTACACACATCACAAGGCAGCTTTTAGAATACTTGGCTGACATAGGATTATCATTTAATAAAAGTCTGTGAGGATCCCTTGTTGGTCGAGAGATTACATCATATGCTTTTTTGAACAATCCCATATTACTGTGCACAAATTTACAGACTTCATAAATGTAAAGTGAGGGAAGTGGTAATAAGCCTAGCTTTTTAAAAAACGGTTTGCAGGACGCGTCAGAACGGAGTCCACAAATGGCTCCGTACTGTTCCCCCATATAATAATCCCGTAATAAAATGGATTCTATATATGCGTGATATGTAGTAATAGCCGTTTTTCTATTTTGTCATGTTCTTTACTTGTCTGAGAGCATAAGCAAATTTATTGATCCTGTTGCACAAATTATCTATATGTACTTTCCAATTTAAGTCTTGATCTATGAGTACACCCAAGAATTTGGTTTGTGTAACTTCTTCCAGTCGATCAATATTAAGTTTAAAGTTGTATTTAGCATGTTTAGATTTATTAAATTGTATAAAATTAGATTTGTCTAAGTTGATTTTTAATTTATTTGTCTGTAGCCATCCTAAAATATTGTCAATAGTGTTATTAATGTCCATTTCATGATCAGATTTTGATTTATACTTCCTATCAGACGTTACGATAATTGAAATGTGATCTGCAAATAATATACACTTATGATTAGTCACTAGTGGTATGTCATTTATATATAATATAAATAAAATGGGTCCTAAGACACTCCCTTGAGGGACGCCGCATTTATTTTCCCTGAAGTCTGATGAATAGGAAGAATGTAAGTTTTCATGTACTTTATCTATGACAACGTATTGTTTCCGATCACATAAATAAGAAGAAATCCACCGCAGTGCTAGTCCTCTTATTCCAACGCTTTCTAACTTTTTTAACAAAATGTCATGTGCTACGAAGTCGAAAGCTTGTGACAGGTTGAGGAAAAGTCCCGTTGTTATGTGATTATTATTTAAATTAGTCAGGATATTGCTCAAAAGGGAAAATATTGCCTGTGTTGTTGACTTGTGTTTTTGAAATCCAAATGTTTATCAATGTTTTTTTTTTGTAAAAAGTTTTTTATTCTTCACTTTTTAGTGGGTCAGTTTGTAATGTATCTAAAAAAAAAACAAATTATTAAAGAAGCAAAAAACCCGACTGCAAAAAAAATTACTGAAAGGATGGAAACAAGATGAACAGTAAACCAGTATCCTTTAAGTACCAAAAATAAATAAATGCAGTCGGAGGCAACTAGGATGTTACAAACGCCTTAAAATTTGCCTCCGACTGCATTTATTTATTTTTGGTACTTAAAGACCTTCATATTTGATATTAATTTCAACATAATACCTCTACGCGTTCCTGAAAAAAAGGGTCTTGACTGACAGACAGACGGACGGACGGACAGACAACGAAGTGATCCTTAAAGGGTTCCGTTTTTTTATTTGGCACCATCTTGCGTTTTAATTTTGACTCCAAAATCAGCGCCCTCGAAAACCATGAAAACGACACCCATGCTAAAAAAAATGCAAAATTTCGGTAATGCCATTTTAAATTTTGATCTTGTCCCCATTTTTGTACCAGAGACCTCGAAACCGATAACAACGACACCCATGACGAAAAATCATCACAAAATCACGACAAACATCTTTTTGCGCTGGTAGGTGCGCGCAAGTGAACCAGATCCGATGCATCAAATCTCAGTTGGTCTAACTCTCTCATAAGAAACAGCTAGGATCTATTGGCATAAAAAAGTGAAAGTTGCTCATTTTCTTCCTGGCTGTACATTTTTTTTTAAATCTGTGAATGCAGATGTTATTTCACTTATCTATTTTTATTTTATTTATTTCCGTATCTGATCTATCCGTGACATCACAGTGGGCCCTATCAGAATACCAGCGCTGCGACACTTATTTTTTAAGTGCCGCAGCATCATGCTGAGATACCTTTTGGCCTGACTTTCTGTTTTTATTTTCATTTTTACTTTGTTTTATTTTTGTTTTTGTTCTTTATGTTTCTATGAGTGTGTTTTAGTTTAGTTTAATTTGTGATCTGTGCGACTCCCAATAAATGCTTTTTCTTTCTTTCTTTCAGATCAAAAGTCTCAGATTTTTAGAACAGTCTTCTAAGACCGAATTTGTGTAGCTACAACGGTTAAGATATCCTTACTTCCCATCTTAAAAATCCACCCTGCATGTGCCATGATAGTTGTCTGCTTAGCTCTATAAAGATATAGCGTGATGGTAATCATTTAAAAGGTTAAATCTGTAACTGTTTGGCTCGTTTTTTACCATTTTCTGTAAACCTTAGAGGCATACAAACATAATGCAATATTGCTCATCCCCCATAGTAAATAGCGTGATAATATAATAACCTATTGGTTGACGAGAATTAGAGGGAATATATATGCAAAATTTGAACAGAATGTATCCGAATACAATTTGCATGATGCTAGAACATACATTCAGAAAAACAGACAAAAATTCTAAAAACTATATGTTCAGCATTAGAACGATCTCAGACCTCAACCTAATTATTTTTTTCAAAAATATTCAAGTGTACAATTTTAACTTCGCTTCGATTTTGTAATTAAAGAAAATGTACTTTTTCGTAGTTTGTGTAAAATAGTAGGTTAAAAGTGTTATAAAAAATATATATTTGGAATTGGCTATTTACTAGCTTTTATTTGATACCCATATTAATATAATCACGAAATATATTTTTATTCCAACTCTCGTTTTTGATTCGCAGATGCCACATTAAAATTTTATAGCCTTTGTCACTCCCACAATCAAAACGAATTTAAGGATACCTCATATGATAAAATCCATCAAGCCGATTAGCCTACAGAGTGTGCCAAAGAAATAGACATACATACATACATACACTCGAAAAACATAGCCCTCCTTCTGGAGCAGTCGGCTAAAAATATAAACATCTAAATTGTAAACCTCCTCCTTTTAGAAGTCGCTTATAAATATAAAAAAAAAAACATCGCATGCGAGAAACTTTTAATCATTCTGTCTATCATTATTAAAACGTTTAATTAAAAATAAACGAAACATTGACGCATAAACCTACTGTTTTTCGGTGCAGTCATTTTGTTTATTTTTCATTAAACCAGAAAATATAGGAAGGGTTCTCCCTTTATGTTGTATGTTTATTTTTAACTTTACAATTATCATTTTAATGGGTTTTTAATTAAAAGAAAATATGAGAGTTTTGTTAGCTTATAATGTGTGTACAGATTTTTTTATTATCATTTTCCCGTGGTTTTTCTCACAATCAATCTGCGTAGCCTTTTCCTATGTTGGTATTCGTTCTGTTGTCGGCTTCCAGTCTAACCGGATGCAGTTATTAAATACCAGTATTTTACATAAGACTGCCTATCTGACCTCCTCAACCCAGTTACTGTGTAACACGATACCCCTTGGTAAGACTGGTGTCAGACTTTTAGACTTCTGACTGGTTTGTCTCACGTTGCAGAATAAAACTGAACAATGTTTCAGCAACTAGGGGTCTACTCCAAAACGCTAAACCGATGTATCGGCCGTTTTATAACTTCCACAGTTTCCTTTTTTGACTTTGAGTCCTTACCCGAATTCAAGTCACAGTTTTGGCTTATCTCTTCGACTGTCTTTTTTTTTTTTCGCCGTATCCAGCTACATTTAGCCGTAGTAAAGAAACGACCCAACATTCGGCCGATACATCGGATTTATGTTCGGAGTAGAACCCCCTAGACCGTGTGTTTTAAAGGGGATGCGCTAAGGCAGCCCGCGAAATTAATTTTTTCTTACATTTTTTGCAATTTGCAGGTCAGTGTCAGGTTTTATCTTGATCAAAATAAGATTCTCGACTATTACAGATAAGTATTTACAGGATTATAATCATTAATAAACCTCTCTAAGTTAGATTTGCTCCATTGAATGACTTCTTCATGAAATCATGACATTGGGGAATAAATCTAACTTAGAGAGATGTATTAATGATTCTAGTAAGTACATTTCTGTTTGAGACGCGGATCATATTTTGATCAAGATAAAACCTGATACTGACCTGCAAATAGCAAAAAACGTAAGAAAATTTGAATTTCACGGGCTACAGCTGCTGATTCACTTTAATGGTGAAGCGGGCAGGCAAGAAAACCTCCATTATTTTTACTGACTATGTAATGAGACTGAGGCTATCTTAAATAAATCTATGTAAATAATATAGACATTTCTGTGGACACAGTATTTTTAGCAAGCGAAACCCTAGCAACAGGCTGTAAAAATGCTAATATTTGAAGAGAAAACGCCTTCATTCATACATTATTCAATAAATTCATTACGATCGTTTACAACAGTTTGCTATAACAAATTGAGCAGGCGTTCATCAATATTGTGTTTATATTTACGTGTTTATACAACGCTGTATGACTCACTCCCTATTCATGTAATACCTTAATCAAATTTTGTTTTCATCATCTTGTTGCTGTTTTTCATTTTCAAATGTCTTTATTTAACAATGGAACAATGATCAAAATGCACTTATCCTAAGCTACATTAACTCATTACATGTAGTTGAGGCACTTTATGAGGCTAGGTATTCGCCTTTTAAAGCTTATGACAGATATATATATTTTAACTGATAACAACATAAACTTAACACACAATAAACAAGGGTACACGATGACTTTTTACGCAAAATTATTTAGTTACATTATAATTTTGCTGGTTGCATGTGGGTATGAGCAGTGGCGGCCCAGTGGTAACGTCCCCGACTTACGAGTTGTAGGTCGTGGTAGGCACCCAGGCAGGCGCTTTACTTTGTGTAAATAATTTCATCACCACTGCTCTCAAAACGGTGAAGGAAAACATCGTGAAGAAACCGTCATGTCCTAGAACCAAAAATTCAAAGACATGTGACATCTACCAACCCGCACTGGGCCCGCGTGGTAGATTTACAGCCCATTCCCTCTCGAAGAGAGGAGGCCTGTGTCCCAGCTGTGGTAAAATTATAGGCTGATTATGTATAAAAAAAATAGTTTGCTGATCGCACGGTGTCCGTATGTAAGTACTAGCAACCGTGCGACCAGTCAATGATCAACGGACGGTATTTAAGTGATATTGGTCTCAACTAAATACACAAATTAAGTTTTTTTTTTTGTATTCAACCTCTATGTAGTGAACCTAGGACAGGACAGTCGAAATGTCACCACCATTGACAGTCGTTACGGGTAGTCAAAAGACTGATAGACTGACAGTCAGTCTTACATCTATCAAATAATTCTTACACCCCTTTTCATCCCCAGAAAAGAAAAACTTCACATAATTCAACCACAAAAAAAAACACACAGTAAATGAATTCTCCAACAAATATCTCACTTGGTGACATTTCAACGTCAAAAATTACTCACTTCTAATAAAGCGAGGCCGTAATTTTTCTGAGGACAACTCGGGAGGGGTAAAAAAAATATAAATTGCCCCCTTGCTCTTGACAGTACAGTCGTTATGCCCCAGTTTTATGTCCCGCACTTTATCAAGGGATGAGCGGGGGTGTACTAGGGGTTTTTGAAAAAATTTGGGTTCGAGGAAATTTGGGGTGAGTAAGAAAGAGTATTAATGGGAAGGGAAGGAATGCATGTGTTGTTCATTTTTATGTTTTGTTCATTGAGATGAGGCAGTAAGCGTGCATGATTATCCACTCAATAAATGCTCAATACATTAAAATTGTCGCTAATATTAACTAAACGATTAGATGGAGGGTGTTTAAAACACGTACTAGATATTTATACAAACTTATATTAATTCGTAAATAATAACAATCACAAAATAAAACGCGTTTCGCCGCTTGAGAAAACAAAAGAATAATAATGGCGGGAACTTCCTTTTCAATAAAAAAAACAAAACTTCTCTCTTCACGCTCGAAGTAGCTTCACTCGGTGTTGCCAACACGGCCCTTCTGCGCCGTGCATGTCCTCAGGCACGCCTTACACCATCAGTCTTACTTAGCGTAACGAAACACGCATCTGAAAGCATAATATAGGTAATACTTTATGTTAATGTGTTATTAAATATAAAACAAAAATGCTTCGGCCAATCATGATTCATAATACTAATAGAACTCCTGTTGCAGGCTTTACATCGTTTCTTTTCCTTGTTCCTTTAGGCTTAGGAATTCGCACTACTCTGCAACTGGTAATTCCATTCACGAATCTACCATAGCTCTTCTACTCAAAACATATTACAGATCTCAAAACAAAATCCCTTTAGACGGAGGCTTTGTTAATTATTCTGCAGTAAGTTATTCCCAATTCAAATTGTACTGGACCCCAAAACAGAGTTGTCTTTAGGCTTAGACAACCTCTTTGCTCCTGTCATTTTAGCTCACTCCCTAAATCCAAGGTGCTGGCTGGTCCAGTTCACTCCTTTAGACTAAGGCAGTAACTGTTTCAGCTCACCACCTCGATTCTGACGAATGACTACTATAACACTTTTTTTTTGTCCAGTGTCAATTGAATGTAATCAACTTGGGCAGAAACTGAAAATTTTACATGGCAAGTTTTATTCATAAATTATATACTAGATGCTTAAGTGAAATATATTTAAATATATTTTTTTATTTTATTTTTATTTTTTTACCTTGCCAACACGCCTTTTATTTGTATTTGCACCTACTAATGATGCATCATTCAACACACCAGTTATCAATTTTAATCCAAGGTTTAATATTTTCAGCAGCGGCTACCCCATTATACGATCTATTACTTCTTTCACTATCATATCTATCTTTATCCAGGCATTTCGTTATTTGGAATGGGCCTTTGTAGGTAGGCAGTATTTTTTTCACTTCGTCCGTCATTTGTTTGACTTTGAATTTTAATAAGGACTAAGTCTCCTTCATGATAAAGTTTAGCTTTAGTGCGGCACCGGTCGAATCTTTTCTTCTGAGACTTCGCACTATTCTTTATATTTTCGTCCGCTCTTTTACGTAAATTCGTCACATCTGTACAATGGTCGTCATCTTGCTCAAGCCCGAAGATGTCACTATCGGTACGTAGTCTATACCCGAACATGACCTCACATAGGACTGCTTTGATCGTTTTGTGATACGTACTGTTAATCGCCTGTTGTAATGGCGTAATACGGTTATCCCAACAGTCTTCATCCAAATCTGCACTCATAGTTTTCATGGCCTCCAGAATTGTTTTATTAAATCTTTCAGCTTGGCCGTTTGAGCGCGGCATACCTGTGGCTATTGTATGCAGGCAAATATTTTTACCGTTGCAAAACTCTTTAAACCTTTTTGACATAAAATCAAAAAATCAAAATCAATTTTTTTATTTCACATAAACCTACATGGGCACTCATGAAACGTCAGAAGCTAGGTGCACGGTTCCAATTGGTCGTTTCCTATGGAGAAGAGCCGGCAAGAAACTCCACGGTTACTCTTTTAAAAAAAGTGGGCTTTAACAATGTTATAAGTTACAGTGTTAATAGGTATGGGAGGACAGTGTAGGCCCGTCAACAAGTACCAAGTACTTAACAAAATAAAAGATAGTTTACAAAGCTACAGTCTATTAAGCCTACAACGTTCTCACATTCACAAATTAATAAAGAATCTATATAAAATATTACTAAAGTAATAAAAATAAAAACCTACATATTTAAACCAAATGACAACATTGTCATTACAACTTAAAAAAAAAACTGAATAAATATTCTGTCCACAAGTCACTAATAAATATTTTAAATTAAAATTGTAGGTTATGTCAAATACTTTGACATAACCGTAAAAAAAAGAAATAAAAATCGTAATTTAGGAGCAGTTAATAGACGTTCACATAGTTATGCCGTTAATGAGGTACCAGGGAAGCCACATGTGCAGAAGGAATTATTGCCAAACTTCCTTGTCTTCAACGTAGTCCTTAATCTTATAGTATGCTTTTTTGATTAGGACACGTTTGATGTGGGTTTTGAACTTTCCATCGCTAAGTTCTATAACCGACTTTGGCAACTTGTTATAGAAGCGGATACTGTTTATAAGAAATGACTTGCTTGTTTTAGTTAATTTAAATTTGGGTATCACAATTTCATGTTTACTACGTGTATTTATATCATGGAAATCGCTTCTTATTTTGAAAAGTCCTAAGTTTTTGCGAACATATAAAATACTTTCTAAGATATAAAGGGAAGGCAGAGTTAGTACATCAATTTCTTTGAATTTGTTTCTAAGGGACTCACGAGGACCCATTCCATAGATCGCGCGGATTGCCCTCTTTTGTAAAATGAAAATTGAATCTACGTCAGCAGCCGATCCTCACAGCAGAATGCCATATGACATAATACTGTGGAAATAAGCAAAGTACACTAACCTAGCTGTGGCTATATCAGTTAACTGCCTTATTTTTCTTACTGCATATGCAGCTGAACTTAATCTACTTGAAAGAGCTCTAATGTATATAATGTATATAATAATAACCCCATTGTAATTTTGAATCTAAAGTAATTCCTAGAAATACAGTTTCCGTAATAGCATCTAGTTTCTTGCCGTCAAGTTTTAAATTTAGACTCACTTGGGGTACATTTGGCAATGAAAACTTAAGACATTTTGTTTTGTTCGCATTAAGTAAAAGATTATTAGCTGCGAACCATTTTGAAAGAACAGCCAGACTATCGTTGACATGTAAGACATCCGTATCTTTTCTATCTATTTTAAAAATAAGGGAAGTGTCATCAGCGAATAGAATTATATTCGATAAGTTAGCCATCATGTAAGGCAGATCATTAATATAAACTAGAAATAAGAAAGGGAATGGGGTTGTGAATTTAACCTTGAGGGACGCCTATCTTTACTAGAGACCCCAAGGACGTTGCCCCGTTAACGTTTACTTTTTGCTGCCTGTTTGATAGATAGGAAAAAACAAGATCAGCAGCTTGTCCACGAATTCCGTAGTGGTGTAATTTACAAATTAGTGTATTGTGGTCAACGCAGTCAAACGCTTTTGAGAGATCATAGAAAATGCCAATGGCATCCTGGGATTTCTCCCAGGATTCCAAAATGTGACTGATGAGTTTCACTCATAAACGCGGAACCCGCATCCGTTACAATTCTACGAGGGTTGCCGAATATCTTTGCTATATTTTCAAGTTCACTAATTACGTTACTACTATCCGTATTAGGTACCGCCGAGATAAATACAAATTTAGTAAATGCATCTACTGCGACTAACAAATACTTGTTTTTATTTTGTGTTTCAACAAAGGGACCCAGATGATCCACATGAATCGTGTGGAATGGTTGTGCATATTTTGGTAGTGGATAAAGCTCACCTTCGTTCGGGCCGCCTTTATTTTTATAGTAAACGCAGTTTAAACAGTTTTTTATATATTTCTTAACTATGTGTCGCATCCGAGAAAACCAATATCGGTTAGAAATACGTTCGACTGTTTTATCGACCGAGAAATGACCGAGGTCGTCATGGTTACATTTGATAATTTGCCATATACATTTTTTTGGCACAACCCAGCGACTACCGTGACTTGTACGTCGATATACTTTATTGCCAAGAAGTTCGTAGTTGTTGAATACGTCCCTATGTTTGTCTGCTTCGCCCGACTCTAAAGTCTGCCTAGTTACTACTATCCGAGGATCCTGTAGTTGAACTGAGAGCAACCAATCCGCTTGCGTGACATGACAATTTCCGCTTCAGATTTTTCCCCAGACCTTAATGGGTTCCTACTTAAAGCATCTACATGCTGCACACGAGTGCCCTCTCTATGAGTGATATCAAAAGAAAACTCTTGCGTAGAAAGCACCCACCGCGCAATTCGGGGAATGATGTCTTTTTTCGTTAAAGCATAACGTACGGCACTGCAGTCTGTCACTATACGGAAATTAGCCCCTAACAAATAGCGCCTAAACTATTCCAAAGATTGGACAATAGCTAGCAGTTCAAGCTCAAAAGAATGGTATTTTTTTTCGTCTTCCGTAGTTGAATAGGTTTTTCACCATTATCCGTAACCTGCATCAAAATGCCTGCAATTCCGTCTCTGCTTGCGTCAGTATATATGCTTTGCTTGGCATGGTCAAATAATGTCAAAATATCATCTGCACTTAACGTCTCTTTCAATACCGTGAAAGCGCGATCTTGTTCGGAATTCCAAACCCAAGGGCTGTCTTTTTTCAGTAATTTGGAAAGCGGGCTAGAAAGCATGGCACAGTTTTTGATAAACTTGCGAAAATAACTGATGAGACCTAGAAACTGCCGGAGCTGGTGAATTGTTTTTGGTATAGGGAATTCCTTAACTGCTCTAACTTTACTCTCGCATGGCTTCAAACCCTCAGAGTTTACTGTATAGCCCAGGAACTCTATTTCTGACTTTAAGAAATGGCACTTCTTTAAGTTAAGCGTAAGGCCATTTTCCTTAAAGATTGCAAGTACCTTCTCAAGAAAATGAAGATTTTCTTCAGCCATCTCACTAATTATCAACAGGTCATCTAAATACAAAACAATCTCACCAAACCTTAAGTTCCCCATGACCTTGTCCATCATTTGTTGAAAATATGATGGTGCATTGGCTAGACCGAATGGGAGTCGCAAAAATTCATAATGGCCGTCCTCAGTTATAAACGCTGTCTTGTGAATAGACTTCTCTGCCATTTTAATTTGATAGTAGCCACTTTTAAGATCCAAACTTGTGAAGTATTTACAGCCCCGTAGTCTATCCATCAAGTCTGCGATGCGTGGCATCGGATATTTATCTTTCGTCGTAACTTTATTCAATGCGCGGTAATCAATACACAATCGTTTCTCACCGTTCTTTTTATTCACAAGCAGAGCTGGGCTCGCATACTCGGATTTACTTTCACGGACGATACCATTCTCTAAGAGTTCATTTACCATGCTTCTTGCCATTTGACTATCCAAATGTGATGTCCTGTATGGTCTACATTGCACAGGTTTTTATCGTGTACATTTATGACCACTTCATGACCTTCTACTTTTCCTAGTTGGTTTATATTCGTAGCTATGCATTGCTGATATTTACCGAATAGATTAACCAACTCATCTCGGTAAGAATCTGTATCATGCTCTAAGGATATTTCACCAACAACGTTGTAGAAGTCTTCAAAATGTTTAACGTTTTGAAACGTTAAAGTTTCACCAATTCGCGAATACATTAAATCAGACCGTTCTGTCACGTTGCGTCCTATCAGTACATCACATCCCGATAGTTCATTCATACTTAATGAACTCACACATACAACTACACACTCACACATACACTACATCTCAATCTCGTCTATATTCACGGAATCTAATTGTATGGCTACCTTCAGCACCTCCGTTACGATTTTTAAATTGTCTTTAGAAAATCCCTGCAGTGTTAGAGGGGTATTCAACGGAATTCTCTGGAGATTACATTGTTCTGCCAAATTAGATGTCATTAAAGAACAGCTACTCCCGGTGTCTATGAATGCTTCATGAACAAACCCGTTAATGCCTATTTTCTTACAGAACTTTTCTTTCGCATTAGAAAGTTTTACGTGTTTTGTTTCCTGGTTATTTGTTTGTTCAGGTTTTCCACTTTTCGGATTGTTTTTGTGGAAACATGAAGTTTCAGAATGGCCTTTTTTACCGCAAAATTCACATTTTACCGTGAAATCGTTTTTGATTACCGCCGCAATTATAACACTCTATGGGTTTAAGTTGACTTGGGGTTTTCACGGTTGATCCGGTTGTCGTAGTTGCCGTTGATTTTTGAGAAACAGAATTTTGAACATGACTTGGAACCTTAACATTGTCACGAGTGTTGCTGTGGATAAGAGTTTGTTTAACGGTTTTTGCTTTGTAAACGCGGCTATGCAAAAATCCAACTAAACTATCGCATAATTTAAAGTTGCTAGCCTCAACGGATGCGGTTATGTTATTATCGCCGATATTCCCTAATATTATCGAGATTACGTCATTTTCAGTAAAATTTAAGCACAGACTATCAATTTTCGCTTTTTGTTAAAAAAAGAAGTCATATAGCGGTTGATTTTTAACAGGTTTCCGGTCAACGATTTCCTTAAGTAGGTCAAACATATTTCGTTTTACTCTAAATGTATTAGAAAGATTTTCCTTTCAATCCTTCCACAGCCAATTTGTCCACATGTGATCATTACGCAATAAAGAATCGTACCAGATTTTAGCAGAGCCTTTGAGCTTATTTAGTGCTTGATAGCGTCCCATACTATCCGTCCATGAAAACGTTGATGCATACGATTCTATCACGTTTAACTAAGAAGTAATATTATCATTCAAGGGGTCAAAATCCGGTATCATATTATGCAAAATTGTACTCACAGTTCCAGTATCTTTTGCCTTAGATACCTTTATCCTTTTGCGGGGTGCCAGCGGGGTGTTCTTGAGCCGCTACTGCTAGAACTCGAACTGCTACATCTGCTTCTGCTAGAACTCGTATTGCTTCTCCTAGACGATTTACGAACGTGCTTTGCCCTGTGTTTACGCTTACTTAACCGTCTTTTTCCCATTATTTAGTTTTACTTTACTTTTGGGGCGCGAGAGCAATTAAGCACACTTCTGATGTTAACTAAACGATTAGATGGAGGGTGTTTAAAACACGTACTAGATATTTATACAAACTTATATTAATTCGTAAATAATAACAATCACAAAATAAAACGCGTTTCGCCGCTTGAGAAAACAAAAGAATAATAATGGCGGGAACTTCCTTTTCAATAAAAAAAACAAAACTTCTCTCTTCACGCTCGAAGTAGCTTCACTCGGTGTTGCCAACACTAAACGTAAGCATATATGTACAAACGAAATTCCTCTGCGAACTGAATACAAAGATTTTGAAAAAATGCCACGGTCTGGGAGAAAATGCACAGGTACTTTAAATAACATTGATTTTAATACTTTTGACTGCCTCGTTGATCTAGTGGTTGCCAGCTCAACTGCTGAGCATGAGGTCCTGGGTTCGATTCCCAGGTCGGGCAAAGTGATATTGGGATTTTCCAAAAGAAATTTCTCAGTAGCAGCCCTGAGTCTGGATTTGTGCCCGGTTGATGGCAATAGGCTCGCCCCCTATTACATGGGACTCAAACAAAATTGGCGAAATGTGGGTGTACCATAGGTACACCTCTGCCTAACCCTTTGCGGATTGCAGGCATGATGTTATGTTATGTTTAATAGTTTTGAGTCATAAGCTCATATTTTTTAAAAATCAATGTTATATTTCGCTTTTTAGTAGTAGTTACAAGTGCTACTAATGAATTTGTATAAGCTACTTACCTACCGCCTACGTATTATATGCTATGTGTTAGGGTCTTGGGGTGTAATGCCCAACAGTGAAAATGTTATGTAAAGTTGTTAGGTATGTTATGTTATGCAAATGATTAGACGAACGATTCCCTTGATGGATTTATTGCTACTGAATATAATTACACAATTATTACACTTAAATGCTTTGTTAGAGAAATGCACAGATAAACATAAATGAGAATGGTATGTAAACTGCCACAAATGTCTTGGTACAGAGTACCTCGTACACTATGTGAATAACACAAATACATAACGTTGAATAAGTTTATTGATTGTAAAATATATAATTCGGCAAACCGCGCAGACTTCCTCAATAGAATGAAAAAGAATCACGTATCCAAAAAAACAAATCTATAAAATCATCGATCTTTTGTGTCGTGTTTGCTACGGCCATGATGTTCTTAATTCTCGATGGATTCCACATAATATGTGAAATCATTTAAGTCTTTACTTTTATAGATATTATCTACATTATAAATAATCAAAGATTTAAATCGTTAGATGTGCCCTCACCGTACGTAGGTTATACGAAAAATTATGCATACTGAGGAGAGTGAGCGCACACATCCCGCATGGAACGATATATACGATTATCAGTAAGTTTATGCTGAAAATCGTATCTAACGTTCTATCACCACCAGAGATCGGATATTCGGATGCATATTCACCTAAAGTTGAGATGTTGGCTTATATGGAATACGCTTTTGTATCGAAAAAATCCTGCCGTTCCGGGATTGACAAATTTAGGTTACCGATTATAGAAACGGATGTATGTTTACTTACTTTTAAATGTTGGCTTATATGGAAATATCTTTTGTCCGCGGCTTCACCAAAATATTGTAAATTATTCCACAGGAACGTACGTTCAGCCGTTACGGCATGAAAAGGTAACAGACAGACAGACAGACAATAAATTTAAATAATGTTTATTAGCATGACTTCAAGACCCTGTTTCTCAAGTGAAAAGGTAACAGAAAGAAAATAAATTTAAATAAAGTTTTTTAGGATGACTTTGTTGTCCGTTGTGGAATGTCGATGCAAATACAAAGACAGTTCATGCGAGACTGATTTATTGTCGTGAACCCACATCACAATATATTACATCCGTCAAGACACTTTTTCTCAGGAACGCGTCATATCAAGTTGAAATAGAAAAACTTACATCTACGGTAACTTGAACCTTTGGTGGTATGAAGAACAGGGTGTAAAGTTCAGTAATCCACCATAGAAAAGGGAGGATCCTGCGATCAGACGGGTGTTGTGTCTGGTGGGCAACTGCCCGACGGTTGATGTCGGGACGTTGTATAGGTGCGCGGTAAACTCTGCTTGTGCGATGCAGGATTTGCGTGACGTCAGTGTGACGCGTAGTTCGCATGTGGCGATGTTGATATCGCTACAGAGCTGTAAAGAAAATTAATCTTCCAAGTCAACGCAATAAAAAATAAGGCCATTTATGCCGCATATTACGTTGAAACTCGCAAATAAAATAAAGCTTATATGATACTTCCCGCTGACCTTGCAGCATGAAGTTTAGCGAGAAGCATGGTTGTACAGTTAAGTACCTAAAGAGAAAAATCCGAAAATTTATAATTTATAGTTACCTACTTCTATATATCTTATCAAGTAATATTTAGTCTGTATTTCATTCAAATTTCGTTCAACAGAGTGGAGTGGACACTCCACTCTGTTGAAAGTTCCTTTTTAAACTGAAAAGTTAAGTTTGCCCTTCAGTCCGGAATTGGAAATTCGGGCAGCCGAGAGAGCAAACCTTTGAGATGGAACCTTCAGGACGCAAGTCCTACCCACACCTGTCCGGTACAAAAAAAAAACAGGTTTTTATGATTCTAAATGTCTTACTTAAAATAATAATTATTTATTTTAATATTATTAGGTTCCAATTATTTATAATACCCACTGTAGTGCCGCCATTGACTATAATAATAATACATTCATGTTAGATATAGTAGGGTAGTGATAGAATAACTTTTGTAATATGAAGGTATTATAATATTTCCAATCACAAAATACAACAAAACATGCTTTTGTATCCAAATTTTACCTGTACCTCGGCCGTCTCCTCTATAATAGACTAAACTCGAAAGCAAACATTTACTCCCTGAACTACACAAATTGTAAGAGAATTCTCAAGGAGGCTCTCCAAAGTATGTCTTACGAAGATACAGAGAATTTATTAACTGTATTAAAGTAAATATGTATACTAACCTACGATAAGTATTTATCAAATTTAGAAAATAAGATTTAAGCTACTCAACATTTTACTATAATTTATTTGTCCATTGTCAAGTTTGGTATTTATTAATTTTATAAGATTAATTTAGTACTTTTCGCCTGAAACACAGGATTACCTAGTACAGGCACGTAATTCATAAGAATATAATTTACATTTAAGCAAAACTGTATACATTTTATACCTTGTATTTTTTTAATAAATATATTATATATTATTTTATATTAATGCCTTAAATCTTTTGAAAAGATTCACACAAAAAGTTCAATAATTATAGATTTTACAAAAACGCTGAAACACAAAGAGATTCACACAAAAAGTTCAATAATTATAGATTTTACAAAAACGCTGAAACACTTAATTCTTTATTTCTTGCGAAAACCATAAATTTGAATTTTTATATCCCTAACTTAAGAAATGGTGGGTTTCCCGTACAAAGTTTCATCCCCTATATCACCACCCCATTTAGGATTACTTTTGAAACAAAAAGTAGCCTATGTCCTTTCCCAGGATGCCCATCTATCTTCTTACCAAATTTTATCGAAATCTGTTCAGTGGTTTAAGCGTGAAAAGGTAACATACAGACAAACAGAGTTAAGTACTTTCAAATTTAAAATATTAGTATGGATAGTATGGATTGACTAACTCCTGGTAATCATAAAATAATTTATTTTGATATGGATTAATATTTTGTTTAATAATCATCCAAATGTAAGGCATGTCGAAACATATCAATCAATCTCCTTAGACTTTTCCCAACTATGTTGGGATCGACTTCCAGTCTAACCGGTTGCAGCTGAATACCAGTATTTTACATGGAGTGACTGCTTATCTGATCTCCACAACCCAGTAACTGGGTAATACGATACCCCTAGGTAAGACTGGTAGTCAGACTTTCGGGCTTCTGACGATCCGTAACGACTGTCAAAGGTACAAGAATGATAGCCAGGAACAAAGGCTTAACGTGCTTTCCGAAGAACGGAGGAGTCTTTGTTATGTAAAGATGGCCACCCATCGACGGACCAACCCCGGCAAGCGAAGCTTAACCTGATGGATCGACCCGTACGGCTGTTATTACTTAGCCATGAGCTCCTCCAATACAATCGGATGCATATCTACGTACTTAATGTTGTAAAGTAGGTAAGTAGATACCAAATTGCCATAGCAAACAACGTAAAGATAAGATAACGGACTACAAATATTTAAAATAATCCATGTAGGTACGTATTGAAACAAATAGTAAAAAAATACAAGTTCAGTGTGGCTGTAGGCTTGCACCAAGGGTCGGCTTTAAGTCCTTACCTCTTCCTGTTGATTATGGACGCTCTGACGTCGGCCATACAGGAAGAGGCACCCTGGTGCATGCTGTTTGCCGATGACATTGTTCTTGTCGGTGAAGATGGATCTGAGATCCAGAGCAGAATGGAGAAACGGCAACAGAAGCTGGAGAATGGTGGCTTGAAAATCAGCAGAACCAAGACTGAATGCATGTTCTGAGATTTCGGCGGTCTCTCCAGTTCTGGAGCCATAGAGCTTGATCGCGCGCTTCTCCCGGTCTGTTCCCGACTTTCGGTATCTCGGTTCACTCGTGCAAATCGATGGCGAAGTAGATCGGACGGTTAAGCACAGAATTAACACTGGATGGATGAAATGGCGGCAAGTCACGGGAACAATCTGCAACTCCCGCATTCCTCTTAAACTTAAGGGGAAGATATATAAAACAATGGTAAGACCTGCTGTCTTGTATGGATCAGAATATTGGGCCACAAAACGGATGTATGAAAGGCAATTGCATGGAGCTGAGATGAGAATGCTAAGAGGAATGTGTGGTGTGACACGAATGGATAGAATAAAAATGAGTACATAAGAGGAAGTCTGAAAGTGGCACCGGTGACTGGAAATTTGTGCGGAAATCGGTTGTCATGGTATGGGGCATGTGATGCGGAGGAATGAGGAAAATGTCGTGGGGAAAGTTTTGAGTATGCATGTCGATGGCTATTAGAGTAGGGGAAGACCAAAGAAACGATGGATGGACTGTGTGAAAGATGATATGGCTAGAAAGGGAGTGTCTACCGAGATGACGACTAATAGAGAAGTATGGAAGAAAGGGAGATGTTGCGCCGACCACAAATTAATTGGGGAAAGGGCAGGAGAATGATGATGATGAGTTAAAAAAATATTGTGTTTAGTGACATTCGGTTAATTTTCTTTCTTCTCTCCACAGAGCAAAAATAAATAGTATTATATTAGTGCCGCGCTGTTACTTTAATAAGAGCGACGGTAAGCTTTTTGCGAGTGCAAACTATACCTGCTTGTGCGCAAGTAGCTACCCCGACTAATAATTCTCTTAGTTTAGTTAATTTACAATAATAAAATTGTATTCGTCGCTGTGCTTGCCATGCGTTCTGGCGTTGTTGTAGCCGAGGTTAATATCTACACCCAATCAGGATACTTAATTTAATAAAAAATATTTTAATTTATGTTATTTTTTTGTTTCAATGCACACTACCCCTGTACAATACTTAATATTCAATATAGGTAGTTATTGCTTCCACATGTGAACTTAGGTGGTAGGTTTTACAGAATTATGATCATTGTGGACCCTGTCGGGCACAGCAAAAGTAGGAGAGAGGAAGAGGGCTTTTATTTGTCTACTTAGTTGTTATAATTAATATTGTAATTATTATTTTTTTAATTTATTTGTTATTGTTTTATAAATATGTACATTTATTTATTTATTTAGTAACATTTTAAAAACCCTTTCTTTTTATTTAATTTAAATTAATTAATTTATTTATTTAAACTTCTCACACACAATAATGTACAAAGGCGGACTTAATGCCTTAGGCATTCTCTACCAGTCAACCAAAGGTGGTGAAGAGTTAAGATGGCGGGTGCTCTGATTGAGAGAAAATAATAATATTATAAAATATTAAAATATAACATAATTAAATATAAATATAAATATAATAGGTACAAAGTTACATAAATAGGTTATAAACTTAGTTATATTACTCATATATTTACTATAATATATCCCTACATTATATAATAATATGTATATATACATACAAATTTAATGAAAAGACATTAAATTGAGATGACTCTACACTATTTGTTTTGACAAATAACTCTGCAATTTTCGCTTAAATGCAAACCGACTGGTGGCCGTCCTGATATCGAGAGGAAGCACATTCCAGAGAAGAATGCACTGAATATGAAAGGAAGAATGAACGAAGTCAGAAGTATGCGAAGGACAGAGTAGAAGAAGATTGTTGGAAGAACGCAGGTTCTTAGCGTGTGAAGAACATAGATATTGGAAGTGAGACACATAGATATTGGAAGTGAGACAAATTTTAATCTTAAAAAAATTAATCATTATTGCATTAATTATTATTATTTTCAGATTCAGATTCAGATTCTTTATTTGGTAACATAGGTGGTTACAAACAGGTGTTACATTTTCATATGCGCTCTATGTTTTACCATTTGGTGTACAAATATGATGATCAATTTTACATTTAATTATTAATTATCTACGTGCAACAAATACTATTATCAATTAAAATTATAAAAAACAAGAATCCTAAAGTGTAAGCGATGCATAAATTAATATTTTTAAATTGTCAACAATAAAATTTATGAAATAACAAAAAATAAAAATATCAGGAAAAAAAAAAAAAAAAAAAAATTTTTTAGAAAATAATGTTAATCATAAAATTTAAAATTAGTACAGAAATGTCAAAACAATTATTAAACCAATAAACTATCCCTTCAATGTCAACAATTAAATATAAGGTAGCACATACTCGTAGATGTTAAATGTCAATAAAATGTATTATGATTGCAATGTCGATTAGTAAAAATAAATAAATGTACAGGAATGTCAAAATAGATGACCTAACACTTATTATCTATAGGAGGCGTTATAGAACTGTCTTTTTATTTAGTACTTAATTAATATTTATTATCCCTAGGGTAAGTTATTTATTGGACGCTCCATATTTATTTTTATTAGTAGGTAGGCGTATCTAAAAATAGTGAGTATTACGATAGAGATACAATTATATAGTTATGAAGTTGCTTATAATTTATCGTTTAAGTATTCGCTTATACTATAGTAGCATTTGCTTACAAGCAAAAGCTTCAATTTATTTATAAAGATATTATATTTATTTAAATTCTTTATTAATTCGGGTAACTTATTATATATTTTTATGGACATGATAAAGGTACTATTTGAGTGCATTTTTAGTCGCGATATTGGTAAATTCAGTCTATTTTTATGTCTTAAAACAATTTTCGTTTGTATGTCCTCTCTTTTTGTAAAGAACTCCGGGTACTTACGCACGAACTTACAAACTTCAAAAATATAGAGACAGGATAGGGTTAAAATCTTTAGTTCCTGATAGTGGGGTTTACATCTATCGGTGATTTTAATATTTACTAAGATTCTAATTAGTTTTTTTTTTGTAGGGCGCGTCAATGCTGTTGCCCCATAAGATGACACCGTATTTGAGCCATGCGATTGCGTAGGCGTACGCATAGTACGTTACTAATGCAGTTTTAATGTCTGTAGTTTTCTCTTCCTACAGTATACCTTCATACACATATTTGCATCGCGGGTTAAACATTAATTTTAAATAAATGTGCATCTGAATAGTTATGAAATCCAAGAATCCCCGGTTTTATTTTAAATAATCCTTTTTTTAGAAGTCGCTTCTATGCTTTACAACCCGATTAATTATGCATTCCCGGTGTTCCTGGCTGAAAAACACTCTTTTCTTGCTAACACTTTATTCCGCACAACTGCACTATAACACAACTAAACGACGACTGGCCCTGCCCTACATTGCACTCGGACAGTGTTGTCACAGCTAATATTAATTCGGTATTAAATTAATACATTTTTTAAAACTAAATCAAAGAAATCACGACATTTTAAACAGCCGCTTCTATACTTTCATAGCTAAAAATTAAGATAGAATCATTTGTGTGTGACGTCACTATGGCGTGGCCGTAGAATCATTAAGTAAATACTTGTCACACCCGCCGCCCGCCGCTTCGTTCCCCGCTGACTTCTAGTTTGAAGCCATCATCTGCTTGACCACTAAGACCAGTATTGAATTATCTTAGAAAAGTGATGTTGTTTGGAATATCGTTTAATATCTTATTATTTTAAACCTTATTGCAATGCGAAATATATTAAAAACGTTATGTAAGCCAAATAGTATGTTGCATAATTGAGTAACTCTTAGTTTCTAATAAGTTTAGATTTTAAAACGGTGAGTGATATAATTACCTTTTATGTATGGTGTGTTTTTAACATATTTCTATCTCAAGTATTTTGATGTCGAATCTGTTTTTCCTCTTAAACTTGCATTTTTTTCTATTGAATAACAAAATTATTTTATGGTTATCTTTATTCGTTTTAAGGTTAAAGTACTAGTGTAGCCTGTGTTACGATTTTGCAATTTGCTGGTCAATGTTAGTTTATAATGTTGATCAAAATAATGATTCTCGACCGTAATAAACAAGTATTACAGAATTTATTATAATAATTTAAATGATCAAAACAACAGACTGCCGTAAATAATTAATGCATTTTCCATTTCTATTACAACTTGAAATAATGAATTACGTGTACAGAAAGGTATTAATATTATTGAGTTGTAAGATTAAATAAATCATAAATAGATATCCTACATTTCTTTGAAGTGTGGGTAAGCCATATATTTTTCCTATATGCCTATTTTTCAAATAGTTTTTGTAGGGTTTATTTATTTTAGTTTGTTCTGTGTGTGTTTTGCGTTGTATGGTCCGGAACCACAAAACACAAATTTTTTCACAAAGCTTTTTACCTTCTAGGCCAAAAGCTAAAAATAAGCTTGCGCTATCGTCTGTATGTCTCAGTGAACTGTCGTCAGTTCTTTTACCTATTCGTCGTCAATATTATATTAAAATATCTACATAATATAACGTCATTTTCAAGGTCCGTTGAAACGAATCCTCGACTAATCGGTTTCCAATTTATACAGTGTAACACCACAATCTAGACAATGATTTGGCTGCTTCTAATCCTTTTAACACCAGCTGATGGACAGCTAAACGAAACTCACCGAGAACCCTTGGTGTATATTGGAACAGCCCTCTCTCAGCATTTCATTTGTGCTGATAATCTAAATATTAAAGCTGTGTTTGAACAACCATTAGAGCCTGAAAACCAGTATACATTACAAATTTCCATAGAAATACAACCTCATTCACAGATGCTTTTGAGATTCGATTCGGAAGTTACACTTAAATTGGTAAGTTACTATTGTATGACTGAGTTACTATTCTATTGTAATTTGCTTCAATACTACAACAATGAATGAGATCATTATTATTGTTTCAGATAGAACCAACGACCGCTCGAATCTCAAAGTTGCGCAGAAATCAGTTCAATATAACGTTTACTGAAGAAACAAATTTTCTTCTCATTCAAGTATTTGGTCCTGCTTCTGGTTACGACATACCTTACATCCTAAGCGTTGACCTGGACAATAGAAATCTTTGTCAAAAACCGTTAATTGTAAGTATACTTTTGAACTTTTTCGCATTCCCCTTAAACTTAACGGGCAGATATATAGAACAATGGTTAGACTTGCTGTCTTGTATGGAGCAGAACGTTGGGCCACTAAAGGGATGAATGAAAGGCAATTGCATGTAGCTGAGATGATGAGGGATGTGTGGTGTGACACGAATGGACAGAATAAGAAACGAGTACATAAGAGGAAGTCTGAAAGTGGCACCGGTGACAAAAGTTGTGCGGAAATCGGTCATCATGGTATGGGCATGTGATAAGGAGGAATGAGGAAAATATTGTGAGGAAAGTTATGAGTATGGATGTCGATGGCTATAAAAGTAGGGGACGACCAAAAAAACTATGAATGGACTGTGTGAAAGATGATATGGCTAGAAAGGGAGTGACTACCAAGATGACGACTAATAAAGAAGTATGGAAGAAAGGGACATGTTGCGCCAAACCCAAATAAATTGGGATAAGGGCAGGAGAATGATGATGATGATGACTTTTGAACTTTTAAACCAACATTGTTTCCATCTGGTCTCTATTTTAGCACCAAATATTATCTTTCTTTCTCTAGGGACTCGTGTCTAAACAAAAACACATGGGTCGATCAAAGGTAATGATGTTACGCATGTCGAGATCGGTTCGTGGATGAGTGACCACCCATTACATAACAAGCCGTTGGTCCCGGCTGATATTTATAGATCGTTGACAGGTGTTTCGGGTAGTCAGAAGCCTGTCAACCAGTCTTACCAAGGGGTATCGCATTGCCCAGTAACTGGGTTGTGGAGGTCAGATAGGCAGTCGTTCTATGTAAAATACTGGTGTTCAGCTGCATCCGGTAAGACTGGAAGCCGACCCCAACATAGTTGTAAAAAGGCTAGACAGATAATGATGGTGGTTATCTTTCATTTCTATTAGGTATATTTTACAAGTAGCCAATAATGATTGTCACAATCACCCAAAGAGCAATGGAGAAGGCTATACTTGGAGTTGCCTTGCGTGATCGAATCAGAATTGAAGAGATCCGTAGGAGAACCAAGGTAACCGACATAGCCCAAAGAATTGCTAAACTTATTCTACATCGCTCGCAGAATGGATTACCGACAAGGCCGAGGTTCTGGAGTGGAGACCATGTACCGGAACGTGTAATGTTGGAAGGCATTCACTAGCAACAGTTGTTAGCCGAACATTCTCTGATCGAATATTGGTCTATCAAGGCTCGACGTGAGAGCGAATATGTTTTGCGGCAATCATTATCGACGGGTCAGCGTAGATCGACTGCAGCTACTCCAATGGAAAACTTCTCCATTTCTATAATGTGTCTTAATTGTACCTACAGAATTATTTTTTTTGATTCTTTCTTTAATTAAAGGGGATTCTCGACTCGAGAATTGATTTACCCGAAACAGTAACCAGCCTTACAGACGAATCTTGCGGTAGACGCAAGGTGGTGCATACTGAGCTGATAGTCCGTGGAAAACCGACCCGGCCTGGAGACTGGCCCTGGCATGCAGCCATATTAAGGGTTGATCGGTCGTTATTCAAGTATATCTGTGGAGGTACCTTGCTGTCCAAGACTTTGGTTTTAACAGGTAACACAAGTGATCGTTTTTATTTATTTTTTCTTTACCAGCCGTTACCATCTGTAGACAACAGCCTGGTTATGAAAAAAAAAAAAACTGATGATGGCAGTAATTATATACCTAATTTGGTTAAACCAAATTGATTAACCTATATTAAAAGGCGAGGTTTAATTAACATAAAATGTAAGTTATTTCTTCCCGTGGGTGTCGTAAAAGGCGACTAAGAGATTTACTAGAGAATGGGCAGCAGCGTTCTCTATGCATTTTAACACCATACTGCGATCGCCAACCCGCCTGCCAAGCGTGCCGATTATGGCGAACCACAGTTTCTAAACTATGTACGTTTTCCCCTTTCAGCTGCCCATTGTGCTACTTTAAGAGGTCATCCAATGGTAGCAAGCTCTTTAAGTATTGTTCTTGGCAAATACAATCTTATCGGTGGAGACGTAGCAGCACAGGAACGAGGGGTAAGTATTATAATGTTAACAGGCGTACAGACGGTGCCTGATGCAGTTGCGCAGTGCGGGAGGGGTGTGATGACGTGCCGCGAGAAGTCAGTCATTCACCTACTGACGGGCGTCAACACCTCTTCTGACCACACCGTGCGGCTACCTCAGGCACCATCTCAGTTTTGCGGTATGCCTGTAGACACAATTGTTTTTTTACGTATGACTCTAAATAGAGCTGTATAAGAGCAAGGAGATCAAAACTTTGCAACGTAGGTACGCCAGACCTACCCATCATTTCAGCCAAAAGACGTCCACTGCTGGACATAGGCCTGCCCTAAGGGTTTTTCCATAATCGCCATGCTTGGCAAGCGGGTTGGCGATCGCAGTATGGTGTTAAAATACATAGATAATGCTGCTGCCCATTCTCTAGTAAATCTCTTAGTCGCCTTTTACGACACCCACGGGAAGAAATGGGCCAGACGTAACCATTTATGCAAAATATAATTTTGGTGCTTTTTGAACGTCATTGGTCATGAGCATAAAAAACATTCCCAAAAATTGCTAGCGCTAAACATATTTAAAACATCAATTTGTCTCTATCATTTTCAAATGATGGTCAGAAACAAGACGATGTTCTAATTTCGTTAATTGACAGATTTAGTAATTTGTGGAGCAAACAAGCCTTAGAGTTTTTTTTTGAAGAAAAGCGTTGCATTGAAAACCCTAGAATCACGTTTCATGCTGCATAAATTACCTACGTGATTACAACTGCAGAAACCACTTATAAAGGTATATATATAAAAAATACTATAGATATTTTATCTACCGATAAAATGAATATTGTGCATACGTTAAGCACTGCTTACGTTAGGCTTTACGTGTCTAGGCAATGTTTAACTTGATGTTAGTTAAACCCTTTACACAAAAGATTAGAGTGGGGGGCAAAGCCGCTGACATTCAAAATATATCTGTTCTTCAAAAACGAGCTGTTCGAGCAATTTACCAGCTGGGTGCCCGAGTTGTTCTGAGAGATTTTTTTAAATATATTGGTATTCTCACGGTGGCATTACAATTGTCTTTGCCAACATCTTAATATTATGCAAAAGTATACACTAAAATCAGTGATATTCACAATATTAACTCCAGAAATAAGGACAAATTACGTACTCCATGTCACTGGCTTCATAAGGTTCATAACTCATTTGTTGGACTAGGTGTAACTTTTTATAACAAGCTACTCTCTTCTTTGCTAGATTGTTTTTTAATGCGTTTAAAGATAAACCTACCCGCCAACCTTTGTTCAAAGGCATACTGTTCTATCAACGACTACTTAGGAGGCTCCCTATTTTTATGTTAATTTGCATGAATATTCTGAAACAGTCACACATCAAGCAATATGAAACTTTAGTATATAATTTATTGGATCTTTTTCTTTCCATTTTGAAGACAGTTACGTAATTGTAATATTTTTTATTCGAAAATCATGTATTTTTTAAGGATAATTATAAAAAAACAAACAAGATTGTTTAGCTTCTATGTCTAAAATAAATATTCACAGTAAGAAAGTATAGCTTATTATCCTGACACAAGATATTTTCCTCTAGATTAATTTATTACTTTAGTTATAAACGAAATAAGAATTGAGACTTACGCTATTTAGCTTCGTGTTCGAATAAGATCAAAGAGCGCACGCGATATTCAACTTTATTACTGATGTACTAGCGTTTAGCATATAACGGAGTGGCGGGGAGAGAGGGGCGGAGAGATGTTTGCCGTTTGACAGCTGACAGCTGTATTTAGCGGAGCTTGCATTCGAAATTTGATTTAGACCGCCTGCTCTTAAACGATAAGAATAGTTGGTCGCTGTTATTAACTCAAGACAATGTTTATGTTCTTTCTCCAAGCTTACTACTGACAGGGTATATGAGTCCGTTCATATAATTATTTATTTTTTTGGACTGTATATAATTATGTTAACTTATTTTAATTTTATTTTCATGTACTATTGGCATAATCTACTCATTACAATTTTATGAGTTGAATTGCCATATGTGGTTAGCTAGCAACCTGGACATTATTGATCATAATTATTCTGGCCTGAGCAACCGGCAGCAAGTTCGTCATGCTTCCTTAGATGTCACTGCTTGTGGTGGCGTCGGGGGTCGGGTTGCCTCCTTCCCTCAAATATGGCGAAGGGGGTAATGACTGATCTTTTATTTAGGTATTAAGTTCTGTTCACGTTTTTATTTTTTATTTCTACTTGAGTATAGTTTTTCGTGCCGTGTGGTGCCGGGCGTAAAGAATAGCACCACCCTATTTCTTCCCGTGGGTGTTGTAAAAGGCGACTAAACGACTTACTAGAGAATGGGCAGCAGCGTTCTCTATGCATTTTAACACCATACTGCGATCGCCAACCCGCCTCCCAAACGTGGCGATTATGGCAAACCCTTGTTTGGGGAGGCCAGCAGTGGACATCTTAAGGCTGAAATTATGATGATGATGATGATAGTTTTAGATTATTTTTTCAGTTGGTATAGTGACGTGTGCTAGCTGACATAATGGCAAATTATTTAATGTATTGTGTTGCGTAATGTAAAATATTTTGTATAGAATCAAGTTTTTCTAACTAAATAGACAGCTGTGCTGCTGGGAAGATTTGTTGCGTCACTTTTTCATCCTAGCTAAAGTACTAGGAAGTGGTGAAGGGCGGGAGTTTTAGAGGACTGTCTTATGTAGTTATGATGTTCGAAATGTGCTGATTCTCAGCCTAGTTTGAATAAATGACTTTTAATTTGATTAACGTCAGTGTTGTATACATGTACGTCAGTGTAACCATAAGTTTTAGCTTGTCTTAACTTTAAGAATTTTTTAGTAAGCATTGATTTCTAGGTGTTCGAGGTAATTGTCCACACTGCATTCGACGTGAAAACGTTGAATAATGACATAGCTTTACTGAAATTGAAGTCTGAAGCTGTTTTTGATGATTATGTACAACCAGCCTGCATGTGGCAGACGGCAGTGCCTACTGGAGAGGTTTTTAGGACGGTATGTAGTTCGTTTTTTATTTTGTGAGGCTTCCATAGCCTAATGGCAAAAACGGAACCCTTTTTATTTCCGGAACAGATGAAGTGTGTTTATCGGAACAGAAGATTCAAGGAGATCTATCAATGTTTAAAATATGGTCACTAATTCACGAACAGACCGCAAAAAGCGCAGAAAGTTTATTCAAGGCCGATGATATTTCCACTAGACAAATAGAAACTTTAAAACTGTACAGAGGCCAGCACATCAAGCTACTAAAATCTGTCAATTTTTTGAATAGATTTTCAAATTATTTTATCCCTACAGCACATGGTTTTTTTTTTGTATAGTGGCGTGTGCTAGCTATCATAAGGCAAATAATATTATAATTATTTCAATGTTCTATGTTGCGTAATGCAAATTATTTTACATTTTATTGCATAGATTCAAGTTTTATATCTGAACAGACAGCTGTGCTGCTGGGGAGTTTGTTGCGCCACTTCTTCGTCCCAGCTAAAGCACTAGGAAGTGGTGAAGAGTAGGCGTTTTTGGGGGACTGTCTTATGTAATTTTGACGTTCGAAAAGTGCTGATTCTCAGCCTAGTTTGAATAAATGACTTTTGATTTTGATTTTTGATTGGGAAAATTTGACAGTTTCGGATAGCTTGACCTGCTGGCGTCTGTACAATATGTTTATTTTAGAATTACTAGCTTACCATTAAAAAGTCATAAAAAATTATTTAAAAGTGGTACAAACTGAACTTTATCCAAACACACGTTTACAAGTTTGGAAACAAGTCGCGAATGCAGTTTGCGTGCTTAACTGTGGTACATTGATATGCTTATACATTTTACAGGTGGTAGGTTGGGGATTCGACCACCAAGACCAACTGTCCTCCACTCTGCAACAAATAACTGTTCCTATAGTATCAGAGTTGATCTGTTTGAAGAGTAACCCAATATTCTTTCATAGAAAACTGAACACAAACAAATTTTGTGCTGGATTTGCTAACGGTAAGCATGCATTATAAAAGGTCCAAACAAAATACCAGCACCTTCTTTTTTTTTGGGTGGGAAATTACCAACTAGCTTCTCCCGCTCAGGGCGGAGCGGGAGAAGTGGCGTGTCAGACTTTTACTGACGAAAACCCACCCGTGTTCCTTCAGTTGCCTGTGTGCCAGGGCCACGATATCCCTTTCGGAAAAACTCGCAACCCTGGCAGGAACCTGGCAGCACCCGCGATTCGTCGGAAAAATTCGCCGGTCGCCGCTACGCGTGCATGATGATTAGTACATTTCTATGCCTACAATTATTTTATTCGCCAGACGCTTCGCTGTTCGCACCGCGCGAATATTCACTGCAGTGAATGTCCCGTAGCCAGGCTGTTATGCGTGCATGCAATGATACAGTAGTTGTTGGGGACATTTAAGGGTCAGATAGTCGCCGTTGTCCTTGGCCATAAAAATGCGCGTCACGCTCACGCCGCGCCACCATTAATTTTCATAGGGAATATTTATTTTTAGTAACGAAAATAAATATTTGAATAAAATCACAGATAGAATTATCACAGCACACTAATATTATAAAGGCGAAAGTTTGTGAGTGTGTGTGTGTGTGTATGTTTGTTACTTCTTCACGCTCAAACGGCTGGACCAATTTTGATAAAATTTTGTATGGAGGTAGCTGACACCCTGGATTGAGACATAGGCTACTTTTTATCCCGATATTCCCACGGGATCCAGACTTACGCGGGTGAAACCGCAGGGCCCAGCTAGTAGATAATAAAACAGTCTAGTAATTTGAAAGTAATATCGTTTTTTATGCTTTGGGTAGACATTACTTCCTGAATTTATTTTATAAAGTATTTTAATACAATACTTAAATATTCACATACAGAATTGATGTGTATGCGTTCTAGTTTAATATACATTTTTCATTTCATTCATACTTGCATTATATGAAGGCGTAATAACAGATTTAAAAGTCACTAATATCATATAACTGTGCCATATAAAAATTGATTTCGTGAATTTTTTTAATGAAAGTTGGCACTTTGACTTTCAATATCACCGGCACCAGAAGGTTCCCAGGTACAGTCATGTACAAAAAAAAAACACAATGAAAGCCTTGAGGGTAATGATAGTGTTGAGGGCAATGAGGGCGTTGAGTGTAACTGACTCTCGGTTTCGTTATAGTCTTTTTACACCCGTAATTTACTATCTTCTTCCTTCAGGCACCTCAGTCTGCAACGGTGACAGCGGTGGTGGTCTCATGATCTTTGTACCAGACACGGCAGGCGACACTGGCAAGGCGTCAGGCGCGTGGTACGTCCGCGGCATAGTTTCTCTTGCTCCAAGTAGAACTGATGCAAATATCTGTGATCCTCATCAGTACACAATCTTCACGGATGTAGAGAAGTATCGGGATTGGGTGCTGGAGTATTTGAACTGAGATTCAGTATTAAAATATGTAATCGTTTAAATATTAAGTTTTCTTTCACTCACCTTTTTTGGGACGACCGCCCACAGCTACGTAAGATGTGCACGGAGAGGTTTGCCACGTTAGCTGATCACGTATTTGACAATTGCTTAACCGTTTCTTTCAGGAAGTGTACAGATTCTTCTTTTCCGTACCTACTTAAGCACCTAAAAGAGGGCCCCTTTTAATAAAAGTCAAACAATGTAATCCAAACTTGTAACATTTTTCAAAAACGGTACATTGTTAGGTAAACGCTTTCCTTCAACAAACTCTTGAAGAGTAATGATGTCACATTAAAAGTTTTACGGCGAAATATATTGGTTGAACGCGATATATTTTTCTTTCCTTTGGACTCGTTCACGACGGGCGAAGCCGCTGGCAAAAGTTAGTGTTCGTATAAAAATAAAAATAAATGAATACCTCAACAAACTGTTTTATTCATCAAATAGACAACGTTACCTAGGACTGATCTCTTCTACATCTTCTCGTATCTCATCTGTATTGTATTCCGCGATTAATCGCTCGAGGAATTTTCTTATACAATTAGCGTGTATTGGATATTTTGAGATTAATATAATATTAGAATATTGTTTATTGGATATTGGCATCTGTCACATTTACGAAGCTTGTGACCAATGTAGAAGTATGACTAGATATTGTGTTTACTAAAAAATAACACTTAACTTGTAAAAACCACTTAGATGTCATTACTATAAATGATTACGTAATATTTATAGATACTTGTGGTTTAACTTAGATTTTATGTTGCTATTTTTATATAATAAGCTGTTTCAAACGATTGGCACAATACTCTCGGTTGATGTTGATATTCTTTTAAATTATATCTAACAATTACGAATCATAATTATATTAAATTCCTTAATCTAATGTAATATTAATAATATTTGGTATTTATTTAGTATTATTATATTTGCTTCACAGTTCTAATTTTTTTTTTCTTCACGTGGTGGAAAATTCTCATGAATGTTCTCCGCCCTAGAGCGGGCGGAGGGGTCTGTCAGACTCTTACTAAATTAAAAACCACCCCAGTGTTTTTCCACACTTGCACCTGGGATCTTCAGATCTAGTGCGACTCGCGTCCGCGAGCCACCTCCAGTCCGGAGGGGGGGGGGGGGTGTCTTTGACCCCGTCGCGACGTCTGAAAGGGGCGCGCGTGGAACTCTACGCGCCGCCACCTCGGGTCCAGTATGATAGAGGGTGACGGACGTCCCCAAGTCCGCCGTCCCTGGACCCATTTAGGAGGGCTGGAAGCGGGCGTGGTCAACTCTCTGCCAACGCCCGGTACGCCTGCTGCGGGCTGGGTAAACGGAAGAGATCTCCAGCTCCCTTTCCGCAGCCTCCTTCTGCGACTGTTTCGCAGAAGAGCACACTTCTAACTTAACGTAACGCATTTGTTCGGGGTGCCGGCTTAGTTACTGCGATCAATTCGGCTTGCGCGTGGTTGGTCACAATTCCAACCTAACTTATAATGAATATCATTCAGGCCACTAGTTGAATGGCGCCGCTTGGTGTGGTGTATGGTGGCGTTGTATAGTAAAAGGCTAGGATTTTAACTTTTTTTTTTAAAATTAATTAAGGAACAAAACAGAACGCTAACTGAAAGGCTAATTAAGCTAGTTGGCTGCAACGTATAGGTACATTGATTTAATTTTTTGTAGGAAACTTTCAAGAACTGACAACACTGGTCTGTTGCGGTATTATTGTTTTGATTTGATTATTGTTTGTAAATTAGCTTCATTTTATTACTCATTTTTTTGTAAATTGTATTAATTTATTTTATTAAGTTATCAGTATTATCACTAAAAATCTTGCGCTAGGAGAACTAATTTAAATTATTAACTTTGTGTGGTGTTTGGGCCACCAAGATACAGGCTGTGCCTAGTTTGGGACCCGCTGTTAAATAATATATAATTTTTCTGTTGGTAAAATTTCATGCATAATTGTATATTTGTGAACTATGTGTAAGTTTAATAAAAGAATTTGATTTGATTACTGTTGGCACTGATAAAGGTTTGACAATAACAGAGCGCGCTTGATCAAAGTACCGCGGTGGCCGCGCATCTAACTGTTGGCAACCACTCTAAATTATACATTAAGGTAATGCAATAAGAGTCATATTTGCAAGGACTTTTTAGGGTTCCATACCTCGAAAGGATAAAAATGGAACCCTTATAGGATCACTCATATTACTGTCTGGCTTGCTGCCTATCTGTACTGGACCGCTTAGGTTTAAATTTGTATACGTATGCATTTCTGTAACGTAAATAACTGAATTTTGAATATAGGGGTCACTTTCGAGGGCAAATTAGAAAATTAAAAACAATAGTTTTGCTTACTGTACCATGTGGCATATCAAATGAAAGTACTTGATATAAGGATTTCAAATATATTTTTTTATAATTTAAAAATTAAAGCTTTTATCGTATTTTTTTTATCTCTAAAACCACTGAGCCTAAAATTTTGAAAAAAAAAAACAGAAAATAGTTTTTTACTTATAGATTACAGGAAAACTTATAAGAAGTCTATGGTCTTAAAATAACATGGTAAATGTCTCAATATTGCGTACAAACTTACATTTGCAGTTGGAATTTATGAGGGAACATGTTTTTGAACTACAATTTTAAGTTTTTTCTTGGGATAAATTCATCCCAACTACGGAACCCATCATTGTGCGTGGTCAACACGTAGTGAGACGAAATTCAAATCTTGTATAAAACGCACACTATGCAAGCTGGCATATTATAGGCTGGGGGATTACATCGCTGATAGAAATGTTTGGCTCAATGCTGGTCCAGCTCCACAACGTCAACTAATTGATTAACATTTGAAAATACTGTTGGAGCTGCTGAAGATTGTAAGACTATCTTTTCATTGTATAAACTCAATCACCTTTGTATTATATAATTGCATAACACAGGTGTGAGTACTATATAGTATGTACAATAGAGCTACCATTTACCGGGTAAAATGTCTTTCATTGACTTGAATATGTCCTGGCAGCTGAGAGTATGTCATGCTCACTCAGATGTCTCGCTGATGGTGGCGTGTGTGTTGGATCATTTAGCTCCCTTCAAAATGGTTGAGCTGAATGGTGCTGATCCATGCGTCATGTTCGTGAACGGGCGCTGTCAGTTGGGACTGGTCATCTCTTAGCTGCCACGGCTTATTTTTAATTATTTTAGTTTTAATAGAATATAATAGAATAGAATAGAATACTCTTTATTATGTACACCATAAAAGTTACAGATATAAATGTTGAAATTTTACACAGGGTGACACAATGGGCGGTCTTATCGCTAAAAGCGATCTTTTACAGACAACCTTTGGATGGATTAAAAAGAGAAGGAGAGACAGTACTGCGGTACTGCGGTAGTCAGTGGTGAACTATTTATATGTACAATAAATACATACATACACTAAGCATAACTTATCTATAATATATATATACAATAATAAACATGAAACAAGAGCAAGGAACTGTATTCTGTAATGATGCTGTTTAAGAACAGAGAAAGTGTTTTTTTACCAGAATTTTAAAAGTGGACAAAGATTGAGCACGCCTTATCGACACGGGCAAGGCATTCCATAACCGTACTGCTTGAACTGTAAAAGACTTGTCATAAGAACTGGTAGAATGCATCGGCATCTCTAGTCTCAAGTTTTCCGATGAAATTGCTTTTCTTGCCCGTTCTTCTCCATAGGAACCTACTATTTGGAATGGGCAACTAGCTTCATATTTGTAACTGACCGACTTGTTGACAATTCAAAAGTGCCTGTAAATGGTTTAATTGAAATAAATGCTTTGAGTTTGAGTTTGAGTGCAACATGTACTAGACCGGTTTTTTGATTCTGAAATGAAGAAATTATTGCTTTATTATTTAATTTAGTTAAAAATCCTAATTTATACCAAATTTATATAAAGAAATAAGAATCATATTGCAATGACTTATCATTAGAGTGCCGTACCTATCCAAAGGGTGCCAACGGGATCCTATTACTAAGTTCATCCGTCTGTCACAGGGTATCTTTGATCCGTAATAGGTAGTTACTGTGGTCGCTGTATTAACAATAACAAAAAAAAAAAAAAAAAAAATATTATTTTTTCTTTATTTCTTAAGGAATGAAAACAAAATAAAGTTAAAAATTAAAGGCACGCACGAAACGTATTTTTTTACTTAAGTATTTTTTAAAGATATTCTAGTGTTAACTATTGTAAGGTAATGCGGTACTTTGACCTTACGAGACTTCTCATAACCAGTCTTGAAATGTGTTAGAAGTGTGATTTTTTTTAGACAACGTTTAATAACTTAGTATTTTAAACTATAATTCAATGCGAAATAGATTAAAAACATTATGTAAGTCAAATATATTTTAATTTAATAAAACTTTGTTTCTAATAAAATTTGATTTTTTAAACGGTGCGTGAAGTGTCTCAAGAATTCTGATGACCAATCTTGATGTTTTTCCTCTTAAAACCTGCTATTCTTGTTCTATGGCACACAACGATTAGTTTCTAAGGTTATCTATCATTCATTCCTTTTAAATGCCAAAGTGCTAGTGCAGCCCGGGGAATCTTAAGATACGTTTTTTTGCAATTTGCAGGTCAGTGTTAGTATGTAGGTATATTAATAAAGAAAATAAAAGTTTATTGATTTAAAATAGACATAGATACGGGTTGTATACTATATAGTTACATGCTAGACTTAATCAACTAACAATGGACAAGAAGTGGAAAAAATAAAATAATTGTCTATAATAACAAAAAATTATCTCAGTCTCCCAAACTAGGGATGGCCTGTATCTTAGGAGACAGTGATTCGACCGAGCTGAAATGTAAATTATGGACCTTATGGTTTCGAGTGTCCATGCTAATTATACTATGAAACAAAAATATGAGTTAGCTGAGTAAGTAGTTAATTATAGATTTATTTGAGCATAGATGGATGGAACAGGTATGGAGAGAGATCCGCGATGGGGTTGGGTAATGATTCGCGACCGTAACAAATCTGTATTTACTTCTGTAATTACATATTTGTTACGGTCGCGAATCATTGATCATGAGATTTGTTTTGTTAAATTATAATAATTCAGTTCATAAGCCCACAATGTTCCCACTGCAGCTGGAATACAGGCCTGGGATATATAATAATTATATAAGTGGAAACTTGTAATTGGCTTTCTTCTACATATTACTTAAGACTACTTGAATGTATTAGCTGTAAGTTTTCTTAAAGTTAATAAAATAAAATATATAATCAAAACATATCTCATGAAGTAATGAGTGCATTATTCATATCAACTTGATAATATTGTAGCGGCATCAACATCGCCACATGCGAACTATGCATCACACTGACGGCACGCAAAGCCTGCATCGCGCAAGCAGAGTTTACCGCGCAACTGTATACAACGTCCCGACATTAACCGCCGGGCAGACACGAGACCCGCCTGATCGGAGGATCCTCCCTTTTCCATAGAAACGCCTTCTTTTTGTGGATTAGTGAACTTTACACCCTGTTTCTCATACCACCAAAATATTATTGAGTTGAAAGATTATATAAATCATAAATATATAATATAATATATAAATCATATATATACACTTTGTTCTATGTGTGTTTTGTGTTGTGTAGTTACAAAAGGTAGTCAGGTAAATGCTTAAAATAAACTAACGCTACAGTCTGTCTGTCTCAGTGAACTATCTTCAGTTGTTTTGGCTAGCGTTGGTCCTAAACTATAATAATCGACTTAACATGCTTTCCGAGGCACGGAGGGGTCTTGGTATGTAAAGATGGTCATCCATCCACGGACCAACGCTGGCAAGCGTAGCTTAACCTAATGGATCGACTTAGCCACGAGCTCTTCCTCTTCCGAGCCTTCTCTTTTTGAATCACGTAACTACAGCAAAATAAGGTTGACATCCTTCGTATTTCTCTCGTTTCCCAAATTAATCAGGGTGGACTACCAGTCTTACCTTGTGTAGCTTAATGTCCGTATTGTCATTCAACCTCTTTAACCCGATTTTCGGGAAATACTGTTCAACCTGCTGCGAGAAATTCAAGATTGTCAAAGGTGCTTATGACAACGGAAACATAAGGCTTCACGTGTTTCGTGTGTCATGGAATACTCCGTGATGCATGAATCACTGATATTTAAGGCAAGCCGTGTACCTGTACAGACACCGGTCGGAGTGCTCACTATGAGCATTCGTAGATGCAACATAGCGATAGTGGATATTCGTTACGTCTCTCTTTTCAGGACAATCCATTCTCGGGGAATGCACCTCAATATTAATTCATACGTGGATAGAAATCCATCTATTTACTGACCGCTATACATACAGTAATTTCTCCTGTGCCTCCATGGGGCAGTTATTTAACTACGAGGTCCATAGTGGTAATTGTAATAGAAATAATACATTTTTCAGGTGGTAGGCTGGGGATTTGACCACAAAGACTTACTGCCCTCCACTCTGCAACTAATAACTGTGCCTATAGTATCAGAGTTGACCTGTTTGAAGAGTAACCCAATATTCTTTCATAAGAAACTAAGCACCAACAAGTTTTGTGCCGGATTTGCTAACGCTATTGCATGCATTGTATAATGATACAAGGTGTAAATAAAGTTATGTTGAATATGAAAAGAGTTCTTTGAACGTACTCATCATTATGAACACTTCTTACTATGGAGCCATCCCAGTAATTGCGAAAAAAATCAGCAGCTCTATATATGTTGTTCACACACCACGACAAAATGTAGGAAACAGAATAATGATTTTTTTTCGCATAGGTATATTTTTTTTTTTCGTAATGATGAGTAGAATACCCCATAAGGATGTTTTTACTTATTTTTCGGCAGTTGAGCGCGCGGGAGGCGCGGTAGCTCGTGCGTCGCTGGTGGCCACGCGCGATCACCTGAGCTACCGCTTGCACCGGTCACACTTACGCTGACCGCGTAGTTAAGTATTTGCTGCTACCCCCTCATTTTTATAAATGAAATTATTACAATAATTTCATAATGATAATGTTATAGGTTTAATTAAGGAATGCCTCATGCTGTCATAAGTTTGTAACCATTATTATTTTACACTTATAAACCTTTATAAGTGTAAGAGCCCTCTTCCCTGTCTCAAAAATCCAGGCTAGGAGCACCTGCTCCTAGCCTGGATTTTTGAGACAGGGAAGAGGGCTCTATCTGCTGTACCTACAGTAAAATATTCTTAGGAAACTGCCCGTAACTCTTTGAGTCTTTCTTTTCTTAACTGTATTCACAGATTTTGTAAAAATGGTAGTCAGCTAGAAAAGCGTCAATTCTCATGTTTTTTTTTTTATGATGCATGTCAATCAATGCAGTTTCGTGTCAAGGATTATAAGAATAAAATAATCTACTGGACCAACTAAGGTTAGAGTAATAAAAATGCCACAAATCGCTAAAATCTTTTTCCATTTTCCCAATCCGCCTACATTTTTTTACAAACCGAAGCTAAGTACAAGCTTAGCCGTGGGCTGTTGTAGAGCGGCCACTTTTATTAAACCGTGGTGTACACGTAGAATATTTTCTTATCTCAGGCACCTCAGTCTGCAACGGTGACAGCGGTGGGGGTATCATGATCTTTGTACCAGACACGGCAGGCGACACTGGCAAGGCGTCAGGTGCGTGGTACGTCCGCGGCATAGTTTCTCTTGCTCCAAGTAGAACTGATGCAGCCATCTGTGATGCTCATCAGTACACAATCTTCACAGATGTAGAGAAGTATCGTGATTGGGTGCTGGAGTATTTGCACCTACTTTAGGAATAGTAAAATAAAATATAACGTGTCACCTGGAGCCTGGCTGGCCTGGCGTGGTTCCTGTATTCCCCGAATGATTAGGCAGAGGTGTACCTATAGTACACTAACATTTTTTCAGTCCTATGTTATAGCGGGCAAGCCTCTTGCCATCAACCGGGCACAAATCCACACTCCGGGCTGCTACGGAGAAATTCCAGAAAAGATGAGGATGAAGATGATGATGATGGGTGACCATCTTTAGATACCAAGCGTGCGTTTCCGTGCCTCAGAAAGCACGTTAATTCATGGACATTGACAGTCGTTGCAGGTCGTCAGAAGCCCGAAAGTCTGGCAACCAGTCTTACCAAGGGATATCGTATTAGCCAGTAAATGGGTTGTGGAGGGTCAGATAGGCAGTCGCTCCATGTAAAATACTGGTATTCAGCTGCATCCGGTTAGACTAGGACCCGACCCCAACATAGTTGGGAAAAGGCTAGGCAGATTGATTGAGTTAATCGGGGCTTTTATTGAGAAATTTTACAGATTTTTGTTAAAAAACAGCGAAATTCTCAATTGAGGGCGAGTTTTTTCTTCAGTTTTTTTTATGAAGACGCCCGGTTATTTCCAATCATTACTGAGTTTGGTTCATAGTGATAGATTGTTTAGTTTAAAAGTTATACCGATTTGTTTACACAGGGGTCACAGCAACGAACAAGAATTAAAAAAAAACAAATTATTAAAAAAACAAAAAACACGACTGCAAAAAAATGAACTGAAAGGATGGAAACAAGATGAACAGTAAACCAGTATCCTGTAGGTACCAAAAATAAAAAAATGCAGTCGGAGGCAAATTTTAAGGCATTCGTAACATCCTAGTTGCCTCCGACTGCATTTATTTATTTTTGGTACCTACAGGATACTGGTTTACTGTTCATCTTGTTTCCATCCTTTCAGTTCATTTTTTGCAGTCGGGTTTTTTAATAATTTGTTTTATTTTAAGCTTTTTAGTGTTATTATTGAACAAATTGTTCAGTTAAGTATTGTTAAGTTAAACGATAACATTTAACTTATTAAGTAGGGGTAGCAAGTTAGGATAGGATAGGTTTCAGAAAAGACTAGCTTCTGCCCGCGACTCCGTACGCGTGGAAGTCGTAAGATATACTAAAATAACAGCCACAGTTTTATAGAAAACAGCCTAGTTGGTCTAGTGGTCGGAAGTGCTACTGTTGAGTATGAGGTCCTGGGTTCGATTCCGGTCAGAGGGCGGTCAGTCAGTGTTATTGGGTTTTCCATCTGACATTTCCAAGTAACAGTCCGAAGTCTGGGTTTGTGCCTGGTTAGTGGCAATAGGTTTGCCCCCTATTACATGGGCCCTAAACATAACTGGCAAAATGTGCCGTACTAAGTCCACCTCTGCCCAACCCTTCGGGGAATACAGGCTGTTATGTTATTTTTATAAAAATTCCCTGTATGCTACGTTTATAGTTTTGATCTCAGCAGCCAAAATATACAGAGACTCAGAACTGGTGACGCGGAAGCAAGTGACGTATAGTCCGTATTAGAAGCAGTCTTAGTCTTGAGGTCGACTCCGTAGTCTTCAGTAGTGATTCCCCATTGCTTGCGAAGTTTTTAGTTTTTAGTGAATTAATGAATGCCTGCGTTCCTGCTTAAACTACCTAATGCCAGAACACTGATACGTTATTTGATGCATTCTTATAGATTTTTCCTGAAGAACGGCTATTACTAAAATAATAATCACCAGTTCTCATTAACAGTCGCCTAACATTAATTTATTTGTATAGATAGTATGTTGCTTGTGATATCTGACATTCTAAGAAAAAAATTAGGACCTCAAATAATTTAGAAGGTTTAGACTTTTATGGGTATATTTTTATGACTTTTATTGACTTAAATAATTTGTTCCTTTCTTTCATAAAATTCTTAACGTTAAGACACCGATTTAATACCTATTTTTTTTTTAAGGCTCGTACATATTGGTGTGATATCGCGGGCGCGACGCGACACTAGTGGCACAATTTCTTTGTCGGTGCCTTTTTTGCTATCTCTGAGTTTTATAGCGGCCAGTCTATTCATTATAAAAAACCGGCCAAGTGCGTGTCGGACCACGCACAATGAAGGGTTCCGTAGGTTGGATGAATTTATCCTATCAAGATATGTCACATGAATGGCCGTATTTTTTTAATGCGTTGACTTGAAGGATGATTTTTTTTAGAGTTTTATGGAACCGTAGACCTTCATATTTGATATTGATTTCAACTTGATATCTCCCCACGTTCCTGAGAAAAAGGGTATTGACAGACAGGCAGACGGACGGACAGACAGATAACGAAGTGATCCTATTTTCGTGCAAGTAAGTTCGTGCAAGTGTCTTTAGCGGAAATGTCATTCACGCAAGTGTACCAGATCCGATGTATCAAACCACAGTTGGTCTAACTCTCTCATAAGAACCAGGATCTATTGGCCTTTTTTTGTGAAAATATCTCATATGCAGATTAAAATATCTCAAAATTTTAAGGACAGTCTCCTAAGACCGATGTCGCATTATTATGTAGCTACAACGGTTAAGATTTACCTCCCCATCTTAAAAATCCACCGTGTATATGTCATGATGATTGACTACTTAGCTCCATAAAGATATAGCGTGATGATAATCGTTTAAAAGATTAAATCTGCAATGTCCTAACCGTTTGGCTCTTTTTACAATTTACTGTAAACCATAGAGGTATAAAAACATAATACAATATTGCTTATTTCCCATAATAAATAGCGTGATAATATAAATATAGCCTACCGGGTGACCAGACTTATTGGTAATATTATGCAAAATTTGAACAGAATCTATCCAGTAGAATTTTTGTGATGCTGGAACATACATTCAGACAAACAGACAAACATTCTAAAAACTATGTTTTCGGCATTAGAATCGATTCCAAACCTTTTTCAAAAATATTCAATGTACAATTTTGATTTCGCTACCATTTTGTTATTGTATAGGAAATGTACTTATTGTAGTTTGAGTCAAAATAGTAGCTAAAAAGTGTAATAATATATATATTTGGAATTGACTTTTTACTAGCTTTTATTTGATACCCATATTATTAAAATAATTTATTTTTATTTTTTATATCTTCTGTCTTTTTTGATTCACAGATGCCATATGAAAATTTTATACCCTATGACACTTCTGCAACTAAAACGAATCTAACGATACCTCATATGTTAAAATCCATCAAGCCCTTTAGGCTACAGAGCGTGCCAAAGAAATAGACATACATACATACATACACTCGAAAAACATAACCCTCCTTCTGGAGCAGTCGGGTAAAAAAAATACTATAAATAATTGAATTGTTTTTGTATAATTTTTAAATATTTTTTCCGTCGGTAAAATTAAGCTTAGTTTCCCTCGTTGATATGTTGCACATTATGAAGAATCAAACTGTATAAAAAAAACCGGCCAAGTGCGTGTCAGACCATGCACAATGAAGGGTTCCATAGTTGGGATTAATTTATCCCAAGAACAAACTTAACATTGTGGTTCAAAAACATGATCCCCCATACATTCCAACTACAAATTTAAGTTTGTACGCACAATATTGAGTGATTTACCATGTTATTTTAAGATCACAGACTTCTTATAGGTTTTCCTATAATCTATAAGTGAACACCTATTTTCTGTATATTTTCAAAATTTGAGGCTCAGTTTTGGAGATAAGTGGGGAATGGTAATTTTTCATCTATTTTCTTAAATAATTTAAAAGGTGTTTGTTTTAAAATTATAAAAAAAATATCTATGAATTCCTTAAAACTAGCCCTTTCATTTGATATGCCACACGGTACAGTCAGCAAAACTATTTTTTTTTTAATTTTAAAATTTGCCCCCACATGTGACCTCCATATTCAAAATTAATTTATTTTGGTAACACGTCCGTGTTTGGGTCACATAAATTCATATGTGTACCAAATTTCAACTTAATCGGTCCAGTAGATTCGGAGCAATTCAGCTCTGGCAGACAGACACACGAGTGATCCTATAAGGGTTCCGTTTTTTCCTTTAGAGGTACGGAATCCTAAAAAGAATCATAGCATCAAAAATTCGTACGCATCGCTGTCAACAGGAAAAGCACCCAAAAGGCTGGCAGAATTGCCACGTTTTAAGGCGATGCTAATTCTTTGGCCAAATAAATAGGCCAGCCTTCTGGTTACGTGAAGTGTCGACCAACTCCTTGGCAATATCTCGATAAACTAAGAGGGCACTTGGACCCCCTGGCCCTAGTGTTTCAACCCCAAACGACTCGAACATAGCCGTTTGGTTTGTGGTTTTTCGCACCTGCAGCAGCCGCCCCAGGATAGCCAGCCGTTCTAGGAAGATGAGATATATTATTATAATATAGATAGATTGATAGAGATAGATGGCGCAAAGGTGTCGACACATGTTGCATCCAATGGGCTGCCTAACTTCCAAGGCATTGTGGTAATTATGTCTGGTCCCTTCCCATCGTCGTATGCCAAGCCGTTGGGTTCTAAAACAGCTGGCACCCGGACGCTGACAAGAGCACGACGGATGATGTCATTAATAATTCTTTAAAAACATGTTTTATGTTTAGTACGTCACTATGGCATGGTCGTAGATCAAGCTCAAACCACCGCGCCGCCACAATTCCGCACCACGCTATCATTATTAACGTTACTTGTTAAGATTTAAAAAGCTCATGTTTAGGTAGGTTTAGACTGTTGAACATGGTTTTGTCAAAAGCGCCCTCGATACCAATGAAGGCGGCCAGTGAAGAGCATGCAAGATGACCAGGCACTACAAGCAGCACCCTTTCACGAGCATAACGCAAAGATCACCCATCACCCCCTCGCCATATTTGAGGGAAGGAGGGAAACCCCCGACGCTACCGCAGGCAGGGACATCTAAAGGAGCATGACGAACTTGCTGCCGGTTGCTCAGGCAAGAATAATATGATCAATTGTCAAGGTCGCTAGCTAACCACTTATTGCAATACAACTCAAACGACAAACCACTAGTCTCATGTCTTACGACAAGAAACAGTAGAAAACCTGTATTATTAAATGGAACATACCACGTGGTTAGAGCTTTACTGGGTCAAGGATCCCAGGGTCCTTTTGTTACAAAATACATGGGCCAGTATTGAGGTTTAAATAAAATACCCTTTTGGATTCATTCATAGTAAGACTAACTACTCTGCTTGCCTCCGTCAACTGTTGTAGTATATTTTGGAGTGTATTAGCGTTGAGTTATTAGAACTAACGTTAAAGTCATCCGCGAATCCTCAAGATCCTTGAATACGCTTTCCAAGATTAGAAAAGAAATGAAAAGAAAAGTTTTGGGGATTGCGGATCTCCTTTCCTCACACCTCTACTGTTACGACCTCTTCACTGTCTGATTCTAGTTTTATACTTGTGCTATGCTGTTCGAGATTTTTAACTATACGTAGTATATATATTTTTTTGTACTCCTTGCTGGATTGGAGCTTTCCAAAGCCATGTTTTATAGAATCAAAAGTTTACTATATAGTGCACAAGTACAAGGCTTTACCTTATTTTTAACCGACTTCCAAAAAGGAGGAGGCTATTATGTTCAGCCGTATATATTTTTTTTATGTATGTTTACCGATTACTCCGTCAATTGTGGACGGATTTTGAAAATTCTTTTTTTTGTATGAAAGTTGCCAGCAAATGAGAATCTGATGGGGGGACCCCATGAAAATCGAGGGAAATCCTCAAATTTTGTTGTCATACCTATAGCGATTTGAGTATTTTTTATAGTAACTCGTGCATGAAGTGGAACTGATGATGAAGATCACAGATGGCCACCGGAACTACTTAATAATAAGTATTTCACCGTTGCGATTTGATTAGGCACTTTAATATGGTTGCTAAGCAACCTCAAAGTGTAATGATGAGGCAGATAGAGTGGACCCGGTGACTCTCAGCACCACACAATGTTCTTGTCAAAGGGAACCTATCCAGGAGGCTATCCAACCTGACTGACTGAGCAACGGAGCATCCGTCCCAGTCGGGAGGAGCCCGGGACTGTATCCCCGATCAGGATACACCACATATTTTACAAGGTTCACCTCAAGTAGCACAGACAGAGAATGGTTCTCTAACTTGTACTAGTAAGGTTTGTCATTGTTCCTCCTCCTCCCCTTCCTTCGAATGCCACTATTTTCATTTTTGTAGGTAATAGTACTAATGTAAAAAAAGATGACATCACTGACAATGTCACTAAAATCATGAAGATAAATTGTCAGAAAATAATATTGTGTGCTTTTCTATACTTTCAGCACTTGTCAAGTAGACAAAATCATAATATACATATGCTAAATATTATATATATATGCAGTTATTAGTCACTCACTACAGTGACAAGCTTATATTTTTGGACACCAACACTTTTGTTGAGAAATTAAAATCGACTAGGGATATTGCGTATCTGCCTATTAGGTTTAGACTTCAAATAGCATGGCTATTAGTGTTTATTTTAAACTCAGACATAAGTAGTATGTCGAAGTCTGCTGTAATTTGCACCAAACAAATTAGTAATGATACTAATATTAATGTAGCTAGCTTTAGTAATTTAAACTAGTCAGTAAGACAACAGAAGGTACCAGTAACAGTGTTATTAATCTCACCATCAACAAGGTATCTTCTAGCACTCAATTAGTTAATTGTAAAAAAGGGGCTAAGCAGAATTCCTTGAAATTGATTCATCAAAATATTCAAGGTTTTTCTTCTAAACAATTGGAAATTGAATTGTTTTTAGAAAAAACAATGTTTGATATTATTTGTAAAACTGAACACTGGTTAAAATAATATGAAATGTTAATTAATTATGAGAACTACAGTGTGGGCAGTTGTTTTAACCGAAAATCAATGCCGCGTGGAGGTTCACTAATATTAATTAAAAATTGTATAAAATCTAAGACTCGTAAAGACATAGTGGAACTAACGGTTGAACATAGCATTGAATTGTCATGTGTTGAGCTAGATAAGCATTTTATAGTGTGCGCATACAGACCCCCAAATTATCAAAACTACTCTATATTTGAGTCAGTAATGGAAGATGTTCTAGCAAAACTTGCAACGGGTAATAAATCAGTAATTATTTGTGGTAACTTTAATATTAATATTTTGGAAAATAATTTAAATAGCAGTAGATTATTAAGCCTCTTCAAATCGTTCAATCTATCATGTGTTTTTGGAACCAACGCGAATAACTGCGGCTACTGCAACTTGTATTGATAATGTTTTTTGTGGCTGTGACTATTTAGATAAAGCCATTGTAAATTATCTCCCTTTTGATCATAGCGGTCAAACCGTTACTTTTGAGTCCAACACCTCATTACAAAACGTTCAGATACAAACTAGACCAATAACATTGGGTAATTTAAATAAATTTAATAGCACTTTAAATAGCAAGTTAAGTGCTCAGGGCCTAAATATGAACAATGGCAATATTTTTTATGGAGAATTCTTTTCATTAGTGCAAACTGAGTTCAATAAATATTTTAAGAAGATAACTAAAACTATTTGCCCCAAGTTTTTATTCAGTGACTGGGCAACTAAAGGTATCAGGAAGAGTAGGGAAAGATTATTTGAACTGTATGGCCTTAAGCCGTATATAAACACGGAAACTTTTAATAAGTATGTTGCTACTTATTCTAAAACTTTTAAAAAAGTCTGCAAAGCGGCTAAAGCTTCATACATTAGCAATAAGGTTAAATCAGCAGACAATAAAATAAAGACAGTTTGGAAAATTATTAACAATGAAACGAACAGGAACAAAAGACATAATACTGATTACACACTGAAAACTACCCGCGGTCTCGTTAGCGATAACATCAATGTTGAATTTGCAATTTTTTTTACAAATATTCCAATTAAAACTACAGAAACTTTAAATTCCTCGCCCTCACTTGCTATTGATCTATTAAGAGCGAATGTTTCAGCTTGCCCTGTGGAATTTCAATTCAAACATATAAGCTCTGTGGTCGTTGTAAAGACTTTTAAGCAACTTAAGATTAAAATTGCCGAAGATCTGTGGGGCATGTCTACTAAGGTTTGTCAATCCATTATTGAGACAATTGCACCCTATCTAGCTTTAATATTTAATTTGTGTGTAGATCAAGGGATATTCCCAGATTTAATGAAGTATAGTAAAGTTATTCCGCTTTTCAAATCCGGTGACAGCAAAGACACTAATAATTATAGACCCGTATCGGTTTTGCCGGTTTTTAGCAAGGTGTTTGAATAAGTAATGTTGAATCAAATGCTCAATCATTTTAATCGTAATAACATCCTACACGATCAACAGTATGGTTTCACCAAAGGACGTTGTACAACTGACGCCGGTGTCACATTATTGAAACACATTTTTAACGCATGGGAGGAGGCACAAGATGCAATAGGCATCTTTTGTGACCTATCCAAGGCATTTGATTGCGTGAATCACGAAACTCTGCTCTTGAAACTTCAGCATTACGGACTGGGTAAACTTGCGCTAAACTTAGTAAAATCATATTTGAATGATAGACTGCAGCAAGTTCAAATAAACGGTGTGAACTCATTGGGTTTAATAGTCAAAATGGGTGTACCGCAGGGCTCAATTTTGGGTCCGTTCCTCTTTTTAGTATATATAAATGATTTACCTCATTTACTGGAAAACCGACCACAAATGGTGTTATTTGCTGATGAGACATCTCTGATTTTTAAAGTAAATAGACATGCACAAGAGCTTGACGACGTAAATAACGCTATACTTAAGGTCTATAATTGGTTTACTGTAAATAATTTGGTATTAAATGAGAAAACTAAATGCATAAGATTTGCGTTACCGAATGTTAGAAGTAGTGAATGTCACGTTGTATTGAACAAAGAGATACTAGAATTCGTCGAAAATACTGTTTTCCTGGGAATCACGCTTGACTCAAAGCTGCAGTGGAGTGCTCACTTAACATCTCTTGCAGGGCGGCTAAGTTCAGCCGCCTACGCTGTTTGGAAAATCCGCCAATTAACAGACGTGGATACAGCGAGACTGGTCTATTTTAGTTACTTTCATAGCATCATGTCTTACGGTATTTTGCTGTGGGGACGGGCTGCAGATATTGTTTCTATCTTTATTCTGCAAAAGAGGGCTATCAGAGCCATCTATAACCTCAGCAGACGCGATTCTCTAAGGGAACTGTTTAAAAAAATTAACATCATGACGGTTCCTTGCCAATATATATGTGAAAATATTATGTATGTTAGAAAAAAACTACATCTTTTCAGTAAGATTAGTGACGGGCATAATTTTACACTAGAAATAGAAACAAATTAGATCAACCACGTTTCAGATTGTCAAAAGTACACACTTCTTTTATACTACTAATACTGTGTTAAATGTTATAATAAAATACCATTAGATATTCTTCATCTAAATGAGAAAAAATTTAAAACATGCATTAAACGCACACTATGTAGACAAGCATATTATAAGTTGGATGATTATATCGTAGATAAAAATGCTTGGCTTAATGCTGGTCCTGCTCCACAACAACTTGGGCTCACTTGTTAGAATTTTAATATTTGGAAGTGATGCTTCCCCCCTTTTTTATTTTTTGTTTTGACATTATACATTCGTAATTATCGTTTATTTTTATGTACTTAATCGAGTTTTTGTTGTTGAATACTTCAATAGGTAACAACGATTTTTGATGTGTGTTGGATTCGGTTCCCTACAAAGTGGTTGAGCTGGATGGTGCTGATCCACGCGTCATGTTCGTGAACGGGCGCTGTCAGTTGAGGCTGGTCATCTCTTGACTGCCAGGGCTTATTTTGTAATCGTTTAATCTTATATTTTGAATTGTTTTTTTTTAATATATTTTTTTTTTGTTTTTTACATTGTTCTCACATATAGAAGCGACAAGAATAATGTACTCAGGATTTTGTAATATCTTGATTTAAAAGAGTGTCCTTGGAGTTTCTTGCCTGTTCTTCTCCATAGAGATCTACGTTTTGGAATGGGCAAATAGCTTCCACTTTCTGACTAACTGACCGACTCTTTGACAATTCAAAAGTGCCTGTAAATGGTTTAATTGAAATAAATGCTTTGAGTTTGAGTTTGATCTCGTCAAAATGCATATGGTGAAGTCACCATCAGTTCAACTCCTCAACAATTAACGCCCCTTCGTCGGCAAAAGCAATATTTTGTAAAAGGTGATGAGCATTTGACATTAAGCTATTGTAAATTGGACAAATTACAAACTTACCCACTAAAAAGTGAAAAATATAAACTTTTTACAAAAAAAAAACAATCCACTTCCAAAAAAAAACACTACAAAGTGAAAAATAACTTTAATTTCGGAAGTCGGTGGCAAAAAACTAAAAAACAGATCCAAAGACACCGACTTCCGAAATTAAAGTTATTTTTCACTTTGTAGTGTTTTTTTTGGAAGTCGGTGGTTATAATTTTGTACAAAGTTTTTGGCGTTTTTGTATTAGCTGTTTTATGACATGATGAATATTAGATCATGTTTGATGATTATCAGTCGTCATAACTAACAAATGTCATTGCGTTGCAACCCTGTAAAAATGACCGACATATTGAATTTTCCCGCTTTGTTGCCCTCATCAATCTAATCTAACTTGGCCAGCGACTATCACGCCAAGTTTGCGCTTAAATAGCAATAAATTAAACACTTTTTATAATAACAATTTTATTAAACCTGTAGCAGTTTTAGTTCAAATACTCCATCACCCAATCCCGATACTTCTCTACATCCGTGAAGATTGTGTACACAAAAGGATCACAGATGGGTGCATCTGCTCTGCGGGCAGAAAGAGAAACTAGGCCGCGGACGTACCACGCGCCTGACGCCTTGCCAGTGTCGCCTGCCGTGTCTGGTACAAAGATCATGAGACCGCCACCGCTGTCACCATTGCAGACTGAGCTGCCTGAAAAAAGAAGATGATAGTCCAATTATTTTACTTGTTGCGCCCCACGGATTTATAAAAAGCGCCGCTCTACAGCAGCCCACTGCTAAGGTACGCACGTGTACTGCGCAACCAGCACAAAAAGGTTGCTTATGAGCTATGTAGCGTATATAATTACAGTTAGAAACTGCAAGAGTCAGCTGCATAGCAAGCTATGCAACCTTTCTGCAGCTGCTATAGCTCTAAGGGGGCGCCTTATAGACACGAGTAGATGATGTGATGATTATAACTAAATGCAGTCAATAGTGGTCTAAAATGCCATTGCCATGCGAAACCATTGTGTTACTAAAAGTGGCACAAAAGATACAAATCTTACTATTGTGCAGTTAATGGTGCCCTATGGTGTCACAAAAATATCTTAGTGAAAAAAAATATCTTCTGCTGCGGTTATAAGCTATAACTTTAGCTATTATCGAACTCGTTCCTAATTTTGACTCCCATATGCCACACTTATAGACAATAGAGCTTTTAGGAAACCTGCATTTTTCACTAGTGTGCTAGTTGGACGGTGACCCTAAAAAGATTTTTTTTTCGGTAATCTTCGTGATTCCGAAGTAGCACGAACGTCGCGCCACAGAATAACCCTACAGAGGCAAATTTTCTAAGTTTTGTCACCATCATATCATCATTTCAGCCGAAAGACGTCCACTGCTGGACAAAGGCCTCCTCCAAAGGTAGTACCTACTAAGTTTTGTACTGCCACACTTTGTCAATTGTCGCCGCAGGAGACGCCCCGGGCGTCGGAGTCGCAGGCCGATCCCCGGCCACCGTAGGCGCGGGCTTGAGGACGGTGAGCGATGGGTAGCTTGCCGCCCGATAAGGACCAGGCCCGGGTTGATGGCGCGTTGTGTTCCATGCGCGCCTCAAAGAGTTGTTAGCATGAACTGACATCCAGAATGCCTGCCAGGGTTGCGAGTTTGTCAGAAAGGGATATCGTGGCCCTGGCACACAGGCAACTGAAGCAAGATGGGTGGGTTTTAGTCAGTAAAAGTCGGACACGCCTAGAAGTTAGTTGATAATTTCCCATCTAAAAAAAAAGGCTTTGTCAATAGACGATGATTCCGGAAGCGCATACTTTTCTTAGAAAATCTGTACTTAGCTTCGCTTTGTAAGCAAATGTAGTTGGGATCGTCCACTGTTACGACTGCGAGTTGGATTGTATTGTAACTTCTTAGCATTGCCGTACAGTAACTAAAAGACTTCGGGGGTTATATACATCACTTGCATTTTGGAAAAAAATCTGCTGTTTCCAAAATTTTGTCGAGTTATACGAACATATAAAGAGCAGCTGCTTTTGTTCATTAATTAAAAATTTCATAACGTCATCATTATCAACTAATTTTGCTGAAAGGCTTCATTAGGTACTAATGAACCTACAATGAACCCTTTAACAACATTAACCGGTTCAGTATCATTTTATTTACACCTTGTACGAATAATCCAATAAATAAATAATGCATGCTTACCGTTAGCAAATCCAGCACAAAACTTGTTGTGGTTCAGTTTTTTATGAAAGAATATTGGGTCACTCTTCAAACAGATCAACTCTGATACTATAGGAATGGTTATTTGTTGCAGAGTGAGGGACAGTGAGTCTTGATGGTTGAATCCCCAACCTACCACCTGCAAAATTTACAAACATAACAATTTACCACAGTGGACCTTGTAACAATTGTGTTCGCGATTTAGTTTCCGAACATGTAAACAATGATGTGTTTTTGGAAAAATAACCTTAAATTCCACAGGTACAGTTAAGTTTGCGCTACAACTTCAACCATTTTTATATTTTTATTCTGAAACCACCTTATTTACACTTGTATAAAGTTAATATTTGTTTAAGTGGAAATAACATTGATTGGATATGGATTTAATTACTCCCCCACGGATCTAAAGCTTCTATACAAAAAAAAAAATACAAAATCGGTTCATCACACACAGATAGACAGATATACAGATACACACTACAAACTAATAACACCCCTCTTTTTCGTCGCGGGTTAAAAATGGTAATCTGCGCATACGCGGTCTCTCACAGGAAGAGTGACCATACTTTTAACATCGATACAACTCCATCAATCTCGTGTTCCGGTAAACATACGTCATCTGTTCCGAAATTATAATGGTTCTTTTTTTGCCATTTGGCTACGGAACCCTGAAAGAAGGTAAAAAGGGTATCAACGCTGCAGTAAAACAGGAATATAAGTGAGAAAACGAACTACATACCGTCCCAAAAACCTCTTTAGTAGGCAATCCCGTGTGCCACAAGCAAGCTGGTTGAACATAATCATCAAAAATAGCTTCAGACTTCAATTTTAGTAAAGCTATATCATTATTCAATGTTTTCACGTCGAATTCCGAATGGACAATTACCTGGAACACCTAGAAATCAATTGTAATACTTACATCAAATTGTTTAAATAATACAAGCTTAAAAGTATTATATTCGCTTAAAAGTAAAGAAAATATGACAAATTTCAGTACCTAATAATAGTTATTGGATAAGTTTGAACAATTACATATGGACAAAAATAATAAATAGTAAATGTCAGATGCTTCTTTTAAACTGTTTATACCACGTTAAATTAAATCTGCCTTCTTTAAATTATAAACCTGCTAATACCTAAGTGCCAAATGGTCGACGAATGTGTGGTTAAAAAAAAATCATCATGGGTGTCGTTTTCATGGTTTTCGAAAGTGATAAAACCAAGCAAAATATTTGAAAATTTTCGCAGCTGCAATCTTGGATTTTCATTTTGACCTCACTATCGGCTTTCTTCTTCTTCACTTCACTCTTGACAGAGCGGTCGTGGTCACGATGAAGTGTGCCCAATCGCAACTTTAGTCGTTGCTCGCCTCACGATCTCTCTCCATCTGATTCTGTTAGTTCAGACTTTTGGGCTTCTACTCGTTACGGCTGTCAAAGATCTATGAATCACAGCTGGAACCAAAGACTTAACGTGCTTTCCGAGGCATAAAAGGATCTCGATTTATGTAATGGGTGATCACCTATCCATGAACCGACCGAGGCAAGCGTAGCTTAACCTCGAGCCTCTTTACTCAGTTAAGCGGTAGACCTGTAATAAACAAACATTGGAATACTAACCCCTCTTTCCTGTGCTGCTATGTCTCCTCCAATAAGATTGTACTTGCCAAGAACAATGTTTAAAGAGCCTGGTACAACAGGATTACTTCCTATAGTAGCACAATGGGCAGCTGAAAGGTGAAAACGAATATAGTTCAGAAACGAAGCAACCTGCAACACAAATCGGTGAGTACGTTTACCGCTAAACGTATTTAAAACAACTCTTTGTTTCTGTCACTCGTTTGAAGATGGCAGGGACAGAATATTGTATTAAAGCGAAAGCGTCAGGGTAGCCCGCGAAATTCAAATTTTCTTACGTTTTTTGCAATTTGCAGGTCAGTCACAGGTTGTATGTTGATCTAAATATGATTCGCGGCCATAACAAAGGCTTTACAGAATTATAATCATTAGAATCAGCAATTCACAAAGAGAGTTAGTTGTATTGCTGATTCTAATGATTGTAATTCTGTAAAACCATATTTGTTACGGCCGCGAATCATACTTTAATCAACATTCAACCTGACACAGATCTGAAAATTGCAAAAATAATTAAGATATTTTGAATTTCGCGGGCTACCTTAGCGCATCCCTCTTAAGTACGTTTAGCGCTAAACGCATTTAGTGATTTGTGGTGGATGCGATCTTAAGACCCGGTTTTTGGAACAAAATTCAACACAAAAACAAAAGCAAAAACATGAGGATCGACGTGGGTATCATTGAAACGTATAAAAAGTGCGTGTTGAACCACACACAACAAAGGGTTCCGTAGTGGGGATTAATTTCTACTAAGAACAAACTTAACATTGTAGTTAAAAAACATGCTCCTTAACACTCCTACTGCAAAATGTAAGTTTGTACGCACACATTCAGAGATTTACCATGTTATTTTAAGACCATAGATTTCTTATAGTTTTTTCTGTATCCTCTATAAGTAAAGAACTATTTTCTGTAATTTTTCAAAATTTTAGGCTCTGTAGTTTCGCAGATAATGGTAAATGTTCGTCTGTTTTCTTAAATATTTTTAAAAGCATTTATTTTGAAATTATAAACTATATTTATCTGAAATCCTTACAACAAGTTCTTTCATTTGTTATGTCATACGGTTTTCTAATTTGTCCCCTTAAAGTGACCCCTGTATTCAAAATTAATTTACGTTAAACGTCCGTGTTTGGGTCACAGAAGTTCATATGTGAACCAAATTTCAACTTAATCGGTTCACTAGATTTGGAGCAAATCGAACAGTCAGACAGACAGAGAGACAGATAGACAGACAGACAGACAGACAGACACACGATCCTTTATGGGATGGATTTCGTTTTTTTCCTTTTGAGGTACGGAATCCTAAGAAAATACTTTTATATAATTATACGTTTAATTCAATGATGGCTAAACCTTTCCGTTTAATCAAGGTTAATCTATTTGGTTTAATTATATTAAGTAGGTATATTATTATTGCCATCACGACCTATTGATAAAATACTGGTAAACAAAAAAAAACGTCTTTTACCTGTTAAAACCAAAGTCTTCGACAGCAAGGTTCCTCCACAGCTAAACCTGAGAGAGTATCCATCAAACTTTAATATGGCTGCATGCCAGGGCCAGTCTCCAGGCTGGGTCGGTTCTCCATGGACTATCAGCCCAGTATGTACCACTTTGCGTCTTCCGCAAGATTCGTCTATACTAGGATTAATTACTTTTGTATCTTCTTCTACTTCAACTGCATCTTCATCAATAAGGCTGGTTTCTACAGTTCGTGCTTCAGGCTTTTCAGTTGCATAGTCGAGATACCCCTGAAATGAAAGAAAGAAAAACTATTTTATAGCTCTCTCCGTTGCTCTTTGGGGGACTGTGACAAGCATTATTGGCTACTTGTAAAATATCTCGAATAGAGAAAAAAAGAATGAGAATATTTGGTGTTAAAAAGAGAGACCTGACGGAAACAATGTTTTTTTAACCATTCAAAAGTATACTTACACTTTTTGGTTCTTTACAAAGCTCCTCACCGTTCAGGATAACACTTAGGACATAAGGAATACTGTATCCTGAAGCAGGACCAAGGACTTGAATGCGTAGAAAAGAAGTTATGGCAGTAAACGTTACAATGAACTCATTACTGCGGAAGCGAGTGTCGGCTAGCTTTGTTATACGAGCGGTTCTTGGTTCTATCTAAAACAAAAATAAGAATATCATTAATTATTGAACTATTGGGAAAAACATTGCTGAGATTTTTGCTAAATCATAACAGCTGCACGGGACGATTTTCAAGGTTCCAAGGATAAGTAACGCTTGTTGAGGTCGGTCCGTGGATGGGAGACTAAACTAACAGGCCGAGCGAGTGGAGCAAGCTGACTTATGAACCGGGTTCAATCATACAGTGCTACCTCACATAACGAAAATTTCTATAGCATGAATGGTTGTTCTATCAATAGTACTGCAGCATTCACTTTGTAATTAATATGGTAAAGATGAGGACTATTACTAACTTCGTTCTGTGGCGGATTCACGATTGAATGAAATTTTCTCTATAAAAATAAATCTCACAGTTAACTCTAAACCGTACAATAAATGGATACTAGACGGTCGTCTTGTGATTTGTCTAGATAGTCTGATCCATGAGCAAGAATTCCCTCGGCAAAAATTCATGCCATTTGAGAAAACAATTTTTTTTTGTATTTTTGAAAAATTCCAAGAATTCGTCACTGTTTAATACTTCTTCTAATCTCCCAAATTGAATGGCCTTCATTGGTATTCCATTGAATACCTAATACTTTAACGAACCTTACCTTACTGTAACCGATTTTTCTAAAACATTGTGTTTCATGTTACTTTTAGAAAAGTAAAATAGTTTTAAGTTATAGGAAAATTATTTTTACCAGTTACCAGTTATCTCAAAAAAATACGATGGCATTAAGCGTATAAATTACGGGGAAGACATTTTAATTTAATCAGCTATCTAACGCGGTAAAAAACTAAAAAAAATATTTACAGGTGCCAATGAAACAGTGCTGGCAAAGGTCGAATTTGCAAATTGTTGAAATATAAAAAAAAATTGTGCGGTAATCGAATTAAACAACTGGTTTAAGCCATCACACTTTAAGATCCCAGGTCGTCATGACCAGGTCACAAGTTGCGGAGCGGCTTTTAAGTTTTTAACATGACGGTGTACTCGCTGGTCAAGGTTCACTTGTCGGTTAGTTTCTGCGAGGTCGCCTGACCTTACTCCTCTAGATTTTTATGTTTGGGGTCTTATTAAAAGCCTTGTATACTCAACAACGGTGTCTTCAGTATAAGTACTACACAGCTGAACACTTATGAACGAATTTCACTTCAAAAGTTACCAAGACAGAAGTCTGAAGAGGAGTAAGGGATTGCAAAAGGCACAGAGGTGCGCATTTTGAACAAAACCTTTATGTTAGCAATCAGGTTTTCAATTATTCCAAAAAGGCAGTGATTTGAAGCGGCAGTTGTTTATTTTAGTTTTGGTAAATTAAAAATACAAAATGTGTGTTTTATAGTAAGTTCAGCAGTAAAACTGAGTAGTAAACTACAAACATTCAAGGTGTCTAGGGATCAACCACGTTTTGGTTAGTTACTAAAAATCAGTTTTTTTAATTATAATATTTTTTATAACTCCTATGGATATTTTTTAGTAAATTTCGTCATTTGAAAAGGGAATAGTTTTTAGTTTGAGGGAAAATTTCTGCCATACTCCTGAGTGGAATCAATACAAAATAACGTTATTATGGAGAAAAGACGTCATTTGAGCCGAGAAGAAATTATCAGAGCCGTCGGTATGTTGGAAGCTGGTTGTTGGCAACATGCTGTGTCCATCGCTCTTGGGGTGTTATAAGTCGACTTTGTACAAGTTACCGCATCACTGGCAGCGTGGCAGAGCCACATGGAGGACGAGCTCGTATCACCACACGCAGAAAGATCGTTACATACAAATACTGCTCGACGAAATCGTACAATGACCGCGACGATGTTGGTTACGAGGCCTCATAGCTCACCAGGGATTTAAAGATACAAGGCGCGGGTAGTGGGGGCAAGTTGAGCTAAGATATTACAAGCTCATAATTAAAAGTAACTTACCAACTTGAGTGAAACCTCCGAATCGAAACTCAAAATCATCTGGGAATTAGGCTGAATTTCTCTATCTCCGAGAAATGTTAATGTGTACTGGTTTTGAGGGCGTAATGTTCTATCAAACAAAGCTGACAAATCTAAAGTATCGGCACAAACAGTGAGCGTTCCTAGAATAGTCTGCGCGTGTCCATCAGCTGGAGTTAAAAGGATTAGAAGCAGCCAAATCATTGTTTATGTGGTGTTACACTGGAAATAAATTGGAGACCGGTTAGTAGAGATTTTCTATTCAAAGGAACTTGGAAATGACGCGTCCGATGTTGAGCAGTAGCCTCTAACTAGATTACCCATCGGTAAAAATGATCCACCCGTCGCATCGGAAAAGTTTAGGAAATGCATACTTTTGTTAAGAATTTTTCAAAATCTTATTGTGAAGTGATGTTTTTTTAGATTTATGATGATATCATCTACCTGATTTATAAGGGTAGAAGGTAGGGGAAGGGAGGAGCCCTTCCTGGTACCTCTCGACGTGGTCATAGTCAACGGAGACCAGGTCGATGGAGCCCCGCTTGGCGGGGCTCCATCGATCCGCCGACTCCGTTGTACATCTGAACAGTTAAAAAAAAATAACCACGAAGGGGATGGCGGAGTCTGTTTGGTCGCTTCGCTCGCACTCTCGACCTCGCCATCCCCTTCTAACTTAACCTATCCGAGTCGCGGTGCCCCAAGTCCAGAGCTAACTTCGCTCGCTCATGCATCCATTAAGTTACACTTGCATTACTTGCTGCTCGCAGCGGACTCGATCCAGAGGATGAAGACATGATGGGTATTCAAGGTTGTTCTCTAGCGCGAACACAGACATTGAATGACATGACACAAAAATCCACAAAATGTCTGCCAATGCGTTTGCGATTCGTTTCACCTTGAGCAGTTAGCCTCAAATTATAATTTTCGTAGTTTTTTACCCAAAATAAGCTCAAATCACTGTGAAATTGTTAAACCCAAATAAAACAACGAAACATAACGGTAATTTTCAAAAAAGAATAAAATGCGCGTGTACTTATTATTTGCAAAATCAAAGCTCATAATTAAAACTCCCTAAAATGGCAACCTTCTGTCAAAATTACGCCTAAGCAATAAAATAATGCAAAAGTTGAGGTTATATTTATCTAAATTTGATATTTTTTATTTCCAAAACTATTTATTTCCTATACTAGAAACTTCTTGAGATTGCTCAAGATAATAAGAACTGTGCACAAAAATCAAGAGTCTAGACGAGCCCAAGATGGACCACAGATAGCTAAAAGAACTGAAGGAACTGAAGATAGTTCTCTGAGACAGACAGACTGACGGTAGCGTTAGTTTATTAGTAGCTTTTACCTTCCTACTTTATGGAAACACACAACACAAAACTCACAAACAGAACAAAATAAACTATACAATAAATATTTTGAACCCTAAAACACTATTTGAATAAATGACATGGTTCAGCTACAAAGTACCGTAGGATATTTATGTTTTTTTATCTCATAACTCAAAAACATATAATTATGTGTAGTTATATTTTTGTACCTGTAGGTGCGTAATTAATTATTTCAAGTTGTAATAGAAATGGAAAATGCACTAATGAATTATTTCATGAGAGTTGTTTCGATAATTTAATCAAATACAATTCTGTACATACATATTTGTTACGGTCGCGAATCATTATTTTGTTCAACATAGAAACTGACCTGCAAATTGCAACGTAAACAAAGTTATGTTTTTCTAACGTTTAGAATTCCTTGGGCTGCACTTTGGCGTTTAAAACGAATCAATGAGAAACATAAAATCATGTTGCTATTCAATAGAACAAGAATAACAAGTTATGAGAGGAAAAACAATAAGACATTGGTCATTAAAATTCTTGAGACATAAATATGTAAGTAAAACAAACATTTTACAAAAAAAATTGACAAAATATTGTATTTATTTTGTATACGCCTAGGTAATCATATTATTACTTACCTTTCTTTCGGAATTTATTAGAAACCAAGATATATTCACGTAACATACAATTAATTATTATTCTATTTCGCCTTACCTCGCATTTTCGAAATAATAAGTTATTAAACGATGGTCTAAACAACATCACGCTTCCAAGACATTTTAAGACTGGTCTAAACAAAATCAAACTGGTTGCTAATTTAACCGTATGATTATTTATTTTTATTGAATTATTATTTTTATGACATTGATTCTACATTCTGTGATTACTCAAACACTAACTTATTACTTGTAAATCAAAATGCAACACTGATTACGTGTCAAAATCGGCATTTCAGGCTTACTGTTCAACTTAGACAGTATTGACGAATAACTGACCTCTCGTGACATGTCCCCATACCCCCCCCCCCGCACCGTGCAGCTACCTAAGGGGTCCCCGAAACCATCAATTGCAATTGTCCATTTTTACGTGATCAACACACATTGATGCGCATATTGATCGTTTACCAAATGCAATTGAAGCGATTGACAATATTACTGCAATTGCAATTGATTACATTTGATTAATTGCAACCGAACGTTTTGGGGACCCTTCAGGCACCTCCTAGTTAAGCGGTAGTTTTTAGTGTCATTATTCAGTATTTCCCGTCGAATTTAGCACCACAAGTTGATTCTATGACTAAAGAATAATATTTATTTCTATAGCAAAAATAGAAAATCAGGGGAAACAAACGTTCAAAGGCCTGGCTTTCAAGGATAACACCGAATGTTGCAATTTTACTCATTCAATCTACCCCAGTGGTCAATGTCATCACGTAGTGAGAGTCTTCTCAAGGGACTAACTCCCAGAACCACCCTGAACAACGCTTGAGAGCACATCACTGGGAATCACCACTAGACCTACGAAGCATTAGAAGATTTGGACTCTCGAAATCATAATTAGTCGTATAAAGATGTAAAATTGTTATTTGATATGTTTGTAAAATTTAATCTCTGGAAATAGTGATCGAATTCTAAAAAATCTAATCCCAAGTGCATGTTTTATGTTCAAAACGGGCGGAGGAAGTCGCAGAGAGAAGAATATTGATATATTAACAAAAACATAGAATAGAATAGAATACATACCACATTGTTTACCTCTCAGAACCAAACTCTTAGACAACAAGGTTCCTCCACAGATATACCAGAGGGAAGACTTCTCAACCGGTAATATAGCGACATGCCAGGACCAGTCTCCAGACTTGGTTGGTTGTCCATGAACTATTCAGTGTTCAGTATGTACCACTTTGCATGTTCCGCAAAATTCGTCTAGACTAGGGCTGATTTCCTCTGCATCTTCTAGTACTTCATAGTCTACTTCGATGTATCGATCAAAGTAGCCCTGAAATTGTTTTTTTTTCTGTTACAGTGTGCAATGTGTGTTCAGCAGTATGCATAAATATACGTATAATTGGGTATTAGGCACCTAATAGCGATGTGACGAGGATATTTATTGTGTGAACGGCTCTAATTACAAGCAGGGTCCAGCACATACACTACACATATAAAATACAAATACAGCATCAGTTAAAAAGGAATGAATAACAAAAAATAATATATAATGACGGCATTATAATATAATTAATTATTTTTATATCAAAAAGACAGGTTTAGTGAGGGCGACTAGAATCAATTCTATTATATTTTATTTGTAAATTTTGACGTTCAAAAGTGCCATCTATGTGCCTATTTGAAATAAATAATTTGACTTTGACTTTGAAATACATTTGAACGCTGAGATAAAAATATAGAAATAATAATTATGATCACATCACTCACCGTTGCAAATTCTAAAGATATAACAAAGCAGTCACAAAACGTCATACAATCACAACACTGTTTTATTGAATTTAATTATTTTTTAAACTTTAATAAGAATTGCTTTCAAGTAAAAAATAATAAAATATTAATATTATTATACCATTTAACAACATCACACTTCTAAATCAATTCAAGACTGGTCAAAGTGGTCAAGTAGGTTACAATGTTGCGGGGTGCAAGAAATACTATACCGCGCCATAGTGACGTACTAAACATGAAACATGTTTTATTCAGGGTCATAGCAAACACGATACTCTTATCATTGGCAATCGAAGATTTGGCTACTGCTTGCTGTATCGTGTTCTGGAGACTTTCTGCGTCCGGTCTCGATAGCAACATCGTGCAACTGAGCGACTGCTTCTACGCTGTATCGAATTTTGGTTACTGACCTTATTCGGTCAGTGCGATCCCGGCGAGGCGTCAGCTTCAGTTGTGAAATGTTCGTTTGAAACCTTACCATTTATTTATGTTACTTTAACTTACAACGGTAATCACTGCCAATTACACACACACATACAACATCACGCCTGTAATCCCCGAAGGGTTAACAGAGGTGTACCTAATGGTACACCCAAACAACACAATTCAATCAATACATCTGCCAATTACATTAGCTAAAAATAAAATTAACCATGACATAGCTTATCATACTTGACTATACCTTACCATATTATCTTACCATATCTTAATATACTTTACCATATCTTAATTATACCGTACAATATCTTAACCACATGTTACCACACCGTATCACGCCTTACCATACCACACCAATTCTGACTGCCTGTTTCTATTCATAAAATAATAAGTGAACACATTTTCTGCAACCTTAATTTGTTAAATAATAAAGTAATTTCAAATATCGATCACCGACATTTATGATACGATTCAAAATTTACCCAGCTCCGGCGATATTGATTTTTAAATTCGTACCACGTGAAACAAAATTTAGATTTTTTAAAATTTTCAGCTGTGGCTATTATTACCCCGATTTTCTTTTTTCCTAAAAAAATAAGTCAAATTGGTCGAGCCATTCTCGAGTTTTTTGCGAGATTAACGTACGGCAATTATTTATTATATGTTTTAAAAGATTATAGAGTAAGAAGAGTAGTAATGTACATATGTGTTGTAGGTATTCATCACAAAACTTATCTTTGAATCAAAATATTTGTAATTATTTATGTTAACACTATATTTACATACAAGGATAACAGTAAACCTTGAAACGAAACACGAGTTTTGTTACTGAAGTACTTAATATCAGAGATAAAAAAGAACTAAAAATCTATTACAACTAAGTCCAAGCAGAATGGTTTGGATTAGTACTTGGAGAAAACGCGGAATCAAATCATAGACTTTGAAAACATCGGTCCTTATATTAAAAAGTTTAAAACGACAGCCTTATTAGCCAGGTAGAGGGCATATCATTATATGTAGAAATAAAATATGGTTACTTACGCCTTCGAACTCCACTGGCCAAAAAAAAAAAAATGTTAGCCATACAGCGACAGAAGCGGTTTAGTATATAACTAATAAATTTACACTAAGATTTGAATTACAAAACGTCTGCCAGCTTGGGTTTTTTTAGGAAACTATAGTATCGTCTTTCTGTATGCAGGGTCCAGCACTTCACATATAAAAAACAAAACCTAATAAATAAGTCTTTAAATAACATCTGTTAAAAACGAATTCATAAGAAAAACTGCAATGATGTCATGTTCAATAATTGTCGATATAAACAATACAGGTTTTAAGGGGAAATACATTTCAAACGTTGAGACTAAAATAGTTACGATTAAAAAACAAAAAATGATTGCATTGTGGCGGCATCAAACACACATCGCCACACGCGTCACGCAAAATCCTGCATCGCACAAACAGTGTTTACCGCGAGGCTAGCATATATAAGGTGCTAACAAATTAAGTACCAATATTTTAAGAGGTGTTACATTACATCAAAACAATTAACTTTAAATAGAAATTAAGAAAACTTTTTATTTGATATTTTTGTTTTAATTTACGGAACCAAATAAATAAATTAAAATTTCGCCCAAACATAATCATCCTGTGCTTTTAACTGACAAGACACACTTTCTGTCAAGTGAACATCGTCGTTTGTGACTAACGTCAATGATTGTTGACTATCTATTAACAGAGTGTTTTTACGCAGTAACGTTGTTTCCCTAATTATCTCCAAAAAGTAACATAAACTTTTCAATGTTTCATACTTAAGTCTACTCCTAGAGACGAGTACTATCAGCTCTAAAAGTATTGGTACCTAATTTGTTAGCACCTTGTATACAACGTCCCGACATCAATCGTCGGGCAGTTTCCCACCAGAAACAACACCCATCTGGTCGGAGGATCCTCCCTTTTCTATGGAGGATGAGTGAACTTTACACCCCTCATGCCTCTATAGCATCACTCACCGCAGTAAAATCCAAATGTATAACTCGGTAATTTATTTACATTAAACTTTTTCGAATATTCTATTAAGCATTGCTATCAATTTAAAAATAATAAACATTAACATTATTTAAACCTATTCTAAACAACATCACACTTCAAAGTTAATTTAAGAGTGGTCCAAGTGGTCAAGTGACATTTGGTAACTGAATGACAGCTGGGTGTGGAACAGCCGCGCCATCACACTAAAGGCGAAAGTTTGTGAGTGTGTGTGTGTGTTTGTTACTTCTTCACGCTCAAACGGCTGTACCAATTTTAATAAAATTTTGTATGGAGGTAGCTGACACCCTGGATTCACATATAAGCTACATTTTATCCCAATATTCCCACGGGATCGAGACTTACGCAGGTGAAACTGCGGGGCGCAGCTAGTAGTATCTAAAATGAAACATGCTTATTATCGGCGACGGCTGCATTTGGCTAAATGTAAATGTTATACTTTACCATATCTTACCATACTTTATCATACTTTAACATATTATACTTTACCACACTACCATACCTTACCATATCTTACCATATTTTCTTACCATGCCTCCATACCTTACCATATCTTACCATATTTTCTTACCATGCCTCCATACCTTACCATATCTTACCATATTTTCTTACCATGCCTCCATACATTACCATATCTTACCATACCTTACCATACTTCACCACACCGTTTCTGATTGTCGATTTATTTTCTGAGAAAGTTCATCTGTCAATAATAAAATTAAAAAAAAAAAACACATTTTCTGCAACCATAATATTTTTTATTGAATAACGACACAGTAAAACTGAAACTATCAAATCATTTTAAATATCAGACACTGGTGTTTAATTTTACTTCAGCAATAATTGCCCAATTTAATAACCAGGGGTTTCCTCTTTCTTTCTTTAGTTTATTTAATAATATAATTATTATCAAAGACTTTAAAAACCAAGGACAGTGATTGTTAAACTCAAATTGTCCGTAAATTCAAATTACAAACTATCATTATTTTTTAGTCGTCATCCTCTTCCCAACTATGTTGGGGTCGGCTTCCAGTCTAACCGGATGCAGCTGAATACCAGTATTTTCCAGTATTCTTTTGTTTACGTATATTTTTAATGGATAAGACGTACTACAGTGTGACTGAGTTATTATCGGATAATTTTTTTGCTGAATTGCTCTTTAATAATGGATTTGCCTTTGATTAGACTTAAGTGAATAATAATATAAATATTTGCATGCCGAATGGTGAAATATGGCGGAGCTTTCATGTATCTTGTCATTATTGTATTACCCATATTTGCAAAATAAATGTCTATTCTATTTTATTCAGTCGTATAAAATGGTTATTGATGGATAACTGACGACGTACTCTGGCAAATTCTGGCAGTTCAGTAGGTTCGAGAAATGTTCAGTGCGGCAATTATTTGTTCGCTATTAGCATGACCCTATTTAATCATACACCAAATAAATTGCATTTTGATTTCCTAAAAATATTAATGGACAATCTAGTAGAATAAATGTGCCTCTCCACAAATAGTTTCCATTGTGGTGTTTTAAAATACTAAATAGCAAAGTAATTGCAAGCAACTTGGATGTAGTTTGGTCATAGTTCTAACTTTTCTTTTTTGTTCCCGGGGTGGAAATTCCTCATGGATATCCTCCGCCCTAGGGCGGGCGGAGGGGTCTGCCACACTCTTACTAACTAAAAACCACCCCGGTGTTCCCTTCTTATACTTGCACTAGAGATCCTGGGATCATGTGCGACTTCCGCGATCCCGGGCTGGTGCTGGCGCCTTTGCGGGCCTCCTCAATCTGGGGGGATGTAATGTGTTTGACCCCTCCCACGACGTCTGAACGGTGCGCGCGTAGAAAACTACGGGCGGCGGACGTCCCTGAGTCCACTGTCTCTGGACCCATTAAGGGGGGCCAGAAGAGGGCATTGTCTGCCCTCTGCCGCCGCCCGGGCCGGGTGAGTGGAAGGGAACTCCCGCTCCCTTTCCACAACTTCCTGCGACACGACTGTTTCACAGAAGGATACCACTGTGTCCCAGGGCTCCTCGCTGCCAACAATCGAGTCGACCACGGCCAGCAATGACAGGTTTCTGCCTACTCCTGTGATGAGACATGGTGTGGCTCCTCCGAAGTGGCACACTGCCAGCGTATGCTGAGGCATACGCTGGCTAATGGTAAGGTTTGTGATGCCGATGCAGATGATACGGTGAGCTGTATCCTCCCGGCGTTACAAAGCTAACCCATTTGGACAGGGTACCCTAGCTTAGTTACTGCGACAAATTTTGGGAAATAATAGAAATATCAAAGAGGCAAATTTATTAATTTTTATTTAAAAAGACTTTTTAACTGCCTCGTCGGTCTAGTGGTTGCAAGCGCTACTGCTGAGCATGAGGTCCTGGCTTCGATTTCCAGGTAAGGAAAAGTGTTATTGGGATTTTCCATTAGGAATTTCTCAGTAGCAGCGCGGAGTCTGGATTTGTGCCCGGTTGATGGCAACAGGCTCGCCCTCTAACATGGGACTTAAACATAACTGACGAAATGTGGATGTACTATAGGTACACCACTGCCTAACCCTTCGGGGATTACTGGCGTGATTTTATGTTATGATAAGAGTTAAAAAAAAGCGTACCTAGGTACATCATTAGAAAACCAAAAAGTTTTTAGAGGCTAATTTATTAAAAGAAGCATAACATCATGAAGGTCATTAATTCTGTATATAGGAGGATCAATTATATAATTCTCTTTGCAATTAGAAGCAAACAGGCAGCATCATAATATTTTCGACTGGCAGTGCTGCATACCATACCACGGACATACCACAAGCCAGAAGGCTGGCCAGTGGCACCTCCTGGTAGGCAGCTCTTTTGTGGTTGTCGCGACGCCCCAGCCAGATACCATAGATAGCCCACCGCCACTGTCGCCGCGGCAGACTGAATTTTCTGTGAAAGGAAATAGTTAATAATTATTTAAAAAAAAACTAGTTGTAATAAACAATTATGTTAATTAACAAAAGGCGTTCCCGTTAACCTGCAACAGTATAGCGTCCATACATGCAAAATAAATACACACATACATAACATCACGCCTGTAATCCCCGAAGCCAGTTTTGTTCGCCAGTTATGTTTAAGTCCCATGTAATTGACGGCACGGTTGGCGCAGTGGTTAAGTGATTGACTGCTGCGCTGCGTGTCGCGGGTTCAATTCCCGCACGGAACAAATATTTGTATGACCTACAAGTAGTTGTTCCGGGTCTGGCTGTTTGTGTATGTGAGTTTGAATGTTTGTGAACGCACCCACGATACAGGAGAAAAACCTAGTGTGGGGCATCGTTTTTTTAAAAAAAAAAAAAAAAAAAATTAGGGGGCGAGCCTATTGCCATCAACCGGGCACAAATCCAGACTCCGGGCTGTCACTGAGAAATTCCTAATGGAAAAACCCGATAACACTTTGCCCGATCTGGGAATCGAACCCAGGACCTCATACTCAACAGTCGCGCTTGCGAACACTAGACTAACAAGGCAGCCCAAAATAAATTATTACCATAATTATATTTTTTTATGAGCTTGTGGCTAAATAATAACTGCCGCAGGGGTCGATCGATCAGGTTAAGCTACGCTTGCCACGGTTGGTCCGTGGATGGGTGACCATCTGTTCATACCAAGATTCCTCCGTGCCTCGGAAAGCACGTTAAGCCGTTGGTCCTGGCAGTCATTTGTAGATCTTTGACAGTTGTTACGGGTCGTCAGAAGCCCAAAAGTCTGACAACCAGTCTTTCCAAGGGATATCGTATTACCCAGTAACTGGGTTGTGGAGGTCAGATAGGCAGTCGCTGCATGTAAAATACTGGTATTCAGCTGCATCCGGTTAGACTGGAAGCCGACCCTAAAAATAGTTGGGAAAAGGCTAGGCAGATGATGAACTATATTTTTTTATTTATGAGTTATGCGAACATAACGCACGGAGAGGTCTCAGTATGTTATGACATGGCTACATTGACACAATAACGTGAACTACACTTGGCGAGCTCTCTCTCGCACACCGCTCGACGTCTCGCTGTACAACAGAGAGTGCGCGAAGTAGCGCACGCACGCATTGTCGCGTTAGCGCGACAATGTAGCCGTAGCTTAATGGAAAGTTACTCATCTATTGATCAAACTCGGCAAGCGGTGCTTAACATTGAAGACAACCCCAGTGGCTGACCACGAGGTTATAATTCCCATAACTCAATAATTGAAAACTTATCAAACATACCAAAAAGGTTAACAAAATAGCTAATTTATCACGTTTGATAATGTCAATAATTATTACAGGTTTTTTTGTATGACACGTTTTAGACAAGTCCTTTACAAGACTTAGCCTAGGTTAGCACGGGCGACGTCCGGCGCCCCTATCATAAAATACCCCAGCTGGTGGCGCGTAGTGTTCCACACGCGCCCCTCTTAGACGTCACGGGGGGTCAAACACCTTACCCCAGACTTGAGGTGGCCCGCAGAGGATCAGCCGGGGATCACGGAAGTTGCACATGATCCCATGATCCCCGGTGCAAGTGTGGGAAGGGAACACCGGGGTGGTTTTAAGTCAGTAAGAGTCTGACAGACCTCTCCACCCACCCCAGGGCGGAGGACATCCATGAGGATTTTCAACACAGGAAAAAAAAAATCTATAGCTTTGACTTTTTTTCGCGCATTAAATTTTCAGCGCTCTGCTTAGCGCTAAGAGTGGTAGTGAGTAGCTACAGTAAATTTTAAAATAGTTATAATATTACTCACCAGTGTCTTCAGTAAAATTGTCGTAGTTCAGTTTCTTATGAAAGAATAATGGGTTACTCTTCGAGAAGGTCACTTCTGATACCATAGGAATGGTTATTTGTTGTAGTGTTGATGTTATAACATCTTGGAGGTGGAATCCCCACCCTTCTTCCTGTCAAAATAAAATCTCTATTACATTATACAAAAATTACTGAAAAGTTGTATGGAAAAAGATTGTCATGGTATGGGCATGTGATGCGGAGGAATCAGGGAAATGTCGCCAGGAAAGTTTTGAGTATGCACGTGGATGGCTATACGAGTAGAGGACGACCAACGAAACGATGGATGGACTGCGTAAAAGATGATATGGCTAGAAAGGGAGTGACTACCGAGATGACGACTAAGAGAGAAATTTGGAAGAAAAATAATTAAGGGCAGGAGAATGATGATGACATTTTACAAATAATAATTTCGAACGACCTGCGGCACAACCACAAAATCAGTTGCAGTTGCGATTTCTTACAAATTCTGTTTTAACTTTTAAACCAGGCACTGTGAAACAAGTCATCTATCTAGTATTAGTAGTTCTCAAGACTTATTTCTAGGGCTTTTTATAGATTTGTTATTTTCTTTCTCAGTAAAATAATATCATTTGTAATTGTTTCATTGGATACCTATACTATTATGAAAGATCCTGTCACTCACTACTCATCCTCACAGTCCTAGTATAAGGATGAATGTTTATTGTACTTATAATGCAATTTATGAACAATTCATTTTCTTTTTTGTTTTATATTCTTTGCTGTCGAATCTTGAGTGAAGATATGCAAGAGCATGATTCAACACATGCCACAGGAAATCATCTTTTGCACGCCATTTTGAATTCTATTCTAGCTGTAATTTAGTTCATTATCTTATCAACTATCCAAGCATTTTGCTGTTCGGTCTTCGCTGACCCTTAGGCATCAGGTGATGAGCTCAAAAAACCGGCCAAGTGCGAGTCGGACTCGCGCACGAAGGGTTCCGTGCCATTATCTATAACGGCAAAAAATCACGTCTGTTGTATGGGAGCCCCCCTTAAATATTTATTTTATTCTGTTTTTTAGTATTTGTTGTGATAGCGGGAACAGAAATACATCATCTGTGAAAATTTAAACTGTCTAGCTATCACGGTTCAAGAGATATAGCCTGGTGACAGACGGACAGACAGACCGACGGCGGAGCCTTAGTAATAGTGTTCCCGTTTTACCCTTTGGGTACGGAACCCTAAAATACTAATAGATAAAGGGAAAAATGCATTACTTACAATCCCAAAAACATCTTCAGTAAGCAGTTTCTTATAATAATTATTCTTATTCCACAAACAGTTTGGTTGTACATGAAAACCAGTTTTAGACTTCAATTTCAGTAAAGCAATGTCATCATTCAATGTTTTTCCGTCGAATGCAGAACGGACACCGAACACCTAGAAAATCAATTGTAACACTAATTTAAATGTAAAATTCATAATTTAGTGGCGATAACGACGCCTAACTGGATGTTTCAATAATATTTTGAACTAAATCTGATTAATTTCGTGTCAAAGAGAGTTTATCGGTGGATAAATTATTTTCTAAGGGCGCGGTTACAACCGCTGGTTGTCAACGCTGGTCGACGCAGTTTTCATACTTTTTGCCAAATCAGCGCGAACCCGTGCGCCCTGGCACTAACTAATTCTTATAGGAACTTGTCGGCGCTTATCGCCGACGCATAACGGTTCGCGCTGAATTACCAAAAGGTGCGCTTGACAACCAGCGCTTGCCAGCGCCGATAAACGCTGGCATATTGGCGCCGGTTTCCAGCTTTCTACGTGAATACATTCTAATTTCCGATTTATTACGTCTAAATTGCAGTAAGAGCTCATCATTACACTCAGTGCTCAGACAAGAGACAATGGCTTTTAAAACTTTGTTAGAATATTACAAATTAAAACATATATAAACCAATTGACATGATTGCCATTACAACTGTAACCATCCATGAATCTTGTCTCTGGCATGCCATTTTTCTTATACAAGATGTAACAAAAATGGTGATGGCGCTGCAAGGGGTCACTGTACTCATCATTTTAGAAAAAAAAATTAATAAGGCCAACAATAAAATCGCCAAAAAAAAAATTTGCTCCTCCATAAAATGTTCGCTTGTCTAGACGAAATACAGGACATCCCACGGATATGCCACATGGAGAGAAAGTACCTTGAATATTGTAGATGGAACATTTTACTGAAAGAAGACATTATTTGAATTAAAAAAAACAATTTAAACTGCATTCATAGATATTTAAATAATTACATGGTTGAACCGGAAATCGAACCCGTTACACGAGAAAAATAATCACCTGTAGCTTTATCATATCGATCAAAAGGCTTCATCATAAGAATTATTTTTTGCTAAATAACATAGTGTCACAAATAAAAGGAAGACCATGAATTTTATCATTTTTAATACAAAATTAATCAATTTATAAAATGCTCAAAATGAGTCCCTTCCTGTTGAATACAAAGTGGCACTCTGTTGATTATTTCGCTCCCTGTCGCATTATGCACTTAAATTATAATAGGGAAATGATGCGTACTTCTCAAGTTGGTACATTTATTAGTAATAGGTACTTATGATAATGTCAGTTGTATGTCCTTACGGCAATGTCAGCTTTTCATTTTTCTGAACAAAATTTCACATCAAATGTTAAAATTCATGGTCTTCCTTTTATTTGTGACACTATGTTATTTAGCAAAAAATAATCCTTATGATGAAGCCTTTCGATCGGTGAAATGCTTTTTACCCCCTTGTGGGCTGAAATAAAACAAAAAACAATGATTTACGTTCCGTTAGTTTCCAACCATAAGCCAAAATATTAGTTATTTTAACTTGAAAAATATTGAATTTCATCCGCCTTTTCACCCCTTAAGGGTTGAAATTCTTAGAACAACGTTGTGTAAGCTTTCAACTATAAGCCTAGATAATAAATTAATTGATTTTTACTTCGAAAATTAAGGACTTTCCATACACAACTTCATCCTCCTTTTTAACCCTTCGGGGGTGGAATTATCAAAAACGCTGAGCGCTGAGATACGTATAAATTAATTTTCAATTGTCAGCCTAAACACAAAATTTGAATATTCTAACTTCAAAACTGACGGACTTTCATATAAACTTCCATCCCCTATTTCACCCTCTTAGGGGTGGAATTTCAAAAAATCCTTTCTTAGTAGATACCTACTCTTTACAAAAAACACACCCTCCAAATTTCATGTCTCTAGGACCAGCGGTTTAGGCTGTGCGTTGATATATCAGTCAGTGAGTCAGTCAGGACTTTGAATTTTATATATATAGATAACTAAAACTTGCCTATAATGTTCCCACTGCTAGGACACAGGCCGTAGTCCACCACGCGGGCCCAGTGCGGGTTGCTAGATGTCACATAATGTCTTCTAATGTTTGGGTCCTGATGCCGTTTTCCTCACAATTTTCCTTTACCGTTTTGAGAGCAGTGGTGATGAAATTACTTACACCAAGTAAAGCGCCTGCCTGGGTTCGAATCCACGACCTACAACTCGTAAATAGGGCTGTTATCACTGCTCACTAATACAAAGTAAGCTTTAAAAGTAACTTACCAAATTGACACTGACAATATTAGAATCAAATCTTAATTTATTGTTCTGAGAATGCGTCCGATTTTGTTCTTCTATATTTAAATTATACCGATTCTCTTCCCCTGTTGGTAATCCAGATACAAACACAGCAGAAATATCAGTGTTGCCACCACAAGAATGGTAATGTGCTGAAGGGTTTTCTACAATGCCACCTTGATTTGATTCATCAAGTGTTATCAGGATTAGTAGTAGCCAAATCATTGTTTCTGGTGGTGGTATTCTGGAACGAGAGTAGAGGGTTCTTTAGGCTAGTAAATGAACTTCAGTTCTTGCTTTGCTTTTAATACGAGAATTAAGTGTCTTCCCCATACCATAAACTGAATAAGAAATACGTTATTGGACGATTTCCTAATTTTATATTTACTTAGCAGTTTAGGTTATATTTAAACTAGTTATTTGCGAATAGAGGCTAGATTGTAATGTGAATTATCACCAGCAGTGATACTTTATAAAAGGCAAAAAAAAAAATCTTGCTTAACTTCTAATTGGTTAGAAGTTAAGCAAGAAGTGGAGTTGGTTTCGATTGGTCGAATAATGTTCAATCATGGCTGACCTGCTCCGTACCCAAGGAATAATGTACAGTCAGCAGAAAGGGTACTTACTACTGTCACTTTTGCATATCACCACAATCGACACAAAATCTACGTAATGAAATCAGTCTGCCTAGACAGTCATCCTGAATTACGACAGTTAATTATTTCGACACGGTTCCAATTTCGAAAAACAATAGTTCGACTACCTAGCATTTTCCCAACTATGTAGCGGTTGGCTTCCAGTCAACCGGATGCAGCTGAATACCAGCTTTTTACATGGAGCGACTGCATATTTGACTTCCACAACCCAGTGACTGGGTTACACGAAATCCCTTGGTAAGACTGGTTCTAAGACTTTTGGGCTTCTGACTATCCGTTACGATTGTCAAAGATCTACCAATGACAGCCGGAACTAACAGCTTAACGTGCTTTCCGAGGCACGGAGTGGTCTTGGTATGTAAAGATGGCCACGAAAAAACCGCGGCGAGCGTAGCTTAACCTGAACGATCGAACCGTTATTACTTAGCCACAAGCCCCTTATCAGTTTTACTAGCTTTTCCTAATTATAATAGCTAATAGTTGCTATTATTTTAACTCTAATTCTGTTCCGATTTCATTTAAATATTTTACCAAGGGGGTCTACTCCGAAGCGTTAAACTGAAGTATCGGCCGAATGTTCAGCCGTTGCTTGACTACGGCTAACTATGGCTGACTACGGCGAATGAAAAAAAAAAAAAAACATCAATCAAAGAGATAAGCCAAAGTCAAAAATGTGACTTTAAATCGGGTATGGATTCAAAGTCAAAAAAGGAAACTATGGAAGATATAAAACGGCCGAACATTCGGCCGATTCTTCCGTTTGACGCTTCGGAGTAGACCCCAAGTAATTCAGATTTATAAATCTGTTCAAAAGTGTTCATCGACTTTTATTGCTGATTGTATCTTTATAGCTATACTGCTTTTTAGGTTTCCATACCCAAAGGGTAAAACAGGAACCCTATTACTAAGGCTCCGCCGTCTGTCTGTCTGTCTGTCTGTCTGTCCGTCTGTCACCAGGCTGTATCTCATGAACCGTAATAGTTAGACAGTTGAAATTTTCACAGATGATGTATTTCTGTTGCCGCTATAACAACAAATACTAAAAAACAGAATAAAATAAATATTTAAGGGGGCTCCCATACAACAAACGTGATATTTTTGCTTCTTTTTGCTCGATATTGATAACGGCAACAGGTAGACGCTTGAAATATTCACAGAATATTGAGTTTTATATTCACTTTAAAAATAAATAATTAAATAAAAAAAAAACAAATATTTAAGGGGGGTCCTATACAACAAACGTGATTTTTTTGCCGTTTTTATAGATAATGGTACGGAACCCTTCGTGCGCGAGTCCGGCTCGTACTTGGCCGGTTTTTATTAACTACACATAGAAATAAGTACGAAGAGGAAAAAAAATATATCGTCAATAAAAACTTAACGACAGAATATTGAAAGGAAAAATACACAAAATTAAAAACATTAAAACATTACTCACCACAATAAATACAAACTTATTAGAAACCAGTTAGCAACCGTTATTACTTAAATAATACACTGAATTATTATGAAAACTAAGTAGCACTGAATTTTTTTTTTTTTTCATTCATGCTATTTCTACTTAGTTCAATTTCAAGACACAATTACCATTAAACAAAAATATTCATTAAAAACAGCAACACGCTTCTAAGTCAAATCATAACTGTTGAAGTAACATTTCATTGTTTTCCTCAATGACGCAATGATGTTGTTTATCATTATTTTGTCTCTTTTCATTCTTCTTTACCAGAAAGAGATGGCGAAAAAGTGATTCTTGAAAGTTTGACCACATTTTCTCATAACAAGATTATCATCCGAGGGGTTTCCCATGACGTCACAACAGCTATATTAGTGACTGCTGATTATAATATTCTCAGTTTGAAAAGTAATTACGGGTACATCTGCCTGTCTAGGCATTCATATTCCAATTTTTATCGTACGGTCGATCAATCAAACAATCAATCATTTATTTTGTTAAACATAGTTGGTTACAGATAGTATATTGTCTAAAATATGTGCACTATGTTTTGCCAATATGGCGTACACAATTAAATAAAAAAAGCAATTACAATACATAAAAAAAAATTGCCGTCACGGGATGCTTGGCAGATGTGAAACATCAAAATTATTTACACACTACTACATATAGACTGTATAGTAGCGACGAATCGCCACGTCGCATGCGTCGCCCCGCCAGCAATCGGATTTACGTGTGCCTATATATGTTTCACATAAAAAAAAACAATTTAAAATATGTCAGTTAGGTAAACAGGTTATTACAATTTTAGATAAATAAACACGTTTATACATTCACATTCAATAAATAAAATAATAAGTGTTTAATTAGCAAGTCGGAAACGTCATAATTATCTCGGTTTATCAGTAGTAAACTCAGTGATGGAGTGGTAACATTTATCTAAAAGGAATTTAAACAAATACCTCTTAAAGGATCCCGGACACTCTTTATTTCTAATAATCGAGGAGGGAAAATATCTAATTCCTTCCCATATGTAATGTTTTTGAACTGTCATTCCATTCACAATTTAGCTACGGTCAGGTACGTAAGCAGTGTGGGCAGGTCACATTGCTCGCAGAACTGCTGGCCGATGGGACCCAAAGGTTCTGGAGTGGCGACCGCGTACCGGAAGACGTAGCGTTCAAAGGCCTCCTGCTAGGTGGACCGATGACCTTGTGAAGGCTGCAGGTATCCGCTGGATGCGGGAAGCACAGAACCGATCGAAGTGGCGGTGCTTGGGGGAGGCCTATGTCCAGCAGTGGACGTCTTTCGGCTCATGATGAGATACGTAAGGATATCCTTACGGTACTTGTTATTTTAGTTCATTGACTGTAACATAATTAAGGAGGAGCTCGTGTCTAAGTTATAAGAAATTAAATTAAATCGTTTATTCGGTAAATAGGATATCGGAATCACTTTTACACGTCATATTAAAAAATAAGCTAGATGCAGTCGACATTTCCTATCTGACTACCCCTGAAAAGAAATGGCGAAACAAACTCAGGGGTCAAAGTCTCTTTTTAATGTCCAGACATAATCTTGGTCAGATCAGTGAGGACCATGTAGATCCGTGACTGAAATGGTTTTTGAGGAAAGAACCACACAAATTTGAGTGGACCTGTCCAATTAGTGCAAGCATTTGTCAGTTATCGTGCAGCTCAACTCAAGACTTAAGGAGCTCAACGACTCGACGAACAATACCAAAGAAAGGACATTTGGGAAGGTCGCTTATAGTGCTCAAAATGTCAGACCTTCATTAAAACGAACTGAGAAAAAGAAAAAAAAGGAAATTAAATAAAGAAAAAGAAACGACATTTTCACACTACTACTCACATTCACAATAAATTAAAATAATAAATATAATACATTTCTAAGTAAATATTCATGTATTTTTATTTTTTTATTTTACAGAATTAATAAAGATTTGCGTATTTTGTTTAGTATACGAATTTATGAATTACGATAGTTAGATAGGTAGGTGCCTAGTTAGAAAAATAAATATTTGAAGAAATAAATATTTGATAAATATTTTAAGTACTTTTGTAATTTTGTATATAATATTTAATGGATATAAAATTATTAATGATGATTTTTCAGTAGTTTTTCTTTTATAACTGCCGCAGGGGTGATCCACCAGGCTTAAGCTACGCTTGCCGGGGTCGGTCCGTGGATGGGTGATCTTTACATACCGAGACTCCTCTGTGCCTCAGAAAGCACTTTAAGTCGTTGGTCCCGGCCGTCATTCATGGATCTTTGACAGTCGTTACGGGTCGTCAGATGCACGAAAGTCTGATATCGAGTTTTACCAAGGGGTATCTTATTACCCAGTAATTGGTTTGTGGAGGTCGGATACGCAGTCGCTCCATGTAAAATACTGGTAGGTATTCAGCTGCATCCGGTTAGATTGGAAGGCGACCCCAACATAGTTGGGAAAAGTCAGGTAGTTTGAGCTTAATTGACTATAAATAATTATGTTTTCATATCACCCTTTTTCGGCCTGTGGGTGTAATAAAACACGTAACACGCTTCTGTAAATTTATCGGTTTATCATTGTTTAAGAGCAGGCAGTCTAAATCAAATTTCGAACGCAAACTCTGCCACTCCGTTATGTGCTAAACGCTAATAGAATACATCAGTAAAAAAGTTGAATATCGCAGGCACTCTTCGATCGTGTTTGAGCACCAAAAATAAATAGCGTAAGTCTCAATTCTTAACAACTCTAACTAAAGTAATGATTGATCTAGAGAAAACATAAATCTTGTGGCTGGATATTAATCTATATTTTCTTGCTGTAAATATTTATTTTAGACATAAAAGCCAAACAATCTTGTTTGTTTACTATAATTATTATCCTTAAAAAAGACATAATTTTCGAGTAAAAAATGTATTGAGAGAAAAGTTACTATTACGTAACTGTCTTCAACATGGAAAGAAAAAGATCCAATAAATCTTATACTAAAGTTTCATTTTGCTTGTATATGTGACTGTTTCAGAATATTCATGCAAATTAACATAAAAATAGGGAGCCTCCTCTTAATCTAAGTTTAGCAATTATCATAGTAGTACCCAGCAGAATATTAAAGCCCCCCTATACCACCACCACCATACCATTACCATTTATTACCTCCCTGTGATATATTATTAAAGATATTTTATAGTAATTATTTACAGTGTTTCTACTTATTTCTTACCAGCTGCGCCCCGCGGTTTCACCCACGTAAGTCTCGATCTTGTAGGCATATCAGTATAGTAGTTTATTTCCACAAAACGGTACGGGAGTGCATACTTCGAGACAAAAACATCGGTTTAATAAAAATATTATATTAATTATATATACAGGGTGTGGCGTAAATAGTGGTCCAACGTTAAGGGGTCGACACGCGATATATTCAGCTACCACATACCACACTTTGATTTTTATTTTTACCATGGGTCTCAACCTAAAACATTTTTTTATTTTTTTTTGAAAAATTAACACCTCGCGTTACTAATTTGGCTCTAATTTCAACAAAAAACATTATTTTCCTATTTTGTTTTTGATTTATAACTGCTGAATACATGTGATATCTTATTCCAATAACTGTTTTAATGTAAACTTATAGATATTAAAGAAAAAATGTGCTTATTTCAAATTTTGACTATAATCTTCAGAGAATCATAAGACTTTGGGCGCGAATGGTGTAAAAGAAATATACTACACTGTCGGTGCCCATTATTGAAAAAAATTATCCATTAAATGCAGATTCTAATCTTGTATAATAATAAGTGATACCATAATTTGAAATAAAAATATTGCCATTTAAATTGAAAAGGAGCTGAATTAAAAAAAATACTGTATTTAATTTATAAGTTTACAGTAAAACAGTTATTTGCATAAGATAGCACATGTATTTAGCAGTTATAAACCAAAAAACAAATACGAAAATAATGTTTTTTGTTGAAATTAGAGCCAAATTAGTAACGCGAGGTGTTAATTTTTCAAAAAAAAATAAAAAAATGGTTTAGGTTGAGACCCATGGTAAAAATAAAAATCAAAGTGTGGTATGTGGTAGCTGAATATACCGCGTGTCGACCCCTTAACGTTGGACCACTATTTACGCCACACCCTGTATACTAATAATAATCCAGGTCATAGTCTACTCATGTGCTAAATTTCATCCAAATCCATTCAGCTATTTTAGCGTAAAAGCGTAACAAACAAACAAACAAACTCACTTTTGAATTTATAATATTTTTGGAGTAAGGAAATAAGGTGCAGTAGAGCAGTGGAGGTCCGGTGGAGACGACCGCGACTGTAGTTGTAGATCGTAGGTTCGAACCCAGGCAGACACTTTAATTTGTGTAAATTATTTCATCACCACTGCTCTCAAAACGGTGAAGGAAAACATCGTGAGGAAACCGGCATGTCCTAGGACCAAAAAATCGAATGTGACATCTACCAACCCGCACTGGGCCCGCGTGGTGGATTACGGCCCACTCCCTCTCACAGTGAGGAGGACTCCGGCCTGTGTCCCAGCAATGGGACCATTATAGGCTGATTAAGCAAAGGAAGTTAGGATTACTCTATTCTCGAAACATCACGGAGTCAAGGTTTCGTAAAGAATAGCACCATCCTATTTCTTCCCGTGGGTGTCGTAAAAGGCGACTAAGGGACTTACTAGAGAATGGGGAGCAGCGTTCTCTATGCATTTTAACACCATACTGCGATCGCCAACCCGCCTGCCAAGCGTGGCGGTTATGGCAACCCCCCTCCAAATGTTGGGGTAGGCCTATGTCCAGCAGTGGACGTCTTTTGGCTGAATGATGATGATGATGACTTAAAAGGGGTTCAAAGTGAACTTTACAGAATATCACTACACTGTACTCGATTCCCTGTCAATCTAAGCCTGCGTCCAGCTGAGAATTGATAACTCAATTTACATGCCTGAAATCTAACCGTCTAAACCTACCCTGCGACGGATCTTCTCGATAATATAGTAGCAACAGCTGTGATCGATTGAATGTCGCTGGTACAATGCAGTGGGGTTAGCGAGGCTGACTGTCACACCGGAGAGTAAAAATAAAGCAAGGGACATCTTATTCTTTAACTGAAGAAAAAATGAGGAGGGTCTCAAGTCGACGCTTATTTTATTGAACTGAAATCTTCTTTAGCCGCGTTGAGCGATATTTGGTAGGGGCAAAAAATATGGGTTTGCACTGACGTGCTAATCGCGATATGCTAATAGGACGTGTTACGCCAAACTAGCGACACGCAGTGCCCTGAGTATATGTATACGCAGATACATATACTCAGGGCTTCTCCCGCTCTGGCCCGAGCGGGAGGGCTATATCAGACTTTTACTGACTAAAACCCACCCGTGTCCCTTCAGTTGCCTGTATGCCAGGGCCACGATATCCCTTTCGGACAAACTCGCAACCCTGGCATGTTTGTTAGGTACCTTGGCCTGCAGTCTTGACACAGCGATGGCCTTATAACCGAATTCGGTCGCAAAATCCTAATGGGGTCTCTAAATAGTCAAAATTGCTTTACAAGATTGTGATTTTGTCGCGCTTGTCAAGCAATTTTAACAAGAAAATGTTTTTAAAATGTTTGCAATTTTAAATGTCAAGACTGCAGGCCCTCGTACTTGTTGACTGACCTACACTGTCCTCCCATACCTATTAACACTGTAATTAGAAAACGTTGTAAAAGCCCATTATTTTTAATAGAGTAATCGTGGAGCTTCTTCGATCCACGATTCTTCTTCTTTTTTTTTTATTTCTTTTCTTTTCTTTGGGCGGTCTTATCGCTTTTAGCGATAAGACCGCCCATTGTGTCACCCTGTGTAAAATTTCAACATTTATATCTGTAACTTTTATGGTGTACATAATAAAGAGTATTCTATTCTATTCTTGCCGGCTCTTCTCCATAGGCAATGACCAATTGGAACCATGCACCTAGCTTTTGACGTTTCATAAGTGCCCAGTTTATTTGAAATAAAATATTTTGATTTTGATGAATCTCACATGTTTTCAGTTGTTGGTCTTAGGGTGTTGTTGATGTATTCCTTCACTGTTTTGAAAGTATTGGTGTGATAATAAAACAATTTGTATGTATGTGCATAATTATCTTTTTATCTATTATTTTTTTAATATCGCAGCTGAGATAGGAGCCTTTTTGGCATCGCACAACTCTTGATTGTTATTTTTTTGTATATTGTTAGTTTTAAATGCTATTTTAGTATTTCTTGTGCGTGTCCCAAATAAAAACAAATAGAAAGAATGAAAGAAAAATATATTATTTATATTTTTCTTTCATTCTTTCTATTTGTTTTTATTCGAATCCACATCTAACAGTTCGTCATTCCCGATACTATTCTGCAGTTAGTCTTGGCTGCGGTTTCTGTGTATTTGACACATTGAAGTACCTCAATGTCATTTACGATGCACACTGGAAGAAAGTAGTTTGACTATTGTTTTGTTTAACATTATTTTTCTACTTTATGTTTTGTTCATGACCTATTTAGGCGATGTTACCTCCAATATCCAATACTTAAATTCTATTATTCCTAGTTTATTGTTAACCCAACTAATAATAATTGCAGTGTAAAAGTATGGAAGTGTTATTACCGTAAAAAGTTTTTTTTTGCACTTGGCTCGTATCTTAGCTTTAACAATTTAACTATTATAGATAGACAAACTAATCTATATATCTCATTTTACTTAAAAAGTCTGTTTGTAATGTCAAAATAACAGTTATTTACTAAATGCTTATTAAAATATATACGGTACTTATAAGATTTTTTTTGTCTGTCTGTTTGGTACGGCTAATCTCCGAAATGGCCGGACCGATTATGACTTGACTTTCACTGGTAAATTGCTGATGTTATAAGAAGTACTTTAGGCTACTTTTATTTTAGAAAAATCCACGCAGGGGTAGCCGTGGCCACGCGGGGTTACGCTACGGTGTAAAAGCAGCCTATATCACACACTCCGTCACAGACTGACGCGACGACACATGCACTATGAATTAAGCAAATCCTATGCAAGTGACATCCTTAATCGGTGTGCCAATAATCGATATGTAGTGCGGGCTTAGCCTTCACACCTTGCTGATGGAATATCTACTTTACTAGTGTAAGCTGAATGTTGATATCACGTTGAAGTAGAAGTTAGTTACGTATTGTCCAGGAATGTAAACAAGTGAACACTGGCAGTGAGATTAGTTCGGAGTTCTATATTCTACAAGCTTTGAAGAGTTCTTGTGATAAGTGTGTGAGAGAGTGCTGTAACTTGGGTAATATCGCTGGATTCCTATAACTAACCATCTGTAGCGCATCCTGGTAGCGTATCCACTCGTTATTTTTCGTCATTATGAAATGTCTAATCTGTTTAAATGTGTTCTACATTCAAAACTTAAGAAAGTGAACATTTGTCATTAGCTTAGTACCACTATTGGATAACAGACGGCGTTGTATCGTGACGTCACTTTTGTGAGTCGCGATGTTAAAATTTTCCTACGAAACATGACCATCCGCGGTACTTTATGTAATAAATTGTCTTACTGTGGACACATTATTTTATTTCTCCATGAGATATTTTTGGGACGTTGTACAAAGTGGTCCTTCGAGCCGGATAAGCCTTAGCAGTTATCAGTCCTTCAGTTTTTTTTAAATCTTATTAGTGACAGTACCATATTTTTAAGCCTTTCATTTTACAGGAACAGGAAACAATGTAAAGGCATAAAAACATAGATTAGGTACTCCTCATCTCAATATCTGAGGGAGATAAAATTGCCTAACCCAAGTTAGATCAATAATCTTTAGCATAATTACCATTATAATCCACAATCCCATTGTTATGCATACACCTTGTCTTTAGAAAACCCCACAGAATATTGCACAAAGGTAATCTGACCATAATTACAAAAGAACCTCATGAAAAGTTTAATCAAGTGACCACCACGATTTAAAAATCACGTGGAATATTGTAACAAGGTTGGCATCACCTTTGAAAATGGGTTGGTGATGTTGGTGAGTGGGTCGCTAAACTTTGACAATAAGAGGGATACAGCTATCAAGGATGTCTTCATCCTCTTGACTCTATTACTCATTAATTTATTTGGGGTCGACGCAGTATGATCTTTGGCAGTCTTTACTTACTAGTGTTCCGTGTGGTGCCGGACGCGAAGAATAGCACCGTCCTATTTATTCCCGTGGTGCCTACCTATGTACAAAATTAGATAGGTCCAAGTAGTAAGCAGATGCATACACCATTGAATAATAAATCCACCAATAGCGACGAAGTACAAAATACTCAAAAATATATCGGCTTAGTTAGACGGACCGAAGTTATAAATATGAGTCACATACAGCTGAGCGAGTGTGATGTCGTACGGCGCGCGCGCAGGGGGCCGAGTCTGCTAACGCAGTAGTATCAGAATGGCCCATCATTGGCACAGGCATTGTAGAGTTTGACAGTTTTGCTAATCTCCTAATTGAAAGACGTTTTTATGATTTTCCAATGACCTGCCACTGACACTCCATTGGAAAATTAGGTAATCTCGTACTGACATGCTCCTATTATTTTGACTTCCCTATGGACCACTGTCACGCCATTATGAATTTTCGAGGTTACAAACTATTGGCACAATGGTGATGGCGTTGCCTTGGTATGGTCGTCATAATATACCAATCATTGAAAATAGCAGACTTGGCCCCCTAGTGGCTAAGTCTGGTAAGGCACACCAACCAAACAGTACCGCGTTGTTCAGGCGAACCTACAGAGGAGCGAACTTGCGACTACTGAACTTATTATGGAAGCAATGAAGAGGAAGTTGGCATTTGCTTTAATTCAAGAGCCCTATATAGGGCGGACAGGGGAAATGCGGAATTACCCAGGAGTAAGAATAGTGCAGTGCATTAGAAAGACAGACCGAGTCAACAAGTCTGCCATTGCATTGTTCGATGCCGAGATCGACATCACCCAGTATCCAAACCTGACAACTGAAAACATTGCAGTCGCAAAGCTTAAAACCAAGGCGTGGGAAGTTGCAGTGGTGTCGGTCTACCTGGAAGGTGATCTACCGATTGAACCTTATATGGGGCATGTGAAGACAGTCATAGAGAATCTAGGGATGGGCAACGTGATACTGGGAGGTGACGTCAATGCATGGAATGCATGGTGGGGAAGTCGGAAAGTGGACCGTAGGGGGGAAGTATTGGCGGGAATGCTGGAGGAGTTGGACTTGCAAATATTGAACCGTGGGTCTGAGCCCACCTTCGACACCATCAGGAGAGGGGTGAGGTTCATGAGCTGCGTCGAAATTACAACTTGCACCATGAGCATGCTCGGAAAGATAGACAACTGGAGAGTGTCCGAGATATAGCATGTTCGGACCACAAGGCAATACTGTTTGATTTAAATATTGAAAAATCCTCAGGAACAGACATTAAAAGAGTAACGAGATTATACAATACAAAGAAGGCAAATTGGCACCAGTTTCGTGAGAAACTGGCCCAACGTTGGATAGACGGTAATTTAAATGAGACGGAAATAGATAAAATAACCTTTCAGGGAGATTTAGAAAAAATAGTGGATAAGTATGCAACTACAATAACTAAAACCTGTAAAGAAACTATACCGGATATAAAAAAAACAAAAAACTAGCAGAATTGCCTTGGTGGAACGATGAGCTTGAAAATCTCAAAAAGGAGTTAATCACGAAGAAGCGCAGAATAGCTTGCGCTGCGTCGGTTCGCCGAGCATGGGTTGTAGACCAATACCTCCAGGCAAAAGAAAATTACCTGCTGAAGGCAAAAAAGGCTCAAGCCATCAGCTTCAAGAATTTCTATGGGAAGCAGGACAGGGAGAGTATGTGGGATGGAATTTATAGGGTGATAAGCAGAACAACCGCTAGACCAGAGGATCCCGACTGACTGAGGATGGGAGAACTTTGACGGGCGAGGAATCGGCGAGGCTCTTGGCGGAAACCTTTTATCCGGAAGACAATCCAGATGAAGATGAGGCAGAACACAAAGAAATGCGCGAGACAGCAAGTCTTGTAAATGGTTGGGCACATGGGGAATCATATGTCCCTCCATTTACATCGGAGGAGCTGAGGTAGGCTACCTCGAGTTTCAACCCAAAAAAAGCGCCTGGACTAGATGGTTTCACCTCCGATATCTGCAGAGAGACGGTCGCCTTGGGTACAGAACTGTTCTTGGCAATATTGAATAAATGCCTGAGCCTTTCCCACTTTCCTACGGGTTGGAAGGAGGCGGCGGTAGTAGTGCTGCGAAAACCGGGAAAGGACGACTACTCGCATCCCAAGTCCTATAGGCCGATTAGACTACTGCTTATACTGGGGAAAATCCTGGAAAAAATGTTGATTAGAAGGATTAGATGGCACACATTACCAGAGATGAGCAACCGCCAGTACGGGTTCACGCCACAACGTGGTACCAAAGACTCCCTGTATGCCATGATCCAGCACATAAGAGGTAAGCTCAAAGACAAAAAGCTGATAACCCTGGTATCACTAGACATAGAGGGACTTTGATTAGGGGCCTTTGATAGTGCATGGTGGCCCGCGATAAGGTGCAGACTGGCGGAAACTAAATGTCCCGCAAACGTCAGACGTCTTGTAGACAGCTAACTGACAGATCGTAGAGTACGGGTTAGGTATGCGGGTGCGGAATGTGCTGTTAACACCACGAAGTGATGCGTTCAGGGATCAATAGGGGGCCCAACTTTCTGGAATATGCTTCTGGACCCCCTGCTGAAGGAGCTGGAAGACAGGGGCGACTACTGCCACGCTTTCGCCGATGATGTGGTCTTGATTTTCTCAGGAGACACGGCACTAGAAGTACAGAGACAGGTCAATGCCAACCTCACACATGTTCGGAGCTGGGGAGTCAAAAGTAAACTTAAATTCGCTCCACATAAAACCAAGGCCATGGTCATAACCAACAAATTGAAATACGACTCACCAATTTTGAGCATGGGCGGTCTCGTGTCTCGGGAAATTAAGATACTGGGCCTGACGGTGGACGATAAACTAACCTTCAACTCGCATGTTGCTAATGTTTGTCGCAAGGCACTTAATCTTTACAAGCAACTGTCTAGGGTTGCGAAAATACATTGGGGGTTGGGACCCGAGGTGGTCAGAACGATTTATTTGGCAGTGGTAGAACCGGTTATATTGCATGCGGCTTGTGTTTGGGCACCGGCTGTAGATAAACTCGGGATTAAGAAGCATTTGGCGATGTTACAGCGTGGGTTCGTGCAGAAGATCATTAAGGCATATAGAACGGTTTCTCTGAACTCGGCCTTACTACTCGCGGGGTTATTGCCTCTTGACCTAAGGGTCAAGGAGACAGCCTGTCTTTTTTAAATAAAGAAAGGTTTTTCCCGGCGAGTAGTGGGAGACCGAGACGTTGAAAACCCGATAGCATATATAGATACCCCACATCCTGCGGAACAGGCAGAGTTAGGATTTAAATGCGTGATAGACAGTGCACAAATGGCACAACATGATAAAGAAGGCCTGAAAATATTTACCGACGGCAGTAAAATCGAAGGAAAGGTTGGGGCGGCACTGTCCCTGTGGGATGGTGGCGTCGAAACCAAAAACCAGAAATTTAAACTGGAGCCATTTTGTACTGTCTATCAGGCCGAACTCTTGGCTTTGTCAGGTGCCACCAACTTAGCTCTACGGGGCCTGGTATCCAATTGCAATATTTATTGCGATTCAAGATCAGCATTGGAGACAGTGGTCGATGGAGTTTCCCTCCATCCCCTAGCGGTAAAAATTCGAGCAAATATTAACACCTTATTAAAACGCGGCAAAATAATATATTTATTTTGGATAAAAGCTCACGCAGGGTTGGAGGGGAATAAAAGGGCAGACGATCTTGCAAAGGATGCCGCGCTCAAACTCAAAAAAAGAGCAGATTACAGCAGCTGTCCTGTTTCGTTTGTCCGGCGGCAAATTCGCACTAAGTCGCTGGACGAGTGGAATAGACGTTACAAAATGGGTGATACTGCTTCCGTCACTAAAATATTCTTCCCGGATGCCATTCTGGCATACAAAACTTTGAAAAAGATCCAATTGGATCCGGTCTTGGTACAAGTTATGACGGGACACTGCGGGTTCTCTGAGTACTTGAACCGCTTCAAGTGCAAGGAGAGCCTGAGAGTGTATTTATGACCCAGAGGTAAGTGAAAGTATTTTGCATATTCTGACCGAGTGTCCTGTATACCAAATTGAAAGAACAAATGCCGAAAATGAAATTGAAATGCCCATTGAAATTGTAAATATACCCATATTGATAGAAAATAAGACCACTAGGAACAAGTTCATTAAGTATTGTATAAAAATAGCAAATTAGGTAGCAAAGAAGAATAAATAGGTAAATAATGATGCACTGTATTATATATCTTAAGCGTATGTAAAAACAGGTATCATGAATTAAGTAAATATAATGGAAAAGAAAAAAAAAATAGTATATATTTATATAATAAAAGAGTGGGTAAATAAAATAATAGCAATAATTCTGGAATTAGCATAATAGTATGAGTTATAGTTGTAATTGTAAAAGAAATAAGGATTTGAATTGATTTATTTGCAAAACTCGTGAAAGGCCCTATCTTCTCACACCAAAACAATAGAACGTAAAAAAAAAAAAAAAATTGAAGCAACTAACCATGTCGTCAAACAAAGTCTCTGACGGACTCCGCCGGACTCTTACCGGCTAAAACCACACTCCTGCCTTGACACGGGTCAGAGACTTTGTTTGACGACATGGTTAGTTGCTTCAATTTTTTTAACCGGTAAGAGTCCGGCACTGCCCACACTGGGGCAGTGTGGGCAGTGCCGGACTCTTACCGGCTAAAACCACACTCCTGCCTTGTCCTTATCCTACTTCCCCATGGACCACTGTCACGCCATTATGAATTTAGGAGGTTACAAACTATTGGCACAATGGCCTTGGTATGGTCCTCATAATGTACCAATCATTGAAAATAGCAGACTTGGCCCTCTGGACGTGAGTGCTGCTACCAGGCTATAGGGAGATGATGACGATTTCCTTGTCATATTTTATAATCTTTCTCACAATCCATGCGCCAGGCAGGATGCAGGATGCGCCTGACATCCATAATGAGCTGATTCGACTCTAGACACCGAATAATTATCTCCGTGGCAGAAAACATCGACTGCTAGGCGCGCCTTCGTGTCGGACAGCAGCCCGTGCTGCGTCTCCCATACCACGCGTGTTGACCGTACTAAATAAGCTTGTGAAAGCCAACCCAGACTGCGATCTGTTCGCTAGTAAATTTGCCATTTTAATGGTTATGTGCCTACATTTTTGTAAAAAGGATAGTATTTAATTGTTGTTATTAGTTTATGTGTTATGTTTGTATGTACAGTGGGCTGCATCAATTGGGTACCCTTTGCAATATAAACATACACATCCTTAAGAATAATACAAAAAGTGTTCATTCTACCCGGACGAGATTCGAGCCATCGAATCGTTAGTTATTTTTTAATTACCGCGAGCTCTTACCAACTAAGCCAGTTAAGTAGTTAATAATATGATGAATTATCAATCTAGTTGGCGTTATAATTCTGTCTCTGTCTAATCGATATATTATATGAACTCAGAATGCATAGTTTGTTAATTGAGGGTAGTTAAGCATACATTTTTCTAATTTATTGAAGTTACCGTCTGATGAGTTTAGTTTTGTTTCACCTTTCGCATACCTTTCGTATACGTGTTTGTGTTAAAAACAATAGACAATTATTTAAAATGATAGATAATTTCTTGAGAACAAAGATTGTGGTTCTTTACGAACAAAATGCAAGCATTAAAGGAATTGCCAGACAGCTGGGCATAGCGGTAAATCAAATATTATCTCTAAGTTTTTTTATTTAGTTATAGTTCAAGTCTTGTTTGTTTAATTTGGGATTTTACTTTTTTTTTCTTTTTTTTATTTTATTATTGTTTCAATTCTATTTTCATATTGTCCATCACTTTTACCAATTATATTCTGTCATTGGAGAGCACAGCGGGTATATCATTTACTTAAAAGGGGGTCCCTATGTAAGATTTACTGTAAAAGTTGTACAAGTTTCTGCAATAAACCTTTTTTTTTTTATCTAATAATAAAATAATTAGTTCGTAAACACTGTCGCTCGATTGATTAACTTAAAATGTATTTTCTACACAGAGAAAAACGGTGCGCTTGTGGGTGCGACGTTATTTGGACACTGGTGATGTGAAGTCAAAACCCTTTGGGCGGAGAAGTTCAGGCATCTATACAAACAAGTGTGAACGCCACCGTGACATAGTAAATGTTCACTTGAATTCGCCGGTCGCAACCACTCGCTCAAGTGCTCAACGACACGGCATCTCAATCGACACAGTGCGGAGGCACTTGCATGCAGCAGGCATTCACAATTATCGTCCAGCAAAGAAAATTCAACTGTCAGCAGCTCATCGGGCAGCAAGAGTTCGGTTCGCACAGGAGCTTATGGACTTCGACTGGCAAAATAACATAGTTATTTTCACGGACGAAAAAACTTTTAGGTCCGATAATGATGGGAAGAAAATACTATGGCGGAAACCTAACGAACGCTACAATCCACAAAACATATTACCAAACAGGTCCAGTGGTAGAATAACATTAGGTAAATAAACGGCTTTGTTACTTATGTAAATAAATTACTGATTTCCATGTTATGACAGATTTAATTTTATTGACCTTATTATGAGAAATTAAGTTATTATTTAGCCATGTTTATCAGCACAATATTTTAAACAAACACAAAAACAACATAAACATTATAGGTAGTAAGCTACCTAATAAACTAATAGGTATTATGTTACTAAAATAAACTTATTTTCAGGTTACTGGGGATGGATGGCATCTATTGGCCCAGGCGAATTAACAGAAATAGGCGGGCGCATGAATGGCAAGACATATCTTCAAATATTGCAAGAGGTTATGTTGCCTACAGTGCGTGTTGCGTACCCAGAAGGACAAATATATTTCGTCCATGATAACTGTGCTGAGCATCGATCCCGAATGGTGAAGGAGTGGCTAAGTTTACAGGCTGATATAACTGTTATCGCCTGGCCAGCTAAAAGTCCGGATCTTAATCCAATTGAAAATATGTGGGGTCAAATGATTTTAAATTGGGACTCAAGTGAATTGAAGTCCAAGGAGAATCTACAACAAGAAGTCCTAAGGACTTGGGAATTGATGCGTGGTAGAGGCTGGAATATGGTTACTCAAATGAGAAGCCGACTACAGCAAATATTACTCAGTGAGGGTCCTCCCCTCCGCTATTAATTAATTTATTATTATTTTTTATTATTAAAAACTAAACGACTTACTTATAGTAAATAGGTAAGTGGGTTCTAATTGCGATCTATGTAATATATGTTTGAGCCCGTAATCCTGTTTGGTTTATATCGTTATAATTAAAATAAAATACTTAGTGTCGACATTGACACATGAAATATAAATCATTTGCATTTTTTTTTTTGTGATTAATAGCTAATAGTAATTGGAGGTAGATAATATTTATGATTTACGAGAGATGTAAATTGTTTATTCATTAGAATGTTAACTAATGATAACATATTTTTCACTCGTTAATTTATGAAAATTATTCTACTAGTTTGAAAGGTAAATTGTCAACCATTATGAAGTTGTTGTAAGTTAGCTATTTTGCAGTGAAGTGATAAAAACTTTTTATAGTTATCTATAATGATATTATAACTTTTATTATTTGTATAAATTTATAAGTTAATTATTTATAAAATAATATGTACATCAATAACCTACTAAATTCATTAATAAAAATAATAAAATTATATCCTATCTAAAACTATTCACAAATTAAAATATGGCGTCGAAAAATTCATCCACATCACTGTTGACTGGTAATGTACCCAAGAGACTGGCGGCATTGCCACGTTGTATGGCAATGCTTAGCCTCTGGCCAAAGTAAAAGCCAGCCCTTGGGTCACGGGAAGTGTCAATTAGCCGTTTTGAGATTTCATTAAACAGACCATGAGCACTCGGACCCCACGGCCCGAGGGTTTCAACCCCAAACGGCTCGAAAATATAATTGCCAACAAGGTTATCATACTTATGCCGCTTGAGGTTCTCCGCAGCCGCAGCAGCAGCGCCAGCACAGCACGCCGAGCCAGGAAGATGGGATGGCGCAAGAAGATATCGACACACGTGGCATCCCACACTAAAGGCCTACCCATCTTCCATGGAAATAAAGACATTCCGTCTGGTCTCTTGCCATCGTCGCGTGCCAAGCCATTGGGTTCTAATACAGCTGGAACGCCGACGGTGACAAGAGCTCGTCGGATGATGTCGTTGATGTTCGCGTGCCGTGCTAAGCGACCCGCACTTCGGCTGCAAGACAGGCCGTGGTGTCCGAGACTGTTGACAACTTCGCCACAGTGACAGCGATGAGGAGAACAACATGGAGCTCCTAGTCTTAGGGAAGCAGCGAGGCGGAAAGTAGTGTCGTCGAACAGAGTGCCTATGTTCGACGACGGTAGTGTATGAAGCCACAAACCCGACTCCCACTTACCCACAGCCAGCAGGCGCGCACGCTCCGCAGTAGTAGCAGACGTGTCAAGTAAATTGTTCTGTACTACTCTGAAGAGCGGCTCATCCCACCGTCTCTGAGAATATGGATTATCGGGTAGATCCGAGTTCGGGCAAGCGAGTCTCCAGGCATTGATAGCCTCGGTGAAGCACGGCACATCAAAATTAATCAGTGTGGAGGCTAGGATTTTCCTGATTAATTTATCAGTGCTGTGGACCGAGGATATGAAAGCCGGTAAACTAATACTAGAAATTTTGCGGAATATGATATTATTAGATCAAGAATGAGGTTGTAAATGTCTGTACAGCCGTCATCCGAGACGTGACTCCAGCGCCTATAAAAGCGGTTGTCAACCGAGGCGCAGCCCTTTTTTTTGCCTGTCAGCGCTCGCGTGGTGAGGTCATTGGATTTCATCTCGGATCACAGCTAAGTTTTTGTTTGGTGGTCATTTTATTTCTTTAAGCAAATATTGCCTTTGTTTATTGCGTTTTGTTGAAGTTGATTGTTTCCTATTATATAGTGCGTGGATATTTGTGTTAACTATTTAGCTCGTTATATAAATATAGGTTAGGCTGATCTGACAGTTGTTTTTTATATTTAAAATACCACTCCTGGTCCCTAAGAATATATATTTAAGTTATTCAATTTATAATAAATTTACAAAAATAAAACCTACAAGTTATAACAATATATAAAAATAAAAAGTTGCATAAATAGTATAATAAAAAGAAAATTTTACGAAAAAAAAACCCGTTTTTATAAGACTGCCAGTATAGAACCCGGATCAGCGGTTTCGCATACCGCATCTTAAACCTCTAGACCGACTTAACTGTTACTGAAAGTGTTGAAATATTCTTGTGTATTGTTGTTTATCTATAAACTGTTTGAAAAAATATTACAATAAAATACAAAACTTGGTATGTGGCTATCGCAGGTTCGAACGTAGGTGCTTTCAAGGGGGGTACCCACATCGTGCAGCCGACAGTACTTTGATTTATGTAAATGGTTTTCAAGCCGTGTAAATCAAAAAAAAAAAAAACCATCCATCGTTTCTATCTTTCCCTACTCCAATAACCAAAGCCCACAACTGCCCAGTCGGGCTAGTGGTCGCAAGCGCGGCTGCTGAGCATAGAGTCCTGGGTTCGATTCCCAAGTCATGCAAAGTGTAATTGGGTTTTTCCATTAGGAATTTCTTAGTAAAGCTTGGAAGTTGGCGGTTTTGCGTTGGTCCTGCTCCTGATCTCTCTCCGGTCGTATCGGATTGTCATATATCCCACGAGACTATGAGAGTGAGGGAAGAGAGAGTGTACCTGTGTCTGCGCAGACACATGTACACTAAACATGTCCCTCGCAGAAGGCTGGTATCTGCTGAGATAGGTCGCTATGGCCGAGATTTGGTCTGGAGGACTATCAATAGAATAGAATAGAATACTCTTTAATAATAAAGAGTATTCTATTCTATTCTATTGATAGTCCTCCACATAAGCACATAAGTACACCATAAAAGTTACAGATATAAATGTTGAAATTTTACATAGGGTGACACAATGGGCGGTCTTATCGCTATGCTTGGAGTTTCCCTACGTGATCGAATCAGAAATGAAGAGATCCGCAGGCGAACAAAGGTAATCGACATAGCCCGAAGAATTGCCAAGCTTAAGTGGCAGTGGGCAACGCACATTGCTCGCAGAACTGATGGCCGATGGGGCCGAAAGGTTCTGGAGTGGCGACCGCGTACCGGAAGACGTAGCGTTGGAAGGCCTCCTACTAGGTGGACCGATGACCTTGTGAAGGCTGCAGGTAACTGCTGGATGCGGGAAGCACAGAACCGGTCGAAGTGGCGGTGCTTGGGGGAGGCCTATGCCCAGCAGCGAACGTATTTCGGCTGAAATGAATGGATGAATGAATGATGACCAGTTGGATTTGTAAAAAAAAATCGCAATTGATAGCCCAATTTTATTTTTGAGGAAGGTTTGGCTATTTACAATCACGCTACAACCTTTAGGAGCCGAGCAAAAAGAAAAAAAGTTGGAAAGACCGCTAAGCGAATACGAAGTAATAGTGCAGGCGATGCAATGCGACGGAATGGTTCGGGGAACAAGAAATTTCACGTAGACGAAGTCGCGGGCAGAAGCTAGTGTCTAAGAATTTCCCAGAATTTTTATCTATTCAATATTAATACATCTGACATAGTTCGGGACCATGTCATTGGTAGTCAGTATGGCCGTCACTTCACACGTTCCAACCTGTTCGCTTCTATTATGTATGACTAATTAATCCGCCCTAATTCAATATTCGTAGATGGGATTCGGTCTACCTGAAAATCTTGTTATAGATTATAAATAGGTGTTATGGAAATTGAGTAGGATTTATCTTTTATCTCTATCTATTCTTAAATTTTAGCAAAGATTTAAATCGTTAGATTTGCCGAGTCCGCGTACCACTGGTCAGTTTCCCTCAGTCGTCAGTTTATTTAATTTGCCAGTTTCGTTGATTAGACAGTTTCACTGATTGGTCAGTTTTACCGATTAGACAGTCGCGTTAACTCGACGGTTTCCAGCGTTTGCCAGTTTCCTCAATTCGTCAGTTTAGTACACTCAACGTAAAAGATATGTTTACGTTTAAGTAAACAAAAGTGGATCATGTAAGGAACACAATTTAAATCAAACTTAAAGTTGTATTTTTACAATCACTATATTTTTTTTTTAAAATATTTGTTTTCTAACATCATCATTCAACATAACATAACAGTTTTCTCACCGGTTTTCTCATGGTTTTTTCTTTCACCGATTTGAGAGCAGTGGTGATGAAATAATTTACACAAAGAAAAGCGCCTGTCTGGGTTCGAACCAACGACCTACATTTCGTAAGTTGCCGCCGTTTCCACTGTGCCACCACTGCTCTTAACTCTGTTCTTTTTTTGACACGATCTGGCGAATCTAACGATTTAAATCTTTTAATAAAAAACACATTTTATTAAAAACATTTATTAATAAAATATATCATGTAGGTACTTAACTTTAACACTATGTACAAAGTCTTTATTTATGTTTTAACATTGTAATACATTTTCTTAACAGCTAAGGTTGGATTCAACAATATTCGTATGTACAGGATGAACATCTGTCGCCCTCATACTCAAGCTATAACATCAAAGCTTGATGATGGATGGGAAACAAACTGCATGGCTTTGTGAGACCAGGGGGCCGATCGCGCTATTTCTCAACGTAATTACCATTCGAACGGAACGTTTTTGGTTTTAGTTTAGTTTTGGTTGAGCTGGTGTAAGAAACGGTATCGCGCTTTTTTTTGTGAGAGTATTGTTCGATCGATCGTTCCTCCAACGTAACTTCCAAAGTAAAGCTAAATCGTTTCCGTTGAAATGATTAGCGCGATACGAAATGTGTCTAACGTTACGTTTTGGTTGTGGTTTAGTTTTGGTATTAACGTTCAAAATTAGCGCGATCGGCCCCCTGCAGGCTTAGCACCAGAACCGTAGAGAAGCGTTTTGAGGACGGAAGAATATACAAAAATTCCGTGTAGACAGTTGACAGTTTTCTACCGAAAAGGCTAGACAACTGATTTCTATTCTACATTAGAGTAGAAATAGAAATCATTATGCTAAGCCTGCAGGGGTAATTCCCGTAATTTCAAGAACGTTTGCATTCTAATCTCAGTCGTAATCTGTCAAAAGTTACTCTAATTTCCTTAAATTTCTGACAAGTTTTTGACATTGACTGTCGTTGAGACGAGATTGCGAATTGATTTTGAACATTTTCAAATGGGAGTCGGCCTTCAGATATTGAAAAGTTTAAAGAGTTTAAGGCCTTGACAGTTTCCGCCAGTTATACCAACTAAAACATGAGGTTCTGAATGACATTGTCTGCCAGTTAAGAAAATCGGAACATAACCGGAGGTGATAAAATAAACCGTTGAAGTATCATTGATTCACATTGTTAACTTAGCCATAATAAATGGGTAAATTAACGTTAAAAATATACTTACTCGTTCTTTTGAGGTTCAGACATTAACATGTTCACGGTGTAGGTGTAGGGATGTGATATTGAGGGAATAAAACTCGATAATAGAGAGATTTTCTAAGCAACGAGCAAGCGAGACAGGACGGCAGGGAGAAGGCTCCAAAGCGCCGATAGTTTACATAATTTCTATTTACAGTGAAAATAATGATAATTTAAAAATTAAAAACATATTGTCTGCTTTATACTTGGTTCAGTAATTATGCAAAGTTTCATGATCTAATTGGAAGTTTTTTTTTTATAATAGTGGTTTATTGTTCGCATTGGAGGTAGCTTGGTAATTTTTTTCTGTCGAGAAAATTTTATGGAATTGTGTTGTTGACAAACATAGTACTTAACATTAATCCTGAACTTTACTAAAAAATAATTCAAAGTTAATGCTGCAGTATTTTCATTATAACGGAGGATCATTTTAAGCAATTTGAGGTTTTATAGACTCGTAGGGCTAACGGTTACTGTAGAACTTACTAATTTATTTGTAATACTTTTATTAACTATACCAGTCCATAATTATAATTTCTACAAAAATATTCACAATAATCTCAAAATTCATAATTCCGATTCTTCCTTAAAATTAAAATAAAAGTAGATCTTAGAAAAGGTATACCTAAAGACCAGAAAATTGAAAACAAAAAGAAGATTTTTAGCCTTATCTGTACAATGTTCTTCCTTATTTAAATATGAGTAGAAACAGTATTCACAGACACATTCGAAATCCCAGGCTTCACGTGATTGGCGTTAGCATCTTCCTTCTCTTTCCTTCCGTCGGGCCTCCTTTTCGGGCCTAGGAGAAGTTTCTGCAGTTGACAGGCCGGGGCCTCAACGAAGAGGTACAGTGGAAGTGCGAAGAGGTAAGTCGTGCTTACGATACCAGCGTATAGCATTATCTGGAAGATGCATTTAGAGTTACTTGGTTATGAGCAATACTACTGAAAAATGCGTGCACTGACTGGACAGGTCCCCTCAATCTGTGTGGTTCTTTCATCAAAGATCATTTCAGGCACCAATCTACATGGTCTTCACTTGATCTGACCAAGATTATGTCTGGACTTTAAAAGAGACTGTGACCTCTGAGTTTGTTTCGGCATTTCTTCTCAGAGTAGTCAGATACGAAACGCCGACCTCATTTAGTTTTTAAAATATGATTGACGTGTAAAAGTGCTTTGTCCAAACCTACTTACAGAAATAAATCATTTATCATTATAATTTTTATGAATAGAAAAATAAGATTCGGAAAACAGTTGTCACATCCATTTTGAGGAGTTACATAAATGTGAGGAAAAGCAATTTTTAGAATTACGAATAATAAATGAGTTTTACGTAAAAGTTAATCAAGTTGATTTTAGAATAACTGTTCTATTGCAAAAGTCATCATTTTTTTTAAGTTGTATTGCATACTGAATTCTATGTGTGGGTAATAAAGTTATTTTTCTAAAAACACATATTTTTCTACAGATTCAGGATAGATTCATTGTGATTGCGAATATAAAGCGTACAGGTAAACAGGTTTGATACTCACAGCAGTATAATCGGTAGCGTAGAAAGACCTCCTCATCTGTCCTCCGTAGGTCCTCAAAATAGTTGCGTGCAGCAGCATGGCGCAGTAAGACATCCTGCCGAGAGGCTGTAGAGGACCCCATTCTACTGAGCCCACGTAGATTCCTGAGGAAAAATAGAGATTTTAATAAATTTCTCGGCAAATGGCAAAGAACATCCACTTTTTTTAAAAATAGTAACCGTGGAGTTTCTTGCCGGCTCTTCTGCATAGGAAACGACCAATTGGAACCGTGCATCTAGCTTCTGACGTTTCATAAGTAGGTTTATGTGAAATAAAATATTTTGATTTTGGTTACAAAGTGACAATTTCTGTCCAACATCAATATTAGAAATCGAATATTTCTGGCATATTCATTTGTATCAATGTTTTACTTACTATTACACTTGTAGAAGTATCCAATAATGAAGACACAGATGGCTAGAGCGAAGAAGTTCTGGTTCAAAGCGTTGAAGACTGCAGACTCGAAGGCCGAAGCCTCACGATGATGGAGGTCCCAGCCCATGAGAACTGTTCCAGCCGCGATGGGAATTGAGGACAGGAAGAGGAGTTTCATCACCTGGAAAATAAAATATGACATTGTTGAATTTGCGCCTTCCGATGATATTCAAGTGGAAAAATTACATAGCTTGATAGTTATACCCCGTTGGTTTAAATATGGGTAAACAAAAAAACCAAGTGACGGGCGAGCTGTCAAGTAGCCGACTAAACGTAATACCTGTCACTTCAGTTGTCATGCTGCGTCACAGTTGTACTCTTCAATTTACCAACGTTATAATTCGTTGACGTTTAGATAACCTCTCTTTTTGGGCTCTTTACAATAGACAGATTACAAAATATTATAGCATTATTATAAATCTAACTAAAAATTGTTCTCAAGCTGTTACATCTACGAAGAGTAGTTTAAGAATAAATTATAAAGATTAACATACATTAATAAAAGAGGAAACTATCGTAAAACTCAAAAATAAATTTAAAGTTACAACGTACCTACTTTAAAACAAGAAAGTGTCATCTATAAAAACCCTTTTTACGATTTGTTTACCTTTATTTAATTACCTAAACCAATGGACTATGGAGGTATTTGCTTCGCACCTGGTTTACGTTTCGCATAATTATTGTGATAATATATATAGATAATTTTTATTTCTTTCTTACTTAAAGATTGACGTCACGACTCACGACTTTGGTTGGTTGGCGTAACTAACTTAGCTTCTACATAAAAATCAAAATTTATGTAAGCTTTGGAGTCCAAATACTAGGTATATACGTAAACGATAGCATTCATTCGATTAAGTTAAAATTTCTGAGGGTTCAAAAACTGATCAAACTTACGATTGATTCTCTCAGGTCCCATTTCTTCTGTTGTGCCTTATGATAGAAGTAGGCAGTCAGCACTCCTAGATGATACCCAGCCCAGTTGCCTTGAGCAGATACATACGCATGGTAGAACGTGTCATTGTACCCGAATATATCTCTTATAGACCTAGAAATACAGTAAAAAATTGCATGAGGGATAAAATGGCAGATGAGATGTTTTGGTTTGGGTCTCAAGTGAAGTTATGAGAAAATTTTGGATATCGTTTGAAGGCACGTACAGGAGTAATGTGTGTCACGATTTCTATTACGGGATAAGCAGAGATTGAAGTACAGTAAGTATATTGGCGCGAACTGCGAAGTATTTGAAGTGTGAGGATTATTCACTTTTTTACCGTGAGTGTCGGTGTAAGAGATTTGGTTGTGATATTTATGTTTATTTTATGATACCTACCTTAACTTTTTTTCATTCATTCTATATAGGTAATTGATATGTTGTACTACAAACAACTGGCTTCTGTTAATTGAATTCGATTCAAGACTTCAGGACCAGGAACATTATGTGAAAGGTTTAAATAAAGATTGTAATCCTATTAAACTAAGGTTTTAAATATCTCTTATTTATTGTGTGTCCTCATAAATATTCTCATGCACATTTGACACTCGCTTAGAGAAACGTAAAACCTCTCTCCTACAGCTTAAAACTTTAGTTTAACATTTGGTTCTTTTGCTTGTGTTCAAATTGTATTATTGTGCACCTCTGTCTGTGTTGTAATAAACCTCATAATCTTCTATCTTTTTATCGTTTTTAGGGTCCCACACAACTAACGTGATTTTTAGGGTTCCATACCCAAAGGGTATAACGGGAACCCTATTACTAAGGCTCCGCCGTCTGTCTGTCTGTCTGTCACTAGGCTGTATCTCATGAACCGTGATAGTTAGACAGTTAAAACTTTCACAGATGATGTATTTCTGTTGCCGCTATAGCAGCAAATCCTATAAACCAGAATAACATAAATATTTAAGGGGGCTCCCATACAACAAACGTGATTTTTTTGCCGTTTTTATAGATAATGAAAAACAGAAATACATCATCTGTGAAAATTTCAACTGTCTAACTAACACGGTTCATGAGATACAGCCTGGTGACAGACGGACAGACAGACAGACAGACGGCGCCGGCGGAGCCTTAGTAATAGGGTTCCCGTTTTACCCTTTGGGTACGGAACTCTAAAAATGATGTTCAAGCTTGAAATTACATAATTATTTATAACATAACATCATATCAGTATTCTCCAAAGGGTTAGGCAGAGGTGTACCTATAGTACACCCAAATTTCGCCAGTTATGTTTGAGTCCCATGTAATAAGAAGCGAGCCTATTGACAAAAATCGGGCACCAATCCAGACTCCGGGATGCTACTGAGTAATTCCAGATGGAAAAATCCAATAATCCAATAACACTTTACCCGACCCAGGGGGTCTACTGCGAAGCGTTAAACCGAAGTATCGGCCGAATGTTCGGCCGTTTTATAACTGCCATAGTTTCCTTTTTTGACTTTGAACCCATATCCGACTTACAGTTACATTTTTGACTTTGGCTTATCTCGACTGTCGTTTTTTTTTTTTTTCGCCGACGCCTCGGAGTAGACCCTCAGGAATCGAACCTAGGATCACATGCTCAGCTGAGTAGCGGTTACGACCACTAGACCAAGGAGCCAGTCAGAAAATTAAAACTTCACTACAAGACTGTCACTTAGAAAAATAGACCTTATCATTATATGACGTACAAGAAAGTGATATTGACATTAGGGTAGTAAAGAAATTACGTGGTGGTCTGTAAAGTTGCATAATGTATAAGCTGGAGAAAACTAAAGAAATTATAAACAATACTTACTCAGGGAATATGCTAACTCTAATCGGCAGGAGATTCATGAAGTAACTCTGTAGGAATGGTATGAGAAGGCTGATGATCATGACGGCTGTCAGCACTGGGACCCCACTCTTGGGCCATCTCCAGATGATGAGCAGGACTACCAGGGTTATCAGGAAGAGCTGGGTGTCTGTGCCGAGGTACCTGGAAGTAAAATTTAAATATAATAATACAGTAATTCACATTTTTTTTAAGAATTAATGGAAGTAACGCTGTTTGGTAATCGTTGAAAGATTTAAATAGTTTGATTGGTTGTGCTTACACAAGTTGATAACTTTGAATAATTTATGTTGTCGTTATTTTGAAGTCTTAGCTAATTTAATGATCTGCCAGGGTTGCGAGTTTGTCTGAAAGGGGTATCCTGGCCCTGGCACACAGGCAACTCAAGGAATACGGGTGGGGTTTAGTCAGAAAATGCCTGACACGCTCTCCCACTCCGCCCAGAGCGTGAGAAGTTATTTGATAAATTCCCACCCAAAAAAAAAATTAGTGCTCGTATCACTGGTCTGGTCTGGTCTGGTTACACCCTGTTCCTCATGCCGCTATACTGGTGACCTCGACGTGATCGATTCTCTCGCGAATAATAAGAAGTGCCAGTAGGCAGCAATACAAGCAGTTTTCTGATAATCGACGTTATTATTAATTTGCTTGACCCCGTAACACTTCAAAATAACCCGGAAAATCAGAAACAAAATTCAAAGTCAAAGTCAAATCATTTATTTCAAATAATATAATAATAAGAGGCACCTTTGAACGTCAAAATTTACAAAAAAATAGAATTGATTCTAGTTGCCCCTTCCAAAAGGTAGTTTCGTATGGAGAAGAATGGGCAAGAAACTCCACCGTTACTCTTTTAAAAATGTTTTACAATATTTAATTATCCGGATAAGGTTATCTATAAGGTTATCTTTTAGTTTATCAATAGGTTATACATAAAATTTCGTTCATACTATTTTTATGGCATTATTTCTACGGTTTGCACTTTAAACTTATTTTACCTCATCTAAGGTACTAAAACTATTGTCGGCATTTACCATCAACTATGCCAAGGAAACGCCATTACTTTTATTACCTACCCGACAACTCAGCACGATTAAGATCGAGATACCCTCTTTCTTAAAATTTCTCAACTGTAATTACGAATGCAACTAAATCCAAGGCTTGTACCACGACAATATTTACTCTCAATTACGCAATGGTTTTAAAATAAACCTTGCCGCTTTCGCAATAAGAGTGATTTTTACTATTTACTTTAGATGTGTGATATTAAATATTTGCAGTTTTGTCGTAATTTTGTATGAAAAACGAATGCTTGATGCAATGTTTGGAGGTCAAGTGACATTGTTGGAAAGCGGATTAGCCTTCGAAATGTTGGTCATAGAAAAAAGTTAAGAAAATAAAACATAACCTAGTAATTTTAGGTCATTATTTGTCTTTGTTTTGCGTAAGGAAGTTACGCAGAAGTCTGTGCAGTTTAACGGTTGTCTTTTGTTTTAAGATTTGTTATGAGGTTAAATAGGTACTAATTGCATAGCGCAGGTGTGAGTACTATGTACAATAGAGCTACCATTCACCGGGTAATATGTCTTTCATTGACTTGAACGTGCCCTGGCAGCTGAGAGTATGCCATGCTCACTAAGATGTCTCGCTGATGGTGGTGCGTGTGTTGGATCATTTAGTTCCCTTCGAAATGGGTGAGCTGAATGCGTTATGTTCGTGAACGGGCGCTGTCATTTGGGACTGGTTATTTCTTAGCTGCCACGGCTTATTTTATTTTATTTTTTTGTTTCTATATGCTGTACTATGGACGCGTTTTTTTTTTTTAATATCGTTCTCATATTTAGTTATAAACTCAACACTAAAGATGTAACAATATTTTTGTAACATTATAATTTATAAGAGTGTCGATGGAGTTTCTTGCCTGTTCTTCTCCATAATGTACCTACTATGCTTTGAAATGAGGAACTAGCTTCATATTTCTAATTGACCGACTCCTTGACGGTTAAAAAGTGCCTGTAAATGGTTTAATTGAAATAAATGCTTTGAGTTTGACTACAACATTTGTAAATCATGAATTTTGAAATAACTGCCTCAGGACTCCTAAACTTTACAGTACTGGTAGGACCAAGGGGTATCGTGGTACCCAATAACAGGGTTGTGGAGGTAAGCTAGACAGTCGCTTTATGTAAAATACTGGTATTCAGCTGCATCCGGTTAGAATGGAAGCCGACATACTGGAGGCTAAGCAAACGGCCTCATTGAAATCAGTGCTCTAAGTGGAATACCTCGATTTTTCTTATAGAAGTAAGTATCTTAGAACCTCCAGTTAACTAATCTGGAAGATAATTAAATACCAGCTTATTATCCGATGGGTTTGATGGTGGCTATTTGCGCTCTCTAAAGCATGTAGGTTAGGATCATAGCATGTGGCGTTCTGTAGTATCTGCCTACCCTCATGGGAAAACGGCGTGAGTTTATATAACTATGTAACAAGCCGTAAGTCATTTGAGATAGATTACCAAATAATCCTGTAGTTTTCCGAGAGTATTTTCATTTAGCGAGAATCATTTATAATACTAGATATTTCTTAGGAAAAGAAATAGAAATAGGTTATATTATGTTGGATAAGCGACGTCTAGGAGACTAATAGAATTTCCCAAAACGTTTTTAGGATCAAATTGTCTAGACGGAGAGAAATAAGACAGTAAATCGAGAGAGTGAATGTTCAAGGAGAAAGGAATTAAATAGGTATCTATTATTCGTAAAGTATTTTGCACAACTTAAAATCAAGTCTTAACGCCAGTAGCACACCTCCGCCGCGAAACCATCACAGCGAAACCGCAGTAGTTACATTGTACTGGTTCGCGTCATGTTCCGCTACTCGAATCGGATGCGAGTAGCGAAACATGACGCGAACCAGTACAATGTAACTGCAGTTTCGCTGCTATGGTTTCGCGGCGGAGATGTGCTGACCAGCGTAAGGGTCTATACTACCTCAGCGCAACCTCACTCTTTATCTCGCTCGCGCACTATGCCCGTGGTCACGCGAGCAAGCGAGACAGGGTGGCAGGGAGAAGACTGCAAGGCACCGATATTTTAGTTAATTTCATTTTACGGTGAAAATAATGGTAATTAAAAAAAATATATAACATAAGACCTGTTATATAGTTAGTTCCGTTAATATGCAAAAATTCATTATCTAATTTGAAGTATTTTTTGAATACCAGCGGTTTATTGTACGGTTTAGAGGTAACTTTGGATTTTTTTTTTAAACAAGAAAATTTAATAGAATCTTGTTTTCGTCAAACATAGTACTTAAACATTAATCCTCAACTTTACCATATATTTATTTCAAAATTAATTCTGCAGTATTTTCGACATAACGGAGGATCATGCTAAGCCATTTGAGATAGCATAGGCCCTTAAATCTGATGTATTTTATTATTTAAGTTTAGGTTTCTTTTAAATAAATGTAATATATAAAGTTTTTCATTACGATTCAGTTAACAAAAAGGGTTTAGTGTTTGAAGCCTCCTTTTAAACAAACAATGCTTGTGTTAGGAGACTCCGTTCTTCCATAGAATAGCATAATTACTTAATTTAGTAACAAGCGGTACTTAAAATGTCAAATAAAAATAAAGATGTCCGTAGTGCCGTAGTGTGTGTGTGAGTGTTAACGTGAGAGTGTATCTGCTACTTTATGTGGTCTAAAAGTCCAATCCAATAAGTCTTATCCAATAAGTTATGTTTTTTATGGCAAATCCCCCAATGGGGGATACCTATGTCCAGCAGTGGACGTCTTTCGGCTGAAATTATGAAGTTAGATTCGTTCCCCAAGGTGATGATTTCATGAAAAAGGAATTGAATGGAACAAATCTAACTTACAGCGATGTGTTAATGGTTCTAATTCTGTATTCGTTTGCCTATTTGTGCCCGACGAATACCTTGGGCACCGTCAAAGCCGCCGTCATAACCTGGGGGCCGATCGCGCTAATTTACCAAAACTAAACCACAACCAAAAACGTTACGTTAGACACATTTCGTATCGCGCTAATCATTTCAACGGAAACGATTTAGCTTTACTTTGGAAGTTACGTTGGAGGAACGATCGATCGAACAATACTCTCACAAAAAATAGCGCGATACCGTTTCTTACATCAGCTAAACCAAAACTAAACCAAAACCAAAAACGTTCCGATCGAACGGTAATTACGTTGAGAAATAGCGCGATCGGCCCCCTGTTCGCACTACCGCTACCTAGCTACCCAGCACGTGGAACCCTAAGGATGCTAAACCCCCTCCTGACTACCAACCCTGAATGTGATGTGTTTGCTGATGAATGGAAGAAAGTAATGCGTGCTTGTCTGGTGTTTTGTGAGAGACAATATGCGAGGGTGTCCACTGTTACATGTTAGTTTATGATGTATTTAATTTATTTAACCATTTACTCAAATAATTATAAATAATTTTATCCACGAATTGTATATACATACATAAACTCATGCCTTCTTCCCTTGGGGGTAGGCAGAAACTATAGAACGCCACCTGCTACGCTCCTTACATACTCCTTTTGCTTCGCCTACGTTCATACATCGGTCATACACGCACGCCGATTGCGAGTACTACGCACCTGACCTTTCTGAAGAACATCACCAATTTGGTCACTATATTTCTTCCTAGGGCGTCCCCTCCCGAATTGTATATCTTTAAATTTAAATTTAATTTTTGTATTGTATGTTATTTGAATGCTTATTTTATTCTAATTTTTATAATTCTATGTCAATTAATGTAATTGGACTGTGCCGTTTTAATTAACTATAAATAAATAAATAAAATAAATAAATCTGTTATCGTCGCGAATCATATTTTGATCAAAATACATCCTGACACTGACCTGCAAATTGCAAAAACCGTAAGAAAATTACAATTTCGCGAGCTGCAGATGTGGATTCACCTTAACTAATAACAAGCAACAAACTAAACTTATAACAAGTGCTTCTATGTAGCTGACCGCATAATTCACGTTGAAACGTCGGCTTCGCAAGAAGGAACACATTCATTAATACAAAGACTAGCAGGTTGCACAAAATGTTAGATATCTGTGGATAGTCTACAACTAGTAATGTGTTTCCAAGCGTATAATTTAACTGGCTGCATCCCGCGGTTTCACCCGCATAAGTCTCGATCCCGTGGGAATACTGGGACAAAATGTACGCTATATCCTAATCCAGGTCATGGTCTACTCATCTGCCAAATTTCATCCAAATCCGTTCAGCCGTTTTATCGTGATAGCGTAACAAATAAACAAACAAACTCATTAGCTAGTGTAAGGGTACTTATTTAGGAAACCAAGTTTTTTACAAATAAATAAACCATGAGGTGGAAAAATAAAACTAAATTAAATTATAAATTATGTTCTGCCAGTTCCTACAGCTAATTGGGTTAAAAAGAACAGTCCCTCCGTTCCGCGTCATTGCGATTGCATCAACACCAACCATTTCATGGACATTACCAACAAATTGCCACATTTGAAGTTTACGCGTCTCTGATTATCATAAGAGTTTCCCTTTTCCTTCAGCATTAATTCTTTGTTTAAGTTGTAAATTGTTTTATTATGCTTGAGTTCAATGACCGCCTTACATACTGGTACTGATGTTATTGTTTGAAGCAGTAAACGGTGTTTTACCAACTGCGATACTTTATAACAAAATAAAATCAAAAGTCATTTATCGAAACTAGGCTGAGAATCAGCACTTTTCGAACGTCAAAATTACATAAGACAGTCCCCCAAAAACCCGTCACCACTTCCGAGAGCTTTAGCTGGGAAGAAAAACAACAAACCCCAGCAGTACAGCTGCCTGTTCTTTTAGAAAAAATTGATTCTATACAATAGTATGTAAAATACACACACAACAAACAAAACGCCTATTGCTTATTACCCTTCAGATAGGCAGTCGGTCCATATTATTGTAAAATACTGGTATTTAGCTGCATCAGGTTAGACTGGAAGCTGACCATGACATAGTTGGGAAAAGGCTGGGCAGATGATGATGTCGATCATACAAACCTGACCAGTGAACATAATATGATATGGCATCTCTAGACGAAGTCGTTCACACACAAATAGCTGGTCAGCTACTAGATACTGAGGATTTTCGTAACAAGATGTCGTGTCGGAATTTTCAGAATCTCTAACATTGCCTAAACGCGACACGCCTTGTCAATCAAACTGTAATTGGGTCTCAACCGTTTGAAATTGTGACGCAAAAATGTCTAAGTTGATACCTTAGAGGTTCAAAGAGATCTTCTAAAACAGAATTTAGCATTTTTCAAAACCTTCAAGCTTCAATTATATTCTTAATTTTTTATTTTATCCCGCACTTTCTGGTTATTTTTGCCTTGGACACATCTAACTTACTTATAAAGTGAAAGAAATCATCCTATAAATATGACTGTCAGTTTTACAGCCACTTAGATGAAAGCTTTGTTACTCGTACAAACAATAATTAATCATCACGAGTACTCGTTCCTTCTCATGTCTATAGACTACAGGGTCTACAGGTCAATCATAATCATTAAAATAAGAATGATATACATAAATAACTCACCAAGCCTGAGGCAAACATAAGTTCTCAAACGGGAACAGATTAGGGCTCAGGATGACCAGCTGCCACCAGTTCATACGACACATTTCTCGTTCTCTCCTCACCACTGCGTCCCACATGGGCCCAGACCCAAGGTGAGGCGCCCAAGTCATAGCCAGACCCATGACTACTAAGACTGCTGGCATTAATCTACAAAAAAAGGCGCATATTATACAAAAAAGAAGAAAGACAATACATTTATTTACCACAGACTAAAATATACACAACATATTCTTCAAAATGGAGAGATAGCTGATGGATTAATTAGTCACTAGGATATAAAAAAAAATATTTTCCCTCTCGGGCAGACCACCGCCGTGTCCTTCCGGGTCAGCGTTGGCGATCTCTCGCATCCGGCCCTGGTTCAGGCCATGGTTTGGAACGAGAGTGCATGGGAGACCGTCACGTCACCTCTTTCAGCAAAGCAGTAATGCTCGCGAGAGAAGAGGTGGAACGCGTGAGTGAGAGGCAAAATTCGCGCCCTCACGCCCCTTGTCACCGCAGGAGACGCCCTGGACATCGGGAATCGTGGGCCGATTCCCGGCCACCGTTGGCGCGGTCTTGCGGACGGTGAGCGATGGGGAGCTCGCCGTCCGATTAGGACCAGGCCCGGGTCGACACGCGCGCCTCAAAAAGATATCAGCATGAACTAACGGGGTCCGTTAGAGCCAATGCCTGCCAGGTTCACGGGTTTGTCTGCAAAGGATATCATGGCCCTGGCAAACAGACGACGGAAGGAACACGGGTGGGTTTTAGTCAGTAAAAGTCTGACAAACCCTGCCGCTCCGCCCAGAGCGGAAGAAGTTATTTGATAATTTCCCACACACAAAAAAAAATAATGTATGTTCCCTGGCGGAAATATTATATGAGTTCACACATGTTGAATATCGGGCAAAGGTATAATTTTTTATTCACCAAGCAATAAAATGAACAAAATAGTCACCATTATGGATATAAGTAAAACTTAGTTTGGTTTCTGTCTATCTTACCTGAGCCACCTATTCACCAGAGCCATGGGTATAGTCTTCAACGTAAACTGATGAGTCTCAGCATACACCAGCATCTTGTAAGCCATGAGGAACCCTCCCATCACAAAGAAGATCTGCACTATCACGCGAGCATTGAAGAGTAGAGACTTAAAGAAGTCATCGTAAGACTGGAAAATAAAAAATCAGTTAGTATTTTCTATACTGATCTTTTAAAATCGTTGCCGACTTATCAATTGACGCAACTCAATGTCAGTCACCGCAAGTACGTTTAATGTGGTGCGAAATAAGAGAATGTGCGCAGGAGCAACAGGAATGGATCCCACCAACTCCCTTTTACCAACATACGTCCTGACGCACAGCAGGGTTTTATCCGCACTTGGTGTATATACCAACAAGTCGTACTCAGCGCGTCTCCTACATTTTTTATGCGCACAGCCAAACTCCTTGCCAGCGTCTTTGTTCCCTACTACTGCAACCCGTGAACCTACATAGTCAGGGTTTCTTTGTAGACCTCATCCTTAACTTTTTTTTTTTCCACCAGGCGAGATCAGGTCGAAGGATATAAATGAGTGCCTACTCATTTATGTAAAAAAATAAGCATATCAAGTCAATGATTCAAATTGATGACCAAAGCGGTTGGTTGATACCTCCAGTGACCCAACTGACTTTTACCTTGGTGTACGATAAACATTGCCGTCCTACCAAAACTAATTCCAAATTATGTAAAGAAGTAGGCAGTTTTCTCAATAGAACATTGTCACATAATATTTTACCTCTAACTCAAGTATAGTAGTATTCTCAAAACATGACGCAAAAGAAATATACAAACAAATCGATCAAGCGCTTAACGTCAGCGGCAAATGGTAAAAAAATAAACTATACAAGTTTATTTTTTTACCATTTGCCGCTACTACCAATAAGAACATTGCATTATGCAACATTGTGACGGCATAATGCATTAAATTGCTTGTTTTAGCTGCTTTGTAATATTTTTGGTGGACTAAATAAATAATTGTTTGGTCGCTTTTTTCTTTCACAAGAGTACGAGATAAGATTCACCAGTCTGCACGGTAGTGGTAGCTGTCATGTTGTAAATATTTTGAACTAGTACGCTGATACGCAGTGATACAAACTTCTCTGTAATATTAGAAGAGGTATTATGAACTACTACAGTTGGAAAATCACACCCCCAGCTCCCTCTCGCAGAAAGAGGAGGCCTGTGTTCCAGCAAACGAGGGCTAAACTACTGAATTTCGGTAGAACATTTGGTGGCTTAATTTGTTGCGTTTTAACCCTACTATGAAGTCCTCTAAGGAATACGTCGAGTCACTAGTAATTCTGTATATAAAACATTTTTTTTTTTTGTTCTTTGCGCTTGTTTCATGATTATTGTTGAATATATTTATATAAATAAGTTTTATGTATGTATGTATTTATTAGTAAATGTAAGTAAATGCACACAATATCACAGACTACCTGCAGCATTGTCTCCCCCTTAATCCATCCAAAGGTAGTCTTTAAAAGATCGCTTTTAGCGATAAGACCGCCCATTGAGTCACCCTATGTAAAATTTCAACATTTATATCTGTAATTTTTATGATGTACGAGTACACAATAAAAAGTATTATATCTATATATCTATCTATTTCTTTGAACCGGGCCTCTAATTATATTGAACACCGTACTACGCTAGGGCAGCTCAAGGTTAAAGTGATACCACTAACGTGTGGCCTACTGTACTTTATGCTTCAAATAAAACCACAATCACTTTCCCGAACGTGCTGGGTAACCAGCGCGGACGCAGAACGGAAGCAATCCACTTTATTGAATGATTGCGGTTACTCCATCACTTAGTGGTTACCTGTTACTTGCGACAAATTGCGATAGAGTGCAGTTAATCTAATTTATTGTAGTTAGGTTTAAGTTTTTAATTTAGTATTGAGAATGGTGGTTATTCCTTACTTTATAATATTGTAAATGTCAAAGTCGTATGTTTGGATGTTTGTTAATCACGCAAAAACGGCAGAACGGATTTGGATAAAATTTGGCACACAGATAGTTTATAACCTGGATTAATACATAGAATTTATTTGATCCCGGTTTCAAGATTCAAGATTCAAGATTTATTTATTGTTTGTCACAGGTGGAAATTCAGCTCTTAAAATTAGTATCATAACAAAGTATCACTGTAACGTACCCATGGGGTGTACAATCTTTAAAATTTACAATTACATGTCAAAAGAAAACAAAATAAAATCATTCAAGTAACATAATACGTAACCATTAGAGAAAATAAATTAAGTATAAATATCAATTGGTATTTGACATAATTATTGCATCATTAACGTCATATTAAATAAATTTTAGTCAAAAACATTTGTCACTGAATTAATTGATGTCCAAAGAAAGAAAAAAATAATAATAATATAAACCGTCATAACAAGTATACAAAAAAGTCAAGGCAATATAATATGCATTACCACCACATTACAGATAAATAAATTAAACAATAACTAACACTTTTCATAATTATGCATCATCATAATACCATTAAATAAATTTCAGTCAAGACATTTGTCATTAAAGAATTCATTGATTGTATAATATACCTTCTGTATCAGTAGTTTTTTTAAGTTTGTATTTAAAAGTAGCTAATGTTTCAGTGGTCTTAATAAAGTCTGGCAATTTATTATAAATTTTCACACCCATACCAACTATGCTTGATTTAAACTTAACTGTTCTACTCTTAGCTGCCTTAAGGTCATTTTTATATCTTGTACTTCTCATTGTCTCATAATTACTGATATCTCGCTTTGTAATTGAGGCTGCTTCCAATATATACATTGACGCTAGGGTTAAGATTTTTAGTTTTCTGAATTCTGCTCTGCATGAATCGGTCTGTGTATGCCCACATATACTTCGGATACATTTTTTTTGGGCTTTGAATGCAAATTCTCTGTTAGTAGAGTTACCCCAACACAGTATACCATTAGAGTAGAACCCACATATGCATGATAAACATTGAGTAATACGTTTTCATTTACAATTTTTCGAAGTAAATAGAGAGCATATGAATACTGATTAAGTTTTTTGCAGACACCATCCACATGCATTTTCCAGTCAAGTTTTGAGTCGATATGGACTCCTAGAAATTGAGTGTTACTGACCTGATTTATTGAATTACCTTTATAATTAACATTGATTTTATTTGATTTTGAATTTTTATTTGTGAATGTCATATAGTTCGTTTTATCAATATTTATTTTTAAATTATTCATTATTAACCAGTTTATAATATCTTCGAGAGATTTATTAACCTGAGCCTCAAAATTTTCTTGACCGGTATCTGCAAAAATGGCCGTGCTATCATCCGCAAACAATATAATGTCCTGGTATATAGACCTTGGTAGGTCATTAATATATATAACGAATAAAAGAGGCCCAAGGATACTTCCTTGGGGAACGCCAAATTTTACATGTTTAGGGTCCGACATATAGATGCGTTCGAATTTTGTGTCTATTTCTATTTTTGTTATTCGTGTTATTTGAAAACGATCAGTTAAGTACGACTTAATAAGTTCCAAGGCATTCCCTCTTATCCCATATTTCTCTAATTTGTTAAGTAGGATATTATGGTCAACATGGTCAAAAGCCTTAGTCATATCCATAAAAATAGCGGTTATTTGTTGCTTGCTATCCAATCCAGTCATTACTTTCTTAAGAAAATTAAAAAGAGCATCACTGGTGGATCTTCCTTTGCGAAAGCCAAATTGTTCTTTAGTAAATAAGTTATTGAGTTCAAAGAAAGTATATAAATTATTATAACCTTTTCGAAAAATTTTGCCATCACTGGTATTAACGCAATCGGTCTGTAAAAACGCATATCCTCTCTATCTTCTGTTTTAAATAATGGATTTACGATGGTAATTTTCAATTTTGAAGGAAAAACACCTCGTTCTAGACACTGATTGATAATGTTACTAATTACTGGAGCTATGTGACTAGACACTCGTTTTATAATGTTCGTACTTATGTTGTCGTACCCTGTACTATTCGTGTTGTTTAATCCTTTTATAATTTGATCTATTTCATGTGGATTGGTTGGCTTTCAAAAAATAGAATTTGAATTTGTATTGTACGTTTTTGTAACTGAGCCGCTAGAGGTAGAAGTAGAAGTAGACTGTACTTCATCAATGAAGTAGTTGTTGAATAATTGTGCTATTTCCTTAGGATTTGTAACTAGTTGATCTTTTACTTTTATTTGTGCAATATTTTCTTTTGGAGTTACTGTTTTATTATTATTTATGATCTTCCACATTGCCTTTCCCTTGTTTGTAGCTGAATTAATATAATAACTGTTTTGAGCCTTTTGCGTTTTTTTAATTATAATTCTAAATCTTTTTGAATAGTTTTTAAATTTTGTTTTATCGTTAGGATTTGACGTCAACCTATACTTCCACAATAATTGGCGTTTTCGTTTCGAGCATATTTTTATACCCTTACTTAACCATGCAGGCTTCTTGGAAATTGGTATTTTCACACGTGTATCTGGGAAACATAAGTCATAGAAAAGACAAAATAAACCATAAAAAGTGTCAAAGTTTTTTTCAGGGTCATCATTAGTGTAGCATTCGGAAAAACTGAGATTTTTAAGACAATTTATAATTTTTAATATATTTTCTTCGGAATAGTCACGTTTAGTTTTATACCAGTGTGTGATGTAGTAACTTTTCTTTACTGGGCAAGCCAATAATTGTGCTGTATGGTCAGAGAGTGAAAGTTCCACTACTTTTGTTTTTGAGCCTCTAATAATATGTGCTATATTATCAATACACGTCATGCTATTTAGTCTGGTAGGTTGATTTATTGTCAATGTTAGGTTAAAGCTCGACAGTAATTGTTCAAATTGTCTGGATATGTTGTTTTTCTCAAGTCTGTTAATATTAAAGTCACCACATAATATAACTTTTTTATTTCTGTACGATATTTTACTTAATAATTCTGCTAGCCTAGAAAAAAATTGATCCATTATGTCACGTTTATTTTTAGGTGGTCTGTAAATGCATAATATAATAATTTTGTGGTCAGTCAATTCAATACCACTACATTCGAAAACATTAGTTATACTTATGTCTCTAGCTTCTGTAATAATTTTAAATTTGTGGTTTGTTCTTATCATTATACATGATCCCCCATTCCGGGTTTTACGTCAAAAGAAATCTCCTAAAATAAAATTGTGTAGTTTAAGTATTTTGGTATCTTCCGGGGTCATATTGTGCTCAGTAATGCATAAAATGTCAATAGGATTTTCATTATTGTTTTTACTTAATGAGTATAAGTGTACATTTAGCTCATCTAATTTAGTAATGAGGCCATTAATATTTTAATGCAGAATGTTTATAGTTTTATACTCGAAAAAAATCTTTATTAGTAGGAGAACTCTCATTTTGATGATTTGAATTTTCATTATTTTCTGTTTGTGTACATTTGTCAATATACATTGGAGCAGTATCAACGCTGAGCCTTTCCATCGAATACTTTACATCGAATACTAAATAAATACTAAATCGAATACTAAAATTGTGTTTATAAGCAATCCGTAATATTTCCCTTAGTGTCAACTGAGATATATGTAATGCCAAAGAACTATAATCTGGAGTAAACATTGAATAATTCATGCTAATGTATGTTGCGTAAATGTATTGAGAACACATAAGTTTAAATTCACAATTTAACTTTTTTACATTCAAATGAATATTATACAAAACTTCAGAAACGATTACATTAGTATTTTGTGTATTGCTTAAGAAATTTATCAAATTAATTTGAGTTAAAAAAAGTTAAAAAAATCGGTAGTTCGTCCCTTTGAGATTATTTCTGACCTCCGCGTGGGCGAAGCTGCGTATAATATAATCTAGTACTTAATGATGTTATTATGCTCAGGACAGGTTTAAGCAATTAATAGGTAGGTTGGTTCCAAGTCGAGTTAAGAATAATTTTAACATAATTTTTATTGTCACGCATTTTCCTTATTTTGTCTAATTCTTATTATAAAGCATGCAGTGATAATGCCTCTAGCATGTTTTTAGATTCCAAAATGTTATTACAAAAGTCAAAATTACTAAATCTACTGAAAATCTAGTTAGGCAATAATAAAACTACGGAGCGAAAATACACAAAAAAAATGCAAATATGTTATTGGTAATAAAAACGATTCAATTCTGAATATAGGAACCGTATATAATAATTGTTGCCAACCAAAAATAAACAATCAACTCGGATCCAGTTCTAAACGGTTATGTTACGTAAGAGGTCATTGACTTGCCTAGGTCAACAGTTTTCGCGGTTAAGTTGTGTGACAAGTGTGTTTGTTTATTTTGTTTTTTTAATTTGAGAACTTATTGTAGGTCATGGGTGGCGCTTAAGTACACTGCCACATGGATATTTTGGCATTGGTAAACGTTTGTGTAATGTCACTTGAAATGTATTTAAAAACAAGATGGCGTTGTTAGTTCCAATTTTGGCTACGCGCCAAAATAACTTTGTAGCGCTATACCTGCTTATAGGTACTATTTCTATAAATGTTTATCAATGTAGCTAAGTGACACTCCGCAGCTCGCTTTTCTCCCCGTGAAAACAAATGACTTGGTGTGTGGCGAGCATCACCGCCGCCTCCGAGTTGCTTATTGTTTGAATTACTCATTTAGTTCCCACGAATAGCAGAGGAAATATCTGTCGACACTCTACAGAGTCCCGCATGTAGAGGTAAAGCTTGTTAGTGCCTGGGGGCTGCCGATCCCAGATAACAGGCATGCTAGCGACTAGGCTCCCCACTATCCATGCAGCCCTCGGCACAGCAACCTTAGCTTGGGTGGTTGTACTCGCAACCAGCTTGCGTGTATGACCAGATGAATGAACGTAAACGAAGCAAAAGGAGTATGTAAGGAACGTAGCAGGTGGTATTCTATAGTTTCTGCCTACCTACATGGGAAGATGGCGTGAGTTTATGTATGTATGACTCGTATTTATTCTGGGGTTTGCTTGATTAGTTTTGAACTTAAATGGAAATCCAACGACGAAACGTTATCCACTTCTTTATTTTTATTATTCTTAACCTAATATTTTGAAGAGGTACTTAGGTACCTCTTCAAGTATTGTTTATGATTTTTACTTCATACTTAGGTATACACTTAAACATGCTTCATGCTCACTTCAATGTCTCGCTGATGGTGGCGCGTGTCTTTCATTGTTCTGAGGTTGGATCATTCGGTTCCCTACAAAACAGTTGATCTGGATGGTGCTGATCCACGAGTCTTGTTCGTGAACGGGCGCCGTCAGTTGAGACTGGTCATCTCTTAACTGCCAGGGCTTATTTGTAATCTTTTAATCTTATATTTTGAATTGTTTTTTTTTTTTATTGTTCTCACATAATATAGAAGCGACAAGAATAATGTACAGCAGGATTTTGTAATATCTTGATTTAAAAGAGTGTCCTTGGAGTTTCTTGCCTGTTCTTCTCCATAGAATTTACGTTTTGGAATGGGCAAATAGCTTCAACTTTCTGACTAATTGACCGACTCTTTGACAATTCAAAAGTGCCTGTAATTGGTTTAATTGAAATAAATGCTTTGAGTTTGAGTTTGACTGCTAAAATTATTTCACGTACCTAGGTAGAATGTTTAAAAACTCGTTTTACTTTTCACTAAAGTGAACACTTATGTTGATTTTTTTTTGTAGGATTACTAAACAATCAATCTGCCCAGCCATTTCCCAACTATGTTGGGGTTGGCTTCTTATCTAACCGGATGCAGCTGCATACCAGTATTTTACATGGAGCGACTGCCTACCTGACCTCCACAACCCAGTACCTGGGTAATACAATAGAATAGAATAGAATACTCTTTATTATGTACACCATAAAAATACCCCTTGGTAAGACTGGTTGTCAGACTTTCGGGATTCTGACGACCCCTAACGACTGTCAAAGATCCACGAATGACAGCCGAGACCTATGGCTTAACGTGCTTTGACGGAAGGACCGTGCCTCGGAAAGCTGTCTTGCTTGGCAAGGTATTTAGGTCACCCATCCACAGATCGACCCCGGCAAGCGTAGCTTAACCTGATGGATCGACTCGTGCGGCTTGTATTACTTAGCCACGAGCTCCTCCGATTATATCAAACGTTGGTTGGTAAGTAAATCGCACTTTTACTTTAAAATTGCTACCCATTTTAATACATAAACAAAACATCTTGTAGCTACACGTCGCTAAGTATAAGAAACGAAACCCTCATAAGGTAAAAGCATGTCGGCCAGTAACCTATAGTTAACGCAATACTGTATAAATGGTACGTTGGACTATTGCATATGAGCGGTATAACCTGTTTTACTTACCCGACCATTAGGACTAGTTTACACGATTCCAGCTCGGTAGGCACAACTTGGATAAAGAAGCCGACAGAAGGATCCGGTTGGGTTGGGCAGCGTTTGGAAAACTTCGTCAAGTATTCTTGTTGCCAATCCCGCAGTGTTTGAAAACTAAGGTCTTCAACCAGTGCGTTTTGCCCGTTATGATATAGGTACGGTGCCGAAACGTGAACACTGACAGTCGGGCTGGTCTACAAATTCAAGGTGACTTAGCGCGCTATGGAGCGGGCTATGCTCGGAGATTCTATGAAGGATAAGATCAGAAATTAAGTTTTCCGGAAGAGAACCGGAGTTACCGGTATAGCCTGCAAAGTAAGCAAGCTGAAGTTTCAATGAGCTGGCCATGTTTGTCAAAGGACCGATGGCCGGTGTAGCAGACGAGTCCTGGAGTGGATACCTTAAAAAGGTGGCTGTGATAGACTGGATGCTGAAGATGAAGGACAGGGTGTTGTGACGCAGCCTGGGAGAGGCCTATGTCCAGCAGTGGACTGCTATAGACTGAGTTGATTGACACGATTAAATGTTTAGTAAAGTTTGTTGAAATGAGTTTTAAATAAGGAAGGTGCAGATCCAACAATCCACACTAGGCCCGCGTGTTGGATTTTGGTTCACTTCCACTCACGGAGATGAAGCCTATGTCTTAGCTGTGCGAACCTAAGGGTCGACCTATCTTAAGGGTCGGGTAAACGCTGTTGACCTTGCCTATACAAATGCGCATCGCGCTCACGCCAAGCCATTCGGTATCATAGGGAATATTTATTTTAAGTTACGAAAATATGAATATTTGAACCATGGGCATAATAATATTTATAGATAATAAAATTGCCCGTTCATACAAAAAAAATCATGAAAGTGTCTTAAGTAGTTTAAAAGTGATATCGTTTTTATGTTTTGGGTAGACATTACTTCTCTACAATAATTAAATATTCATATATAGATTGATATGGACGCGTTCTAAAGGCTGGTCTCGAAGCAGAAAGAATTTCGTACAATGACCCCTCATTACTTTTCTCTATCTCTCACGCGCAATTGTATTGCCGTCGCGCTCGCGCATTTTCGCATTTTTCTAATGTGAAAACTCAAGTGAAGTGAGGTCGAACTGACTTGTCATGCTAAAGATTGACGCTTTTGACAGCTCACTTGACCTAAGTTTTATAGTGAGATTTTGACAGAATAGATTGTCTGGTCCTGTGTTTCCTGCATTCAGCACTTGCCCGCGACCTTCATCAGGTTTTGTTAACTTTAATAGTTTCAAAGCTTACTAAATATGGGTTCTCAGCCACCGATGTATGTAAATACAACAACAATCACTCTTTGGCATTTACCTACTCTATCTTCATAATACAAGCCTCGAAATTGCACAAGCAAATTAACTGCGAGGAATATAACTAAATAGCTTTATAGTTGTGAAATATTTAGTTAAGTGCTGTAATGTTGGTTTAGTTTGTGTTAAACTAACTATCTCGTACTTTTGCGTAATCTATACAATAACATTAACCTGTTTTGATAGAAGACAAAACAGCGGGGTTTTTGCGTGCAGACTATCAGTAGGTTTCATTTTGACAGTTCAACAAGATTCATTGCGTTATGTAAGTTGTTAAGACGCTGACAACAGCTAAGCCGCAGTCACTGTCAGACTGCATACAAAAGAAAGAGAAGCGCGATGACACAAAGCTTGCAAAATATGAAGCAATTAACTATTTACTCAAAAATTAGTTGAGTAATCGAAAATAAAAAAAAACCGGCCATGTGCGAGTCGGACTCGCGCACGAAGGGTTCCGTACCATTATCTATAAAAACGGCAAAAAAATCACGTTTGTTGTATAGGAGCCCCCCCTTAAATATTTGTTTTATTTTAATTTAATTATTTATTTTTAAAGTGAATACATAACTAAACATACTGTGACTATTTCAAGCGTCTACCTGTTGCTGTTATCAATATCGAGCAAAAACGAGCAAAAAAATCACGTTTGTTGTATCGCCCCCTTAAATATTTATTTTATTCTGTTTTTTTAGTATTTGTTGTTATAGCGGCAACAGAAATACATCATCTGTGAAAATTTCAACTGTCTAATTATCACGGTTCATGAGATACAGCTTGGTGACAGACGGACAGACAGACAGACACACAGACGGCGGAGCCTTAGTAATAGGGTTCCCGTTTTTACCCTTTGGGTACGGAACCCTTAAAACAACCAAGTTCTGCATACAAATAAGACGTTCTTGTTATTAATTAAATACCAAACGTATGATGATATTTTAATACAGATATTTTGGATTGAAATTCACAGTAAAGGCTTACTTTGCCGTTAATGATGTAAAAAAAACGCATGATGTAGTTTTAAACGCCCTGTTATGAGCGTGGTGCGAGCCTTTTGGAACACAAAGCTCGCACCGCGCTCAGAACAGGGTGTTTCAAAGTATATCATGCGTCTTATTGAATAATTATTTAAAAAAAAAAAAAAAAAAACTTTCGTGAATGATTAGTAGTCATTGGATACATGAAGTGGGCTGCCCTTGTAAGACGATTAAAATGCCACGGTGTATACAGACATGCTGTGAGAATATCATCCTCCATAAACGTTTTATGCTATAGTAGTGGCAACATTTCGAAACGTCATATTTGACGTACAACATGCGCAAAAGAAATTATGATGTGAGGAATTACAAAATGGCCAATGATTTAATACGTGTTATGCACCATCCCATTTCTTCCCGTAGGTGTCGTAAAAGGCAACTAAGGGACTTACTAGAGAATGATCAGCAGCGTTCTCTATGCATTTTAACACCATACTGCGATCACCAACCCGCCTGCCAAACGTGGCGATTATGGCAACTTCCCTCTTTTAGAGGAGGGATAATTATGTCCAGCAGTGGACGTCTTTCGGCTGAAATTATGAATGATGACATGGACCGACTGTCTATCTGTCCTCCACAGCCCAGTTACTGGATAACATTATATCCCGGGGGTAAGACCAGCTGTCCTATTCTTTCTGAGTTTCTCTTAGACATTAGTGACATCGGTAAAGGAAAACATCGTGAGGAAACCAGCACTTATAGTTAATATAAGTCTGCAATCCCCAACCCGGCTTAAGCAGGCGTGGTGATTAATTCTCGTGCCTTCTCTGTAGGAGAAGAGTCGTTTGCCCTGCATAGGGATAATACTATACTCAATTTGAAATAAGATTAGAAATTTTAATAAAAAAATACAGTCCGTTCAACCGATTTTGACCCCTATTCCGTAGGCATAGGATGGTATTAAAAGCAAAAACGTGGTTACAATAACAACTGTTTATTACGCCTGCCATTTGTCATGCCACCAACGCAATATTCTTTATGACAGCTGACAGCTGCACACACAGATTGCGAAACATGCGCGCGGCGCTTGAGTCGTTGCCGACGTTACTCAATGTTGCCATTCTAGATATTATATTTATAATATATAAACATAGATAACGACAATACTTCGTACTTTCGTCATTTATTTTATTTTGTTTATTTTTATCTCATTATGCTGCACCGGTTGACGTCATCACGTCAACGCCGGCTGTCGCTGAAAACCAGCGCTGGGGCTCTGTCTCGCATAGGGTCGCAGCATTATGCTGAGTGATGGCCGTTTTGCGTGAATGTGACGCATATTTTCCCTCAACTTGTTCTTTCGTGTTTGTGTTTTTATTTCTTTGCGTTATGTTTACCGCAAACGACAAACGATAAACGTATTTTCTTTATTTTTCTTTTCAATAGAAGTTAAAATCGGTTGAATGGACTGTAAAAAAGGTTTATTCAAATGTCTAATCTTATTTCAAATGTAGTATTGGCTGGTATTATAAAGACAGAGAGAGCAGTGGTGGGCCAGTAGTAACGGCATCGACTTACAAACTGTAGGTCATGGGCCGAACGTTTACTTTGTTTAAATTATTTAAACAAAGTTTCGTCACCACTGCTCTCAAAAACGGTGAAGGATAACAACGTGAGAAAACTGGCATGTCCTAGAACCAAAATTTCGAAGACATGTGACATCTACCAATCCACACTGGGCCCGCGTGGTGGATTACAGCCCACTGCCTCGAAGAGTGGAGGCCTCTGTCTCAGCAGTAGGAACATTTTATGCTGATTATGTTATTGATGATAATTATAAAGACGGGCTGTCGGACTTTCCAGCTTCTGACTACCCATAACGACTCTTATGTCCGCGTATTATGATATTGTGGCCACCCATTGTGTAATTTGTGCCCGTGTTTCGGAAAACCCGTTAAGCCCGATTGATCCTGGCTGTCATTCGTGAATATTTGAGATTCATTAGGGATCATCAGAAGCCCGAAAGTCTGACAACCAGTCTTACCAAGAGTATTGTATTACCCAGTTACTGAGTTGTGGAGGTCAGATAAGCAACCGCTCCTTGTAAAATACTGGTGTTCTGCTGCATTCGATTAGACTGGAAGCTGACCTCAACACAGTTGGGAAAAGGCTCGGCAGATTTGATAATCTGTATAGAGTATAACATAATATTATAGAGTATTTTATACAAATCTCTTTTGTCACTAGTGTAAGCTATATGCCGTTTGATTCAATGGCCACCAGCCCAATAATATAATTAATTATCGCAATCCTCCATGAATTGCAAACCAATTACATTCCAATTAATCACATCATCAGATATTAATGGTTCCGATACCGATTCATTTAATTAATGGTAAATCGTTGACATTCCGTGGTTTTCGATGTCAAAGGTTTGTGATATGTATACTACATGTAACCAACAATTTATCCTTTGGTCGGTCAGTTTACAGGCTTTTAATGGTTGGTTTTGTGAAAAAGCGTAACTGTACTTTTAGAGGACATCAATTAAAATAATATGTAGAAGAAACTAGCTGTTAGCCGTGTCTTCGTCTGCGTGCATTTTGTAGTTCATCATTCAAATCAATCATCATCAAATATCCATGATGCTAAAGTAACCTATGTTCTTCCCCAGGTCCCTATTACTATAAAACGTGATATGACACCCACAGGAAGAAATAGGATGGTGCTATTTTTTACGTCCGGCACAACACGGAACAATTTATAATGCTGTAACATAATTAGCTTCCATATCAAAGCTATAAAGTGACTTTAGAGCCAAGACAAGTAACAATTGCTTTTAAAGCGTTTCGTATTTCTACAATGACTTTCAACTGGATTATCATAAGCTTTTCGGTAGTTTATGTCAGTCCCATACATTTATGACATTGTCGTCATCGTCAGTAATGATAGAATGTCGCTTTGTCTAGGCTCTCAATGTTTTGATCTGAACTTAAGGCGCTGACAAGAGGCAAATGATAAAAGTAGGGCTGTCTTAAATAAAAAATATTGCCAAATCTATATAGTTTGTGGTAGCGGAAAAAAATATATGTTATTCTTGAACATATTTCTCAGAACTTGGTAGGTACCAAAACACGTTTAGAAAAAAAAATCTCGATACAAATTAACGGTAAACTAACCCTTTACTTTGAGTTTCAATCCAAAATATCTGTATTAATTATCAACGTACGGTTAGTATTTAATTAATAACAAGAACGTCTTATTTGTATGTAGATCTTGGTTGTTTTTTATTTTCGATTACTCAACTCATTTTTGAGTAAATAGATAATTGCTTCATATTTTGCAATAAATTACAAGCGTTGTGTCATCGCGCCTCTCTTTCTTCTGTATGCAATCTGACAGTGACCGCGGTTTAGCTGTTGTCAGCGTCTTAATAAGGAACATTTGAATATCATTTATCTGCCTAGCCTTTTCCTAACTATGTTCGGATCAGCTTTCAGGCTAACCGGATGCAGCTGAATAGCAGTATTTTACATGGAGCGACTGCCTATCTGACCTCCGCAAACCAGTTACTGGATAACACGATATCCTTTGGTAAGACTGGCTGTCAGACTTTCGGGCTTGTGACGACCTAATAAAGATCTACAAATGACAGCTGGGACCAACGCCTTAACGTGCTTTCCGAGGCACGGAGGGGTCTTGGTATGTTAAGATGGTCACCCATCCACGGACCAACCGCGGCAAGCGTAGCTTAACCTGCTCGATCGGCCCGTGCGGCTGTTATTACTTAGCCCCTCCAAGATTTTAACATTACAGGTATTAAAAACTTACATGTTCAATAAACTCGGGGTTAGCCGTGTATCCATAGCCGATGAAGATCATTGAATGAAGACCGAGAATCATCACCATTGTGTAGAATCTGAAACAAAACACAATCTTCAAAATCTTTTCCAATCACATTTTTTACGAAACATTGACCTCGTATGGCGTGCGATAGGATAGGCCTTTATCCAGCAGTGGACTGCTGTGGGCTTATGATGATGCCTGAACAAGTTTTACTTTGGGATCTACCCTGAAAACGTAAAATAAAAAATAGTTTTACGATGTTTATTTTAATTTTATGTTTTTACATACTTCCTTGACATAATCTTTTCTATAATTGACATTATACAACTACAATTTTAATTTCAACAAGGTTTTAACTTTAATTATTTTAAATTATATTTTACATCGTTTTTTTTTTTAAATATTTTGTTAATGTCAGAACGTTGTAGGCTTAATAGACTGTATATTTGTAGACCATTTTCTATTTTGGTAAGTACCTGGTACTTTTGACGGGCCTATACTGTCCTGTCATACCTAACAACATGGTAATTTAAAAAACATTTCAAAAGCCAATTCTTTTAAAAGAGTAACCGTAGAGATTTTTGCCGGCTCTTCTCCACAGGAAACGACGAATTGGAACCGAGAACCTAGCTTCTGACGTTTCATAAGTGTCCATGTAGGCGTGTGAAACAAAATATTTTGATATTGATTTTTTTTCTTTTGAGTCGCACCATACATTTATGTTCACTTAACTCGACAACACATCACTACTGCTCTCAAAACAGTGAAGGAAAACATCGTGAGGAAACAGGCATGACGAAGTACTAAAAATTAGAAGACATGTGATATCTACCAGCCCGCACTGGGCCCGCGTGATAGATTACGGCCCACTCCCTCTCACCGAGAGGAGGCCTGTGTCCCAGCAGTGGGAACATTATAAGCTGATTATGCTATCTCGACAAAATGTAGGAAACAGCAGATTTTGTTTCCAGTTTTCAGGGTCAGTCCCATATTAAACGACGTTCATAATGATGAGTACAATGAACCATTAAGGCGCTGACAAGAGGCAAATAATAAAAGTAGGCTTGTCTTAAACAAAAAAATGCCAATTCAATATAGTTTGTGGTAGCAGAAAAAATAATGTTATTCTTGAACATATTTCTCAGAACTTGGTTGTTACCAAAACAGAAATTAACGGTAAACTAACCCCTTACTTGGCCGCCGCTTACTTATTAATTAAATACCAACCGTACCTACGTTGATATTTTAGATTGAAACTCAAAAGTTTCAATCCAAAATATTAATATTTATATTGTTACTCAACTAATTTTTGAGTAAATAGTTAATTGCTTCATATTTTACAAACGCTGTGTCATCACGCTTCTCTTTCTTTTGTATGCAGTCTGACAGTGACCGCCGTTTAGCTGTTGTCAGCGTCTTAATAATAAATAAGTCTGGAAATAAAGTTTGTTTTTTTTAAAAACTTAAATTATAAACGTTGTCCCACACTAGGAATTTCTCCTGTATCGTGGGTGCGTTTACAAACATTTGAACTCACATACACAAACAGCAACACAACAACAATTTCAATGTATAAATACATAAGCATAATACCACGGTATTGTTTTTGTACTTACGCCCGTAACATTGAAATTTGAGCTTCATTTCCATATTATTAAGTTATATTTTTATTCGTCGCCTAAAAATACCTTGCGGCCCGTGCCGCCAATGGCCGCTGCCGGGCCTAATCGAATGATTTAAAGGTTACCGTCTAAAGTTACAAAATAATGTACTTATAATTTTTTAATTGCCCTTAATCAGTCAAAAACGCAAGACCCTAATTGCCAGGAACTGCGTACCCAATTTCCTATTACTTAACCATTTTTCCAGTAGGTTTTCGCTTGGTAAGCCACGTATAACGTGAAGTACCTACAATACCGTACTATCAAAATATAGGTAGTTACAGAAGGTCGGCTCCATAGAACGAGCGAAAACGCACGCACACAGACACGTGCGTGCGGCAATCTCAAACAAATGCCGCGCGCGAGTGCGCGTGCACTCGCTATACGTGAAGCCGGTCTATGTGTGCATGCTTTTTCGTTCGATGTATGAAGTCGTACCTATTTACCGTACTATGTACCTTTGTATCGAGGATACATCGAAAACCGACGGCTAACCGCAATCACTGCAGCGCAATTACGATTTTGCATGAGGTTTGCCTAAAGTTACTATGTATTGAAGTTGTTTAGGTGCCTGTTTCATTCTCATAAAACAGTCGGGAAAGTTTTAGCATATTCATTGTTGAAACCACAGGTTGAAATGTGGTGAAATATTATAGCCCCTCAGGACATGAATAGGTTATAGGTCATTTCGTGGATGCTTGACCATCCATTAGTAAGCACGTGAAGCCGTTGGTCCCGGAACATTCACAGATCTTTGACAGTCGTTACGGGTAGTCAGAAGCCCAATATCAGACAACCAGCCTTACCCAGGACCTAGGCCTCAAGTCTGCTATTACAATAGTGTCAGAATGGTCGATCATTGATTTCATAATTGTTGATTTTGACAAGTTTGGTAATCTACTATCATAATGGCGTCATTATGACTTTCCAATGGTCGGCCACTGACACTACATTGAAAGAAATTGCATATATTGGTAATCTCGTACATAATGACAAATGAATGACATTTCTACTAATGGGTTTTATAATAATGGCAATAAGACAATGCCATTATAATAACACAATTATATTACGAGAACATTGACCGACCAATGATCGACCATTATGAATTTACCAGATTACGAACTTTTAGCAAAATGACAATGGCATGACGATGGGATCGTGTTGGAATTACTGAATTTATAAAAATAGCAGACTTGGGCCCCTGGTATATGGAGGTTAGATAGGCAGTCGCTCCATGTAAAATACTGGTATTCAGCTGCATCCGGTTAGACTGGAAGTCGAGCCAAAATTTGTTGGTAAAGGCTAGACAGATTGATTTAGTGTTTAAACATTAAATTGTATGTCTATAATACCTAATGTTTTCACTCACTATAATTTCAGATGCATCAAAAATCACTAACCACCATCATAATGGCTGCACCGCAATTTATGTCGTTTTTAATCGCAAAGGGAATACTCGTCAATATCTCTTGCACGACTTTAATCAAGATGAGGCTGGGGTCTGATTGAGGTGCGAGATACATACCTAGTTAAATGTAGGTTAAAGTATATAGGTACTGAGATAGATTATTGTGTAAGGCCCCAATTAAACTATCATATGATTTCATACCACACATGCCTTGCCCGTGTCGATAAAGCGTGCTCAATCTTTGTCCACTTTTAAAATTCTGGTAAAAAACACTTCCTCTCTCCTTAAACATCATCATTACAGAATACATTTCCTTGCTCTTGTTTGATGTTTATTATTGTATATTGTATAAGATATATAAGTGTATGCTTTATGTATGTATTTATTGTATATGTAAATGGTACACCACTGACTACCTGCAGTATTATCTCTCCTTCTCCCTTTAATCCATCCAAAGGTTGTCTGTAAAAGATTGTTTTTAGCGATAACACCGCCCATTGTGTAAACCTATGTAAACCTACAACATTTGTATCTGTAACTTTTATGATTTACATTATAAAGAGGATTCTATGAAATGATGCTGTTCTTAATTTTTTTTTATTACACTTGTGAGTATGATCACAATAAACGTCATACGTAAGACGAGGCTCCCTATTTTTATGTTAATTTGCATGAATATTCTGAAACAGTCACACATACAAGCAAAATGAAACTTTAGTATATAATATGATTTATTGGATCTTTTTCTTTCTATGTTGAAGACAGTTACGTAATTGTAATATTTTCTCTCAATACATTTTTTATTCGAAAATTTTGTTATTTTTTAGGATAATTAAAAAAAAAACAAACAATATTGTTTGGCTTTTATGCCTAAAATAAATATTCACAGCAAGAAAATATAGTTTATTATCCACCCACAAGATATTTTTTGTCTAGATCAATTATTACTTTAGGAATAAGAATTGAGACTATTTAGTTTCGTGCTCGAACACGATCAAAGAGCGCACGTGATATTCAACTTTATTACTGATGTATTAGCGTTTAGCACATAACGGAGTGGCTGGGAGCGAGGGGCGGAGCTTGCGTTCGAAATTTGATTTTGACTGCCTGCTCTTAATCAAGATGGATAACGACTTTAGCCGTGTTGTCCATAGCTATGAGTGCAATTTTAATAATTGCATTTAATTTGATGATACAAACGTTTAAAAAATTATAAAAAATACCCAGTTTCCTCGTAAAAGTCTATTATATTAGTATTGTTGCTGTTTTAATATTCCAGTCGGAATTTTTGCATTTTGATGCCATTGTTGAGATTAGATGGATTACTATCTTCGACTTGAATGTACCCTGTTCTATTCTTACCTCAACGCCTGGAAACACTTGAAGAGTCCCCCCTCAGCGCTACCTCCATGCTTCAAAGCTTTCCAGTTCTTTTGCACGCAGAAAGCCAACATGAATTTATTAGCTGCAACAAAAAAAAAATACCATTTGTGATTCCCATTACTATCACGATGACATTATAAATAAATAGAAAAAGAAATGGCTCGAGTATTTATTTACACATACATACATATGCATTAACAATTATATATACATTAACTCATGCCTTCTTCCCATGGGGATAGGCGGAAACTAAAGCAGGCTTAGCACGAGAACCGTAAAGAAGCGTTTTGTCGACGGAAGAGTGGACAAAAATGACGTTTACAGTAGAAAATTTTCGGTAGACAAGCGATTGCTATTCTACAGTAGAGTAGAAATAGAAAGCATCTTTACATACTACACTCACGCACACACTACACACACACGCACACACTACTCATTATTTATTTCTATTTGATCATTGATGATTATTTTTGATCATTATGTATAATAAATACTGTGTCAAATCTGACAGTCTTGTAAGATCAGTTGTTGAATCTGGTTTTTGTTATTTTGTACCACATTTAAATGGATTCATATTATATTTTTTAAGCTACGATGTTTATAATCTTACTTCTGTTTTGCGAGATAAATAAAAGATAAGGCCAACATACAAGGCCGTTTAAATAAATAAGTTGGAATATAAATTATTACCAACTCGCACTGGGCCGCGTGGTGGATTACAGTCCACTCCCTCTGACCGAGAGAAGGCTTGTGTACCAGAAGTGGTATAACATTATAGGAATATAGGCTGATTCAAATCAAATCAAAAGTCATTTATTCAAAGTAGGTTGAGAATCAGCACTTTTCGAACGTCAAAATTACATAAGGCAGTCCCCCAAAACACCCGCCCTTCACCACTTCCTAGTGCTTTAGCTGGGCAGAAAAAGTGAAGCCAAACAACAGACGGGACATAGCGAACAAACTCGTATTCCGATAAATTTGTCCTAGTGGGCAAAAGTCGGTCAGTCTAGTGTGGTCCGCTTGCATGTCAAGTCGCATTCGTGTGCACCAAAAGAAACCTATTTTCGAAGTTTAAATGCCGAATTGTGCATTATGGTATTGGAAATCACGTAGTGATAAAACGACTAGACTTAACCACGGTTTATTTACGTTAGTATTTTGTAATTTATCCAGTATTTAGATAAAATAAATGATTTTCTTAGATGTTTCAAAGAGTCCGCGTATCACTGGTCAGTTTCCCTTAGTGGTCAGTTTATTTAATTCGCAACCATCTGATGTTTCGTAATCAAAATTTGGTGTCGGTAAAACCGTAACGTGTCAAACCAAACTTAACTATTACGTAATTTTGCTACAATACGCTAGATGGCGTCACTGAGACATGGGACCACAATTTTATTTGTCTGTGACATTACTTCTGTTAGCCACTCTGTAGTATCTATTTTAAATCTCTTTGTCAGCAGTATATGTATAGGCTTATGCAGTATTAGCTTTATTATTATGCTTACGCTATAAATTATTAACTCAAATCAGAACATTTATTTACCTTCTCCTTTCTCCACAGGCCATAAGAAGTAATGCGCTGAACAACCCAAGTTGACCAGCAGTAGTCCCAGCAGTAGGACCCCGATGACGTAATCCAAGACATCAGGTGGGATGTAGTCATCTTGGGTCTTGCAATACCGAACTGATAAGGAATCCACCTGGTTGTAAAGGAAGACATTGTTATTAGAAGTGCTTAACATCTAAACAAAAACACCGGCCAAATGCGTGTCGGACCACGCACAATGAAGAGTTCCGTAGTTGGGATGAATTTATCTTAAGAACAAAATTAACATTGTAGTTGAAAAACATGCTCTCCGATACATTCTAACTGCAAATGTAAATTGGTCGACTATTACTCGTTAAATTGTAAAGCCTCCTAGCTGTGTTAAAAAAAAAATATTTTTAGATTTTATTTTACCACTTTATCGGCGTGATTTATACGAGTATCTATACCCATGCTAAATTACAGTATTCTAGTACTAAGAGTCTCTGTGCTAAGCCGCGGACAGACAGACAAACAGACAAACGGACATGCCGAAACTATCATCATCATTTCAGCTGAAAGACGTCCACTGCTGGGCATAGGCCTTCCCCAAGCACCGCTACTTCGACCGGTTTTGTGCTCCCCGCATCCAGCGGATACCTGCGGCCTTCACAAGGTCATCGGTCCACCTTGTAGGAGGCCTTCCAATACGCTACGTCTTCCGGTACGCGGTCGCCACTCCAGAACCTTTCGGCCCCATCGGCCATGATTTCTGCGAGCAATGTCCTTGCCCACTGCCACTTAAGCTTGCCAATTCTTAGGGCTATGTCGGTTACGGATAATTAATCTTCACCTGTGGATCTCTTCATTTCTGATTCGATCACGTAGGGAAACTCCAAGCATAGCCCTCTCCATTGCCCTTTGGGTGGCTTTTAGCTTTCTGATAAGGCCCATTGTGAGCGACTACGTTTTAGTAAAACGCGAAACTATAACCGCCTTATTACAAAATAAGATTAATATTTTGACATGGCTTAAACCATGCAACCAGTTTTTGTAATAAGAACGTAACAGTGATTGAAATGCCGTTCTTTATACAAAACTGAAAACGTAGTTCGGTACTAAGTTGTCAGTTTTGTGTTTAGGAACTTTACCATAGTCGGAATAAAGTTCGAAATTCCATAATGGCACCATGTTTTAAGCCTGGGTCTGAAGATAAACCTTGTTTAGTAATAAGGGGGTAAGATTTAAAAATCTATAAGGTTGTAAAGGATTGTTAACTAATTAAACCAAAAAAAATATTGACTGTTAAGCCTCCGGCGGTCATTCGTGGATCTTTGACAGAAGCCCAAAGGTCTGTTATCCAATCTTGCCAAGAGCTATTATGATACCCAGTAACTGATCTGTGGATGTCAAATAGGCAGTCGTTCCATGTTAAGTATTTGTATTCAGTTGCATCCGGTTAGACTGGAAGCTGACCCCAACATAGTTGTGAAAAGGCTTAATAGACGAGTACAATATAATTCTTCTGTACGTCTGTATGACACTGTATTTCCTAGAGCTGGACCGATTTTGATGAAATTCTTGTGTGTGTTTGAGCGGCCCAGGACGGTTTAGATTCACAATTGGACCAGGTAGGTGGCGCTGCGATCGAGATCTAGATTTTTTTTATCATGAAATTCACCCGGGTTAAGCCGGGCACGAACAGATGCCAGATGCAATTAGTATGCAACGGTTGCGCCACAGTTGCGCTGCAAAATATATTAAGAATGTTGTTGCGCTGCTATTAGTTTTCCTAATTATATAGAATAAAAAATATTTAAAATTATTATGAATTATTATTTAAAATTATTATGAATTATTATTTAAAACTATTATGAATTATTATTTAAAATTATTATGAATTATTATTTAAAATTATTATGAATTATTATTCATTACGAATTATTTTGTTTAAAAAAATTACATTATGATTTTTTTAGTAATTATAAATAAATATCTGCCCTAATTTGATAAATATTTTATAACGGAATGGCAGCAAAAGAAAGAGCTTTCATTGTTATAAATATCTGCTGCAATTTTATCACTTCAGCAACGTGAATGAAACATGTATTGTCCAGTCTCAATAAAATCAATTATACCATTCATTCGGGCAATTGTGAGTGCAATTCGCTGTCGACAATATGTTTATTAACGCCTTTAAAAAGTTACGTCTTTTCGAATAAAGTAAATACCTAAATCATGAAACGAAAATCACTACTCCATACTTAAAGGTGCCAACAGATTTGCTGTATTTTTGACCATCGCTATTATCGCTCGATGGATATGATGTATTTAACGATCAATAAGTTCTATCAGCTTCATAAAGATTTGCTTGTTCTACAAATCGTTACTAACTCCTGCTAACGATGGATAAAGACATCACGTCGTTGATTTATAAATCGACAAAACCGTCAAAAACCTGAAACACCTGTGTATCTGTAACCTATGTTTACAAATAAATACTCTGAATCTGAACCCAGTCAGGCGCTTTACTTTGTATAAATAATTTCATCACCACTGCCTCAAAACGGTGAAGGAAAACATCGTGAGGAAACCGGCATGTCCTAAAACCAAAAATTCGAAGAGATGTGACATCTACGAACGCGCACTGGGCACGCGTGGTGGGTTATAGCCCACGCACTCCCTCTCACCGAGAGGAGATTCGTGTAAAATTATAGGCTGATTATGTTAAAACCGATTCGCAGTCGTGATAATAAAAAAAAACCGGTCAAGAGCGAGTCGGACTCGCGCACCCAGGGGTCCGTACGTATATATTATGTTGATGATTTCTGAAAAACTGTGCTATTTAGAGACATCGTTTTATTTTTCCTGTAATTTTTACATAAACTTCTATCACATAGAATAATTTCAGATTTACCTCTATGTTAACTTCAGAGATAAGGGGGGGGTACGGTATTTTTTTTTACATTTTTCATCAAAAGTCGAAAACCATGATGCCTAAAAAAAAAATGTTTGAGAATGTGCAAGCAGCGCTGTTTCATATGATACCCCAATATAGTAGACTCCATTCGAATTTGAACAACCCCTTTTAGGCCCTGTTGCAAAAAAGTTATATTTTTTAAATTTCTTTCTTTTTTGCAAAATAGTTGGGTAAAAGTCATCTAAAACTATTCCAAATTTCAAGTTGTTAGCATTTAGTTCTTGAGATATCCAGCTGTGACAGGCAGACAGACTTAGTCTCACCATAAGGGTTCCTTTTTACCATTATGGTATGGAACCCTTATAACAATGTCGATCGTCTGTTGCTCAAACATTCACTGGATTTTGTTTGATCATTCGTGTCAATTGTCAAAAATCTAAGACATCTTTAGGCAACTTGACACTTTAGATGGAGATTTAAAATAATGAAAAACTCTTCTGGGAAACGAATACCTACACAATCATAGTTTAATATTCCAAACGGAGGTTGAATTGGGAATAACTGTTCACGCCATGATAAAAATATAAGCCTGTCATCAAGATGAGCGAGACTCAGAGTATGCTTAGGTTTTTCCCAACTATTTTTGGGTTTGCTTCCAGTCTAATCGAATGCAGCTGAATACCAGTATTTTACATGGAACGAATTTCTATCTAACCTCCACAACCCAGTTACTGGGTAACACCGATACCCGGTAAGACTGGTTGTCAGACTTTTAGGCTTCTGACTGGTAACGACTGTCAAAGATCTACGAATGACAGCCGGTACCAACGGCTTAACGTGCTTTCCGAGGTACGAAGGGATCTCAATATGTAATGATGGTCACCCATCCACGGACCGACCTCAGCAAGCGTAGCTTAACCTTTATCAACCCATGCGGTTGATATTATTTATTCACGAGCTCCTGCCAACCTAGGCTACTGACTGAAATTCCAATAAGTTAGAAAATTTATGAAAACGTAAGAATGTTGGTATGTTTTGTTCCTAGTTCCGGAAATTTAAATTACGACTTGCATCTGTTACTAATAGCCCTTAGTGTAGTGGAAGATTTTAGCATATTTTGTAGTTTTGGAAACCGATTGGTAAAGTTCGGTCGCGAAGCAGAAAGAATTTAGTACAATGACCCCTCATTACTTACCTCTATCGCTCGCGCACAATCGTATTGCCGTCGCCCTCGCGCATTTTACGCCAGTAGCACACCTCCGCCGCGAAACCATCACAGCGAAACCGCAGTAGTTAAAATGTACTGGTTCGCGTCATGTTCCGCTACTCGAATCGGATGCGAGTAGCGAAACATGACGTGAACCAGTACCTACTACTGAAGTAACTACTGCGGTTTCGCTGCCATGGTTTCGCGGCGGAGATGTGCTACCAGCATTAAGGTCCTTCTAATGTGCGAGTCTAAGAGGTCCTTCCCCGACAGCAATGACAATTTAATTATTAGTTTAATCAGTAACTAAATGAGTGACCCTTCGCTTTGTATATATAACAGATTAACTAAATCAACTTGTTTTTTACTTTTTGGTTCGTTTTGCATTTTTTTATTTTTTATTTAAATTCTACGTTTATTTTCTGCTTTTTAAACTTTATATACTCCTAGTAGATATGCTACGATCAACACGTGCCTCGTTAAATCTGCGCAGCTGTACGTATGTTTCCCACTGTGACGCTAATTACTCATTTCTCTTTGCTACTCCATCATCAGACCCTGATCACCATCTATCTATAACGTATTCATTGAGACTTGCAATGAGCCCAAACACGATAAAGGCTCTTATAGACTCACGCGATATCACGGCTGCGACGCGACACTAGTAGGACAATTTCTTTGTCGGTGACTGTCGCGCACGCGATATCGCGTGAGTCTGTAAGAGCCTTAAGTCTGCTGAGAGTTGGTGAGATGTGTTGGTGGATGGTTGGTGTTGGTGAGTTGGGTGTCCTGCAAATTCCAGGTGATGCTTCAGCATCAGTTCAAGGTACTATGTGCTTCTAATATCATTGAAGTAATGTAATACCAAATTTCGACCCGATCAGACCTATGGAAGAAGTGTGACTTTTTCATGAAACACAAAAATTCCCCAATGTCATGATTTCATGAAAAAGTCGTTCAATGGAACAAAAATAACTTAGAGAGATGTGTTAATGATTGTAATAATTATAATTCTGTAAACACATATCCGTTACGTAGTCGCGAATCAGATTTTGATCAAGATACAACCTGACACTGATCTGCAATTAGCAAAAAACGAAAGAAAATTTGAATTTTGTGAGCTATAGCTGCGGATCCACTTAATGAAAAACCCAATAACACTTTGCTTGTCCTAGGAATCGAATCTAGAACTTCATGCACAGCAGTAGCGCTTGGGAGCAATAGACCAACGAGGCTTTAAAGCCGTACCTGCAATCCATAACCTTGATGTATGGTGGCATTCAGGCAATTCTTCAGAGCTTCGGCAGTGGACTCCCCACCGTCTGCATGACTGGTGTTCATGCCACAGTGCTGGGAGCCGCATACTCCTCGATGCAGCTTCGAATGCTCGTAGTTCGTGTAAGAAATAGAGGAGAAATTCTAGACAAAAAAAAAGGAAAATTAGACAGCGCACTCTAGGAAAACACGGGTTTTTAGAGTTCCATACATCAAAATGAAAAACCAGAACCCCTATAGGATCACTCGTGTGTCTGTATGTCTGTCTGTCCGTTCGTCACAGCCGATTTGCTCCGAATCTAATGGACCAATTAAGTTGAAACATGGTACACATATGAATTTCTGTGACTCAAACACGGACGTATACCGAAAATAAATGAGTTTTGAATATGGTTTACTTTTGGGGGCAAATTTAAAATAAAGTTTTGTTAGCGGTAACAAGTAAAACAAATAAAGGGCTTGTTGTAAAGATTTCAGATATGTTTTTTAATAATTTTAGTATTGATACTTTTAAAGTTATTTAAGAAAATCGATGAAAATTGACCATTCACCTTTATCTCCGAAACCACAGAGACTAAAATTAAAAAAAAAATACAGAAAGTATTTATTTACTTGTAAATTACAGGAAAACCTATGGTCTTAAAATAACATGGTAAATCATTCAATATTGTATGAGGGAACTTGTCTTTCAACTACAATGTTAAGTTTGTTCTTGGGATTCATCCCAACTTGAAACCCTTCATTGTGCGTGGTCCGACACGCACTTGGCCGGTTTTTTTATTTATACCGTGTATAGATAAAACTAGTTCTGGCAGCATTATTAACTAAACCACAATAAAAGCTTAAGTTTTGTGTATCCACAAAAGGGGTCATGATAGATATTCATCATTATGAATATGTTTTACTTGAGACCAACCACAAAATTTTGGAATAAAATACATAAATCGACAACATGTATAAAAGAAAGAAAATACGTTTAATTGCGGTAAACATAACGCAAAGAAATAAAAACACAAACACGAAAGAACAAGTTGAGGGAAAATATGCGTCACATTCACGCAAAACGGCCATCGCTCAGCATAATGCTGCGACCCTATGCGAGACAGCGCTGGTTTTCAGCAACAGCCGGCGTTGACGTGATGACGTCAACCGGTGCAGCATAATGAGAAAAAAGTAAACAAAATAAAATAAATGCGATACTAAAACAGACTGACAGCAGATTTACAGTAAAAAAACCAAAGTTCTGAATGTTCTTCAGAAAGGTCTGGTGCGTAGTACTCGCAACCGGCGTGCGTGTATGGCCAGAGGGTCCGAACATAAATCCGAAGTATCGGCCGAATGTTCGGTCGTTTCTTTACTACGGCCAACTATCGCTGACTACGGCGAAAAAAAAAGACAGTATATATATTCGGTCGATACTTCGGTTTAGCCCTTCGGAGTAGACAGATGTATGAACGACGCAAAAGGAGTATGTAATTATCGTAGCAGGTACTGCACTGTAGTTTCTGCTTACCCCCATGGACATAAGGCGTTTGTTTATGTTTGTATGTAAAATCCAAAGTTGTATATTATTCTCAAAATTATATAGGCTAGGTAACAATAAACTTTTCGTCACAGTATGATCAAAAACGTTTACAAATACACATCATATTTCTGATATGCCTAACCGCTAAAATCGCTTGCTCTTTGTAGTAAATTGCGACCGAGCTTTAGATAAAATAGTACAGAAGGTCGGTTCCAAACCACAAACGAAAACAGGCCCATGCACACATAGATGCCTACAAATGCCAGTTGCGAGTAAACTTGTACTCGCTGTATAGTCGTAGTACGTAACTTGACAAGGTTTTGGCAAAGTCTGAGTAAGTTTACGCATGTATAATTAGTGCAAAGAAAAAATTATCACTTTTATTGCTTGTCATTAATCTATGGTTATTGTCAGAATTTTTAAACATGTCTGTTTAGAAGAAAGTTAAAGAAAGGAGAGAAACATCTAACGATTCTTGCCAAGTTACGTGCCGGCGACTATACGTGAAGCTTGTCCATGTTTGCGTGCGTTTTCGCTCTTTATATGGAGTCGACCTTCTGTAGTATTCTATATTCTATAGCGATGAACATCAGTGCTTAAAGTGACTGTTAAACTTTAAGGCCTTAAACAAATACCACAACACGTAGGCACTTAATTTGTTAGTTCGGGTCGCTTCCATTGCTCAGTGGGCTTGCAAACATTGCCTTGACACAGTGTTTGTGTGTTCATATTATAACCGTTTGCTCGATTTGTTTGTTGATAACTTGAATTATGAGTTAACATGAAATATATTGTCTCGATTTTACCTACTTGTCAAAAGGATGGAGAAGATAAGCTTGTGACAGAGATGATCGGCAGAAACTAGGCGAAGCCTATGTCGAAGGACAATCTGACCAACGAACTGTTTGCTGAAGAATGGGTATTTACTTACCTAATCGAATTAAGTTAGTTTCTTTATTAAACAATATTTAAAATAAAATTTATATAAGTTAAAACTGGCTTTTTTTTATTATAATGTTTATTTAATTATAATAAAATACATAAACTTACGTCTTCTTCCCTCCTTACATACTCCTTTTGCTTCACCTACGTTCATACATCAGGGGGCCGATCGCGCTATTTCTCAACGTAATTACCGTTCGACCGGAACGTTTTTGGTTTTGGTTTAGTTTTGGTTTGGCTGATGTAAGAAACGGTATCGCGCTATTTTTTCTGAGCGACAAAATCGTTGACGTTACCCAATACTGAAAGTTCGATCGATCGTTCCTCCAACGTAACTTCCAAAGTAAAGCTAAATCGTTTCCGTTGAAATGATTAGCGCGATACGAAATGTGTCTAACGTAACGTTTTTGGTTGTGGTTTAGTTTTGGTATTAACATTCAATATTAGCGCGATCGGCCCCCTGGTCAAACACGCACGCCAGTTGCAAGTACTACGTACCTGACCTTTCTGAAAAATATCACCAATTGGGTTACTATGTCTTCCTAGGTCGTCCCTCCCGGCGTTTATTTATTTGATTAAATACATTATTTAATACATTTTTAAATATTAGAATATATTGTATTTATTATTATTTAAAGTATTATTATTTATATTTATTTTATTTATTATTATATACATTGATTCGAAAAAAAAAACTAGCGTTTTTGAGTTCATTCTTTGTTCAGTGGTCTGTAATTCATCCTACCTGTGATACAGCCCGGTTTTGAGGGGTAATAACAACCAAATACCTACTATGTAAGCGTAGCGAAATACTTGCCAAAAATTACGTGTCGGAAATTCTGCGTGCAAATGTTTTCAATAAAAATTATTCGTCGTGATGAGCCATAATGTAATTGCAAGCTTAAACACGCCAAACTTTCCGTCGCTTAATTTCGGCAGGTCTGAGTACTGTTTGTTTATGTTTTGGTTGGGTGCTTTGGGATAGGTCAGAAATTGACGTTATAACAATAAATAAATAAAAACTTTATTTCAGGTGGCATAGACCCATAAAAACTAAATATATATATAAATCTTATCGCATTAACCTCTTAGCTGAACACTGTCTCTTAAGATACAGGTAACACTAATTTAAGAGCCAGAGGGCTCACCAATTATTTTTTCTACAGATTTCTGCCGCATATATTATTATTTGCTCTGTACTTACTTCCTACCATTCCTGTTTTGGAAATAAATACATTTTATTATTATAATTTATTTATTATGATCATAATTGTGAAACTAAGAGCTCTTGAACGTGGTTTTGTAGCGGCTTCTACAACGCCAAATGCAAACTACGCATCGAAGACCTTACGTCACACAAATCCTGCATTGCGCAAGCAGAGTTTACCGCGCGACTGGAATATATACAACATCCCGACATCAACCGTTGGGCAGGTCTGTAGCCCAACAGACACAACACACGTCTGGTTGGAGGATCCTCAATTTTCTATAGAGGATGAGTGAACTTTACACGTTGTTCCACATAACCCTATATTGATGAGAAGTGCTCATCGCGTCTTGTTGCATTGTTGAAATTCATCCTTAGGACGTTCAAGGGGAGCCTGTTAAACATACCTTAATAAACTGGTACAGTGGCGTATCATCTTCCAGAAGCACCAGGTCTACAATGCAGTAGACGGCGTCAGGTTTCTTCAGACACAGGTCGAAGTCATCCAGATCTGACAGCGCGGGCATCGAGTGGTAGTCCAATATCGACTCCGGTGGCTCATCTGGTAAACAAAAATGATAATAGGTTATTCATTTAACGGTCAACATTATACGATTTTCTCTGAGCTGTTCTGTGTCTGACTGACTGTGATCTGTTCCAAAAGTATCTCATAAAAATGTAAATACGTTACAATATGACACGTGAGTGTTTATACGAGTAGTTCTACTTACAAATAGAGTGCTTTGATTTAATTAGTTTAATATTTTAATCGGTATTCTAATTCCAAATCACCTTAAGATGCTGACAATAGTTAAAACGCGGTCACAGACTGCATGCAAAAGAAAGAGAAGCGAGATGATACAACGCTTGTAATTTATTGCAAAATATGAAGCTATTATCTATTTACTCAAAAATGAGATGAGTAATCGAAAATAATAAACAACCGAATTCTGCAAACAAATACGAAGTTCTTTTTACTAATTAAATACCAACCGTACGTTGATATTTAATACAGATACTTTGAATTGGAACTCAAAGTAAGAGGTTAGTTTACCGTTAATTTGTATCAAGATTTTTTTTTCTAAACGTGTTTTGGTACCTACCAAGTTCTGAGAAATATGTTCAAGAATAACATATATTTTATTACGCTACCACAGACTATACAAGGTTATTTTTAAGTCGTCAATAACCTCTTAAGGGGGCATTGTACTCATCATTATGAACAACTTTTACTATCGGACCAAACCTGAAATCGCGAAAAAAAAATCAGCTGTTCCCTACATTTTAACAAATTATTCGAACATATTATGTAGGGAACAGCTGGTTTTTTTTTCGCGATTTCAGTTTTGGTCCCATAGAAAAAGTTGTTCATAATGATGAGTACAATGCCCCCTTGAGAGGTTATTGACGACTTAAAAATAACCCTGTATAGATTTGGCATTTTTTTTTGTTTAAGACAAGCCTACTTAGACCATTTTACTTAGCCTATTGTCAGCGCCTTAACAATTGAGGTTGATGTTATAACTTTTTTTTTTCGTAGATAATGTTTCAATTACAATTTTATCATGTTATTCAAACAAAACCTTCTAAAAACAGATGAATATCGTTACAAACTCCCTTGTGGAAGAATTTAACCTAAACGGGGTTTGTTTACTCATTCAGCAATAATTTGGAACAGGCACTCAGGGTATATAAATAACTAATTCATCATTTCAGCCGAGAGAAGTCCACTGCTGGACATAGGCCTTCCCCAAAAGGGTGGGACGGTTGCCATAATCGCCACGCTTGGCTGGCGGGTTGGCGATCGCAGTATGGTGTTAAATGTATAGAGAACGCTGCTGCCAATTCTCTAGTGAGTCCCTTACTCGCCTTTTTACGACACCCACGGGAAGAAATGGGATGGTGCTATTCTTTACGTCCGGCACCACACAGAACATAAATAAACGGACATCTATATAAATAAATTATATTAAATTAACTTAATTCAGACTAATTTTGATCCATATTTTGTTTGTATGAAATTAATTTCAACATAACATAACATCACGCCTGTAATCCCCGAAGTGTTATGCAGAAGTGTACCTATTACACCCACATATTGCCAGTTATGTTTAAGTCTCATGTAATAGGGGGCGAGCCTATTGCCATTATCCAAGCACAAATCAAGACTCCGGGCTGCTACTGAGAAATTCCTAATGGAAATTCCTAAAATCCCAATAACACTTTGCCCGACCTGGGAATCGAACTTAGGACCTCATGCGACTACTAGACAGTCATTCTAGACAGTCGTCACAAGAAGGCAGTCATTACATCATCAGTCGTTACTTTAATTATCTTAAAACTACAAAGTTTTAATTTCACATCACATAATTTTTACGCATTAATTGATCGTTTCATAACTAACATTAGTTATGACACGATCAATATATGCGTTAAGTAACATAAAATCCAAATAAACAATTTAACAAAATAGAAGATAGTTTACAGAGCTACAGTCTATTAAGCCCACAACGTTCTCACATTCACAAATTAAAAAAGAATCTATATAAAATATTACTAAAATAATAAAAATAAAAACCTACATGTTTACCCCAAATGACAATATTGTCATTACAACTGTAACAAAACTGAATAAATATTCTGTCCACAAGTCACTACTAAATATTTCAAATTAAAATTGTAGGTTATGTCAAAGTATGTAAAAAAAGAAAAAAAAATCGCTGACCATAAGGCATCATAATCCAAAAGGCACAAACATTCTTACCACTAGCTTCTAGTATAAATATCGAAGTTTTATCGTATTTCAATGGAATAACTACATCGCAATAGAAGCAATCTTTTTAAAAGTATTTTTCAGTTTCATAAACCTAAAAATGTACTCGCCATTAGAAATCTTTATAGGAGCCATTTCTGATATTTTATGAAAAATATCTTCAATATATTTTTCGATGTGTGTATTTGAAACTACGGTGCTTATAAATTATTCTTACTGCATTTTAGTTCTGTAAAAATGAGGCATGTATTTCGAACTTGTAATACAAAACCCTGTTTTAGTCACACAAAGGTGACCATCTGCCTAGCCTTTTCCCAACTATATTGGGGTCGGCTTCTAGTCTAACCATATGCAGCTGAATACCAGTATTTTACATAGAGCGACTGCCTATCTGACCTCCACAACCCAGTAACTGGGTAATACGATACCCCTTGGTAAGACTGGTTGTCAAACTTTCGGGCTTCTGACGACCCATACATAACAACTGGCAAAGATACACGAATGACAGTCTTGGTCTTGCCGGTCTTGGTATGTAAGATGGTCGCCCATCCACAGCTACGATAACTTAACCTAATCGATTGACCAGTGCTGCTGTTATTACTTAGCCACAATCCCTAAAGGAAACATTTGTCTAATAAAGAAAGAAAGAAAAATATTATATTTGAGACACGCACAAGAAATAAAAAAATTGCATTTTAAACTACCAATGTACAAAAAAAAAACTGCTGGTATTCTGATAGGGCCCGCTGTGATGCCGTGTACACACATACGGACACATATATCCCACTGGGGTATTAAATAAAAAAAACCGGTCAAGAGCGAGTCAGACTCGCGCACCGAGGGTTCCGCACGTATCTTATGATGTTGATGATTTTTGAAAAACTGTGCTATTTAGAGACATCTTTTTATTTTTTCTGTAATCTTTATATAAACTTCTATCACATAGAATAATTTCAGATTTTTCTCTATGCAAACTTCGGAGATAAGGGACACAGGGGGGAACAGTATTTTTTTTACATTTTTCATCAAAAGTCGAAAACTATGATGCCTACAAAAAAAATGTTTAAGAATGTGCAAACAGTGCTCTTTCATATGATACCACATGCTCTAGTAGACTCCATTAACATTTTTAAGACCCCCTTTCAGGCCCTGTTGCAAAAAAGGTATATTTTTTAAAATTTCTTTCTTGTTTGAAAAATAGTTGGGCAAACGTCATCTAAAACTATTTCAAGTTGTTAGCATTTAGTTCTTGAGATATCCAGCTGTGACAGACAGACAGACTTAGTTTCACTATAAGGGTTCCTTTTTACCCTTTTGGTACGGAACCCTAAAAACAACACACAAGAAAAAACAGTAATCAGAACAGATCTAATCAGTATATTCAACCCCTTGCTAGCATAGAACCGTCTTTTACAATTCAACCATTGTTATCCTGCATCATAATTGTTTGAATCACAATTCGAAAGTTTTGAAGGATATTGCTAATCCATTGCTTCATAGGTTTGAAACATTCGTCTGCTCGACAACCTAAGTAACGCAACGGAAGAGGGTGAACTGCCAAAATGAAGCCAATTGTGATCAATTGTTATTTTATGTGTGTTACGCGATTACCCCTATTCTCACTCTTACCTTCTACTTTCTCCCTTCTTTTTTGATCTAATTTATTTTCCTAGTTCTAACCATCATAATTACCATATATTCTCATAATTTTCCTCATAACAAGTCTCATTACTCTACATCATATTTTACTAATGCGTATTATTAATGATCGCTTAAGAGGCTGTTTAATAAATATATTGAAAATTTGTTAAAAAACTTTTTCTAAAAGTCAACAATCTTTAAACGAAATAACAGGGAATAACGTATCAGTTCTACCTTTCATCAATTCAAATCCTTTTTTTTTCTTTTTTTTACACCTTTTGACACAGCCTTACGGAAATATTTTATAAAGAAAATAACTAAGATTGTGTTTTTCTATCAGGGACCGTACAACCCCGGTTAAGGGTTAAGCCTTTCGAAAGGGTAACCCATTCAATGGGTTACCTTTATCATGATGTAACCCATTGAATGGGTTTTATAGTAAAAGCCCAGTGAAAGGGTTACATGATAACCCATTGAATGGGTTTTATAGTAGAAACCCAGTGAAAGGGTTACATGATAACCCATTCAATGGGTTCTATACCTACTTGAAACCCAGTGGCATGAAAAAACCATAATATTATGTAATTTCGATATCCGCCTAGCACGCGTAGCATGACCTATATCTCTGTTCTACCAAGAATAGACAAAGTTTTTGATGTGAAACATTCAACAGCCGCACGTAAAACCGACTGCTGGCGGGGCGACGCATGCCACGTGGCGACGCATCGCTACTATATACAGTCATCTGTAGTAAGTTTTATGGTTACCATTTTAGAAAAACCATATCAGAAATCAGGGACCATTTTGGTTACCCATTGAAAGGGTTTTCGATAGGGTTTATCAAAGCAGTTAATCAAAAACCCATACGGTGTGGATAATTTTGAATGGCTTAAACTAAGCCGTTCAAAAGGGTTACCCACACCGTATGGGTTTTTATCTAAAACCCTTTCAACGGGTTACCAAAATTTAATTTAAGCCATTTAAAAGGGTTACCCGTATCGTATGGGTTTTTGATTTACCGCTTAGAAAAACCCTATCGAAAACCCTTTCAATGGGTAACCAAAATGGTCCTTGATTTCTATTGCTACAAATAATAAAAATAAAATAAAGTTAAAAATTAAAGTACATACAAGCAACGTGTTTTATTCGGCGTTTTTTTGCAAAATATTGTACGATGGTACGGAACCCTTCGAGTGCGAGTCCGACTCGTACTTGGTCGCTTGTTCGGAATATTAAAATAGCAGCTACATAATAAAAGGCATCGCTAAGTTGTATCCAGTATAAAATCGAGAGCCAGCAGTCGCTAGTGAACGAACTCGTTTAAACAAGGAAAATAAACTCCGAATTAAAATATAAGGATTTTCGAGTGAAAATCTTGGACAAATTTGTGAAATATTGTGTAATAACAGTGCAACGTAGACAAAACCTGGACTTTAAACATGTTTAAAACACTATGCATCTTTCTGCTGGTGGCAGGAGCTTACTGCGATGACGATTTGGATGAACTGCTGGATAAAATCTTCAAGCCTTCTTCGACCATTCAAGACCAGGCTTCCACCGCGCAATCAGTCGAGACTAATAAAGAAACATCTGAACGAGACACGGAATGCGCGCTATTCGAAGATCAGGACAGAAAATGTGTACCCTACTATCTCTGCAAATCGGATGCAGAGACAAATAAAAATCCAGTCCCACTTTGCTCTGCATACCTGGACACCTGTTGTCGGGTATCCGATACAATTTCTACAGAAGAACTTGACAAAGTGTTGGCTAAACCTGCTCAATCTTAACAAGAACCACTGTCGAAACTTCCAAAGGAACCTTTATACAAATATATTTTTGCTATGTTTTACTTCAATCAGTAAAATACTATAAACTATAAATAAAATGTTTAAACAAGAAATGATAACATAAGGTCAACAAGTAACGAACACAAACAAACATAACAACAACATGAGCCGAATCCAGTTTGCTTTGAGAGCCGAGCGCCGCGCCGCGGCAGACGGAATTGTACCAGGAAAATCAGTTTATAATTACAAAAAACCGGCTCCTAGAGAACCTCTTGAGATTGTTTTGTGACATACAGTAGTGCAAAGTTTGAATTCAAAGACAGTTTCTAGACGTCAAGATGTCCAAAACACTATGATTCCTCCTGATAGTGGCAGTAGTTCACTGCAATGATAATCTGGATGCAGTACTGTTCCAGGTATTCGGACCAACGGTCAATCAAAAGCAAGACAAAACTCCAGTTTCCACTGCACCGTCAACTAGTATAGATTCAGTACTGGAGATGATCTTTAGACCTACACAAAAAGAAAATCAGGACAACAGTAACGTTTCAAATGTTTTGCCATCAAACGCAACCCAAGCTGTTAACCATGATTCAGTGCTTTACCAGACCTTTGGACCAACGACCGCTCAAGACAAGGACAATACTCAGGCTTCTACTGCGCCATCAATCAGGACTAATAGACAACTTCCTAGGGTAACAAGTCCTCTTAACCCTACCAGATGGCCATAAAGGAGAAAACGTTAGCTACTACATCTGCAAAGGAAATATTCTTGTAATTAGTGATAAAGTCATAGTTTATGAATCTCGCCCTTATGTCTCTTGCCCCTCTTTTATCGACGTATGCTGTTCAGCCTCTGGCAAGATTGTGTTGTGTAGTTATTGTAGGGACTAGTGTATTGAATTTCAACAAAACTTGGTCTATCTTAACTGTGTTAACTTCTAAACGGCACTTTAGAACGTCAAAATCAAAACTTACAAAAAAAAAAAATTGATTCAAGTCACCCCTTTCAAAAGGTAGTTTCGTAAGGAGAAGAATGGGCAAGAAACTCCACCGTTACTCTTTTAAAATGTTTTACAATATTTTGTATAGGTACCTACATTAAATATTATATGAAGACGATGCACCTACAATAAATTGTATTGTTTTTTATTACACAATATGTACCTAAAAATAATGAAAAATAAGCAATGACAAAATAAATAAATTATAAATTATATGACATAAATTATTTATATGATAGATACATGAGAGATTTATTAGTCATTTTTATATAAAGAACCTATGCCGCCGGTATAATATCTACATTAGTATGATTCAAATTGTCTATGATCATAGTTTAAGGGATCCTATTTGACAGCAAGCGTACAAATATGACCATATCCGTCCAATCAACAAAAATATTTATTAACTTTTACGACGAAAATGAGTAATTTTTACAAATTTTTAACCGGTTTTATTAAAATTGCACTCATATCTACGGAAAACACGGCTAAAGTCATTATTCATCTTATGTATGACGTTTATATTATGTTCATAGGAAGTATTATATGTAAAAATGAAGAACAGCATCATTTAACCATGATCATAGAATTTGACAGATATTTATGATAACATATTTGTATGATATCGGAGCCGAAACGTGGACACTAACAGTCGGGCTGGTCCACAAATTCAAGGTCACTAAGCGTGCTATGGAACGGGCTATCCTCGGAGTTTCTTTGAAGGATAAGATCAGGACTGAAGTTATCCGGAAGAGAACCGGAGTTACCGACATAGCCTGCAGAGTAAGCAAGCTGAAGTGGCAGTGGGCTGGCCATGTTTGTCGATGGACCGATGGCCGGAGGAGCAGACGAGTCCTGGAGTGGAGACCGCGTATCGGTAAGCGTAGTGTAGGGTTAGGTAGGGTTGTTAGTTAGGTAGGGTAGGTAGGGTTAGGTGTAGGGTCCAGCTAGATGGACCGACGACCTTAAAAAGGTGGCTGGGATAGACTGGATGCGGAAAGCGGAGGACAGGGTGTTGTGGCGCATCCTGGGAGAGGCCTATGTCCAGCAGTGGACTGCTATAGGATGAGTTGCTTGATTGATTTGTATGATAAATATCATGATAGTGTAATTGGGGCCTTACTGATATCAACCTTGACTATTAGACTATTTGACACAATCATCTGAGATTGTTTTTTTTAATCTCCTTATGCACTGGGTAAATAACTAGACTAAAATGGATAGAATAAGAAATGAGTACATAAGAGGAAGTCTGACAGTGGCACCAGTGACTGTGAAATTGTGCTACAATCGGTTGTCATGGTATGGGCATGTGATGCGGAGGAATGGGGAAAATGTCAAGAGAAAAGTTTTGAGTAGGTATGCATGCCAATGGCTATAAGAGAAGGGGAAGATCAAAGAAACGATGGATGGACTATGTGAAAGATGATATGGCTAGAAAGGGAGTGACTACCGAGATGACGACTAATAGAGAAGTATGGAAGGAAGGGACATGTTGCGCCGACCCCTAATCATAACAAGGGATAAGGGCAGGTGAATGAAAATGAAGCACTACATTAAATTGCACTGCACTAAATGAAGCATACTATTATGTTATTTACCATATAATAGCAACGAAAATAAAACCGAAGTTAAGTCCATTGTTTTTATCACTACGAGGCTTGCAATAGGTACCATAATGCATAATTATGGTAAAAATAAATTTCTTTTAGCACATAATGTGACCGGTCTCTCATAGGATTAGACATAAATTCGTTAGTCAAAGGCACAGACACGCTATTGGTGTGGACTTTGACTAAGCCAAATCTAGGAGCGCCGCAGGTTCGATGTTTGACTATAACATAATGTATAAAATAAAAAGCGGCTAAGTGCGAGTCGGAATGAAAAGACAAAGATAAAGAGATAAAGATAATTTTATTATACACGATCAGCCATATTTTACCATGTAGGCATGCTAAAGATACACAAAAACATACTAACATAAAAAATCTTTTTCACTGCAATGCGTATGAAGAGTTACGTACCGTATTAAGAGAGAGCAAAAAACGCAAAAAAAACCACGTTTGTCGTATGGATGGATAATAATATATAAACCTTTACTGATAAACTAAAACTAAAAAAAGGAGTATGTAAGGAGTGTAGCAGGTGGCGTTCTATAATTTCTGCCTACCCCCATGGGAAGAAGGCGTGAGTTTATGTATTATATATACTAAAGCTAATTTCAATATAAAATAAATTAAGCAAAACATGATTATTGCACTTCGGTGTCTACATCAATCAGCGATTCCTTTAACGCATAGGCCTCCCTCAGGCTGCTACATTTTCACGGTCTCGTGTATCTCTAGCCCACAGGGCACCAGCTGTCTCCAATATGTCATCTCGTCATCCCAGCGTATGGATGATGATGGATGACACGCCATACGCGATGGCTGTTCTATCTTTTGAACAGTAATAGATAGATACTTGAAATTTTCACAGAGTGTGTACTACATAATGGCCGCTTTAATAACATAATAAAGTTAACCATTAAAGGACCCCCTAGTGTTTTTAACTTTATTATGTTGTATGTAGTACACACTGTGAAAATTTCAAGTATCTATAGACAGATAAACAAGTAAACAGATAACAGTAATAGATTACTGTTCACAAGATAGAGCCCTGTGAGAGACAAATGGACGGACAGCGGAGCCTTAGTAATAGGGGAGGGTAGGGGGGAGGGTAGGGCTTAGTAACCCTAAATACTGGCCAAGTGCGTCCACACAATTAAGGTTCTGAACCAAACTACACTGAGTAGTCTATGGAACGGTCAATGGTCTGAATAATATATAAAAAATAAATCTACATAGGTCAAAACGCCTTCATCTACGAATAGACCCAACGGCTTAACGTGCTTTCCGAGCCACGGATGATCTCGATATGTAATGGATGATCACCCATCCACAAACAAACCACGGCAAGCGAAGCTGTGCAGCTGTTATTATTTGCTAAACAAAACAACAAATAAAGAAAGTTCTTTTAACTGATACGAGTACCTTACACGATAATAATTATGGTACTTATTTTTTTTATCTTTTACTAAGATCAAACTAACCCCCAAAATAAATATAAACATATTTTTCTCTGACAACCTGTGTGCGCGTTCGTTTATTTCAATTTTAGCATAAAAATTAAAATTCATACGTTTTATGTAACGATTGAAGGACAAAAGACTGATGTTATAAAAGTTTCGGTTTTTATCGGAACCTTAATTAATTCACCATAAATAGCATCACGTCTGTAATCCCTACGTGGCGTAAAGTAAATTTCGCGCACATTGCGCCGGTTATGTTTAAGTCCCATAGGAGGCGAGCCAATTGCCATCAACAGGACACAAGTAAAAAAGAAAGAAAATACGTTTATTTGCGATAAACATAGCGTAAAGAAATAAAAATACAAACACGAAAGAACAAGTTGAGGGAAAATATGCGTCACATTCATGCAAAACGGCCATCGCTCAGCATAATGCTGCGACCCTATGTGAGACAGAGCCCAGCGCTGGTTTTCAGTGACAGCCGGCGTTGACGTGATGACGTCAACTGGTGCAAATCCACAGTCTGGGCTGCTTCTGAGAAATTCCTGATGGAAAAACCCAGAAGTAGTGATTGCGACCACTACCAAACTAGTCGGTCAAGTCATGTATAAAAATAAGTATGTAAAACAAATAATGCTAATGATATAAGGATTAACAGCATCGCTGACTTACATCCAGTTTGCGTTGAAACTTGACCTATGCACGTCGCGATAAATGGACTAGTCTAACGAGAACAATAAGTTCCAAAAATCCAAAAATATATAGTGAAAATTTTGTGATACTTTTAATGATATCAGTGCAACATTTCAATTTGAAGATTTTTCCTGAACGTTAATATGTTAAAAACACTACCCATACTCCTGCTGGTGGCTTTGGTTCATTGCCAGAGTAATGAATACTTTAATGCATTGCTGACCCAGATTTACGACCGTAAACAACCGATAGCGACCAATCAAGCGAAAACTCAGCGACGGAACCCAATCGTGCATCCAATCCAAACTGGATCAACTTGGGCCAAAGTTTCTCCTAATCTTCCTCTTCAACCTCTATCTAAACCTGGTCAGCGTGAGGGATGCGGCTGGGCCAACCCAAACGGTGTCGACATGCAAAGCCCGAGTACTAGCAACAAATATGCGAAATTCGGTGAGATTCCTTGGATGGTAGCTATACTCAAAGTTAAGCCATTAGATGATGGTCCAAGTGGCAACAGAATCATGATATATGTTGGAGGAGGTTCTCTTATCCATCCAAGCGTGGTTTTAACTGTAGCTCACTATGTCACCAGTGGCAAAACTTTAAAGGTCAGGGCAGGAGAATGGGACACACAGAGTACTACAGAGATCTATCCCTTCCAAGAAAGGGACGTAACTTCAGTTGAGACCCATAAGGATTTTATTGAAAAAACCGCCTTCTACGATATCGCGGTCCTCTTCCTAGATAAACCAATGGAATTAGCTCCTAATGTAGGAGTGGCCTGTTTACCACCCGCTCGTATTCTTCAAAGAGAGAACACCCATTGTATAGCTACAGGCTGGGGTAAGGACACATTTAACAGAGAAGGACGGTACCAAGTTATTCTGAAGAAGATTGAGTTACCTGTGGTAAGACGCGATAACTGTCAGGAAGCTCTTCGGAGAACCCGTCTTGGCAGAAATTTTCAATTGCATTCTTCTTTCATGTGTGCTGGAGGAGAATTGGGCAAGGATACTTGTAGAGGAGACGGAGGTGCACCCTTGTCTTGTCCTATTGATTACGAACAGGACCGTTATGTTCAAAGCGGTATCGTAGCTTGGGGCATTGGCTGTGGGGATGATGGCACTCCTGGTGTGTACGTTGATGTATCCGTTTTAAGAGATTGGATCGATTCCAAGGTTGCTCGTAAAGGTTATGACCCTAGAACTTATAGTTATTGAGTGATGTGTTCAAGACTGGTTTGAAAAGGTTGTGTTGAGGCTTTGTCGTTACGAATTCTTAGTTGAACTATTTGCTAAATGTTAAAATTTATTATGTTAGTTCTTGTATAATAATTTATTATTGTATACAAGCATAACCTGTTATCAGTCCAATGCATTTGTTGAAATAAACAATTGTAATTTGATGTGTGTAAAATAATATTGACTCAAAAATGCTTGTAATATGGTCATTATTTTGACAACCTTCTTTGAGCAAATTCGCCCTTTCCGCGCTACTTGAATAAGCGCCAGCAAAGTTTTAAGGAATTTAATTGCTGGTGAGTTTTAGCCACCAGCAATTTTCTTTTGATAATCCATTATTGACGAGTTTTGTTTTAAAACTAGCTGTATTGGTACAGGGAGTAAAATCATCAATTGTTACTTTAAAGAAATGTTTACTATACTAAGCTGGTTTTATTTAAATTACTCGCATTGTTTAAGCATAGCACTACAGTAGCCTTGTTCCTCAATGACTGCATTGCTGGCCACGCTATGATGGCCTCAAGGTTAACTTCTCTCGGCCTTCAAGCTTGGTCAACATTGAAGCCCTTTCTGTCCCCGCTATAAAGACCTCGACCTTCGAACTTGGCCTTTATTCCAGCTCAACATCAAGAGCTGTAATGGTGACGGCGCTGTATTGACCTGGCGCTACGCTTTCCGGCCATCATCAGCACTGCCAGCAACGCAGTCATTACAGGCCGCGGCAGTAATGTACCATTATTACTCAACTTAGATTATAAAGCAACTGAGGAATAACTTACTCATCCAAAATAGTCCATCCCGCTAACTTCCCCAAACATAATCACACGTGTATGTTTGTTACTCCTTCACGCTCAAATGGTTGAACCAATTTTGGTAAAATTTTGTCGGGAGGTAGCTGACACCCTGGATTAAGATATAGGCTACTGTTTATCTCGATATTCCCACGGGATCGAGACTTACGCGGGTGAAACCGCGGGGCGCAGTTAGTATTTCATAAATGTTTCCACTTCTCTATTTTTTGTGTTTTTTGTTTTGTTTTGTTTCCTTTTTGGCATCGCACAAGTCTTGATTGTTTTTTTTTTATGGATATTATTAGTGTAAGCTATTTTTATATTTCTTGTGCGTGTCCCAAATAAAATATTTTTCTTTCTTTCTTTTATAGTTTTTTCACTTAGTTTTAGTTTTTATTTTTTATTTACATATTTTGTTTTATATTGTTATGCTCAGCTCCGTCACTTTTACTGTATAACCTAATTATAATAATAATAATATAATATAATCTTTATTTATATCAAAAACTGATTGTAGTAAATGTACCAGTTTTCACAAAGTAAGTAGTATTCAATTATGTTATAATTATGTTTACTCTCTGTCTGGTGGGACCCTGATGATCTGCTATAAATATTTTTTTCCTAATGCAGATACCAGTCTCTTGCAAACTTTTTCACGTACGTCCTGAGCTTGTTTTAATTATAATATCATGTCATTGTTTGTGTAGAGAAAATTAATTATTTGAATTTATTAAAGCATTCAAGATAATAATTGTCTGGCGCTGGATTAAAAACCAATTAAAACATGTTTTTTTTCGGAGAAACAGTGATTCATCTATAAAAGGTAAAAAAAAAAATTTACAACTTCTAGTAAAATTTACTGGAAACGCATTATGACGCAAACATTTGGCATTCAAAATGCGAATAATTTTAATTTTGTATTTTCCTTGTACAGTCGACAGCACTTCAGTGGTGACACTTGGACCTTGAGATGGCCTAGCGTAGTACTGGAGTTTCAATAGAATAAGAGGCCAGTGTATCCTAGTTTTGTTAGCACTGACGTGCAGCCTGTAAGTTTCCAAAAGTTGGATAAATAATATGTATCTCAAGTAAAAACATGTCTTAAACGTGCTATTATTACCTACTAGTTGCGCCCCGCAGTCTCACCTGCATAAGTCTCAATCCCGTGTTAATATCGGAATAAAAAATAAAATAAATAAAATCCTATTTCGTAGTATACCCGTGTGCCAAATTTCATTTAAATCCGTTCATACGTTTTTGCGTGAAAGCGTAACAAACAAACTATAATAAATAAATAAAGAAACTCACTGTTTTACCATGAGAAGAAAAAAATCTTACTAACACACATGTAACTCGATTTTATCGATTTTATCTGATTCCAAACCTTTACATTGGTCCCTAGTATTAAGACGCAGATATTATTAGTTTTTTTTTTTTTTTTCTCACTTTATTTTATGCTCTCAGAGATACATTTAAAAAAACAAACCGAGTAATAATTATAACCTTGTAATGAGTATCTTTAAGTTTGCCCTTATTGTTATTATTAACAGTACCTATGCTAATTATTTTATATGGTAATCTTTGGATAACGTCGTGAGTAGTGTATTTGTTAATTCTATTAGTTTAGTACTCCTAGCATGTGTAATATTTAATATACTGCTGTTTGTTGTCCCTAATAAATAAAATAAAACTCGTTAACCAATACATAGCAGAAGTAAGTCTTCTAATAATTACCGCATCTCGTCTGTGTTTATTTCTACTACAAGCACAAAATAATTATACGAACATGCACTAAGTCAAATTAAATTTTTGACAAAAGACAAAAACAAACATCCCAATTTCATCTTATTTTCATAAATTTTTGAGTCCTATACATAGACTAATACAGAAGACCTTAATCTATAAAAATAAATAAAATTGGAGTGTCTGTTTGACATGTCAAAATAACAGCTTTTTACTAAATCTATCATCATCGTCATCATTTCAGCCGAAAGATGTCCACTGCTGGACATAGGCCTCTCCAAACATTTGAGTGGGGGTTGCCATAATCGCCACGCTTGACAGGCGGGTTGGCGATCGCAGTATGGTGTTAAAATGCATATAGATCGCTGCTGCCCATTCTCTAGTAAGTCCCTTAGTCGCCTTTTACGGCACCCACGGGAAGGGATAGGGTGGTGCTATTCTTTACGTCGCGTCCGGCACCACATGGAACAACTGTGAACTAAATGTATATGAAAATGATATGAAAGTACATTTATGTACGGTACATAATTTTTTTGTCTGTCTGTCTGTTTGTTCCGGCTAATCTCCGAAATGGCTGGACCGATGTTGAGGGGACATTCACTGACAGATAGCTGATGTTAAGGAGTAACTTAGGCTTAATTTTATTTTAGAAAAAGCCACACGGGTGCAACTCATTCAGAAATACAGACTTCCGCTTAGCTTGGGAAGTAGCTAGCTAGTCCCACAAAATATTTTTTCTGTACGCAAAAGGCCTGGAGAATAATGTTTGTTGTAATAATTTAATTCATAAGAATATTGTGGTGACAAAAATAATTAAAAAATTAAGTAAAGTGTAAAAAAAAAAACTAAACGAAAGTTCTGTGTAAAAAAATGATTACGGTAAGTATTGATTGCCAAACTATGCAACATAACACACATAACATCACGCCTGTAATCCCCGAAGGGTTAGGCAGAGGTGTAACTACCTAAAGTACTCCCACATTTTGCCAGTTATGTTTAAGTCCCATGTAATAGGGGGCGAGCCTATTGCCAGCAACCGGGCACAAATCCAGACTCCAGGCTGCTACTTAGGAATTCCTAATGGAAAATCCCGACCATTTGCCCGATCGGAGAATCGAACCCAGGACCTCATGCTCAGCAGTCGCGCTTGCGACCACTAGACCAACGGGGCAGTGCAACATGTCCTAGAAATAATGCACACTACCAGGATTCCTAATTAAAATCTTATGTTATAATTATAATACATACACAGATTTTTTACTATTATGTATAAACCATTGTTCATTTACTAAATTAATTACTCATAAAAACATCCTTATAATGACCTACACACACTGTCACACACTCCCACACACCCACACAATCACCCATAATACACATCTACTAACATTCGTCAGATATTAATCATAATTAATAAATAAAACTATAAAATGTCGTATGATTCCTTAATAAATTCTGTCAGCGCGCTTAGTACATAATTTATAAAATGAAAATGTAAAGGGGGGATCCTGGGGCCCAAGTCTGCTATTTTTATAATTTGAGTCATTCCAACACGATCCCATTGTCATGCCATTGTCATTTTGCTAAAAGTTCGTAATCTGGTAAATTCATAATGGTCGATCATTGGTCGGTCAATGTTCTCGTAATATAATTGTGTTATTATAATGGCATTGTCGTATTGCCATTATTATAAAACCCATTAGTAGAAATGTCATTCATTTGTCATTATGTACGAGATTACCAATATATGCAATTTCTTTCAATGTAGTTTCAGTGGCCGACTATTGGAAAGTCATAATGACGCCATTATAATAGTAGATTACCAAACTCGTCAAAATCAACAATTATGAAATCAATGATCGACCATTCTGACACTATTGTAATAGCAGACTTGAGGCCCTGGTGTCCTGAAACACAGGCCACCAACCTAGTTTAGGCACCAGTCCCCCACAATATATAGTTACCTGAATTGTATATCATTGTCAAATCTGACCAATGTAAAATAAGTTATGTATATTGTGGTAAGAAAAATAAAGTTTATTGATAGATTGAAAAAAAAAAAAAAATATTTATACTGATTTTGGAAGAAAATTGTGGTCACATTACAAATCTACGCACGCACAGATGCGCAAACGTATAAGGGTCTAGCGTAGTAAATAGGTGTTTCGTCCATTTTGGTTTGTTTTGACTGTACAGCGGACGTGTGACTGTAATTTACTATCATTTTAATTATTTTTGGGATACAAAATTACCTATACCTATAAAAATTACCGAACGATTCTTAACAAACTAGTTTCATGATGTTCTTTCAAAATAATTCAGTTACACATTTTATGTGTATTACGTTGACAAGGCTCATCCAAGTAAGTGTTACCAGCATAAATATGTATCATAACTCACTTTGGACAACATTAAGCCGATTATGACAAAACTGTTGACATTGTCAAATATTTAAAAAAAAATATGAAGAATAGGATCATGTTCACATAATATTCTATGTGATGTCGTGGGCCGAGGCTAGTATTGTTATGTAATTGTTATAGTAAATATTGGCGAAATAATTTATGTAGGTAAGTAAATATTGTAAAATATAGTACAAGGCTGTAATTAGTTAGTAGTCATGTTTGGTGATAAGTACAGTTACAAGGTTGCTTGGCTTGTAACAAAGTGATGAGTTATCGTAATATTCCTACCACATCGTGGACCGATGACCTTGTGAAGGCCGCAGGAATTCGCTGGATGCGAAATCACAGGATCGGTCGAAGTAGCGGTGCTTGGGGGAGGCCTATGTCCACTAGTGGACGTCTTTTGGCTGAAATGATGATGGTGATGAACTAGAATGTATGAATTTGTGATAATTATAATAAAAGCTGGTCAAACTCACGTCACCTAAGTTTTAACGGTGATTTTTTTACAGAACAGACCGGTCTAAAACTGATTATATCTTCTGTTCTTAACGCATTAAAGATAAAAATCAAGAAAAAAATGATGTCTGATGTCTGAAAGATGAAGAATTTTAGTTGGGTTGGCGATCGCAGTATGTGTTAAAATGCATAGAGAAGGTTGCTGCCCATTCTCTAGAAAGTCCCTTTGTCGCCTTTACGACACCCACGGGAAGAAATAGGGTGGTGCTATTCTTTATGTCCGGCACCACACAGACAACCAAATTGCACACACTTATACTTCTAGGTATGCTATGCAAACTCATGCCCGGGTGGGAGATTTTCGAAAATCAGGAGGAACTAATGAGTTGGGTAGGGAAGCACTATCTCGCCACAGCTTTAGCCTTTCCTTGGATCGTTCGCCAGTGAGTGAAAATACTTTAAAAAGCTGTTGCGGATTTTCAGCCTTTGTTAAACAAGGAATAACTGTGAACCGAAATAACTGTTAAACAGTTGTTTTAGTTCACGCTCGATTCAAGATTACACTTATCAAAAACTCGGATGCATTCATCAGACTGCTTGAAAAGTGATCATGTTTTGAACTCTTTGGATGCTACGAGGGAACAAAGAAACCGACATGGGTAGGTATACACGCAAAAACCGTAACCCATCTTTGCCGTCGGATAAAAAGGGGCTCATTGAAGTAATAGTTTGAATAAACAGGTAGCTTATATTATTTAGCTCAAATGTCTCGATCCTCAAACAACTCAAATTAGAGAAAGCACAACGACTATCTTCAAGCTGTCTGCAACGTGTCGTGAGATACTTTGGCCACATTGCCTGCAGAGGTAGAAACAACATGGAACGTCTAATGGGTGACAGGAAAGATGGAGTGCAGTGAAACGGTGGTTGGATCAAATATCCGAGCAACTGGAGAAATATTAGCAGCTCACTCCACCAGGGCCGCAGGGCGTCAAGTCTGCTATTACAATAGTGTCAGAATGGTCGATCATTGATTTCACAATTGTTGATTTTGACAAGTTTGGTAATCTACTATTATAATGGCGTCATTATGACTTTCCAATATTCGGCCACTGACACTACATTGAAAGAAATTGCATATATTGGTAATCTCGTACATAATGACAAATGAATGACATTTCTACTAATGGGTTTTATAATAATGGCAATACGACAATGCCATTATAATAACACAATTATATTACGAGAACATTGACCGACCAATGATCGACCATTATGAATTTACCAGATTACGAACTTTTAGCAAAATGACAATGGCATGACAATGGGATCGTGTTGGAATGACTGAATTTATAAAAATAGCAGACTTGGGCCCCAGGCCAGTGATTGTAACAGAATGGAGAAAAACCTTTGACAATTTGAAACGAGGTCACGTTTCTCAGCAGTGAGAGAGCAATTAGGAAGGACGGTATCTTATTTAGCAATAGTGTAAGCATGTAATGGACCGGTATTGATGAGTACTTACCGTATGAATCTCAAGTAGCAAGAAATTACGTTAGTAGGTTTATTAGGGTTACGTCCGAATAAAAAAAATGGAACCCTTGTAAGATTACTCGTGTGTCTGTATGTCTGTCGAATTTACTGGACCGATTAAGTTGAAAGGCCCACGTTTGAATTTCTGTAACCCAAATACGGACGTGTAATCTAAATAAATGTATATTGAAGATGGGGCTTATTTTTGAGGGCAAACCAGAAATAACAAAAAAAAAATGTGGTCTGTACCGTGTGATATATGAAATGAAAGGGTTTGTTTTGAGGATGTCAGATAATTCATCATCAATACTACAGCCGAAAGACGTCCACTGCTGGACATAGGCCTTTTTTTTTTTTTTCACGGGGTGGAAAATTCTCATGGATGTCCTCCGCCCTGGGGCGGGCGGAGGGGTCTGTAAGACTCTTACTGACTAAAAACCACCCCAGTGTTCCCTTCCCACACTTGGGCCGGGGATCTTGGGATCTGTTATTACTTCCGCAATCCCCGGCTAGTGCCGGCCCGCCTCTGCGGGCCACCTCAAGTCTGGGGGGGTGAGGTGTTAGACCCCCCGCGACGTCTGAAAAGGCGCGCGTGGAACACTACGCGCCGCCACCTCGGGTCCAGTGTGATAGGGGGCAGCGGACGTCCCCGAGTCCGCCGTCTCTGGACCCATTTAGGGGGGCCGGAAAAGGTCATTATCTGCCCTCTGCCGCCGCCCGGTGCGCCTGCTGCGGGCCGGGTGAGCGGACGAGATCTAGACATAGGCCTCATAGGGATCTGGACATAGGCCTTTTTTTTTTTTTTTTGCCGGGTTGGAAAATCCTCATGGATGTCCTCCGCCTTGGGGTGGGCGGAGGGGTCTGTCAGACTCTTACTGACTAAAAATCACCCCGGTGTTCCCTTCCCACACTTGCACCGGGGATCTTGGGAGCTAGTATTACTTCCGTGATCCCCGGCTAGTGCCGGCCCGCCTCTGCGGGCCACCTCAAGTCTGCGTGAGGTGTTAGACCCCCCCGCGACGTCTCAAAGGGGCGCGCGTGGAACACTACGCGCCGCCACCTCGGGTCCAGTGTGATAGGGGGCGGCGGACGTCCCCGAGTCCGCCGTCCCTGGACCCATTTATCTGGACATAGCCCTAACCCAACATCGGGGAGAGGGGTTGCCATAATCACCACGCTTGACAGGCGGGTTGGCGATCGCAGTGTGGTGTTAAAATGCATAGAGAACGCTGCTACCCATTCTCTAGTAACTCCCTTAGTCGCCTTTTACAACACCCACGGGAAGAAATAGGGTCGTGCTATTTTTTACGTCCGGCACCACACAGACGCAGACGACAGGTATATGTTGTTTATAATTTTAAAATAAATACTTTTGAAATTATTTAATAAAATAGATGAAAAATGACCATTCTTTTCTCTTTAACTTAAAACTGAAAAAGTACAGCAAATAGTTCTATACGTAAAGATAACAGGAAATCCTATAATAAGTCTATGATATTAAATAACATGTTGAATCTCTCAATACTGTGCGTACAGACTTACATTTTCTGTTGGAATATATCGGATAACCTTTTTTTTAACTACAATGTATAGTTTGTTCTTGAAGTAAATTCATTCCAACTACGGAACCCTTCATTGTGCGTGGTCCGACACGCATTTGGCCGGTTTTTCTAAAAACTCTAGACATAGATACAGGCACTGCAATGAGCATCTAGTTTGCAAGTATATATTCTCCTGACCGATTTCGATCACGGTGGCCAATCTCAACGGGTATTAGCTAGGTACCCAGCAGTGCTATTCTGTAAATAACTCACCGTGAAATCTTGCGTGGAGTGAGCTGACAGTGTCATCTCACTGATGCTAGAAATTGACCAAGCATTACAGTTACAATTTTTTAATGCTAATTCTGTTGATCATTTTATATTATTTCAAAGCTAGTATTTATGTGTCCTAACATTACTATTTAACGGGTTCTTAAATAAAATAGTAAAACAGAAATTTTGACAAACAAAATTTAGTGTCTGTTCAAAATCTCGATTATGATTGTAAATGTAATCTTTGGTCCATCCCTAGCATTATGTGGGATTCAAATTCAAATTCAAATAATTTATTTCAGACATGCGTCCATACTGTTAGTATACATGGATGACACTGACAGTACACGAGATGGTTACAGAATAGCACTGCAGAATCAGAATCAGAATCAGATTTTTTTTTGTTTGTAAAACATAGGTAGGTTAAGGTCAAGGTCTAATAATTACTATACATGTCGCACTATGTTTTGTCATTGATGACATATGAATATCAGTGAAAGTTATTTTACATACACAAAAAAAAAACAAAAAAAAAAAATGTTTTCAACAAAACAATGATATCAAAACTAAAAATTAATTAATTAATTGCAGGTCAAGGGGTGGTGTTACCCAGTAACTGGGTTGTGGAGGTGAAATAGGCAGTCGCTCCATGTAAAATACTGGTATTCAGCTGCACCCGGTTAGATATTAGATAACAAACCGACCCAACATAGTTGGGAAAAGACTAGGCAGATGATAGGTATATAGTGTACCCGTAGTTACTACTCACTGCATACAGTAATTGTTTTTTGAAGATGAAGATTAAAAATAATCGACATAACATCACGCCTGTAATCCCCGAAGGGTTAGGCAGAGATGTACCTATAATACACCCACATTTCGCCAGTTATGTTTAAGTCCCATGAAATAGGGGGTTAGCCTATTGCCATCAAGCGGGCACTAATCCTAACTCCAGACTGCTACTGACCAATTCCAGATGGAAAAAGGTAATAACACTTTGCCCGACCCGGGAACCTAGGACCTCATGCTCAGCAGTAGTGCTTGCAACCACTGGACCAACGCCGTAGTTTAAAATAATACAGGGTTAATGGTAAAACACCAAAAACCTCTTAAGGGGTCATTGTACTCATCCTTATAAACAACTTCTACTATGTGACCAAAACTGAAATCGCGAAAAAAACTCGTCAAAAACTAGGGAAAAGCAGATTTTTTTTTCGCGATTTCGGGTTTGGTCCCATAATAAAAGGTGTTCATAATGATGAGTACAATGACCCCTTAAGAGGTTGTCAGTGTTTTACCAATAACCCTGTATAATTGTTATAAATGTCATCATCATAAAATGAACGACATATCCTGCGTTAGAAATCTAGTTTTAAAAACTGTAAGCAAATATTTTGTCTTTGAAAAAATTACTTTAACACTGACGCATAAAGTTCAGTTTGCGCAACAGCGTCAAACATTTTATGTACTGTTTAAGAAGAAAGAAATAAAAATTGTTTATTCTGCACAAGCAAAACGCACATTACAAAATAAATAAATAAATTACACACATACTAAGTACCCATAAGCCTCGAAGTCAAGCAATAAAAGTTTGACAATCTTGTCTATTACTTGATGTCAGGGCCAGGGACCAAAGACAATTTACTTTGCGTAATTACTCTGCGTTGCGACACTGGCAAATGACAACAAACAACCAATCAAAACAAACACAAAATGCCGATTGCAGAGTGGAAATGTAACTACTTAATATGTAACAAACAAACAACTATAACATGAACAATTAAACCGTGAGTCGCATCTGTGCAAGAACAGGTCGTTGCTCAGCAAAATGCTGTGACTTCGGACAAACCTATCGTCAACAGCGCTGATTTTCAGCAACCACTTCTCGAATGACGTTTTAAAAATAGTATTAGGTTTAATATCAACTTAACGCTTGCAAAAAGTTGATATTTGTTTAAGTGCAAATATAATCAATTGAAAACAAGGTTTTGATGAAATAAAATATAGAATATATACGTATCCGCTTACACGGAGCTTATTATCACAAACCGATTAACGCCTGCTAAAGCAAAATTCCCTTTAAAATCTGAACATAATTTTGTAACTCATACACAGACTATTTCATACTTGAACATAATACACGGATTCCATGCATTTTAAGCACATCAAAGGGAATCACATTACATGATTATGCAAATACCAATTCCATTTTCGGATCTGCATTTATTTATTTAAATGAATGGCTTATCGTGGGCTCGTAGTTAAATAATAACAGCCACATGAGTCCAACAAACGTTAAACTACGCTTGCCACGCTGGGTTCGTGGATCATTCATTACAAATATCGAGATAATCACTCAAAGTCAAAGTCAAACCATTTATTTCAAATAGGGACATAAGAGGCACTTTTGAACGTCAAAATTTACAAAAAAAATAGAATTGATTCTAGTTGCCCCTTCCAAAAGGTAGTTTCGTATGGAGAAGAATGGGCAAGAAACTCCACCGGTACTCTTTTAAAAATGTTTTACAATATTTTGTTTGATTACATTCATTATATGATTATATGTGAAGACGATGCACCTAGAATTAAATTACTTACCATAATAGGTAAAACGAATTAAAAACTAAGCAATGAAAAATAACTTAACTATTAGATAGATTGGTGTTCACATATTTACAAACATCGTAAAAGTATGTTTTTCTAAAAAAAAAATAATAATAATAATAATAAGTCAGTGTGTGAGTATAGGTTTTCACAGAATATAAAATCAATATCATAAAATAACAGATTTTACCATAAAAATAGCAACCAGTTTGATTTTGTCTAGACTCTAGATTGTCCTATGGAGCTGGACCAGTATGTTTCCAAGCACTCTATGCCTCGTACTGGCTATCATTCGTAGATCTTTGACAGTCATTACGGGTAGTCAGAAGCCCGAAAGTCTGACAACCAGTCTTATCAAGAGGTATCGTATTACCCAGTTACTGGGTTGTGAAGGTCAGATAGGCAGTCGCTCCATGTAAAATATTGCTATTCAGCTGCATCCGGTTAGATTGGAAGCCGACCCCAACGTAGGTAGGTAAAGGCTAGTATGGTTGATGATAAGTTAGAAAGAGCTTTCTTGAACATTATAAAGCCAGGCAAAATTAGGTAGGTAGCCACAATAAAAAAAACAACTGATATTTAACAGAAACTATGACAAAATTGGGTCACTTGCTAAAACTTAGAAAAAAATATTTATGTAACCAGCCAATGACAATGAAATTGCCAAAAAAAGAATTGTTCAACGCGCCAGCTAGTTGCAAAGTACGTTGATCAATAATTTATTATTTTGGTCTGTACTACGAAATCTGGAATTGGTACAGTCAGACTCAAAAAGATGTATACATCGACAGTAATTCATTTAATTGTCTAAAATCTTTGTTTCATAAATAAATAAATAAAATAAAATTTGCAATTAAATAGGTGACAGAATAAAAATAAAAATAAAATGTCAAACGCAATTAAAATAAACTCTAATGACGCATAATGTGTAGCCACAAAACATAAGTTATTACACATTGGGTACTTAATTGTAGCTACAAATCTCACCATCTCATCTTTGACAGTCGTTACGGGTCGTCAGAAGCCCGAAAGTCTGACAACCAGTCTTACCAAGGGGTATCGTATTACCCAGTTACTGGGCTGTGGACGTCAGATAGGCAGTCGCTCCATGTAAAACACTGGTATTCAGCTGCATCCGGTAAGAGTGGAAGCCGACCCTAACATAGTTGGGAAAAGTTTAGGCAGATTGCTGATTGAGTTGGGTTATGTATTGAATTTAGCCTGTTTTAATACGCGGGCGGGGTAGAATAATGGTATCATTATAAAATGTCAGGTGTTTTATAAATTTTCATCTGGGTTACTAAAAAAATCGATGAAAATGATAAAAGGAAAAAGAAGGCATCATAAAAACCTTTAATTTGTTTGGTGCCAAACTGGACACCCAAAATAGTGAAATATATGCTATAGCATCGCATCGCCCGCTCAAGCTATTTCTTCGTTTTGGCCTAGCGTTATTTCTGCCTTTTTTTTTATTAACACTTTGAATACGGTATTATTAAATGAAAATTGTATACCATCAAATGAACTCTTGTTCATGTATATAAATCTTTATGGGACTGACTGTATCTAATCATCAGCAGCATCAGTACTTTTAGTAGTTTCGATTTGTTTTACTAAAGAGAGTCATCATCATTTCAGCCGAAAGACGTCTACTGCTGGACATAGGCCTCCCCCAAAGGTCATAATCGCCCCGCTTAGCAGGCGGGTTGGCGATCGCAGTATGGTGTTAAATTGCATAGAGAACGCTGCTGCCCATCCTCTCGTAAGTCCCTTAGTCGCCTTTTACGACACCCACGGGAAGAAATAGGGTGGTGCTATTCTTTACGTCCGGCACCACACGGTCGAGTAAAGGCTCGTACAGACTAGTGCGATCTCGCGGTAGCGACGACGCGACACTAGTAGCACAATTTCTTTATCGCTGGCTGTTTCACCCGCGATATCGAGCAAGTATGTACGATCCTTAAAGGAGAGGAAATTGCGTATATCATTTTAAATTGCTAAAAAAACCGGCCAAGTGCGAGTCGGACTCGCGCACGAAGGGTTCCGTACCATTATCTATAAAAATGCCAAAAAAAAATCACGTTTGTTGTATGGGAAAAAATTAACTTAAATATTTATTTTATTTTAATTTAAATATTTATTTTTAAAGTGAATATATAACTAAATTTTCTGTGAATATTTCAAGCATCTACCTGTTGCTGTTATCAATATCGAGCTAAAACGAGAAAAAAAATCGCGTTTGTTGTATGGCAGCCCCCTTAAATATTTATTTTATTCTAATTTTTAGTATTTGTTGTTATAGCGGCAACCGAAATACATAATCTGTGAAAATGTCAACTGTCTAACTATCACGGTTCATGAGATACAGCCTGGTGACAGACGGACAGACAGACAGACAGACAGAAGGCAGAGCCTTAGTAATAGGGTTCCCGTTTTACCCTTTGGGTACGGAACCCTAAAAAGGAGATATTATTTTTCTTGATCACTTGTCTGTTTTAAAAACTTGTCGTGTTAGTCCTGGTAAAATGTTCTATATAAATTTTGCCTGACAGAGTAATTTCCTCACATTATGATTAACTGCCTCGTTTGTTTAGTCATCTAGTGCTTGCAAGCGCTTTGCTGAGCATGAGGTTCTGTGTTCGAACCCGGGTTGGGCAGTGTTCTTGGGTTTTTCCATCTGGAATTCCTCAGCCTAGATTTGTGCCCGGTTGATAGCAATAGGCTCGCCCCCTATTACATGGGACCTAACATGAGTGGTGAATATAGGTGCACCTCTGCCTAACCCTTCGGGGAATACAGGCGTCGTGTTATATTATGTTATAATTCATCTAAGGAACAACTATATTCCGTTGGTTTAGGTAGTTAAAAAAAGGTAAACAAAAAAACCCACGTGACGAGAGAGCTGTCAAGTAACCGACTAAACGTAATACCTGGCACTTCAGTTGGCATGCTACGTCACAGTAATTGTACTCTTCAATTTAGCAACGTTTTATTTCGTTGACGTTTAGAGAACCTGTATTTTTGGGCTCTTTACACTATTGTAAAGAGCCCAAAAATACAGGTTCTCTATGACATGACATAATATGTCTATACATATTACAAAATAATATAGTAATATACAAATCTAACTAAATAATCATGCTCAAGCATTATATCTACGACGAGTAGTTTAAGAATAAATGATAAAGTTTAACATACCATAACAGAGGAAACTATCGTATTAATAATAAAAAATAAAAAAATAATTTGATTAAGTTACAGCGTATTTTTAAGCAAGAAAGTGTCATCTATAAAAACCCTTTTTATGATTTGTTTACCTTTATTTAACTACCTAAACCTATGGAGTATAGATATAATCTTTTTAACACAATATGTTGACATAGCATTTAATCTAGGCGTAGGCAAGACTTGCTGGTCGATAAAAAAGCACTTACAATTGTTGGTCACACGTTGTATGGAATGGTCACAATTAAATTGGTCGCAATGGGCCGCATTGCTATTATTAAAACGAACAAAATATAACAATGGAACTTGGAATACATTCATTGAAAATATTAGTAAGTCACAAATATAATCACTACTTATATAGCAATTAGAATTGCAAAAAACAAAATGGTGCAAAACTCAACTATAAAAAAATATTAACTGATATTCTCAGGATTCTAATTTCAAAATGAAACATGTACAAATTATGACACTTTGTAGGAATTCATTGGGTTCGAGTTACCTACCGAAATTCAGCACAGTAGGTATTTCCAAATTCGGCAGTAGGTACTTCGAAATTCGGCTTTTGAATAAGAAATAGGTCTATATTTTTCGGTCTATATTTTCTCCCTCTCACAGAGTAGAGGTTAGGTATAGGCTGATTATGTGATAAAACATAACAGATTTAAATAAATCTTTGACGTCGCACCTACTGTAAATTTTAACTAAGCATAATAAAAATATTTATAACACGAGAAATTAACAAAATTGACTAATTAAGAAACAATGTTTTTTTTTTTTTTTTTAGTTTATTTAATCCATAATTTTACAGTTTTAGTATAACATAACACTTGCCAAACTGCAAAGCAATTTATCGGCAGGTATTTATGTAAAATTGTGAAGATCCTCTAAGATGACCTAATGACCGATATCTTAATGTCCAGGCAAAATCACAATAAAAATCCGGTTAAAAGTATGGCCATTGCCAAAAATATATTAAAAACAAAAAAAAAAAAAACAACCGAAAAGAATTTGCGTCATTGAGTTTGTTTTGGTATTTTTATCCCAGAATATTCAGATACGCTACGGCTACATTGTTGTCGCGATAACGCTAACTAGACTTCACGTGCTCTCCGCAACAGATAGCGCTTGAAGTGTTCGCGATATTGCGACAATGTAGTCATAGCATTAGGAAACACCGAACTCATCGGTGTTTCATCGAGTTTTAAAAACATAATTTGATGTTGCTGTGTAAAAGTATTTTTTGAACCAAATAACAGAAAAAATATCATTTATCATCATATTTATCTTTAAAAGACGTCTGGTCTGCAAAGCAAAATACCTTTTTTTATAAAAAGGAGCCTGATTCAGAGAGCGGTACTTCTGGACACGGCTCGCCTTGTTAGGAGGTTCCTCTCTCTGGAGCTCTGGCCGGTAGCTTGGACCTTGTTCCCGATACCGGTGGGCTACTACTACCACTACTAAACAATAATTTTACTAATCCTACAAAATGCCCGGTGCACCCCGGACAGCAAGCACTCGGTAACGCAGAGTCTAGCTGACTAATCCTTTCACCACGATGGCACACTTAAACGGCTCTCTTCAGAGCCATGACCAACGGCCCTTAACAGGGCCAAATAACAAAAAAATATGAAGAAAAGTACCATCGACACGAATATAAGATATTGACTTATATTTTCGCTCAACTTGTTCTTTAAAGTTTATGTTTTTATTTCTTTGCGTTATGTTTACCGCAAATAAACGTATTTACTTTCTATTTTTTTCTTTTATATTCAATGTCAAAGCAATTATACCATTTGTGCATTTTCAAGGAGTCACTTGAAGCTGGTTGGTCGATCCAAAAAATCACTGTGGAGATGAACGAGTAAGAAACTGCATCGGAGCAGTCGGGTATACCCGACTGCTCCAGAGAGCTCACATGCATACACGTCTCGAAAAAATTACCAGGAGGGTAATGTTTTCAAGAGTTGTATGAATGTGTCTATTTCTTTGATACGCTCTGTAGCCTAAACACCGTGATGAATTTTAACATAAGAGGTGTCGTTAGATTTGTCTTAATTGTGGAGTGACATATTAAATTTAATAGTTTTCAGATTTTTTAAATATTTTTTTTTATTGTTGATTCGTTTTAATTCATGCCTTGGATCATTTTTCGCAAAATCACACTTAGGATTCGAAAGACACTAAGCAATTTTTTTATAAAAAAAAATACAGTGAGCAAAAGAGAAAAAAAAACTAGCAAATGAAATAACTACTTGTAACAAAATAAAATACTACTACCTGTGACGTCACGATCGCTATTGCCAACAAATATAACAAAAAAACAAAACCGATAGATTTTTTTTAACTTAAGAAGGATTTCTGCTTTCACCATCTGCCTAGCCTTTTCCAACAATTTATGGGGTCGGCTTTCAGTCTAACCGGAATTTAATTGAAAAAAAAATCAACTCCTGACACTACCTCTTTTGGTAAAATTTTGCCCAAAAGCACCAACTACACAGAATACTACAATGAACCACCCCATATTACTCCTATGTACTTAGTCCAACTGCCGCGCACACAGCGCGAGCACCGCGCTTTTAATATTTTCGCAACAACCCGAGTTTGGGTAGGAGGGTAGTAACTTAAATAGTTGAAGTCACTCTTATGCTAAGGCTATACTGTCGCGCTAACGCGAACTAAACTTCGCGCGCTCTCTGTTGTACAGCGAGGCGTTGACCGATGTGTAGTTCGCGTCATTGCGACAATGTAACCGTAGCATTAGAAGATACAGACATGATTATGTCAGAATTCGTTGGTTTTAAGAGACACTAACAAAACTGTAGAAATATAAATATAGGAATTTCTTCACCCTGTGTCCCGATAAAAAAAAAACATGAAATAATAATTATAATTATCACATTAAATGGCTAACTATAATAAAATAAATTCAATTCCTGTCTGACAAAATGGGCCACAATTTTATTGTCATTACGAAAAGCTAACAAAAATAATCATTAATTTTTTTTTTCTGTGAATTTATTCTATTATAAATAATCATCTTAAACTTACCCCTTTTGGTAACATTTTGTCCAAAAACACCAACTACACAGAACACTACGAACCACCACATCGTTCCTATGCCCTCAGTTCAACTGTCGCGCACACTCGCAGGCGCCCGCCGCGCTCCTAACATTTTCGCAACGACTTGTAAGAAGGGGGCTAGCGCGTAAAGTCCAGTAAATTGTATGAAATCATTTAATTATTCATGTTACTGTAGGTACGGGGCTATAAGGTGTGGTTTGAGTAAAGAGTAAAGTGACCTATTCTCCAGGATGTTGTAAAATGTGGTTAAGGGTGTCAAGGTGGGCTCATAGACTTGTAGACTTATAAATTCTTCGATTTGTTGGGCATTTTTTTTTTTTAGGTATTAGTACTTGTTGACAGGCCGACATTGTCCTTCCATACCGAAAAAAAACTGTTAGCCTGAAATGATTAATTGCCATCAATTTGTACTGTACTAATATTGTCAATCGCTTCATTTGGTAGACGATCAATTTGCGCATCAATGTGTATCAATCACGTAAAAATGGACAATTGCAATTGATCGTTTCGAAGTTTATTTTGAAAACATTGTAAAAGCCAGTTTATATTATAAAAAAACCGAACCTAGCTTCTGACGTTTTTTATCCCCTTGCCTGACAACGTAGGTTTATGTGAAAAAAAATATATTTTGATTTTGCTGATGGGCAGTAGAATCTGCATTTAATGTAACTTTTGCTGTAATAATAAATTCACAGTACTTTATTATTACAGCATAAGGGAAACTAAACGCAATTAATGTCTAAAATAGTTGTACTTCCTTTTGTCACTTGCACATGTTATTTCCTTTTGTCGATTTTAGACAGTAATTGCGTTTAGTTTCCCTTATGGTGATTTCTTTTACCGAACAAAATTTTGATAGATACAGTCTGTTCCTATAGTATCTGTCAAAAATATAAACAATTGAATCAATAAATGTTCCTGTGGATGTCAATTAGTTGTGCAACTTACAAATTGAGTGCTTTTATTTGGTTATTTGTGTATACATAAACCTGACATTATATACCTAGAATTTTAATTTCAACAAGGTTTTTATTTTTATTATTATTTAATAATATTTTATATAGTTTTATTTTGTGAATGTGAGAACGTTGTAGTCTTTAAAAACTGTAGATTTTTAAACCATTTTCTATTTTGTTAAGTACCTGGTACTTGTTGACGGACCTGCACTGTCCTTCCATAACTCATAGCACTGTAATTTGAAAACATTGTAAAAGCCAATTAGTTTTAAAAGATTATCATGTGCCCATGTAGGTTTCATAATCATCATCATTTCAGCTGAAAGACATCCATCCACTGCTGGACATAAGCCTCCCCATAATCGCCACGCTTGGCAGGCGGGTTTTCGATCGCAGTATGGTGTTAAAATACATAGAGAACGCTGCTGCCCATTCTCGAATAAATCCCTCGTCGCCTTTTACGATACCCACGGGAAGAAATAGGATGGTGCTATTCTTTACGTCCGGCACCATACGGAACTCAGAATGTAAAATTAAGTTTAAGTGAAACAAAATATTTTGACTTTTCTGAAGTTCTACTTTTAAATCACCTTACAGATGTTTGTCATTTGACAATTGAGATTAATTTTTTATGCTCAGAATTCGTCAACCATTTCTCAATTGCAATTTAGTAATGTTATTCATTTATATAAAATAGTCTATGATGTTATTCAAACAATAATTGTTAGAAAAAGTGGCGAGATAATTATAATGTTTAAACCTTCTTAATACGGGTGTATGTGTTAATAATTTCCCTTAGTAAACAATTGCATAAGAATGTAACCTGAACGAGTTTGTTGACACTTTTGTCAAATATTTTTGGAGCAGACCATAATACATTGTGCTTTGGTACCAGGTTTTTAGTAATCTTGTGCTAATAGGACGGTTTAAAAAAATTATTACTGTTGAGTATGAGATCCTGGGTTCGATTCCCGGGTCGCGCAAAGTGTTATTGAGTTTGTCTTTAGGAATTTCTCAGTAGCAGCCGGTTGATGGCAATAGACTCGCCACCTGTTACATGGGACACACATAACTGTTGAAATGTGGGTGCGCTATATGTGCACCTCTGCCAAACTCTAAAGGAAATACAAGCGTGTTATGTTGTGTAACCTAACGCTCAAACTCAAACTCAAAGCATATTTCAAATAAACCAATTACACGCACTTTTTTTTTTTTTTGAAAAACGTTGTCCCACACTCGGAGGTTCTCCTGTATTGTGGGTGCGTTTACAAACATTTAAACTCACATACACAAACAGCCAGACCCGGAACAACTACCTATAGGTCATACATAAATATTTGCTCCGTCCGGGAATTGAACCCGCGACACGCTGCGCAGCAGTCAAACGCTTAGCCACAACGCCAACCGTGCCGTCAAGTTTTGAATTGTCAAGAGGTCGGTCAGTCATAAACATGAAGCTAGTTGCCCATTCCAAAGCGTAGTAGGTACCTATGGAGAAGAACAGGCAAGAAACTCCACGGACACTCTACCTATGGTTACAAAATATGGGTTACATCATTCATGTTGAAATTATACTTATGAGAACGATGCAAAACGTCAAAAGCGTCCGTGATAAAAAGAAAAACAATTCAAAAATTAAATTAATTTAAAATAAGCCATGGCAGCTAAGACACGACCAGTCCCTACTGACGGCGCCCGTTCACGAACATGACTATTAAGGATTAAATCAAATAATAATGCAGTTACTTACTAAATATGATTATTTGTTATATTGTACACTGGTTTTCGTAATAGTATCCTTTCTTTGCAACAGCTAGTCATGCATAGAACCTAGTAGGTATGTGCCAATTGTGTTCTTTAGTCGTGAACTTGAGTTTCCAATAACATTATTATTTGCAAGACGATGATTTGGGTTATGTATGTGCCTCGGAACAACAGCAAAACCGCGGTTACTGTCCCGGCTGTTATTCGTAAATCTTTGACAGTTGTTACGGGAAGTTAGGGGCCCAAAAATTCTGACAACCAGTCTTACCAAGGGGTATGGTATTACCCTGTAACTGGGTTGTGGAGGTCAGATAGGCGATCGCTCCATGTAAAATACTGGTATTCAGCTGCATCCGGTAAGACTGGAAGCCGACCCCAATATAGTTGGGGAAAGTCTAGGCAGATTGTTGATTGAGTTGGGTTATGAACTGAATTTAGTCTGTTTAAATACGCGGGCGGGCTAAAATAATGGGGTCATTATAAAAGTCAGGTTTTTTATAAAATTTCATCTGGGTTATTGCAAAAATCTATGAAAATGATAAAAGGAAAAAGAAGGCATCATAAAAACCTTTAATTTGTTTGGTGCCAAACTGGACACCCAAAATACTGTATACCGTATCCATATCTATATACCGTTCTTTCTGCCTTTTTTTTTCTTTTTGCTTGTCTCCTAAGAATTGTATCATGATTTTAAATAGCCCATAACCTTCCTTAAGAATTGGTCTGTCAAATGCGGCTGTTAGTTCCAGAGATTAGCGCGTTCATACAAACAACCTCTTCCGTTTTATTATACACACATTAAACTACATGATGTTCCAAGTAATTCAAAAATATGGTTACTTTTATACCTTAACTATACATATAGTATATGCATAATTCATAAATTATTGTAGTAACACTTCTTTATGCTCGCTTGACTCTTGACTTGAGGAGTAAGCTGGTGAATGCGTGACGACTTGACGAGGGCGTTACGAAAAGTGTGATCAGGCGAAGCGAACGGAAGTTATAAGTTAGTGAAGATATAAAGAGAGATAAAGATAAAGATGTGTTTATTTGCTTAAACATGTGTACACTTACAAGAATAAAAATGCATGCAGGATAACATTAAATAAGATAAAGGTTCAGACATGTTTGCCACGTACTATGGCGTGCAAATATTATGATTGGTAATAATTAATTTCAATACAATACCCAATTTAACGTCAAACAAACAAAATAAAAAATTTACGTAATAATGCATAAAACCTATGACAAAATTTCAAAAAGATTCTGCCAGAAATTCATTAATTGTATAGTATGCTTTGTTAGTTAGAAATGTCTTAAGCTGTTTTTTCAACTGTACATTATTAAGCTCCCTCCAACTTTTGAGTAACTTATTAAGTTATTAAATAGTGAGAGAGTTACGTTTCGCTTATTTTATACTGTAGGGGCAAGAGAGAGAGGTGCGAACACACATTTTCTTTCTCTCTTTCTCACATATATAAACATACATATAGATGGAGCTAAAGAAGTTTTACTTCAGTCGTGTGGTCTACAGGGGGTCTGTACTCCGAAGCGCTAAGCCGAAGTATCGGCCGAATGTTCGGCCGTTTTATAACTTCCATAGTTTCCTTTTTTGACTTTGAGTCCTTATCCGACTTCAAGTCACAGTTTTGACTTCGCCGTAGTCTGCGATAGTTAGCCGTAGTAAAGGAGTGACCGAACATTTGGGCGATACTTCGGTTTAACACTTCGGAGTAGACACCCTGCACACTTGTATTTTTTTTTAAAACTATTGACTCACCACTCTTAATTTTCACCGAAGCAGTAAACAACTAATTAGGTATGTATGAACAAGCATTATCAGTAAACGAAAAACAGATATAAAAATAAATCGTAAAAGATATTTTTTTTCATGGCTTGACTGACATCTTTCGTAAATAAACTCGTGGATATTCCAATCTCATGCTGAAAATTATCTCTTCATGTTTTTTAATTAGCACTTACTGATAAACCGGAAACGCAATGACGGAACACAATTTTACTAACTGATCATTTATGTTTCTTAATCAAGGTTGAACAAATCAATGTAATAAGTCAAATGAGATAACCTAACTTGTAGCACTAACATTTGGCAATACTTAAAAAAAATTTCGCCAGTTATGTTTAAGTCCCATGTAGTAGGGGCCGAGCCTATTGCCATCAACCGGGCACAAATCCAGACTCCGGGCTGCTCCTGAGAAATTCCAGATGGAAATATCCATTATCACTTTTGAACGACCTGGGAATTGAACCCGGAACCTCATACTCGGCAGTAGCGCTTGCAACCACTAGACCAACGTGGCAGTACAGCCAGATTTTCATTACTTTTATAAAAGTGACTACTACGTGCAAAGTGCACAATCATTTTAGCAAAACTAAACTAAAATGTTGGCACATTGACTAGATTTCTTTGATTTTTCGAAGACATGTGACATCTACCAACCCGCACTCGGCCCGCGTGGTAAAAGACCCGCGGCCCGCGTGGTAGATTACAGCCCACTCCCACGAATAATGGACGCTTGTGTCCCAGCAGTGGGAACATTATATGCTGGTTATGCTATGCTTGATATGTAACGGTCCATACATTTGTGATCAAATATAATCGAGTAAATGTTACAAAATTACTCGATTTTGAATTTTACACCTCGTACACTATGAGAAATAACTGAGTAATGTCTGTTTCAAAAGTATGTGATTAAATCGTAAACAAACCCTCTTCAGATTAAATTCTTACGCAATCAGTCACTAAACGGCATTAGTAACACATTCATCCGTATTTAGAACATTTAAACTATATTTTCCAATAATAGTTATTGTTTGAATAAAATTATTTTAATACATAGATTTTAATAATGCATTAGTTTTTAAAATCTTTCAAAGGACACTCATTCTCCTCTTGCTTTTATCCCAATTTATTTGGGGTCGGCGCAACATGTCTCTTTCTTCCATACTTCTCTATTAGCCGTCATCTCGGTAGTCGCTCCCTTTCTAGCCATATCATCTTTCACACAGTTTATCCATCGTTTCTTAGGTCTTCCCCTACTTTAATAGCCATTAATAATAATAAAAAATACTTTCATGAATAATTAGTAGTCATTGGATACGTGAAGTGGGTTGCCGTTGTAAGACGATTAAAATGCCACGGTGTATACATAAATTGTATTAATACATTCATTTTAAAATTTATCGCAGTAGTTCAAAGGACACTATCCATACATAAGCAACACCAACTATTTATTCGAGTCACTAAATTAAAGGACTAACTAAATTATACAAATAAAAAAACATTATTAAATTGTAAATAAAACATCATCGACGAAAGTTGAGGTAAAAAAAAAATTAACAAGAAAAAGAAGATTATGTCTCAATAAATTGTAAAATGTAAACATACTTAAGGTGACTTAAAATTAGAATTTCGGGTTTAAGTATTTAAATTATCAAAGAGCTTATTTTATAAGTGATACACATATACGTTTTCTGATCCATTAATTTAAATTATCATGGCTAAATAATAACAGCGCCACGGTTCTATCCAAGGTTAAAGTGCACTTGCCACGGTCGGTTCGTGAATGGGTGACCATCGATTACACATCGAGACCCTACGAGGTTAAAAGCACGTTAAGCTGAAGGTCCTGGCTGTCATTAGTAGAGTTTTAACAGTCGTTCCAGTCAGAAGCCCAAAAGTCTGACAAACTGTTTTATCAAAGAATATCGTGATACCCAGGGTTTTGGCATACTACATATCAAGCGAGACCCTCCGTGCTTAGCTTAAAAGCACGCTAAGCTTGAAAGTCCTGGCTGTCATTAGTAGATTTTTGACAGTCATTCCAGTCAGAAGCCCATAAGTCTTACCAAAGAATATCATGATACCCAGGGTTGTGGAGGTCAAATAAGCAGTCAATTAATCAACTCAGCCTATCACAGTCCAATGCTGGACATAGGCCTCTCCCAGGCTGCGCTACAACACACTGTCCTCTGCCTTCCGCAACCAGTCTGACCCAGCCACCTTCTTAAGGTCGTCGGTCTATCTAGCTGTGGGGCTTCCACACTACGCTTATCGATACGCGGTCTCCACTCCAGGACTCGTGTGCTCCCCCAGCCATCGGTCCTTCGAAAAACATGGCCAACCCACTGCCCATTCAGTTTGCTTACTCTGCAAGCTACGTTGGTAACATAGACAGGCAGTCGCGCCATGTAAAATACTGGTATTCAGCTGCATCCGGTTAGACTTTAAGCCGACCCCAACGTATTTGGGAAAAATTTAAAAGTTTCATAATAATATATTTCAGGTCCTTGACCCATATTAAATACAAAAACAATAAACAATATAGTCAATTTTATAAGTGTGTAGTCGATTGATTAATAAATGAAATAAATAAATTAAATGTCAAATATAAAAGGCGGCAGATTGATTGCTTACATTTTCATCAGATAGTTTCGGAACAGGCTATACGTTAAGTAAACGAACTGCAGCAGGTTTCTATTACAGGGCTGCCGGGATTACCGGCTCATTGCAAAACGTCTTGCAACGTTCCGGTTTGTCGACTGCAGTGGTATTTACTTTTCTATGTTAAATGGAATTATAGGAATGTGAGATAGTTGTCTCCTTCAGACTTTTTGTTGGGAAATAATAATGTAGGGGTTTGTTGATCTAGTGCTCTCAAGCGTCTTTGATAAGGGCGGAATCCTAGATTCGATCCTCCTGCAAAGTGTTGTTGAATTGATAAAATGTAAAAAAGTTAGCGAAACTCCGCTAACGGTTTCGATACGATCGAGAAAACGAAAAAAAAAAAAAATTTTTAAGTGTTTTGTAGGTTTTTTTTGTGCTTTATTAAAACGAACCAGATTCTTAATAGTTAATTACAATCTAGCCTTTAAGACTAATAAGCAATTTTAATCTAACCAAATTTTTTATTTGATACTTATTTTAATACTTAGAATAGTGTTTATTGCATTTTACACAAGTCCGTTCTACTTTCTTAGAGTCTGATATAATAATATAAACACTTTGTTCAAGTGTTATAATTATGTGTGTCTTTATCATTATTATTACTACACTTTTTACACTACACTAACTCAAAGGGTTTTTTTACGTGAAAATTTCTTTAGGTTTGTTGAGCGATTTTTTGTACGGGAAAGACTTATAGGTTCGCATCACCGACAAGCGTGCACCGTCATGCTGTAGTAGCTGTAAGTGAAGTTAAATTGTAGGTGCGATGAGCGATAAGTATTCACCTCTGTCAGCGGTCGCATGTGGTTTAGTCACACTCATCGCCTCTGCGGAGCTTGGCTAGCATATTTAAGAGGCTGATAATAGGTAAACTGATCGCTGTCATTGTCAGATTGCATACAAAAGAAAGAGATGCGCGATGACACAACGTATGGCGTAAAAATGCAAATAAAATCGTATAAAATTAGATATTAACTAATTAATAAAAAATAATCCATCATCGGATGCAGTTTGGCATTTGCAATTTTAGGGTATACTTTTAATTATAATTATAACTGTTAACGAAGGGATAAACTGCTTTTAAACATGATTAAGTGTTGTCTTTAAAGATTTTTCTGATGTATTAAATTATGTTTTGACTTCCATCACCGTATGCACAAAAGAATTGAAAATATCATACTGTTTTAATTTTGGAAAAAAATATTTACGGTTTAAGAGATACACTGCTTTAAAAAACCACCTTTTTGACCATTTTCAAGAAATCTCCGCCTTAATTTGATCCACACATACACACCTGCCTACCCCTTAGGTTAATATAAGCGAGATGTCATGATCGATAGTAGAAGGTCCAATTTAAATCATAGGTTTTATATAAGCTGTGTTTTATTAAATAAGCAGGTACTTAGTCATTATTTTATTGCAATTTTAACTATACTGTTTGTCATTAAATAAATGATAAATTCTAGTGATTATTACGTTCATCTCCAATAGAACCTATGAATAGAAACAATTTACATAATTATATGATATTATAATAGGGTTTTATCCATGATTCAATGATGGCATACGTGAATATACCTACACTATAATGTTTTAATCAAGGAAATAATATGAAAAAAAATATATAATATCTTTATTGACGTAAACTCAGGTTACAGTTAAAACAATTATTTAAATTTTTTAATTAAATTACAATTAAAACTTGCCTCCAAAGCACGGTAAGAGTACCCGTATTTCAGAAGCCAGTGACTTGTTCCAGTTTGGTTACAATTATGCAAATTTTATGTTGCCTCGTTGGTCTGGTGTTCGCTAGCGCTACTGCCGAGCACGAGGTCCTGGGTTCGTGTCCCAGGTCGGGCAAAGTGTTATTGGGCTTTTCCACCAGGAATTTCTCAGTAGCAGCCCGGAGTCTGGATTTTTGCCCGGTTGATGACAATAGGCCCCCTATTACATGGGACTTAAACATAACTGGCGAAACGTGGGTGTAGGTACTATAGGTACACCTCTGCCTAACCCTTCGGGATTACAGGCGTGATGTTATGTTATATTTATGCAGCGAAGGTATAAAATTATATTACTTAAAATTAAGTTTAATAGCAGAAAGCAAAAAAAAGCAATATTAGAATCTAGTTTAAAATAAAATTAGAATAAAAACATTTTTTTTTTTAAATAAATTAATTGAGTCTGGTTTTGAAACAGTTAGCTCTTAGTGCCAAATGCGGTACCAACAATTCCAGAGGTTCACCGCAGGTGTTGAAAAAAACGACGGGTTTTTTCACCTTCTGCCACCAAGTACGACCTCAATGCTTGCATCATCAGCTCCAGAGTTAGCCACCCCCCAACACACAATTTCAATACCAAAACGGTATTCTAATGTATAAGCACTGTACATATCAAGCTATACATATTTAGTTTAGGCTGATCTTGCATTGTATAGGATTTTCGTACAATGAGCGGTCAGTTTATACTGTAAATCTTTAGCTTGATATGTAGCTTGTGTCTACAGTCATGAGAACTAATATGTATACAATATTAGTTTTAGTATATGCGAAACCCGAAACTCGTGTCTAGTATTTTTATGTTAAAAATCTATGAACAAAATTTAAAAACTGTATCATGAAAAATCACAAAGTTATAAGGTTGTTATGTTACCAAGTTGTCCGTACAAAAACATACTAACGGCGCCCCCGCGCCTCCAGGGTCGTCTTGAGCTCATTGATAATAATTTGGCAGTAGGTACCTAACCGTACGGCGATTGTATTCTCAGTAATTAAATGGTGATAACATTTTCCATCACACTTCACACAAATATTTTTGGGACAAAATATAACATGGTGTAAAAATTATTGAAATCGATTCAGTTCCTTATTCTGAACAAACTATATTCAGGTTTCGCATATACTAAAAATAATGTCGTATACTCAGCAACTTTTAAAAGTGATTTCCTCCAACCATATTGATTGTAATTTTATTTTACTACGAACATAGTATTTTGGAAATACATCTTTTCTCAAAGTTGCAATCGTTATTCCATGAGAAAATCGGTTTTGAATTTTGCTAAGTGTTTACCTATTAGTGCTCATTCTGTGTGACTGTACACGTTCCTTCACAACCAAGATAGGTTACAGTCTGTACCCACATCATAGCACATGCTCGTAATCTATATCCGTCAAAGAACGTCAAAGTAGCAAAAATCGGCATGAGGTTATCCTAACTCTATCCTAACTAATCACACTAATATTCTAAAGGCGAAAGTTTGTGAGTGTGTGTGTGTATGTTTGTTACTTCTTCACGCTCAAACGGTTACACCGATTTTGATAAAATTTTGTATGGAGGTAGCTGACTTCTGATATTCCCACGGGATCGAGACTTACGCGGGTGATTCTATATACGAAAGTAAGTTTGTTTGTTACGCTTTCACGCTAAAATGGCTAAACGGATTTGGATAAAATTTGGTACACGGGTAGAACATGACCTGGGTAATAGCATACTGGGTACTGGCATAGATAATTTTTTATCACTATATTCCATTATTCCCACAGGATCGAGACGTATACGGGGTGCAGCTAGTTATAATATAATATAAATATTGGGATCATAAAGCTGGTTGCAGACCAAGAACTAAGCTAACTTAGTTTAGCATAAATCAAATCAAATCAAAAATGTATATTTTTTAGGATATGGTACAATAGATGTTACAATAGTGGTTCCAGCATACCCTGCCATAGTATGGCGTACAAATATATATTTATATGTATACAAAACAAAGCCCATATTACTAACCTATTTATAATTTTATTATGATAATAATGGATTAGAGAATAAAATATGAATAATAGTTAGTTTTATCACGATATTTCCACGGGATCGAGACTTACGTAGGTGAAACCGCGGGGCGCAGCTAGTAACACATAATTATGAGTTCATAGTTTGCGGTTTGCAAACAAGTATAAGTTGTTACGTCAGCTATGTGAGATACGCTAAACTATCTTAGCTTAACTCTTGAAGCAACAGGACCAATTGACGGATTCTAAATTTGGCAATAACTAAATACTTTCCAACGTAACACAACCTGACGAAAAGAAAACCAGAATTATTCATACACTTACAAAATCTAGGTGACAAAGAATAATCGTTGTCGTCATCAATAGGTATATTGAACAATAAAACCCAATCAGACACTCTATTCTTCTGTAGAAATACCTTTCGTAAAGAAACTGGTAGCTTAAAGAGTACTCGTAAACCGGAACGTTGCTACGAGTACAACTTGCGATTTTTACGTAACAAACTTGCATCTGGCATCTTGTTATATGCTCTGTAGCTGTTAAGTCTGGCTGGAATTCTGTTATTACAAGATTGCCCAAAAAGGCGTGTAATGTGTTTAGGATTCATGTATGTCATCATCATCTGCCTAGCCTTTTCCCAATTATGTGGCGGTCGGCTTCCAGTCTAACCGGATGCAGCTGAATACCAGTATTTTACATGGAGCGACTGCCTCTCTGACCTCCACAACTCAGTTACTGGGTAACACGATATCCCTTGGTAAGACTGATTGTCAGACTTTTGGGCTTCTGGCGACCCGTAACAACTGACAAAGATCTACAAATGACAGCCGGGACCAACGGATTAACGTGCTTTCCAAGGCACGGAGGAATCTTGGTATGAACAGATGGTCACCCATCCACGGAGCAACCGCGGAAAGCGTAGCTTAACCTGATCAATCAACCCATGCGGCTGTTATTATTTAGCCAGAAGCTCCTCCAAGATATGTGTACGAGTATGTATCTTTATGAGTTTTTTTGTGCCACCATAACTTTTAAATGCCTGAACCGATTTAGATTTATGTATTGTTAGAATCCTTACATCATCCCGAGTGACATGGCAACAACTCCAGAAAAACGTATTAGGCAATTGGATATTTTATGCAATAAAGTTATGAAAAAAGTACCTACACTAGAAACTATATTTAACATAATCTGCCTATAATGTTCCCACTGCTGGGACACAGGCCTCCTCTTTTTGTGACAAGGAGTGGGCCGTAATCCACCACGCGGGCCCAGTGCGGGTTGGAGGATGTCACATGTCTTCGAATTTTTAGTTCTAGGACATGCCGAATTCCTCACGATGTTTTCCTTTACCGTTTTGAGAGCACTACATTTACCAATTAATATTTGTACAAGTATATATTTTATTCAGCAAATGTTTCGGAGTAAATATAAAAGAAAATATTTTGTGTGCCAATTTGTCTTACACGTGTCTTTGGAGTTGTCGATTCTGGGTGAATCATGTAAATAAATTGACTTCGTGCGAATCACCTACAGAAAAAGTTATATTCATTAAAAGTGTCGATTCGCCCATTCCGGGCGATTAAATTCGTGCGAATCGACCAGTTATCCTATCCAGTCTTTCGAGTCTTCTATTTAAAAACGCAGTACTTATTGACCAAATCAAGGTAGAAGTAGCCCGTGAAATTCAAATCTTAAGTTTTTTTTGCAAAATGCAGGTCAGTGTCAGGTTGTATCTTGATTAAAATATGATTTGTGACCATAACAAATATGTATTTACAGTAATGTAATTATTAAAATCGTTAATACATCTTTCTTAGTTTTGGTTCCTTAAGAACTTCTTCCCTATGAGATTTGTTCGAAATTTGAATTTCGCGGGCTATTACTGTGGATCCACCTTATGTCAAAATAATTATATAACATTCATTTGAGAATGATGACAGATGAGAATGTAAAATAAAATAAATTTTATCCATCTCCACGCTGTCTGGTTCTTTGGTCCAGCCAAAAAGTGCTCAGCTATACGTTACATGACGTCACTAATCTTTCATATCAGACTACGAGACAATTTCTCAACAAAAAGCGAGAAAATAAACGAAACATTTAAAGTACAGCGCGCTTGTACTCCTATATTAAACTTGACCGAATATCTTACACGAGCTGGTATGTAATCGCGACGCGATCTGCGCTTATTGTCTTTGAGATACGGTCTAAGCGATAAGCGATTTAGTGTTAAGATTTTTGAGATAAAAGGAGTATGTATGGAGCGTAGCAGGTGGCGTTCTATAGTTTCTGCCTACCCCATGGGAAGAAGGCGTGAGTTTATGTATGTATTTTTGAGATGAATCCTAGATCCGCAATTTAGAACAGAGTGAACAGTGTCACAAATAGTGACAAAGCAAAGAATAACTCATACCGTAATAATATTACAAATCGAGACAACATTCGAGTAAGTTTTTGTATTTTGAACTTTATTTCGTCTGTTGTATAGTTTAGACTCGGTTCTATAGTAAATTTTTGCAATTAGAACTTTAATTTTGTCGGAAAAAGTATGGATTTCGAAAATGGGTTGGGTCTAAAGATAAACCTTGTTTTTTAATAAGGCCGTTAGTCTTTCTCGATAACTAGCTAGCAATATGGGTTGATCGACTTATGAATATTTACTTTGTAATGAATTATATTATTTTAATTATTGTGAATGTGAAGACTATGATGTGGGTCATTGTTTTTTTTTTCTCAGTTTTAATCATGGTCTGGCAGTTTGAGTTATTTGTGCGGCCTACCCAAATTTTCTTTCTTTGGTATTGTTTGTGGAATCATTGAGCTCTGTAAGTTCTGAGTTGAGCTACACGATTACTGATAAATGCATGCACTGACTGAACAGGTCCACTCAATCTGTGTCGTTCTTTCCTCAAAAGACCATTTCAGACACTAAAAAGAGATGTGAACTCAGAGTTTGTTTCGGCCTTTCTTCTCAGAGTATTCAGATAGAAAACGCCGACCTCATCTAGTTTTAAACTATGACTGACGTGTAAAAGTGTTTTTACAATAACGTACTTACAGAAATAAAATCATTTATCATTTAAAATCAATTTCTACGGAATGGCTTTACTTCATTAACAACGGTTTGTGAACGAAATCATGACTTTTCCCCTCCGCTCCTTAACCGTTGGACAAATGCTGCTTTCAAAAGGCTTTAAAGATACATTATAATAATTTACTTTAGAGATTGTTAGTTTATTATTTTACTTTAGAGGTGATGAGAAAAGAGAACATTCTGTTCATCTTCTATAAGACTAGCTATACCCCCGGCTCCGTTCGCTCCGACTAAAATATAGAAGTATGAGGGACAGGGTGTAAATTTCACTCATCTCCGACCAAATGAGTTTTGTGTCTGGTGGGCAACTGCCCAACGGTTGATGTCGGCATGTTGTATAGCTAGAAAAGCAGGATTCTATGTGACGTCAGGTATTTGATGCGTAGTTTGCATGTGGCGTTGTAGATATACACACATACACTACAACCTAACAAGAAGAATAAGAAGATTATTCATTAATCATAATAAAAATCACGTAAATCTACACGTAAAGCGTAGTACGAGTATCGCACAGGCTGAGAGATATTCCCCTTTTTATAATAATTTATTTATGTTTTATGTAATAATTGTATGTGTACAATAAAGCATAACATTTATAAGCAAAATAAAAATCAGTGTCTGGCCACACGCCTTTCACTTGGGCCAGATGTAAAACGGCTCACATTTCCGCGAAGGTCGTGCGTGAACGAGACGGAAAATTAGAAAGTGTTATTAGAGCGAGACGGCAACCACAAGACTGAGCGGTTGGAGTAATTTAATTATTGTATGTTTATTAATTAAGTCGCTTTCTTTACTGATTTTTGGTTGGAGGCTTAAATTCAGAGCCATTTTTCATGTATATTTTTGGGGTAAGTGGCAAAACAGCTATATAAAGCGGAAAATTGTAGATCATCGTTCTCAGTTGACATTCAAATACGCTTTTTATACTAAACAGTTACTGATATTCGAGGATTATCAGGAACTTTTTGGTGATAATATGGTAGGTATAATAGAATATTTACCTAATGAGTTCTACATGGTTTATGTCGAATCTGTCGTCCATATAATCCCCTTTGAAAAATGCACATGAATTTATTTTCAGCTCAGTTTGGTTGGTTATAGGGCTTGTTCGAAGTCCGTCTGGCTAGCTACCACCATCTTATCTAAATCAGTCGCCATAACACCGATATTAACAGCATTGTTGTGTTTCGGCAGTAAGAGGTGAAATAGCCAGTTCCTCTGTGGTTGAGGATTCCTGGTGAAGCTCGCTTCCACCTTCTACCTGATCATCACTTACCATCAGGTGAGATGAAGTCAAAGTCAAATCATTTATTTCAAATAGGCACATAAAAGGCACATTTTGAACGTCAAAATTTACTGAAAAAAATTTAAGTGATTCTAGTCATGCCCCCCTTCCAGAAGAATGGGCAAGAAACTCCACCGTTGCTTCTTTAAAATGTTTTACAATATTGTATACATTAATTATATGATTATATGTGAAGACCTGCAATAAAATTACTACATCACAATAGGTAAAAAAAGAGAAAAGTGAAGCAATGACTGATAAACAAATTAATCATGTGTCAAATTTTTCACATGGTTACTCGTACAAAAACAGTAAAAATAGATGATAAAAAAAAAATATAAGTAATATGTCAGTGTGTGAGGTAAATAAGAAGGTCAAGATCTTTCCCGGTGTGGATAAAAAAAAACACGTTTTCTATAATTATGTATAATTTCCTAAAAAAAACTATTCCTTTTTCTAACTCATACCGTACTCCTGGGAAAGCGTCTCTCACATACACGTCTAGAACAAATTTTTAACAGACGCTGTTTTTAGGGTTCCGTAGTCAACAAGGAACCCTTATAGTTTCGCCATGTCCGTCTGTCTGTCTGTCCGTCCGTCCGTCTGTCCCCAGCTTAGCTCAGAGACTATTAGTACTAGAAAGCTGTAATTTGGCATGGGTATAGATATTAATCACGCAGACAAAGTCGTAAAAGAAAACCTTCTTTTTTTTTAAGAGTTTGCACTGCCTTTGCACTTAAAGTGGGGATGATATTATTTTTTCTCATCTATCTCATAGTATAGGATATCTTTAGATAGGCCGTTTAAAAATATTGTGAGTCTGTGAAGACCATTTTTCAATTCAGGGATCCGTTTGCGTAATATTAAGCTTTAAAGTACTATTTTTTGTTAGGGTCAAGTGTCCCTCCCCCCTGCCAGCTAAAAGGTTGGTTTCGGATATGTGAAAAAAATCATGGCAGTAGTATATATAACGAAATTAAAATTAAAACTATCACAGCTAAGTAGGCTTTACAAGTTAACGAGTAAAAGTTGACCAACTTAAATTTTTAGTTGGAGAATTGACCGTAACGTATATCGATGTATGGGAGAGCATGTTTTTCAACTACAATGTTAAGTTTGTTTTTGGTATAAATAGGGAACCCTTCATTGTGCGTGGTCCGACACGCGCTTGGCCAGTTTTTAATTTATTTCTACAAGTATAAGTATTGTGGTTAACGGCCTCGACTTACGAGTAGTAGGTCGTAGGTTCGAACCCAGACAGGCGCTTTACTTTGTGTAAATTATTTCATCACCACTGCTCTCAAAACGGTGAAGGAAAACATCGTGAGGAAACCGGCATGTCCTAGAACTAAAAATTCGAAGACATGTGACATCCACCAACCCGCACTGGGCCCGCGTGGTGAGTTACGGCTTACGGCCCACTCCCTCTCACAGAAAGAGGAGGCCTGTGTCCCAGCAGTGGAAACATTATAGGCAGATTATGTATGATTATGTGAGATTCTTATGGTCCTTGCGCCAAATTGTCAAAACAAACATTAACATGACAACCACACGTTAAATTAACACGCTCATGATGGAGGTTAATGTACATACACTGTTTGAACTATTACGCAGTCGTATTTGACGTAGTATTTCGTATTTTATGGTTCCTTAGATGAATCCTGCATTAAAAAGCCTGAAACTTATTAGTGTGGCAGAGGTTTGTAATAAATAAATCAATAAATCTGCCTAGCGTTTTCCCAACTATGGGTGGAACCGGCTTCCAGTCTAACCGTATGCAGCTGAATACCAGTATTTTACATGGAGCAACTGCCTATCCGATCTCCACAAACCAGTCACTGGGTAACACGATACGCTTTGGTAAGACTGGTGGTCAGATTTTAGGGCTTCTGACGACCCGTAACGACTGTCAAAGATCTACAAATGACAGCTGGGACCAACGGCTTAGCGTGTTTTTCGTGGCATGGAAGCATCTCGGTGTGTAATGGATGGTCCACGGACCGACTTCGGCAAGCGGGTGTTATAATAAACCACAAGATTTAAGAAATCCAAATCCAAAGAAATCTAAAATAACGTTCATTGATTTCTTCGACAGCTCCTCAGAGGATTTCGCTTTCAGGCGTCAGGTTGTGATTGATTTATTATTACTTACAAGCTTTTCTTCCGTTTTGACGCTTTTTCAATAAAATTTTGTTGTTGATGAAATTATTTGATCGGCCGTTGTTGTTTCGTTTAATGCCTTAACAGCTACATGAATATTGACGGATTTATTTTGTGTTTATTTGAGTTTTGTTCACGTTTTCTTAAATTCGAGATAATCATCGTTTCAGCCGAAAGACGTCCACTGCTGGCAGGCGGGTTGGCGATCGCAGTATGGTGTTAAAATGCTTAGAGAACGCGAACTACTGCCCCTTTTCTAGTAAGTTCGTTAGTCGAATTTTACGACACCCACGGGAAGAAATAGGGTGGTGCTATTCTTTATGTCCTGCACCACTAAGGACATAATTTGATCAAAGATCATAAAATTATTATTTTTAGCTATCCGTTTTCCAAACAAAATCGTTATCTCTAACATTATCTATCTTGTTCTAACATCCAAGCCATTTAAAAAATAAGTTTTATAATCATAGCTTCTCATAAGGTAGGTTTTTCTCCTAAAATCTCCGCAGCGAAAGAGTTTTTCTTCCAAAAAGTTTTCAGTCTAAGTTTTCCGATAAAGTTCGTATCATTTGTGGCTCGCTTGCAAGAAAGATTGTACATCCGTTCATATAAAAGCAATTCCTACCTGAGAGTTTTCTACTTTATTATTGGTGATGCATTGGTAAAACTCTAGTGGGTTGTTCTTTGTATAAATTGTAACATAACATAACGCCGGTTTCCCCTTCTGGTTAGACAGAGGTATCTATAGTATACCCACAATACTGGTTTGGGCAAAAAAACAATACTGGTTTTTGACCACAACTTGTACAACAATGTTTAGTGTATGACTAATTGTATGTGTTTCTCTTTCTACAATAAACTTATATTTTTTTTTTTTATAATTCGTGCTTAGGGCAGGCCTATCTATGCTCAGCAGTGGACAGTCTTACGGCTTTTAATGATGATAATGATGAACTTTAAGTCACCTTCTTCACTCCTTTATTGAACCAGAATTAATAAAAAGAAAAGAAAGAAAGAAAATACATTTATTTGCGGTAAACCTATCGCAAAGAAATAAAAACACAAACACGAAAGAACAAGTTGAGGGAAAATATGCGTCACATTCTCGCAAAATGGCCATCGCTCAGCATAAGGCTGTGACCCTATGCGATACAGAGCCTCAGCGCTGGTTTTCAGCGACAGCCGGCGTTGACGTGATGACGTCAACCGGTGCAGCATTAAATGAGATAAAAATAAACTAAATAAGAAATAAAATAAATACAATGCTTCGTTATCTATGTTGATATAAATATAATATCTAGAATTAATATTCTGATCTTCTTTTAGTTTTCAAAACATTTTACAGTATTTAAAAATATTAAGTAGGCGCAGTTCGAGTCCGCGCCGTTTTTTTTTTCATGAAAATGTTTGGTCACAACTGTAACCTGACCTAATCTAGTAACAGTAGTTTTCTAAACAATCCTTAGTCCAGCTACTATCACGCCAACCTTGCTCGGATAGAGGAAGTTTGGCGTGATAGTGCATTCGCATCAAGCTAAACTGAATTAACTCATCTCAGTATAGCGAGCACAGTTTGTGACGAGCGAGCAAAGCGAACTGAGCAGAGTGCGCCTATTAAATCAAAGAGCGATTGAAGTGGATGCAACACACAAGCGTATTCTTAAATCGAGCGAGTGAAATGAGCCCATCTACGGCTCGAGTCAGCTTTCATACCAGATAAGCGAGTGGAGCGAGCCTTCTCCTCAAGACAAGCGAGTGGAGGAACACTACATTCGAGACAAGCGAACGAAGCAAGCCTATCTTCATCCCGTGGGAGCGGAGCGCAGTTACTAGGTAACGAGCAGAGTTAGCTGGCTTATGAGGGTAGTAGGTGGCGTTCACTAGTTATAAGAGTGTGTTCAGTGTGCTCACTTCATTCGCTCGTCGTTAAAGTAGACTCGCTAAACTCACTTTTCTCGTAACGGGGGTCGCTTCGCTCGCTCTTGTAAAAGTGTGCTCCGCCCACTCGTGGGGATGTAAACTTTCTTTGACTGTCGTCCAATTCGTGCAATTCGTGTGTATAATTGCGGTAAGATTTACAGCCGATATGATGTTATGTTTTGTTTCCGATACTGCCGTAGTTATTGTATTTGATCGAGACTAGATTTACAAGGCTCATAGCATTCCATAAGAAGTAAGCTTACACTGATTAAGATATTTTTCAGTTCTGAAGTGAGACGACATTTTTTAACCTTTTTTGCTATTTGCAACAGATTTTATTACGGTTTCTGACACTGCCGCAGATATTGTATTTGCTCGGCACTTCACTTTTTGGGATTTTTTAATTTCAGAGCAGATTTAAGGCCGATATGAGACGACAGAGACTGTGACCTCTGAGTTTGTTTCCGCCTTTCTTCTCAGAGTAGTCGGATACAAAACGCTGACCTCATCTAGTTTTTTTTTAATATGATTGACGTGTAAAAGTGTTTGTACAAACCTACTTACAGAATAAATCATTTATCATTTATTTATTTATTTATCATTTGACATCTGAAATGATTTTGCTATTGTCAATTTCATATAAATTTTTAACCTTTTTTGGCCAATATTTCTGTTGTTTGTCTTTAGGTCCTGGTAGTGCTTTGTTATCTCTTGCCAACGACACTAGAATCACTGTTCTAGCTAAACATATTTTTGCGCTATACGAATTGGAATTTCGACACACAGTGAATAATCACTCGCAGTGTGACGTCATACTTCAATTATATACTGCTTCAAAATTGTAATAAATATGACTTATCTTTTGAACGCTAAACCATCTAAAAGTCTCAGTTATAAGCGATTGAAATCTTACACATTTCTGTTGGACAGACATATTTAGCTTACCACCAGCTCGCTTAGTACGAGAACCTTAGAGAAGGGTACGCAAGCGATTTCTCTTCAACAGTAGAGTAGAACTAGAAAGCGTCATGCTAAACCTGCTGTACACCGAGCGAAAAGACGTGTTCACGTTTTGACTAGAATTTTTAATATCCTTTTATCAAACTTTTCACAATAACTTTGTCATCACTATCTTCTAGTTTCTCGTCGCCGTACCCACCTCAAAACTTTCCATAATTATCTTCTCGTCCTCCATGATTATCCAGCTATCTTCGAAAAGTTTCATTGGTCATCGGTCCTTAAAGATTTCATAACAAATTTTCTCCGACCATCCCGTCCGGGTCCGCTATGATCACCGCGCTGATCTGCACAAAGTTTTTAATTCAGAGTTTTTCCTGCTAAAACTCTTATCGGGCGACTGCGTAACACCGTTAAGTTTGGTCCTGTCTTAATCCTTGGGTTTAGGTGCGGTTACAGTAACAGCGTATATATTTAACAAGCCAAGAGTATTTAGATTACACATTATGATAGTAATATTAAATCCATAAAATTAAAAATAAATACCCCTAGTGCATGAACTGACTTATAACTAGCGAATATTTGGTGTAGAAGAGGGAAGTAAACCTATCTCTTAGAGGGAGTGATGTTATGATGATTATGCTGTACAGAGACAATCTATAGGTACAATATTTTTAGTGAAGGAGAACATTGAAATCAGTGTTCAGAGAATATTGATTCCAGTGGCCTAAAAGCACATTGTTTAATCTTTGTTTACAATTCTCGAATAGAGTTTAGAAGTTAGGTTCTTTCATCATTTATTTTATTTTGATTTGAATACTTAAACTGTAACTAGGAACATTTTTTTAAATATCTTTCTAGAATCTGTCCATAAAACGAAAAAAACATTAACGAAAGCCACGGAAGTTACTAAAACAACAAAAATGCAAGGATATCTTCCCGCTTCCACTGCCACCGCTTTCTCGTACCAAAAGTCCACGAACATAAGCCGTTAGTTTAACGTTATCTCACAACTTGCAAAGGTATTAACTGTACAATGTAAATTAGACAAGGGTTCTGAATTTTTCAAGTATTTTTAGTATATGTGGGATGATACGTGCCTTGGATTAAGATTAGGGGGAAGATGGTTGGGGATTATGGGTAGGTGTATTTTTGATCGCGGGTCGTGTTCCTTTTTGGGTTAGGAGGAATGAGATCTTAAAATTTTAGGTATTTAAGGAGATGTATATTATTCTGCTGTGATTGTATAATAGCTGTATAATTCTCGGATTTATTCCTTGATCGAAAAAAGTGCAAATGAATAGACGACATTATTTCAATCTATTTGACATACCTGGCAAATATTTTAATCGCGACCATTCTTTACTTTTTTTTCATCCTTTCATGGCTGGTTATGGGCTACGGGAACAATTTTAAACAGTCGAGGGAGCTCAAGGTGAGCTTCTCAGTCGCCTTTTATGATACCCCGCGTTGATTTATTCTTTACGGGGTTTTATGACATGGAAAAGCAGTGCGTGGAAATTCGAAGGTTGTCGTGGTAGCCCAATGGATAAGGCCTCGCCTCTCATATACGTGAGTTCAAGTTCGGACAAGTACCAATGTTACTTTCTCAATCTAATAATAAATGTTTTTTCACAAAAAATAATAATACAGAAACACATTTCTAATGCATTAAAATGCATTACAAGTTGCAAAATCTGTACAAAATGTATATTATAATATACATTTGTGTCTTAGACTCAGACAGCCTGTAATCTACAAGACAGTGTTTGGTCAAATAATTATTTGAACATGATTTAAATACAACAAATGAACGGCGTTGACGTTATTAAGCTTCTGAAACTTTGTTACAATGTATATTCTAATGTGTCATAATTTCATAATAATTTTAGCTGAAAGCAGACGGTGTCAGACTTTTACTGACTAAAACCCACCCGTGTTCCTTCAGATGCATGTGTACCAGGGCCACGATATCACTTTCGGAGAAACTCGCAACCCTGGCAGGCACTAGTCCTATCGGACCCCGTCACTTGGTGCTGACATCTTTTTGAGGCGCGCGTGGAACACAATGCGCCGTTGACCCGGGCCTGCTCCTTATTGGACGGCGAGCTACCCATCGCTCACCGTCCGCTAGCCCGCGGTGGCCGGGAATCGGCCTACAACTCCCGACGCCCGGGGCATCTCACGCATTCCGCCTCCTCCTTCGCGAGCATTACTGCTTCGCAGAAGGAGGTGACAGCCTCCCATGCAACCTCGCTCGCTCCGAACCATGGCGTGAACCAGAGCCGGACGCGAGAGATCGCCACTATATATAAAGTATAAACAGGTATAAACCGATAAAAAAGCCGGTACAAACGGGTTTAAACCAAGCAAAGGACGCATTTCCATAGTATTTATTCTACTTTCATGCTTCATAATATCATTCATATCTCCCAAATATCCGTAATGCTAACATGTATGAGACCAATTAACCGAATCACTTATACAGCGTGTTTACAAACGGATTCAATCAACTTGCTTTGATGACACTGTTTGTTTACCTGTCAGAGTAGATAATGTCATTACAATGCAATCAGTTTAAGTAAGTGGTGATTGGGTAAACAGAGGTGTGTTTTTGGGTTAACTTAATATAACATGACGCTTGTATTCGCAAACGGGGTAGGCAGAGGTGCAATAAAGTGATAAAAAGGTCATGAGGCATGTGTGTGTGTCAAACGCACGGTAGTGCTGTGCCAAATTTCATACTACTCCACCCGCGTAATTTTCGTAAAAATGGGGTACAAAGTTTTCGCTTGACAATCAACTCAATCAACTCAGCCTGTAGCAGTCCACTGCTGGACATAGGCCTTTCGCTTCTCGTATTAATACAATGAAACCCCCATACAAGAAACTTCTCTTTTCATTATTTATTTAAGGGTTTTTTGTACACATATGCGACGATGTAAATACCATCGGACTTTTACAAATAACAACTTACTCCTAAACTAAATTAATTAAACTTAGTCACACAATACCGAAAGCGACTTAATCTAGTTTCTTAACTAATAATAAAGTATATAATATATTTTCTGCTTCAGAAGTAAGCTTAGCTAGTTATGTTTTACGGCACGGTTGGCGCAGTGGTTAAGCGATTGACTGCTGCGCTACGTGTCGCGGGTTCGATTCCCGCACGGAAAAAATATTTGTATGACCTATAAGTAGTTGTTCCGGGTCTGGCTGTTTGTGTATGTGAGTTTAAATGTTTGTAAACACACCCACGATACAGGTGATATTCCTAGTGTGGGGCAAGGTTTAAAAAAAAAAAAACTGACTTAATAGCGTAATAATAAAACTTATTATTATTATTATCTTAATGGAAGAATCCAATAAAACTATGTATGGCCTCGGATCGAATTGAGGACCCTATTTTTAGTAACCGTGTTTGCAACACCTAGACCAACGAGAGGATCCTGGATAGTAATAAAAAATCATACTTGTTATAAACACTTTTAGTGGAACATAATCTACCTAGCCTTTTCCCAACTATGTTGGGTTCGGTGGCTTCCAGTCTAACTGGATGCAGCTGATTACCAGTATTTTACATAGAGCGACTGCCAATCTGACCTCCATAACCTAAGTTACTGGGCAACACGATACCCCTTGGTAAGACTGGTTGTCAGACTTTCGGGATTCTGACGACCCGTAAAAACTGTCAAAGATCTACAAATAACGGTTTGACGTACTTTCTGAGGCACGCAGGGGTGTTGGTATTTAAAGATGGTGACCCGTCCGCACCAACCGCGGCAAGCGTAGCTCAACCTGATGGATCGACCCACGCGTTCCCATTACCTTATAATGCCAATACAATACACAGTCACATCAGTGCAGCCGTATAACAAAAAAAAAAAACAGTTTTTTATTATCTTCCATTGTACATAAACACTTAGCTAAACACTATGCAGCGTAACAACTAAAATAAAGAGTGTTTCCGATGAACTCTGGCACCCAGAGTAAGATTTAACTTGTGTTTAGGGTGCCAGCGTCCTCGCCTCTAATTTGAACATATAACAGTAGTTGTAGGACGAGCACAGTATATTATTATTATGAAAACTACTTAATACTAGAAAATGCATGTTATGATGTGTCTGTTAAAGTACCTATGTGGGGGAATGTGTTTGTGTATGTATTTTGAGAGAGATAAAATATGGTGAAAACTTGTGTGTATATAAGTCTGTGTAAATGTAATTATAAATATATGAATTTATTAACCACTTAAAGGTTAAGCGATTGATACATGTAGTAAATCTTCAGTCTTTTCGTAACTCATTGTCAGTAGCCACTTTGTGACCTTGGTCTTACATCCATTATGGCACATGGGAGCTATGGTGCATACTTTGTTTATTTTATTATATAAATGGTTGGAGAGAATATCATAATGACGCTGAGCAAGGGCTGTTCTACATCCGCGAGTTGAGCATACCTCAAAGCCTCTACGCGTTTTAACAGCATTCGGCTTGTATATCACAGAGGGATGTTTGCGCAGAATGGTGCCAAGAACAAAGAGCTGCCTCACAGTGAGGACCTGACATTCTGTGTAGAGAGCCGAGGTGGGATATCTAAACGGCTTCAAGCTCATAACCTTGAGGACAGCTCTCTGTGCTCGTTCCAGAGGCAGTAGGGTTGTCTTGGGGGCCCCACCCCACACTGTGATGCAGAAGTTTATTATACTTTGACACAGGGCATAATAAACAGTTTTAATGGTACGGGAGTCCGCGGAGTGCCTTAGTTTATTAAAAATAAACATACACTTGCGGACTCGCGATATGAGATTGCTAAGGTGAGGTTTCCAGCTCAAAGAACTATCTACATAGACTCCGAGATACTTGACTGACTTACACCTTGTGAGTTGTGGACAGCCGCATTGTGAAGAGGATAGACCGAGTGAGCAGGTATGAGCTCTAAGCGCCATTGTATCCGGTGAAGGGAGGTTAGTGGATAGTAAGGAGAAAGGTAAGTAAACTGTTTTCTTAAGATTTAAGGTTAGGATGATATTTGAAAGCCATTTCATCACTGAATTTAGAGCAAGTTCCGCGTATTTTACTGTTTCAGGCCAGTCGCTACCGTGAAGAAGCAAGGCCGTATCATCTGCGTAAGTATAAATTGAACAGTTCGTTAGAGACATTTTGCATAAATGATTAATATAAATAAGAAAGAGGGTGGGACCCAAAATTGAGCCCTGAGGAACGCCGTAACTCAATGATTTCGTGTCACTTGTAACTTGTTATTTATTTTGACGCATTGGCTTCTATCACACAGGTAAACCTGGAAATTTTTTAAGGTATGCCCGCGAATGCCCGTAGCTTCCAGCTTAGATAAGAGGTGGGGAACAGACACAGTGTCAAATCATCAAATGCCTTGGAAAGATCGAGGAAAATAGCCAAGCATTTCATTTTTCTATCTAGTTTAGATACTACATGATCTACCAAGGCAGCAACAGCATTTTCAGTTGAACTGCCACCTCTAAACCCATACTGGTTGTCACTTAATAATTTGTATGACTCAAGATAGTCAACCAAACGTTTATTAAGTACCTTTTCTAATATTTTAGAGATGGCAGGCAAGACTGAGATCGGTCTATAATTATCTACGCCGCGTCGGTCCCCACTCTTGAAGATTGGATGAACGACAGCCCTTTTAAAAACCCTGGGAAAGCAACCCGTGGAAATAGAGCGATTGCAGATATGAGTGATGGCTGGGACAATCACGGGCAAGCAGGATTTTAGCAGTTTCGAGGAGATTCCGTCCCAACCCACCGCAGCATCAGTTCGTAACCTAATAATGAGATTTGAGACCTCTACTTCATCTGTGGGTAGAAGTACCAGCGAGTTGGAAGGCGGCGCATCGAGAGAATACTCCAAGGTATACGAGGTGGATGAGAATTTGTCAGCCAAGGTTTTTCCAACATTGGCAAAAAACTCGTTAACATTGTTGACTGAAGACTTTCATCCGAAGACATCCCTAGTAGCTCGTTAGGGGATTTCGCATTAAGGTTAGTTCCAGTGATATTTTTAATTATCTTCCAAGTGGCTTTAGGGTTGTTCTTTGCCGTTTGAAACTCATTCCGTTCGTAGGCATGTTTTAAATTTTTGAGAAGCTTGTTACAAAAATTACGATATCGCTTATATGTGACCAAGATAATGTAATTTTAAGGATCTGCCTCTAGGGTCCGAGCCATGCCATCTCTATTACGGATACAACATAGCAGACCATTGGTAATCCAAGGTTTCTGGATTCTGCGTTTCGATGACATGTAAACCGATTTGGAGTGATTAGCGATGAAAGAGCTAATTATGGACACCAGAGACTCGGCGGCATTGTTTGCGTCAGGAATAGTCAATATTCCACTAAAGTCCATTGATAAAATGTCGGTAGTTACAGCTGTATAATTAACAACTATGCGATTAGCTTTATAGGTAGGGAGTGACTTTACTTGTTGGATGCTCATAAACGTAGGCCTATGATCAGTAATGTAAGTATCGAAAACTAAAGTCGTATTTTTAAGATCAGATCTCAACATTACGTGATCAATACAAGAGTTAATACGGGTTGGGTATAGATGAGTAGGGAGGAGGCCATAACTAGTTGGAGGACCGGGTGGTCCTCCTCGCCGACAAGACGGCCAGAGTGAGGCAGTATGGTGCAGAGTCCGGTGTTCCACAGGGGTCGGTCCTAGGACCACCGCTGTGGAATATTGGATTCGACTGGCCCCTGCGGGGGACCCTCCTCCAGGGCACGAGCATCATCTGCTACGCAGAGGATACCCTCCTCATTGCCTGGGGGAGGAACTTCAGGGAGGCGGCCATTCTGGCCTCTGCTGGCGGATCCTTAGTGGCTGGTAGGATCCGCCGCCTAAGGCTGAAGGTGGCGCTGTACAAGACTGAGGCCATGTATTTCCACGGGCCTCGGCAGCGCATCCCACCCGACGGACACATTGTCGTGGAGGGCGTCAGGATCGGGGTCAAGGCCCAGATGAAGTACTTGGGCCTTGTACTCGACAGCAGGTGGCGCTTCGGCCCACACTTCAGCGGGCTGTCGACGTGCCTGCTGAAGGCTGCGAATGCCCTTTCCTGGCTCCTCCCGAACCTGGGGGGTCCAAGGGCGCGATGCCGGCTTCTGTATGCCGGCATCCTTAGAAGCATGGCCCTTTACGGGGCCCCGATTTGGGCGGACTCCCTAAACAGGAGGGAGAACGCCACTGCCATTCGCAGGCCCCAAAGGGCCATTGCACTGCGGGTGGCGAGGGCCTACCAATCGGTGGGCTTCTCGGCGGCATGCGCTCTGGCCGGCACCCCTCCTTGGGAGCTCGAGGCATGGGTGCTGACCAGAGTGTACGAATGGACGGCGCGGCGTAAGGCGCTCGGGGAGCCCCCCGCCGCAGAAGAGCGGGAGGCCGTGCGGCAAGAGGCGAGGGATGCAATCGTCCATCACTGGACGGAAGACCTCGCCACTGCCGTTTTCGGCCACCGAACCCTGGACGCACTCGGGCCAGTTCTGAAGGATTGGCTCGAGTGGTCCCACGGTTTCCTCTCTTTCCGTCTGGTGGAGGTGTTTTCCGGACATGGGTGTTTCGGATCGCACCTGCACCGGATCCAAAGGGAGGAGACCCCGTCGTGCCACCACTGTGGCGCGGCGGAGGACACGGCACAGCACACCCTCGAGGTGTGCCCGGCCTGGTCCGAGCTGCGCCGCGGTCTGAGCGCAGCGGTCGGGCAGGACCTCTCGCTCTCAGCGTCGTCAACTCGATGCTGGAAAGCGAGGGGGCCTGGACAGCGGTCGCCTCCTTCTGCGAGGACGTAATGTCGCAGAAGGAGGACGCGGAGCGCGCGGGAGGACGACCCTCACGCGGCGAAGACGGGGCATGAGAAGGCGATTGTACGATCGTCGTCTTATGCCCCCTGGTGGTGAACAGCGGGAGATGGGTGCGGGGGCGCCTTCTCCTGCATTGCACAGTTCACCATCCACGTCGGGCGGGAATGACAGAGCACTCGCGGTCATTCCTGGGCCCCTCCCCGACGGGGGGGCGTGTCTGGCCCGCCTGCAAGGTCTTCAGCGGGGGACTGGATGTTATGGCTCTGCCGGATTCCCAGTCCTCCTCCTTGCAGATGAGGTAGGAGCGCCGCTGGGTCGTTTAGTGGGTATACCGGATCTTCCGGGGAGTCCCACATACCCCTCCCATCCCCCGATGGGTGGGTATGCGTAATGCATTTTCCCAGCGTCAAAAAAAAAAAAAAAAAAAGGGAGTAGGCCATGTGAAGCAATAAGGTTAAGGTATTGATTTGCTTGTTAGGAGATAGCATTCGGAGTGATGTCAATATTGATGTCGCCCATTATCACTAAGTTTTTTTGCACTGGCAACTGAGTAAGGACAGTGTCTAAATTATTAATAAAATTATCAAGATTTCGTGTGCACGGAGAGCGATATAGCGCTAAAAGTAAGATATCATGTGATTTCACATTACAGATCAGACAGCTCGCACCAGATATAGAAGGTTCTTCACATTACAGATTAGACAGCTCGCACCAGATATAGAAGGTTCGGTAACGATGTGAGGTAATTCTGATTTTACATAATTATATTATGACACCATCGTTCTGATTGATAGGATAAGTCGTATGATAAGAAACATACCCGTCCAGTGGTGGAACTGTTGACACCATCAACCAGCACTCCGATAAAATCAAAATATCACATGTAATTTTCATCCTAGCCAGTAGCACAAGGAAACTATCAAAGTTACAATTAACACTGCGTATATTAAGGTGCATTATATTAAGCGACTTACTATTGTTGTTAATGAAACTTCTACATGACTCCGGTACACAGATATGTGAATCACCTATACCAAAAGAGTCAATATCATTTAAAGTTTCAGAATCGAATATTAATGTTTGATGTTATGTGCATATTGATTGTAACCGTTTAAATGACGTGGTTTATGTGTAATTTCGTTGTAATGTAGGCAACATTTAATAATTCTGTTTTGTTAGTTGCAGGTGTATGACATATAAATAAGATAGCCGATAGGATGTACATAAACGCGGGTAAGATATGAGTTGTGTGATTATCGTAACATAATTTCAAATTATAATATTTTTTACAAGGTCTAAAAAGATACGATGTGAAATACAAAGGTTGGTACAGACAGTATACATTATATAAAGTTGATAATCTCAATATTATTTTTGTAAAAAGGTAACAAGTTGTATTTATAAAGTAGTAAAAAACATGTTTGTAAGAGGCTAGTAGTGCTCGAGTTTGTAAATAAAAATGTAAAGTACTAGAATATTTTAAAAGCATGCAGTAATAATGAAAATAAAATGCCTTGCGTTCTTCATGCAGGGTAGAGCAGTTTTTTAAGACAAGAAGTTGAGTTGATAACAACGGAGTCCATTCCTTCACGTTTGCGGAGAAAGATTTTTCCATTTTGCGACCAACAAAATTTATAATTGTTTGTTTTGGCGAAAGAACGAGCCTCGAAGAATAGTTGTCGCTGGGTGCGAGGCAGGTGATCGGCGATATAGACCGGCTTGACTTCACCCGGAACACCAATGTGTCCCGTGTTTAACTTTTCGGTTGATGGCAGACCCTTATTGAACGTACGGCAGGCGTCAAGCACTTGATTCTTCGAAGGGACAGTCAGGAACTCTGCCACTATAGGTCTGTTTGAGCTCTTTTTTCCAGGCAAACGATATACATCACGTAGTTGAGGAGCGGTTACCGCAGGCCGGAGGGTCTCACAGGTTTTTAAAACAATCGAGGTTAGGTCGCTAGTTGTTTCCTTCTCAACCGCTGGTACATTCCTGATCTCGAGACATGATGATCGCGAGCTCAGCTGTATATCTCCTACTTTTTTTTCCAGATCCAATATGTAGTTGCGCTGTTCACTGTTTTCTTTTTCTAGTTTCTGCATTGATTTCTTAATAGAATCGTAATCTTGACTAAGAAATTCTACAGTTTTTAGGGTCTCAGCATTAGTTTTTTGAATCTCCACATTTTGTAGTAAGTAATAAGGGTAATAAAATAATAAGGGTTGGTTTCTAATGTCTGAAAATATGAATAAAAGTCTGACAAAAAACGCCACTCTCCCTAACTTACTGTGATTAACAATCCAACCCTCCTCCTTAGAGATTAAGAGACGTTGCACTATCAAAGAATTACGTAAAAGTAGCAAGAATAAGAAAACAGCTGTATGGTCGGTTCCAAAAGTATTTGATGTAACTGTAAACAAGTCCTGTTTCGGTTAAATTCTTACGCAATCACTAAGTATAGGGAATTAGTAACACAATCTCAAACACACTATCTGACTATATGACTTTTTCCTCCAGATCCCATGGCGGCAATTCGGCAAGGAGGCTCGTCGCTTCACCGGAGACCGTGCGGTATCCCCGGACCAGCCTGATGACTATGACCCTATGGGATGCGTTCAACCTGCGGGCTGGTCGCTGCCTCAAGGAACGCGCCCACACCGGTGCCCCGTAAAGGGCCATGGACCACACGACCCCGCGTAGAGCCTCCGCCAGGACCCGCTTCAAGGCAGCCCCGGCCAGCTAATCGGCCTTCCTGGCTAGCCTGGAAAATCAATCCTTAAACATATACAGGGTGGAAGGGACATCGACATCCTGTTATCATGGATTCAGTACATCATTTTTGACAACCCTGCGTTAAAATTTATCGTTGGAAATTAAAAAAAAAACAGCTGTTTCTACAGAAGTGCAATACCTACCCGGTCAAAATGTATGGCACAGCGAATTTTTTTTTAATAACGGGGTCAAGTATGATGAATCCATAGTAACAGGTTTCGCGTCGATTTCCCTTCCACCTTGTGTATTTTTTTTTGTTCTTTGCACTTTTTTCATGATTAATTGAATATATTTAATTTGGCGACTAACAAAAGGTGTTTACAAAGCAGAGGTGAGTGGAAATGCTGGGAGGGAACGCCCTAGGAGGACATAATATAGTGACCTAATTGGTGATGTTCTTCAGAAAGATCAGGTGCGTAGTATTCGCAATCAGCGGCGGCGTACATGTATGGCCAGATGTATGAACGTAAACGAAGCAAACGGAGTAGTTAAGGAGCGTAGCAGGTGGCGTTCTATAGTTTCTACCTACCCCTATGGGAAGAAGGCGTGAGTTTATTTATATATATTTATATAGATGAGTTTAATATGTGATAATGTATGTATGTATTTATTTATTGTATATAATATGTAAATGGTACACCGCTGACTACCTGCAGTATTGTCTCTCCTTCCCCCTTAATCCATCCAAAGGTTGTCTTTCAAAGATCGCTTTTAGCGATAAGACCGCCCATTGTGTCACCCTATTTAAAATTTCTACGTTTATAAATATCTGTATTTGTAATGGTGTACATATTAAATAGTTATATTATATTCTATTCAATTCATCAGCATTTAAAAGATTTCATCATAATATCTCACTCAGTTTGTCGTAAAATATTATTTGTATAAAAATAATAAATAGTAACTGAAAAATCGTGTACGAAAATTGAGGATATAATAAACCTCAATTGCCAAATGTTAGGTACAACAAAATACCTTGTGTAATATTGCAATTAAATGAAAGAAAATATAAAACTCATAATTATTAAAAGTACATTTTGTAAACAAGCATATTACAAACTAGACGATTATATCCAAGATAAAAATGCTTGGCAACATGCTGGTCCAGTTTAGGACAATCTAGAGTAGACAAAATCAAACTAGTTGCTATTTTAATTGTATAATTATTATATTTAATGTAAATATACAAAATATTGTAAAACATTTTAAAAGAGTAACGGTAGACTATCTTGCCCATTCTTCTCCATACGAAACTACCTTTTATAATGGGCGACGAATCTTTTTATTTTTTTTATTTTTGTCGTTTAATAGTCAAATGCCTATTTGAAATAAATAATTTGACCTTGACAAATGAAAATCATTTAAAGTTCATATAAAATTAGAATTTTACGTACGTATTCAAATAATCAAGTGAAATTTGTAAGTGGTAACACAAATTAGCATCCACAGATACATTATCTGTAGCATTTGTTTACTTTTTAATCAGATACTTTTGAAACAGACTATAGAATTAGAAGCACGACACTGCAGAAAACTTTAATTCCCAATGCAAACAAGTTTTAAGTGAAGGAGTAATGTTAAGACAGTCTTTTTATTTGATATGACGTTTCATAACTGTATGAATAATTTGTTTTTGAAGTATTTAATGGATATTTTCATTCATTATATAACTGCACTGTGTGGTGGTGGAGACTTTGGATCCACAATATATTACATACTCCTTCCTCTGCATAATCTTTCGGAAATACAGGCGCTACGTTGTCAAATCAAATCTAATCATTTATTTTCGAGATCATAAAATCCAATTTGTTAGTATTTACTTACATAGTACTAGTGTTAGTACAACATTTACATTTGGCAAGTTTTGGTAATAATCCTAACTAATATTATAAATACCGAGTCACGGTCGTGGGTTCAAATTCAGACAAGCAGCTTACTTTGTGTAAATAATTTCATCACCACTGCTCTCAAAACGGTGAAGGAAAACATCGTGAGGAAACCGGCATGTTCTAGACCCAAAAAAAATTGAAGATTGAAGATGTCACATACGTCTACCAACCCACACGGGGCCCGCGTGGTAGATTGCAGCCCACTCACTCACGAGGAGAGGAGGCCAGTGTCCCAGCAGTGGGAACATTATAGGGTGAAAGAAAGAAAAACGATGATGCTGATTATGATGATGAATATTATATGTGCAAAAGTGAGTTGATTTGTTTTTTTTTACGCTGTTTGTACTCGTACAATTATACCTAATGTATGGCAACAGCCCACCACCCCATTTCTTCCCGTGGGTTTCGTAAAAGGCGACGCACGGTTGGCGCAGTGGTTAAGCAATTGACTGCTGCGCTGCGTGTCGCGGGTTCGATTCCCGCACGGAACAAATATTTGTATGACCTATAAGTAGTTGTTCCGAGTCTAGGTGTTTGTGTATGTGAGTTTAAATGTTTGTAAACGCACCCACGATACAGGAGAAATTCCTAGTGTGGGGCAACGTTTTTAAAAAAAGAAAGAAAGAAAGATACTTGAGAATGGGCAGCAGCGTTCTCTATGCATTTTAACACCATCACATGGCGATCGCCAACCCGCCTGCCAAGCGAGGCGATTATCGCAACCCCCCCATTTGGTGGAGGCCTATGTCCAACAGTGGACATCTTTCGGCTGAAATGATGATGATGATGAAGGTAAGAGCGGAGCTTTCAACTACAGGCATTTTCTATGCTTAAATGGAGACTTTTTGACATGTAATGTAAGCCAAATAAGATATATGAAATAAACTTCTTTTTTTTTACGCTTTCACGCCAAAACGGCTGAACGGATTTGGATGAAATTTGCCACATGGGTAAACCAGGTAAAAGGATACTTTTAATCTCGGTAGCACGTTCCCGTAGGATAATTTCTGATCTCCATGCGGGCGGAGCCGCGGCCATAAGCTAGTTACCAATAATGTCAAAATAATTAATAATAGGTAATGTCAAAATCTTTAATAATAATGTCAAAATGTAATAATACAATATTCAAATACAATATAACATCAATAATCAAATATGCAATAGGTACAAGAAAAAACAATAATTTTCAAGGCACGATTTGAAGGCAATTTGCTTTTGTGTCATGGTCCAGTGCCTGAGGATTAGACCTTACGCCCTATCGGCCAAAAAATTAAAGACCGAGATAAGTTACGTTATGGTGATGTAAATGAGGTAATTAATCATTATTTGTTCCCGTTCTTTTTGAAGAATCTCATAGACTAAATGAATGTTTACTTTACATATTGCATGATTGCGTCCGATTTGCGATAATATTTTTTTTTAGGAGTGGCGCTAGTGTACCGTTTTACGCCCTCTTAATCGGGTACTGAGCACCAGTATTTCAATGACGGTCCGTACACGACGCCACCAATTACAAACTAGTTATTAAAGCGATAGTAAGTCGAGCATTTTTTATTTTACACTGTTTTTAACATTTGGTTTGTGGAAGTAATAACGGCCGCACGGGTCGATCGGTCAAGTTAAGCTACGCTTGTCACGTTTGGTCCGTAGATGGGTGACCATCTTTACATACCAAGACCTTCCTCGGAAAGTACGTTGAGCCGTTGGTCCCGGCTGTCATTCGTGGATCTTTGACAGTCGTTACGGGTCGTCAGAAGCCCGAAAGTCTGACAACCAGTCTTGCCTAGGGGTATTGTATTACCCAGTAACTGGGTTGTGGAGGTCAGATAGGCAGTCGCTCCATGTAAAATAGGTACTGTTGGGAAAAGGCTAGGCTATTGTGTTTTTAACGTTTAAACCAAACTGTGGGTACGAAATTAAACAGCACTATCGAATCAAAACACTAGAATCGATTATGTAAACCAAATTAGTCGTTCGCGATAATCGAAACAGCTTCAATTAGTGAAATCGATTGTCATGCGCTGTGTTTACTAACTGACAAACAGTGGAGTCATCCAATCGGCTTGATTTGATGACATTGTTCACTTGTTGAAACTGAACGTACTGTGGGGAAATATGAATGTTAGTAGCGATAGATAAGTACTGGAATAATGAAACTGTATACTTACCAAATGGGTTGTGGAGTCGGTTCATCTAAAATACTGGTATTCAGCTGCATCCGGACTGGAAGCCGACCCCAATATAGTTGGGAAAAGGCTAGGCAGAAGTTGATACTTACCAAATGAATAAAAAAAAATCAAATCATTTATTTTTGCGGAAAACACTGTAACAATGGTGGCATTAAAATTAAATGTACATGTTTCAAGTGATTCGACACAAAGGCATCTGAAGGAACACGGGTGGGTTTTTGTCAGTAACAGTCTGACACGCCCTCCCGCTCCGCCCAGAGCGGGAGAAGTTATATGATAATTTCCCACCCAAAAAAAAAGGCATGCAAGGTGAATACAATCAAGATTGTCCTTAAAGTATATAAAATTAGATTAAAATATTTTAAGATATTAAATTAAAATGTCCTTATTTAAGTTATATTAATACAGATTGATTATTTATTTAAGTAATAAAAATACTAATAAATTATTTGAATGTCATTCCAAGAATTATTACAATACAGTAACAGATTAATTATTTAAAGATATATGCACAATTGTTTAATTAATTGATGTCCCTGTGTCACTGTGTGGTCTTGAATTTGAAAAATTATCGTTTAAGTACTCATTCAAGTTATAGTAACATTTATTAACTAGAAGGCTCTTTATTAAGAAAATCATTTTACGAAAAAATACAACCGACTTTCAAAAAAACACTACAAACTGAAAAATAACTTTAATTACGGAAGTCGGTGTCTTTGGATCTTTATTTTAGTTTTTTGTCACCGACTTCCGAAATTACAGTTATTTTTCACTTTTTTGTGTTTTTTGGAAGTCGGTTTTTTTTGTAATTTATATAAGTTACAATAGCTTAATGTCAATTGCTCATCACCCTTTACAAAATATTTATTTTCCCGATGCAGGGACGTTAATTGTTGAGGAGTTCTCCTGGTAAGAACTATCAGCTCCACTCCACCATATTATGCATTGTGACGAGCATAAATTGCTTAGCAACCATATTAAAGTACCTAATCAAATCGCAACCCGTAAAATATTTGTTATTAAGTAGTTCCGGTGGCCATCTGAGGTCTTCATCATCTGTTCCATTTCGCCAAATGGTGGTTACTATGAGCAAATGCACGAGTTACTATACAAAATACCCAAATCGCTATAGGTGTGCCAATAACATTTGAGTATTTTCCTCGATTTCCATGTGATCCCCTCATCAGATTCCTTGGTGACAATGGGACTACCTCGAGAACATTTTTCAAAATCGGTCCACACTAATTGAAAGAGAATACGGTGAACATAAAAAAAAAACAAACATGCAACCGACTTCCAAAACAGAGGAGTACATGTTCGTCTGTACGAACATCTACCCCTCTGTTTTGGAATACGGTTAAAAAGTCACGGAGATATTATCTGAAAAAGCATTCTTTGGCTTTTGTTACTCCCCAGTTATTATTTTGTGATTAATTTCGATGTGGGTCAACACAGTTGGACTATTTCTTCCGAGACTCGTCGAGATTAATTGTCTCAGCACTTTTCAGGTGCTCGCTACTATTGATTCTGGCTTTCAGGAGTTACTGTGGTCAGAAACAGTGTGGCAGCATTGCCCTGAAAATACGCTTCTTTGCCGCGCGTCGACTACAAATGCTAATTCCAGTATTATCTTGTCCCAGTGTAAAGGACACTTTTTGTTTCTAGCTAGCACCATCAGCAAATCCACTGACATGATTTTAGAAAGTTCATCGTATTTAGCCTTTATTGTTCCCTCTGCTGGGACACAGGCCTCCTCTCGGTGAGAGAGAGTGGGCCGTAATCCGCCTCGCGGGCTCAGTGCGGGTTGGTGGAGTTACTTCTTGATATTTTTTATCGCACTAATATTAAAAATCCGAAAGTTTGTGAGTGTGTGTGTGTCTGTATGTTTGTTACTTCTTCACGCTCAAACGGCTGGACCAATTTTGAAAAAAAATTGTATGGAGTTAGCTGACACCCTGGATTAAGACATAGGCTACTTTTTATCCCGATATTCCCACGGGATCGAGACTTACGTGGGTCAAAACCGCGGGGCGCAGCTAGTATTGTCATAAATAAAATCTGAACAAAGTTTGTCTTTATAAGATCGCTGTTAGAGTTAAGATCGCCCATTTTGTCACCCTATGTAAAATTTCTACTTTTATATCTGTAATTCATCCTATTAAAAAGTATTATATTCTATTCTGTTCTACTAAAAGTTATTAACACACTTGCTAGTATAATTTCATAATTTTTTCTTATGATAAACAAAACATGCATGTGCACAATCATGTTTGTAACATGATTGTGTACATGCATGTTTTGTTTGAAAGATAATTATTTTTACAATTGTCGAATAAGAGCCTTCGAAGCCAAAGGTCAGTTCAATAACATTTTGTGAGATCCAGTAATCTTATTAATAATACCAGCTTATTAGTGTCCCACTGCAGAACCTCTTTTCATAAAGGGAAGGCAGGACCATTGATCACTACTCCTGCTCAAGTTTGGTTGGTGATTTCAGACTTATATCCTAATCCTAACTATAATACCAAAAAATGTGAAAGATAGTTCATTTGTTTATTTTTTACGCTTTCAGGCTAAAACGGCTGAACGAATTTGGATGAATATTAGCAGATTGGTAGACCATGACCTGAGTTAGAACATAGATTAACTTTTATCCCGATATTTCCATGGGATCGAGACTTACGCGGGTGGAACCACGGGGCGCAGCTAGTTAACTATAAGTCATGGTTTTCTCAGAATGTTTTCGTTCACCGATATCATTAATGTCCAAGATAAACATGAGAAAGTACATATAAATTGAAAAAGTCACATTGGTACTTGCCCCAGATATCTTATTAAGCTTTATTGGAACTCGCAAAACAGTAAGCCAAAATAAGAGGAAAACGAAAAACAAATTAGTTTTTCTGTTACAAAACGGGAGACAAAATACAATTACTTGGAAGATATTTGTTATTAGATGTTTAGCTAAGTAAGTACTAAAATCCGGTTAACACAAATCTTGTAATACGGATTTGAATACTTACGAGGAAATTCCATAATGTTCTTGACTGTTTTGAGGGGGTTGGTGTATGTATTATTCTTCTGAGGTGGCCCGCAAAGGCTGGCCGCCACGAGCCGGGAATCGCGGAAGTCGCACAAGATCCCATGATCCCCGGCGCAAGTGTGAGAAGGCAACACCGGGTTCGTTATTAGTCAGTAAGAGTCAAACTGACCCCTCCACCCGCTCCAGGGCGGAAGACATCCATGAGGATTTTCCACCCCGGAACAAAAAAAACCGGCCAAGTGCGAGTCGGACTCGTGCACGAAGGGTTCCGTACCATTATCTATAAAAATGGCAAAAAAAACACGTTTGTTGTATGGGAGTTAATATTTGTTTTATTTTAATTACATTATTTATTTTTAAGGTGAATATATAATTAAATATTCTGTGAATATTTCAAGTGTCTGTTGCCGTTATCAAAACGAGCAAAAAAAACACGTTTGTTGTATGGGAGCCCCCTTAAATATTTATTTTATTCTGTTTTTTAGTATTTGTTGTTATAGCGGCAACTGAAATACATCATCTGTGAAAATTTCAACTCTCTTACTATCACGGTTCATACAGCCTGGTGACAGACGGACAGACAGACAGACAGACAGTGGAGCCTTAGTAATAGGGTTCCCGTTTTACCCTTTGGGTACGGAACCCTAAAAATCACATAGGTAATGACTATTGTGGAATTGCCAAAATGAAATGGGCTGTCATTCCATAAATATTAAGTAATTTGGATGCTGGACTAACATTACACATCTGTCGTCATATCACAGTGGGAATACTTGCTTACAAAAAATACAAATACAAAATATTTTAATGGAACAAAAACATTTTACGATTTATGTGTACGTTTATGATACGTTAGTTTAGTAACTGTGTCGCAGTTATTAGCACCCACCCCCCAGGAGCGAAAGACAACTGAGTTCCATAACAACAATTTTGGTTATACTTATAGGTAGAAACTAGACATTAACATTTAATAATAATAAAACTAGAACTAGACATTTATTAATAATAGTTGTAGCAATATAAGTGGGTGTGTGTGAGTGTGTGCGTGAGTGAGTGTATGTGAGGGGGGGGGGTGTGGGGGTGCGTGTACGAAGTGTAACGTTACTATTGGTCGGATGCCCAGTCGTAGGTCACAAGTTAAATAACTAAGAATTACAAAAATATACAAAATTGAATAAGGTCTTCAGTGGCTCGGGCTCGGGAAAAACACGAACGGGTTCAGGAAAACAGGAACTGGATCAGGTACACAGGAACTGGATCAGGTTCATCAGCCGGCTTCAGGACAGGATTAGGACGGAGCTGCAGGGTCTTGAGTACAATGGGCAGGAGGAGGCAAGTCTGTTCAGGAGTGGAAAAGTTCTGATGTAAGATAATGACAAAGGAAAACTAGGTGATGTCAAAGCCACAGAAGAGCGCGTGTATGTGTTTGTTTCATATATTACATTTCAGTTTAACTATGCTGTCCTATAGAGGTATGAGGAATAGGGTGTAAAGTTCACTCATCCTCTATAGAAAAGGGAGGATCCTCTGACCAGACGGGTATTGTGTCTGGTGGGCAACTGACGGTTGATGTCGGAATGTCATCATCATCACACTAATATTATTAAGGCGAAAGTGTGTGAGTGTGTGAGGGTGTTTGTGTATGTTTTTTACTGCTTCACACTCAAAGGGCGTTTACCAATTATAATTTTTAAAAAATATGGAGGTAGCTGACACCCTGGATTAAGACATAGGCTACTCTTTATCCCCATATTCCCACGAGATCGAGACTTATGCGAGTGAAACCGCGGGGCGCAGCTAGTATTATATAATTGTTATTTCGCGCGGAAAACTCTGCTTGCGCGATGCAGGATTTGTGTGAAGTCAGGTTTTTGATGCGTAGTTGGCATGTAGTGTGTTAGATTCAGTTTTATTATCAGAAAACTACTTCCAACTTGCCATTTTTAAAAGTACATGGCTCGTACCCGGTCCCCACATTTAAAAGTCCAGGTAGTTTATATCGAAAGCAAGTAATGTCTGAAAAAGCACTTAAATTTTAACGAAACTCACAGGAGGGAGAATGGAGGGAGGAGGGGGGAATGAAGGACGATTAAGTAAAGGGATTTATAGCTACCTGGCTGCTGCCCGCGGCTTCCCCCATATGATTTTTTCTAAAATAAAAGTAGCCTAAGTTTGTACATATAACATCAGCTATCAGTCAGGCAAACTCCCGTCAAAATCGGTCTAGCCGTTACGGAGATTAACAGGAACAAACAGAAAGACAGATTAAAATAAAATTAATAGATTTTTTTTTGTTATGAGTACCGTTTATTCCTTATGCATTTAGTAAAAAGCTGTTATTTTGACATTACAAACAGATATTTAAATTTTATTTATTTGTATAGATGTGTAATATGAAATGACGGAAAATGGCGCCATAGAAAAAGGAAAAAAAAACAGTTTTTTTACGAAAGACCCGTCTATTCAAAGTGGAAAGCGCTACTTGTAGGATTAACACCCTTTTAACACCATGAGGTTTGCCAATGCGATGACAGCCTAACGCAAAAATAGTTTTATTATTTTATCTGTGTATTTCTGCCCTAAAACAGCACAGTGTTCAAGTTCGAAAAATATGGGTAGGTACCAATGAAATTTCAGATACATCAAATATTTTTTTTTTTGTGTATTTTGCTAAGGATGCTAAAGCATTGGAAAAATCTTTTTGCAAGTATTTAATATGATCCGCAGTAAATTTATTTATATCAATTATTATTTTCAACTTTCGTCACATTTTCCTCATTCCTCTTTTTTCCTAACATCAACATATTTAATATAAATCTTAAGGTAGCATGCGTAGTTCATACAAACGTAATACCAAAATAATTTGTAAATCAAAAATATTCTTAAGGTATTTATTTCGATTGGATTACAGAAGATCTATGTTCCCAAATATATATTTTGAAAGGACTATGAACGAGATATGAAGAATTTAAAATTTCTATAGAATAGAAAACTTATTTTTCCTGTTCTTTTGTTTGATATGTCACACAGTATAGTTTGCGAAACGTTTATTATTTTATTTTCTAGTTTTTCCCCTAAATGTGAACCCCATATTTAAAATCCATTTATTTACGTTACACGTTCGTATTTCGGTCACAGAAATTCATGTGTGTACCAAATTTCAACTCAATTAGCATAATTATACGGAGCAAATCGGCTGTGGCTGACGGACGGAAAGACAGACACACGAGTGATCCTATAAGGGTTCCGTTTTTTTTACTTTTGTGGTACGGAACCCTAAAAACCACTACAGTTTAATCTGAATCCAGTATTGAAATCTTTATCTGTTTCGCTTCCTGCTCCTAAAAAACTCGAGTTGTGGACTGGAACCAATAAAGTGAAGATTGATTTCCCTCAGGCCACATTATATTGGCCGAGCTGAAACTGGGGTCAAACGTTTTGTGTTAAATTTCTAATTGCACCTCCAGGATCTGAGTTTTTTAATAGTCTGAAACTGAATTTGTGTGATTTTTGCGAAATGAAATTGTTTATTCTGTAGATAGAATAAACAATATAACTTCTACAAGTAACATTTAAATAAAAAAAAACAAGGTGGAGTCTACATTTTCTGTCTGTGTCTGAAGAAATAGCGAAACAAACTCGGGGGTCAAAGTCTCTTTGGCGTTGTTAAATGATTTCTTTAAGCAAAATGATAACCATGATTATTAAAACGCTTGTGTCAAATAATACCAAACAATTATAAATCTGGTTTATTTTCATAAATTCTGTTAATTTGTTGTAGGTAACATTAGGTATTTTATACACTGTTACAATATAAGTGTATTCAGCTGGTAACATTTATGAAGATTTGTATAAAAGTACAGATTAATGAATAAAGTTATTGAAAAAGAAAAGATTATAATTAATTCATTTGGCAACATTTTTGTTTAAAAATTACCAGTTAATTTAATGATGAAAAAAGATTATTTTCGCGTCTGGATTTTTTTATGTTACCCTCTTTGCTTGATTGTTAGATATTTTTTTTGACCGGTTAACGAGGCGTGATTACCGAGGAATGTTGTTCGCGCTTGTTATTTAACTAAGGTTGAACTATAATTATCTTAAATGATTAGAACTAATTAGAATGTAGTGTACATAGACCTGGCCCATTTTGAAACACCTCGTTTTGACGTGTCACTTGCGAGCGTGTATAACTTATCTCCTTCTTTTTACCTATAATATAAGTACAGATATAAAAACCAAGCGCCTGCTGCAATATTCACTTGTCTTCTCCTAGATCTTCAACTTATTAATAAAATAACCGTCTAGAAACAGTTCCTTAGACTCTCAAATTATTAACAGGCACATATTTAATCGAACCTCAAATAATTCATTTTGCGCTCCTAAAAATATTATTGATCACTCTAATATAATGATTGCGCCTCTTTTGGGGTCCTATAAATACTAAATAGCCAAATAACTGCAACCAACTTGGATGGAGCTCTCGCTGACCGCTGCCACGGCACCGTTTGCTCGGTGAACCCTTAGCTTAGTTACTGCGACCAACTATAAGAAAAGGCCAAAAAGTTAAAAAGAGGCTCAATTATTAAAAAAAGCGTGCATCATTAGAAGCGCACAAAATGTTAAGAGGTTCATTAATTACAAAAACTGGCCAAGTGCGTATCCGACCACGCACAATGAAGGGTTCCGTATTTGGGATGAATTTATCCAAAGAACAAACTTAACATTGTAGTTGAAAAACATGTTCCCTTTACATTCTAACTGCAAATGTAAGTTTGTACGCACAATATTGAGAGATTTTGCGTTGAGTTGTTGTTGTGTTGAGTTTTCAGTTGTTTTAAGACCATAAACTTTTTATGGTTATTCTGTAATCTATATGTAAGGAACTATATTTACTAATTTTTTCAAAATTTGGGCTCAGTAGTTTCGGAGATAAGGGGGGTCAATTTTCATCTATTTGCTTAAATAACTTTAAAAGTGTTTATTTTGAAATAATTAAAAAAAAAAATCCTTGCAACAAGCCCTTTCATTTGATATGTCACATGGCAGTTTGCAAAACTTTTTTTTTAAACTTCTAATTTGTCCCCCAAAAGTGACCCCTTTTTTTTCATTTGATTTGATTTGATAATCCAAAGTAATTCACTTACGTTACACGTGTTTGGGTCACAGAAATTTATATGTCCACTAAATTTCAACTTTATCGGTCCTGTAGATTCGGAGCAAATTGGCTGTGATAGACAGACAGACAGAAACACGAGTGATCCTGTATGGGTTCTGTTTTTTTGCAACTTAATAACATAATTATAAACATTTCTTACGCCGAGTGAGGCTAAACATGTTGATCCGGTAAAATTATGTTTCCATCTATATGTGCATATTCATGTATCATGTTACACATATTTGAACAAATAAATTTATCTTTATCTTTCTGTTTGAGGTACAAAACCCAAAAAAGTGTTACGAGTATCATTCTAAGGTAATTTTTTTGAGGATTCTTTAAATATTCCCCGTATTAAAATTACCCTCCCACATTTACCTGTCGTCCCAAAAACACACGATAACCCACCAAAAGTAGCTGGCAAGAATAAATTAGCATATAAATCGAAAGACTGGTCTGTCGAAAGTTACATTAGAGAGTCGATAAAAAAAAAACTTATTCAAACTCTGGACGAAATGAGAATGAGTTGAAAATCCTTTGAAGGTGGTGTTGGAAAACTTTCAATACTTGGAGAGCCTGATTAGAATCTAGGCGTCTTCGCTCGGTGACTTTTATATTTTGCTAGCAAAGAGTCAAGTTAGCGATGCGATCAAAGATGGTAAGGTATTCTTGCAGATATGGATTTGTGATTGCAGTTTTCAGGGTAGGTGAAGCTTGAATTGAGTGGTGAGATAAAATACAACGAGAAATAAAATTAGCCTTTTAAGGGGGATGCACTAAGGTAGCCCACGAAATTCAAATTTTATTAGGTTTTTTTTGCAATTTGCAAGTAAGTAACAGGTTGTATGTTGATCTAAATATGATTCGCGGCCGTAACTAATATGGTTTTACAGAATTATAATCATTAGAATCGGCAATACAACTAACTTTCTTCGTAAAATCCTATTGAATGACTATTTCTGAAATAATCATTCAGTTGGATTTTATGAACTTAGAGAGTTGTAATGCTGATTCTTATGATTATAATTCTGTAAATCCATATTTGTTACGGCCGCGAATCATATTTAGATCAACATACAACCTGTTACTGACCTGCAAATTGCAAAAAACGTAATAAAATTTGAATTTCGCGAGCTACCTTAGCGCATCCCCCTTAACGCGAACCTATTTCGAAACGCTCCCGCCACAATCCCCTCGTCCAATAAGGGCGCAGCTTGTAGAATGTTCTTGAAGCCGTTTGAGAAACAGACGACGCGTTCTTTTGAAATTAGTTGTTTGATGTCCGTCAACTGGGCTGTGCACCGAAAAAGTGATTCTTTGTAATAAAATTCACGACACCTGGGGGACTACTCTGAAGCGCTAAACCGAAGTATCGGCCGAATGTTTGGCCGTTTTATAACTTCCATAGTTTCATTTTTTGACTTTGAGTCCTTACCCGACTTCAAGGCACAGTTTTGACTTTAGCTTATCTCTTCGTTAGACGTAGTAAAGAAAGACCGAACATTCGGCCGATATGAGTACTTCGGTTTAGCGCTTCGGAGTAGACCCCCTGGATCTTCGCCCCGAACCCGATAGTCGTGTAATCATATTTATTCGTATGTTACTGGAAATAAAGCACTTGTAGTACTCATGTGTGGATGTTAAAACCCGCATTTGTTTTTTAATTAGCGATTAATTTCTGAGCTCAATACGAAAAATGTGTTCCAATTTTTTTTTTTAAATAAACTTTTCTTATACCATAATACAAATTTAACTGCCTGTTAGACAGTTTGCATGGTAACCGAAAATCAACCTAAAATCCTGTTGCTCCATTTATTTCCAGCTAAAATTCAGTTACGTCACTTGCACGCCACATAAAATTATTTCCCTTCTGTCGGGATTTCAGATGACTAGAGATAATTCGGTTTCCTCATTCGATACTGTCACCTCATTAAAGTTTCACTAAGGCACCTCTCAAAACGGTAAAGGAAAACATGGTGAGGAAACCGGCATTTCCTAGAACTAAAAATTCAAAGACATGTGTCATCTACCAACCCGCACTGGGCCCGCGTGGTGGATTACGGTCCACTCCCTCTCACCGAGAGGAGGCCTGTGTCCCAGCAGTGGGAACATTATAGGCTGATTATGTTTTCTTCTTGAAAGTAAAAAAACATTTCAGACAGATTCTATGTCATATTAATACTGAAGCTTCACTTGTTCCTTTCAATACTGGCATTACAAAAGCCAATCAATCAATCAGCCCAGCCTTTTCCCAACTATATTGCGGTCGGCTTCCATTCTAACCGGATGTAGCTGAATACCAGTATTTTACAGCGACCGCCTATCTGACCTGATCTGATAAGACTGGTTGTCAGATCTTTTGGGTTTTTAACTATCCGTAACGACTGTTGAAGCTAGATGAATATGCCAGCCGGGACCAACGGTTTGACGTGCTTTCTGAGGCACGGAGGGGTCTTGATATGTAATGTATGGTCACTCCTCTACGAACCGACCACGGGAAGCATATCTTGACCTTCAATCGACCCGTGCCGCTGTTATCATTTGGCTACAAGCCCTCATAATAGAAGCCAAAAATTTAAAGAAAAGGTTTCCAAATGCTTCAACATCATTTAAAAAAAAAACAAAAAGGGAAATTTATCAAAAGAGTTCCAATAATTGACGTTTTTCCTTTTCCAACCAATTTTATGGTTGAACGGGCAAATTAACCAATTGCCGATATTGACAAACGAAAAACTTTGTATACAATAAAGACATTTTCTCTAACTTTGAACTCGTTTTACTCATCTTTTTCATAAAGGATTCTCGCCCTTATTCTCGAACTCCTTAGGGAATCGTTTTCTGTAAATAATTAATTCCGAAAGGGAATCTTGATGGATTTCCCTCGAGTCGAGAATTTGTTTTGTAAGGATTCGTTCGTGTTTTTCTATGAGGAATTAACTTTTTTATACTAGAGCGCACGCTCTAATGGTGACACACTTTATAATCATAATCCGAGAGTTTTCAATAATATTGCTAATCCATTGATTGATTTTTAAAGGTTTGTTAACAGAAAGGTTAATTTAAACTCAATTAAGTATAACAATTAAAAAAACAAAATATTAAATAAAAAACTGTTCAATTCATTAATTAAAATAAAAATGACTTTGATCAAATAACAAAACATTAAAATTAAATTAGACTATATAAAACATATAAATTATTTACAAAATAACAAAAAAAAAAAACATTTAATGAAAAATAAACTAACATATAATAATCCAAGAAAAATCACCTCTTTTAATATACAATATGTTTAATTGTCAGTATGACTACTAATTTAATAGATACATTTAATACTGTGCTGAAAAAACATATGTTTAGGAATGTATACATAATTGTAATGTACAAATTAGTGAGTTAGGTAACGGCAATCACGCTGGACAGGTGGTAAGTCAGCTAACGTTAATCCACCAGGAAGTGGTGATGAGGTAGTTTGTACTTGTTGGAAGTCTAATGCTAATCCATTGCTTCACAGTTTTGAAAAATTCGTCTGCTCAGCAAAATATATAGCGCAATGAACGTGGGCACTGTCAAAATGAAACCCATTGCGATCAATTATCATTTTATGTGTGTTGTGCACTTACCCCGCAGCTTAGCAAGCTAGCTTTATTGGAGAGATTGTTTTTTTTTTTATCTTAGCCCTTCTTTAACCTGGATCTATGCGAGACATAATAGCTTTTTAATTGTCTCTCTAAATACGGGCATTCAACCGGTTAATCTCGTGATTATTTCTCAACCATCGGCATCGGTTTAAAATTTTGTTGTTTTTTTTTTGTAGTCTGAAACACGAGTACCCTTCTATCTTTTGATTAAATAAGTCAAAACCAAAAGTAAAAGTAAAAGCGGCCGGTAAATGGAAATAGGGTTTATTAAAGTAAAAAGAAGAAGGAAAACATCGTGAGGAAACCGCCATGTCCTAGAACCAAAAAAATCGAAGACATCCCGCACCGGGATTTAGACATTCTCTAGTAAGTCCCTTAGTCGCCTTTTACGACACCCACGGGAAGAAATAGGATGGTGCTATTGTTTACGTCCGGCACCACACGGAACTATTATATTGTTGGTACCTCTGCGGGCAATGTGGCCGAAGTATTTCACTAGACGTTGCAGGCAGGTTTTTTTTTATCCTCTATTAAATAGAACCAGGTTCTTAATAATTAATTACAATCTAGCCTATAAGACTAATAAGTAATTTGAATCTAACTTAATTTGCTACGTGTTAATTATTTTAAAACTTAGAATAGTGTTGATTGTACTTTACACAAGTCTGTTCCACTTTCTTAGAGTCTGATATAATAATATAAACTTTGTTCATGTGTTATATGTTTGTCATTGTCACTATTATGTCTGCACTTTTTACAAGAAGTATTTCACTAGACGTTGCAGGCAGTTTGACAACAGTTTTTGTGCTTTCTCTAGTTTGAGTTGTTCAAGGAACGAGAAATTTGGGTTTGTTTGCATTGTATCCTTAATAGGCGGTGCCAGCACCACATTTCGATGACGTCAATTCTTTGCCTGTCGGTAGTTTTGAACGTTCAAGTCTCTGCCCCATAGACAAGTGTGCGGACCAGGTGTTTCTTTGTCCATTGGTTATACTTTTGCCTCTCCATATATTTTGTTAATTTTAAACTTGCCTTGTCTATTGTATTTTCTAAAAATTAGTAGTTATTTATTCTCAGGTGAGCATTTAAATCCATCATAATAAAATATCCGTATAAGAGCTTTTAAAAGCTACTTTAAACTTTTAAGCGCTTACCCCGAAGCCACTCGCAAGTTAATAATTTATATCATAAAGTCGTTAGTACAGCTGAAACGAACATGTCTTGTGATATGATCGTAGTCTAAGTTAAAGACTCTTTAAAGATTTCTACAACAATAACAATGGCTTGGCTTTTTCATAATAAAAAAAAAATCTTTTTCCTGCATCCCTCTGCCGTCTGCTTACATATTCAGCCTATAATGTTCCCACTGCTGGGACACAGGCCTCCTCTCTTCGTGAGGGAATGGGCTGTAAATCTACCACGTGGGCCCAATGCGGGTTGGTTGATGTCACATGTCTTTGAATTTTTGGTTCTAGGACATGCCGGTTTCCTCCCGATGTTTTCCTTCACCGTTTTGAGAGTAGTGGTGATGAAATTATTTACACAAAGTAGAGCGCCTGCCTGGGTTCGAACCCAAGAACTCATAAGTCGCGGACGTTACCACTGGGCCACCACTGCTCTCTGCCCTCTACTTATGGCTAAGTAATAACAGTCGCACGGGTCGATTGATCAGATTAAGCTTTAAGATTATTTAAGAGATAATTGAATAATTTACATTTAAATGTCCTAAAGTTAAGAGTTTTGAAACAATCTGGTAGTTTATTATAAACTTTTGTCGCCACACAAAATGCGTTATTAGAAAACAATTTATTATTTCGTCTAGGTACACAAAGCATGTGAATTTTGCGGCTAGGTCTGGATACAACGTCATTATGCAGATGAAATTCATGCTTATTTTGGTACACAAAAATACAAATTTCAAAAATATACAGTGCTTTTTTTTTTTGTTTGGGTGGGAAATTATCAAATAACTTCTCCCGCTCTGGGCGGAGCGGGAGGGCGTGTCAGACTTTTACTGACTAAAACCCACCCGTGTTCCTTCCGTTGCCTGTATGCCAGGGCCACGATATCCCTTTCGGACAAACTCGCAACCCCGGCAGGCATTGGTCCTAACGGACCCCGTCAGTTTGTGTTGACATCTCTTTGAGGCGCGCGTGGAACACAACGCGCCGTCGACCCGGGCCTGGTCCTTATCGGACGGCGAGCTACCCATCGCTCACCGTCCGCAGGCCCGCGCCTACGGTGGCCAGAAATCGGCTTGCGACTCCCGACGCCCGCGTCTCCTGCGGCGACTAAGGGCGCGAGGGCGCGAACCTTGTCTCACCCTCACGCGTTCCGCCTCCTCCTTCGCTAGCATAACTGCTTCGCAGAAGGAGGTGACGGCCTCCCATGCACTCTCGCTCCGAACCATGGCCTGAACCAGGCCCGGACGCGAGAGATCGCCGCCGCCGATCGCCTCCGTGAGGACACGGCGGTGCTCCGCCCAAGCTGGGCAGACCTCCACCGTATGCTCCACCGTGTCCTCCGGGCGATCCACACAGTGGTGACACCCGGGCGTTTTCTCCCGCTTTATCCTGAACAGGAACCTCCCGAAACAACCGTGTCCGGTGAGGACCTGCGTCAGGCGGAAGGTGAGGACGCCGTGGCGCCTCTCTAGCCACTCCTCAAAGAGGGGACTTATCGCCACAATTGTGGCGTGCCCAAAAATATACAGTGCTGGGAGTGGTAATATTTTTAATTTTTTAAATAATGGAACACAGCTGTCCAGAGGGTACGCTCCACATATTGAGCGAATACATTTCTTTTGAGCTCGAATCACTCTGTCAAGTTCTACAGAATTACACCATATTATGATGCCGTACCGCAAAATTGATGAGACATAGCCATGGTATGCACATAGTGCCGCATCAACACCAGCCACAGGTGTTAATCTGTATAGAACGAATACGAACCTATCAACTTTTGTGCAGAGTTCATCAATATGAGCTTTCCAGTTACAGTATTAGTCTATCGTTATCCCTAGGAACTTTGTACTCTCAACCTCTTCAATTGGGTCATTATCATGCTGTATTTTGAACTGTGCACGCTTACTTTTATATGTTTGGAATTGGATCATTTTGGTTTTGCTAATATTAATGTGGAGATTATTTTGTTTGAGCCACGTGATCATTTTATTTAGTGTCTCGTTTATTTCGGTCTGGTATTCACCTACATCATAATTATCGTTAAGATTGCTGAAGGTCGTATCATCAGCATATAATATGCAGCTGTGCAAAGCAATCTGCAGATGATTTTTTGGTGCTCTTTTCGCGCGAGATCTCAACACATTGTTGTCAATGGGTGAGGTAGGTTTCGAGCCATCTCAACGCGTTCCCTCTAATACCGTATCGATCTAATTTGAGAAGAAGCAATTTGTGGTTAACGAAATCGAAAGCCTTGGACATATCTAAGAAAACAGAGGTAATTGGTATATCATTAAGGCTTTTAGTTATCAATTTTAATAAAGAAAAACAAGCCAATGTGGTAGATTTATTTTTCCTGAAGCCACCTCAGCTAGAGAAAGACCAGAGTTAAGTCGGACCTTCAAGCACCAACTCTAGAAACCAATGCCACGTCCAAGTCCACTAATTACCACAATGTTCCATTCCGCTCTCACCTACACTTTAGACCATTCCCATAGCGCGACAAGAGATAAGCCAGCTTCCGTTTCCCGTTTCCCTCTATGGAGCCCTACGCGTTGATATGTTGCTTGCTGAAAATGACACTAGTCTTGTAGTCTATTCATCTTGTTTGACAATGATGATGCGTGGTTTTTTCATGCCGAGTTTATGAAGAGACGGTTTGTAATTAGACTGTATTTTTAAGGTTCTTTTGTCGACTAAGAACATAATTAGCTGTACAAGGATCGATTGGGCGCGTGGCCAAAATCAGAAACTAACGCAGCCATCTTGTTTTTAGCGTCCCGTACCTCAAAAGGAAAAAATGGAGCCCTTAAAGGATCACGTCGTTGTCCGTCTGTCTGTCCGTTTGTCTGTCTGTCTGTCAGTCAGTCTGTCAAGACCCCTTTTCTCAATAACGTGGAAAGGTATCAAATTGAAATTAATATCAAATACGTAAGACTATGGTCTCTTGGAACTCTAAAAAAACCAAACTTCTAAATTAACGCAATAAGAAAATACAGCAATTTATGCGACATATTTTAATATTGTATAATAAATCAAAACCTGTAGGGTACTTCCCGTTGACCAGAATCATGAAATTTAGCAAGAAGCAAGGTCTCAGCTCAAGTAAAGAAAACGTCCGAAAATCGTTAATTTGTAGTATTACTCGTATCACATAAAAACATTTTTTTTTACAAAGTTAAATTTGCAGTTGGACATTAACCGTGGCGTATATCGAGGAGAACATCTTAAGTTTGTTTTTGGTATAAATTCATCCCAACTACGGAACCCTTCATTGTGCGTGGTCCGACACGCACTTGGCCGGTTTTTTTCAATGCAATTTCATATTAATGTTTACCAATAACGCTTCCTTGTCAATATCAAGTGCTATCAAAGAAAGTACTCGCTCAGCGAAGCTAACTTGGCGGGTTGAACACTCCCAGACAGACTCTCGTTTGGTACATACGCTTACCAGCGAGTAATCGCTCATCGCCGTCGTGCACCTTGCTGCTCGTTGCTCGCAAACCTTATCTTTATGTCTCTCGTCACAGTATACATATGGACAGTACAGAAACTACGTAGTAAACGTTCGAATCTTCTCTCAAAATCTGCTCTCAAAACGGTGAAGGAAAACATCGTGAGGAAACCGGCATGTCCTAGAACCAGAAATCCGAAGACATGTGGAATCATTGCAATAATTAGGCTTACTTTCCATACTGACCTTATTTATACTGTGCTCTCGCCCCCCAGTCAATATTGTGCAAGCAGTTTTAATAACCGACGAAAAATTTTAACGCAGGAGCGTCAAGAATATTGTACTGAATCCATGGTAACAGGCTTCGCGTCGATGTCCCTTCCACCCTGTATATACACTATGGATTCTTTATAAAAAAAAAAATATACCTATTATCCTAAATGATAAACGCGAAAGTGAGTTTGTTAGTTTGTTACGCTTCACGCTAAAACGGCTGATTTGGATGAAATTTGATCTGGATTAGAACATAGGATAATTTTATCCCGATATTCCCACCGAATCGAGACTTATGTGGGAGAAACCGAGAAGCGTAGGTAGTTATTTTATAAATAAATCATAACTATGGAATAAAAGGTTCTATTTCCAACACTATATATTATGAAGGTAGACTACGCATCATTAATGTTGCATGTACCCTGGTAGTAACTTTAACCAACAACAGCTAGTAGAATATAGGAATCCAATAACCTTATAAATACAAAGCGATCCAAGAATAACGCTGTTGAATACTAAAACATCTAGATAAGACTCTTTGCTTCCGGTCGGGATCAAGATGGTGTCTGCACGTTACGTAGGATTTCCGGTACGATGGGTTGGGGGCACCGGTTGTCGGTAGAAATTGTAGGAAAGAATTCTCAAGAAATGTTTTTTTCGTTATGCAGTTTTTGCTTCTTTTTTTTTATTGCTAAGTCAAGGTTTGGTTACTCCTAGATGTTTATCTATTTATATATGTGTGCATTAAATTTTAGCTAAATTAATATATATATTGTGCTCAGTTGATGGCAATAGGCTCGCCATGGGACTTAAACGTAACTGGCGAAATAAGGATGTACCACAAGTTCACCTCAGCCTAACCCTTGGAAACGAGGCGTGATGTTAAATTTATAAATAAATTTATCACACAAATATTATAAAGGTGAAAGTTTGTGAGTGTGTGTGTGTGTGTGTTTATTACTTCTTCACGCTCAAACGGCTGGACCAATTTTGATAAAGTGTTGTACAGAGGTAGCTAACACCCTGGATTAAGACATAGGCTACTTTTTATCCCGATATTCCCACGGGATCGAGACTTACGCGGGTGAATCCACGGGGCGCAGCTAGTAATATACAATATTTCATAATTTAAATGAAAACCTGTTCATTATGTAGAGATAGTTAATGCTTTTGTCAAATAAACAATTTTATTTTATTTTTTCGGTAAGACGTATTTACACTACCCACCCCAACACCTTCCACTACTCTATACTTGCACAAAATCAAACGCAGGCACACACACACACCCACACATGCATTTTTCTTGTTTCGGATCGTCTTTTGGGTTAATAAATATGTATTATTATTTGCGAAGGTGTTTTTATGTACATGATATTAATCCTTATCAATACTGTATATATATAATATTATCATCACACTAATATTATAAAGGCGAAAGTTTGTGAGTGTGTGTGTGTGTGTTTGTTACTTTTTCACGCTCAAACGGCTGGACCAATTTTGATAACATTTTGTATGGAGGTAGCCGACACCCTGGATTAACATATAAGCTTTTTATCCCGATATTCGCACGGGATCGAGACTTACGCGGCTGAAACCGCGAAGCGCTAGTAAAATTATAAAAATATTATTATAATTATTTACTTCTCATTGAACAAAGATAAAATAAATTCATAAAAAGACGTAATAAATTAGTAATACATCTATTTATATAAACATTTACAGTTAGCGAACGATCAAACGGAAAAAATTAATACGAGTACGTTCAGCCCATTAATGACTACAAGTGTGTCTATTTGATTTTACTTCAAAAGAATATCATAAATAAATTCGGATAAAAAAAAACAGTAACAAAATAAGTGTAATACAAACTCCCAAAGTAATATAAATTATTGTCTATACCTTAACAGCAAAACCTTTCGAAGATATCAATTACAACCATAGATTAAATAAATAATTGATCTAGTAATCGAATTGAAACAAGAAAGACTTAATCAATGGGATTCGGTTCAATGAAATTGAACTGTATTTTTAATTAAAACATTTGGGCTTACCTACAAATTAAAGGTTTTAAATCGCAATATTTTAAAACAACCCTTTTGTAAAATGTATTTTTAATACAATTCTTCGTTATATAAAAAGTTTCGTGGTGTTAGTAGCAGCTTAGCTAATGGATTAGTTGTGTTTGTGGATAACAAAAGATTACTTTTTTACTATTTTTAATTAAACTAACTAAAGAAGGAATAATGATTGTAAGGACAGAATCCATAATACGCAAATTTAAAATGAAAAAATAACAAAATAACACCACGCCTTGTTTCCCCGAAGAGTTAGGCAGAGGTGCACCAATAGTACACCCACATTATTTTCACCAGGTATGTTTACGACCAGGCAGTCTAAATCAGTTTTTCACGCAAACTCCGCCCCTTGCTGCCCGCCACTCCGTTATGTGTTAAACGCTAACACATCAGTAATAAAGTTGAATATCGCGTGCGTTCTTTGATCGCGTTCGAGCATGAAACTAAATAGCGTAAGTCTCAATTCTTATTTCGTTTATAACTAAAGTAATAATTGATCTAGAGAAAAAATATCTGGTGGCTGGCTAACAAATAGTTTATTAGCCAGCCACTAGATATATTTTGTTGCTGTGAATATTTATTTTAGACATAAAAGCCAAACAATCTTGTTTGTTTTTTTATAAGTATCCCTTAAAAAGACTTGATTTTCGAATGAAAAATGTATCTAGAGAAAATATTACAATTGCGTAACTGTCTTCAACATGGAAAGAAAAAGATCCAATAAATCGTATACTAAAGTTTCATTTTGCTAGTATGTTTCAGAATATTCACGCAAATCAACATAAACCTGCTTCAGCACGCGCCGCTGACGCACGCCCTCCATGTGCTCAATATGGTATCACAACAGATTGATTGCTTTAATTGTACTATGAGTGAATTTACACAGGCCGCATTTTGTAAAATTAGTCTTGGTTGTTCATAATTTAATTGTAAGTCTAATCTATAACTACACTATTTTATTAGGTAAGCCTGTCATGATAGTTGTTGTTTTTTCTTCCATATTTCTATATTAGTCGTCATCTCGGTAGTCACCCCCTTTCTAGCCCTATCACCTTTCGCAGTTCATCTGTCGTTTCTTTGGTCTTGCCCTACGCTTATAACCCTTAAATGTTTTAAAATCAATGCCTTTTATTTTATTTGTTTGCAAGTACTTGACCACAGTTTGGCACTAACTTCAAAAGCACTGTTTCTCACCATAACATTATTAAAAACTGTTCGAACTACTGACTGACTTTAAATTCGGGCATTATTGAATCACTTCTTGTAACAACGATTTAAATTCCACTTTATTCCTTGAACGTGGAAAATATTCAGAGGACAATAACAGGCGTCTCTACCTCACCTATGATAAGTTTAAGATTTTATTTATTTTTCGAATTCGGAAATATAATTGTGTATTTTCAACAGTTTTGTAACCAAAACAAAACGTTGAATAATTTTATAGTTTAAATAACGATTTTGGTTGCTATAAATAAAATTAAGGTAATGGATAAGTCAACATTTGGTATCCTCTTATACGAGTAAGTAAATCATTTTTAAAAGGTGATGAATAATGTAAAACCGGTGACATAATTAAATAATCGTAGGAATAACTAAATATAATAACAGATTGTTTGATATTAATAGTTATGTCTTTAAAAAAAAGATTGACTGATTGAAAAGAAAAAAGATTAAAGTTTAAACGGGTAAATATAATGATTGAAAGATTGAATTGAATATACTTTTACCAAAAAAAAAAAAAAAACTCGAAGAGCAAAAAATATTTTTTTCGTTTTCTGTTTTCGGTCAAAAATGCAAATCAGGCCGAATTTTGTTTACAGACGAAAAAGTCATCTATTTTTGGTCGGACTCTAATTTCTATTAATTGAAAAAGCAAGAATGGGAAATTAGGTTACGGGCGTGAATTAAAAGCAGTACTGAATAACGTTCAATATATTTCACGTTTCACAGGGAAGGAATTATGTCTGTCTCTTAACGGAATAAATATGAAAAGAGGAACTAACTGAGGACAGTTGTCGGTTTTATATTAAACATTGAGTGACAGTACTGACAGTGTTACCATTATCAGAAAATAAGAATCGATTCATTTTGCACAGTCAAATCGACTAAATACCAACAGCAAAGAACTTCTACTAGATTTTTAAGGAATTCTATTTCTAAAATACGAAAATTCATAACAATGTCCTCACTGCTTCATGCAAATGGCATACCGGGACAGTGTATTATTGCTCACAGAATCCTGAAATTCAGCATCTTTTATCGACTGAAAACGTTTAGCTAAATCTAATATGGAATCTGTATATACGGAAATGTTTGTTTGTGTGTGTTGTTTTACCGTTTAGAACAGAATTTTACTATGTAACTAGCTGCTGCCCCTGGCTTCATTGGCATGGATTTTTCTAAAATAAAAGGAGACTTAATTACTTCTTAGAATATCAGCTATATGCCAATGAAAGTCCCTTCAAAATCAGTCCAGCCGTTTCGGAGATTAGCGGGAACAAACAAACAGATCACAGACAAAAAATTTAAAAATGTTTTTTTTTAAATTATAATCACAGTATCGTATCATCATCTGCCTAGCCTTTTCCCAACTATTGGGGCGGCTTTCAGTCTAACCGAATGCAGCTGAATACCAGTATTTTACATATAATAACTTTAATTGATATGTAATTACGGTACCGTAATTACATATCAATTACTTATATATTACGTAAATACTTTCATATTATTATGCATTTAGTTAAAATATGTTACTTTGACATTATAAACAGACACTTTAATTTTTTTTATTTATTTATCTAAATTATACTGTGAATGTCGTATTTTAATTAATTACGGTACCGTAAATACTTTCATATTATTATGCATTTAGTTAAAAGATGTTACTTTGACATTATAAACAGACACTTTAATTTTTTTTATTTATTTATCTAAATTATACTGTGAATGTCGTATTTTAATTAATTACGGTACCGTAAATACTTTCATATTATTATGCATTTAGTTAAAAGATGTTACTTTGACATTATAAACAGACACTTTATTTTTTTTTATTTTTTTTCTTAATTATACTGTGAATGTCGTATTTTAATTAATTGCGGTAAGTAAATGCAAATAAATGATAACAGAGTAACATTGCATTGCTGTTGTGGTGCATTTACTTACTCTCGTATTCACAATATACATATAATCTGTCTAAATCTATCAAAAATACCTCTAATTTAGAATAGAATAGAATACTCTTTATAATATATCTACACCATAAAAATTACAGATATAAATATTGAAAATTTACATAGGGTGACACAATGGGCGGTCTTATCGCTAAAAGTGACCTTTGGATGGATTAAAGGGATAAGGAGAGACAATACTGCAGGTAAACAGTGGTGTAACATTAATGTACGTACATTTTTGTTAAGTTTTTGACATTGGTTGTCATTGTATGAGATAGTGACTAGATTTTAGAAGTTTTTAATTACGAGCCTTATCGTGACACCCTGGGGCTTGTGGCTAAGTAATAACAGCTGCACGGGCCGATCGATCAGGAAAAGCTACACTTGCCGCGGTTGGTTCGTGGATAGGTGACCGTCTTTACATAACAAGACCCCTCCGTGCCTCGGAAAGCACGGTCCCAGCTGTCATTCGTGGATTTTTGTTAGTCGTTATGGGTCGTCAGAAGCCCGAAAGTCTGACAACCAGTCTTATCAAGAGGTATCGTATAATAGAAGAGAAAAGAAGAGAGGAATCGCAAATGATCGTTCGTAATTATTACCGAACAGAATTGTTCTCGTTGCAAGTAAATTTGTTACAGCTACTTTATAAACAGTTATTCATTAGTATTTATTGTTATGTTATTTACAATAACTATATTTATTGTTCCGGTTACTATTTAGAATACTTTGGGATATTTTATTTATTCCGTCAAATCACTTTAGATGAATATAAAATTGCGCACTTTTAGTGTTAGTGAATAAGTGTGGTGCATAAGTGTAAATACCTAATTACATGATAATGGTATATTTTAAGTCATAAAAATAAAACCAAAAGATTCAGCTTTACTCCGTGGCTGGACTAATAATGAAATTGGGCAGTGGGTCCAGTCGACCTATTCAAAATGTGATTGGGTTGAGTGATCCCGCGGGTCCATTTCGAGTGGGTCTATTTGACCAAAGACTCATAGTCTGTGCGCACATATTATAACACCTCCCACCGCTGACGAGGAAGTGACTAGTTGTCAACGATTTTCTCTCTGAAGAAACGTACTAGAGATTGTAGGTCCCATGTTAGTAAAAGAGATACATGTATTAATAGTTGATCGCTGACTGTTCATACCGCCGCCGCCAGCGAGTACTCGTTTGTCACAGAGACAAGAGTTATCAAAGAGTACTCGCTCGGTGACGCTTGCTTGGCGGGCAAAACGCTCGCTGAGAGACTCATCACCGAGTAATCGCTCGTCGCCGTCGCGCACTTGCTGCTCGTAACTCGTCAATCAAACATAAATAAAACAAAATGAAAAACAAAATATTTTATCTATATATATAAAATTCAAAGTCCTGACTGACTGACTGATATATCAACGCACAGCCTAAACCGCTGATCCTAGAAACATGAAATTTGGAGGGTGTGTTCTTTGTGAAGAGTAGGTATCCACTAAGAAAGGGTTTTTCGAAATTCCTCCCCTAAGAGGGTGAAATAGGGGATGGAAGTTTATATGAAAGTTCGTCAGTTTTGAAGTTCGGATCTTCAAATTTGGTGTATAGGCTGACGATTGAAAATTAATTTACACGTTTCTCAGCGTTTTTGATAATTCTACCCCCGAAGGGTTAAAAAGGGGGATGAAGTTGTGTACCAAAGTCCTTAATTTTCGAAGTAAAAAACACAAAATATATTATCTAGGGTTATGGTTGGAAGCTAATGCAATGGTGTTGTTAGAATTTCAACTCTTAAGGGGTGAAAGGGGGATGAAATTTTCTTTTTAATTCAAGTTTTTTTTATTTTTTAAGTTAAGTTTAGTTAGTTAGTCAGTTGGTGCTGACATCTCTTTGAGGCGCGCGTGTAACACAACGCGCCGTCGTCCCGGGCCTGGTCCTTATCGGACTGCGAACTACCCATCGCTCACCGTCCGCAAGCCCGCGCCTTCTGTAGCCGAGCATCGGCCTGCGACTCCCGACGCCCGGGGCGTCTCCCGCGGCGACTAAGGGCGTGAGGGCATGAATTTTGACTCTCCCTCACGCGTTCCGCCTCCTCCTTCGCGAGCAATACTGCTTCGCAGAAGGAGGTGACGGACTCCCATGAACTGTCGCTCCGAACCATGGCTTAAACCAGGACCGGACCGACGAGAGATCGCCGCCAGCGTCGCCTCCGTGAGGATATGGCGGTGCTCCGCCCAAGTCGGGCAGACCTCCACCGGTGTTCTCTGGGCGATCCACACAGTGGTGACACCCGGGCGTTCCCTCCCGTTTTATCAAGAGTAGGAACCCGTGGATATAACAGGATGCCGTGGCGCCTCTCTAGCCACTGAAACTGACCCCTAACGGGGTGAAAAAGGGTAGTCAATTTGACAAGGGAGGATTTTACTGCGTGGCTTGATTAACTCTAAATTATGACGTAGGCATCTGCTGAGAAGGGGTTTTTGGGATTTGACCTTTAAGGGGTGAAAAGGGGGGATTTTGTTTGTATGAAAAATCTTATTCCTTGAGTTAAGAAACCTAAAACTAGGCATGAAAGTAAATTATAAAATTTGTTTTTTTTTTGTTTTTTTAAACTACCCCCGGTAGTACGTTCTCGTGACATTTTTTCCGACATCCACGCGGGCGAAGCCGCGGGCAGAACCTAGTTACTCATAAACCTACATGGGCACCTATGAAAAGTTAGAAGCTAGGTGCACGGTTCCAATTGGTCGTTTCCTATGGAGAGGAGCCGGCAAGAATCTCCACGGTTACTCTTTTAAAAATAATGGGCTTTTACAATGTTTTCAAATTACAGTGTTAATAGATATGGGGGGACAGTGTAGGCCCGTCAACAAGTACCAGGTACTTAACAAAATAGAAAACGGACTACAAATCTACAGTCTATTAGGCCCACATCGTTCTCATACACAAATTAAAAAAGAACCTTTATAAAATATTAAAAACTAAAAAATATTAAAAAAAAACCTTTTTTAACCAAATGACATGCAGGGCTAACATGACATGCGCGAGAACACTCTCGTTCTCGATTTGTCGAAATTTGTCGACGATTCTGACGCCATTCTAAACACTAACATGACCGCTAAGCTCGAGATATCTCGATAAAGGCACTTTGACAGTTCTTTATCTCGCAACGAGAGACCGATGTAGCAAATGATTAAAAACAAATAATTTTTATGATAGCCACATCAGCTCATTCATTCGATTTTACGCATGGAATTAGGTTGTACTATAATGATTTTCATCCACCCTTTTTAATTTATGTTTAGTTTTTTTGTATTTTTTAGACTTTTTGATTAAAATTAAATGTTTTTCTTTGGTATGCCGAAATTAAAATGCAAAACAAAATCACGCAAATGAAAATGAGTGAGACATTTTTGGTAGCAGCTAGAGAATACAACGGGATCCCGACCGTTTTCTGGCCCCGAAAATCCCGGGACTGTACTTGGCTAATTTCGGGATTTTCGGGATTGCCACAAACAAGTCTAGTTTGTATTCCGTAGTCCGTTGCGCCTTGAGAATAACCTTGCCTAGATTATTTTAATACATTACGACAAAAATCAACTCGTACGTAGGTACCCACTATTTACTACACAGGTACAGTCCTAATAATATGTTTGTCGTAGAACTTAGAAGGGACTTCCCCACTCGGAATACTTTAATACAATACTCTTAAGGTAATTCCCCAACGAACCAACAGGGGAATCACCCGATCATCTCATATCGTAATATTGTTGCGGGAATTTCCCGTCGGTCGGGGATTCCCTGTACGAAAGTATAAATATGCAAATCAGGTTTTATTTTTTCATTTATTGTTATGTCAGTGACGGGTTACGTAGGCTACGTCAGTGACGACGGGTTACGTAGGCTACGTCATTAAAATTTAAAAATCAATTATCTGAAATTAAGTATTTCAAATGGCGGGAGACTTTGTTAGACCTACTTTGACCCTATCTTTGTCATCGCCACCTGATATTGCAAAATCTTATACATGTATAAAAAACTGCTTATTCATATCTCCACATTGCTTATTAGGTTAGTACTAAAAGAAACTTAACCAACCATTCCTGGTTCCATAGGCTTAGCATGAGAACCGTAGAGAAGTGTTTTAAAGTAGATAAAAATTACGCTTCTGTGTAGACAGCTGACAGTTTTCTACGAAGAAAGATAGACAAGCGATTTCTATTCTACAATAGAGTAGAAATAGAAAGCATCATGCTAAGCCTGCTTTTCGAGTTTTAATTTTGTGTAATAAATGAAAATACCAGTCTTTCAAAGAGCATGGGAGATAGGCTTCAAGTTAATCTTTGAGGATAATTGATGAAATTATTGTTGCTCTGCTATTATTACTAATATTCAGTTTGAAAAGCCTTATCAAATCCCCCTTAAAGTTTAAACTTTAAGTTAGCAATTACCCATATTTATGGGTCTTGAGATACTTAGCTCAAGATACCATCTTGAGATACTTAGCTCAAGACACCATCTTGAGATACTTAGCTCAAGACACCATCTTGAGATACTTAACTCAAGACACCATCTTGAGATACTTAACTCAAGATACCATTTATTATTTTATGCCTAGTATCTTGAGATAATCCTTGTGAAGCATTGATGTCCCAATCACCCGTACAAAGGTAATGGGTAAAACTGTGACATTAGAAGGTCACTAGGCAACTTAGAGAGATTAGATAATAACTTATTGAAGACTTACTGGACTTACTTATTGTCTGGAGTCTTAACTGGGACCAACAGGTCATTGCATTATAAACATCACTGATCATAAATGCTGTAGAGCTCCAGACCATAATCATGTAAAATATATGGAGTAGGTGCCGATATTAACTATTTGCTGTCAATCAATTACCCATATTTATGGGTCTTGAGATACTTAGCTCAAGACACCATCTTGAGATACTTAGCTCAAGACACCGTCTTGAGATACTTAGCTCAAGACACCGTCTTGAGATACTTAGCTCAAGACACCGTCTTGAGATACTTAGCTCAAGACACTGTCTTAAGATACTTAGCTCAAGACACCGTCTTGAGATACTTAGCTCAAGACACCATCTTGAGATACTTAGCTCAAGACACCGTCTTGAGATACTTAGCTCAAGACACCGTCTTGAGATACTTAACTCAAGATACCATTTATTATTTTATGCCTAGTATCTTGAGAAGCATTGCTTGTGAAGCATTGATGTCCCAATCACCCGTACAAAGGTAATGGGTAAAACTGTGACATTAGAAGGTCACTAGGCAACTTAGAGAGATTAGATAATAACTTATTGAAGACTTACTGGACTTACTTATTGTCTGGAGTCTTGACTGGGACCAACAGGCCATTGCATTATATAATACAAAAGTAATATACTGTGTACTGTAGGTAATTATGTAGTATTATATATGTACAATGATATCCACGAACTCCTCCATTTTCGAACAGGCTCATTTCACGTCTAATACTATTTGCCAACCCCAATTCATTTTGTACTTGTACTTCAGGATCTGGGGATTTCATACTCTTGTTAATTTCCAGCTGTAAGTTTTCTTTTAATGTCAATTGGGGTTGGGAGGTCTTAGCTCAAGACACCGTCTTGAGATACTTAGCTCAAGACACCATCTTGAGATACTTAGCTCAAGACACCGTCTTGAGATACGTAGCTCAAGATACCGTCTTGAGATACTTAGCTCATGACACCATCTTGAGATACTTAACTCAAGATACCATTTATCATTTTATGCCTAGTATCTTGAGATAATGCTTGTGAAGCATTGATGTCCCAATCACCCGTACAAAAGTAATGGGTAAAACTGTGACATTAGAAGGTAACTTAGAGAGATTAGATAATAACTTATTGAAGACTTACTGGACTTACTTATTGTCTGGAGTCTTGACTGGGACCAACAGGCCATTGCATTATAAACATCACTGACCATAAATGCTGTAGAGCTCCAGACCGTAATCATGTAAAATATATGGAGTAGGTGCCGATATTAACTATTTGCTGTCAATCAATTACCCATATTTATGGGGCTCCGACGCAGAATGTCCACTTCTCAAAATGTCCACTGGTCGCTAAATTTCCTTTTCTCAGAATGTCTTTTTCGCAAAATGTCTCTTTCGCAGAGTGTCCACTTCGCAAAATGTCCCTTATAACCATCTACATTCTACAACGACAAACAAATATAATTAAGGCATGTATTTAACACGGCGACAAATTAATCTGAATTTGGGATTAAAAAATAATTAAAGCCGGTAGCAAAAATAATAGGTTGGCAGCAAAAATAATAGGTTGGCAGCTACAGCGAAGTATTATTTTAAGTAGAAAGTAGCAGCTGTCGCCAGTTATGCCTTTTTTTTGTATCATAATTTTGTCTACTCTTCTCGTCGTCAAAATCGAGGACGAGTAAATGACAGAAAAATCAGAGATATCTCGTGTTGAAATGTCAAAATTCGAGATAAAATACGTGTCATGTTAGGGTTTGTCGAGAAAACATCAAGTTTGACAGAACGAGTCGAGTATTTTGTATGGGAGCGCTGTCAGAAAACGAGATAGGTTACAGAAATAGACAAGAATTACTCGCGCGAGAGTGAGTAATTGTCGCGTGTGTCATGTTAGCCCTGCTGATTGCCATTTCAACTGTAACAAAATCTAGGTCTAAAGCTTAGCACAACGTACATCTAGTACCTACTAACTACATTATTAAAAATTTAAATAACCCCAAGTAAAGTGGAGAAGTGGAGTGGAGTGGAGTGTGTAGTGTTCCTTTCTTCTTGTATGTTTATATATATGTGCGTACATAAATTGTTAAATAAATAAATAAAGTTGCGTGGCACAACTGACCGTCCAATAAAGTCGGTACGCGAGCATTGAAATCTGAAATGAGAATCCATTTCTTTCGAGAATTTTTCAATATCGTTATATTGCATTCTGGTTATCTCACATTGCCAGTATTCATTAATTATTCTGTGAAATGTGCTTATTTATAACAATTGGTCCTTAATTAAAATATACAAGCTAACTCTAAAATATGTATAATATGTACAAGTAGGTATATAATAAAATAATTAAAAAGTGGAAGTGCTCATTGGGCATCAACCATTCCTCCGCATCGCTGTCAATGGGAAAAGTGCCCAAAAGGCTGGCAGCATTGCCACGTTGGATGGCAATACTGATTCTTTGGGCTAAAAATAGGCCAGCCCTCTGGTCCAGTGAAGAGTCGACCAACCGCTTGGCGATGTCCTGAATAAAATAAAGGATCCACCACAAAGGATTTTTTTATTAGAAATATAATGTAGTTCGTTGAATTTTGTTGTAGTTGCGTCTTTAGGCGGCTTCCCACGGTCCGTGATATTGCGACCGCACACCAAAGCTCTTCCAACGACGCATAGGTGTAGGTTTTGAGATTGGATCCATTTTCGTTCCTAAATTCAAAGGGAAAGAGAACTTATAAAGAGAGCTCGCACCGCACTTTTGAAGTTACCGACTCGCCGCGGATCGGACGCACCGTGACGAACGAGTGTTTGCACTACCACGAACGATACTTGTCCTATAATGCGTAGGTGCCGATTGGTCCGCACATCCGTCCCCAATATCACGCTCCGTGGGAAGCCAGCTTTTGAACTTGGAATATAACAATGTGACCTTTTCTGATTCAAAATAAAATGAGCATTGTTACACTTTATTAACAAAATGTTTAGTATCTTTATTCAGATGGTTACTTTTCCCACATTTCTTCGGCATGAATGTCGAAAAATTTACCCATGGGAACGTACACCTGGTGATGGAAAACTTTGTAAAGAAACCTGAAAAAAAACAAAAAGTCTACACAGGTAGCACATTTTTTTTGTTTCCGGGGTGGAAAATCCGCATGGATGTTCTCCGCCCTGGGGTGGGCGGAGGGGTCTGTCAGACTCTTACTGACTAAAAATCATACCAGTGTTCCGTTCTCACACTTGCACCGGGGATCATGAGATCTAGTGCGACTTCCGCAATCTCCGGCTAGTACTAGCTAGCCTCTGCGGGCCACCTCAAGTCTGGGAGGATTGAGGTGTTTGACCCCCCCAGACTTGAGGAAGAGGGCATTGTCTGCTCTCTTCCGACGCCAAGTGCGCCTGCTGCGGGCTGGGTGAGCGGAAGACACCTCCCGCTCCCTTTCCGCAGCCTCTTTCTGCAACACGACTGTTTCGCAGAAAGACACAGGTAGCACCTACCTTAATCCTAGAGTGGGCGCGCTATGAGCATTTTGCCGCCCTTGGCATAGAGAACGTCAATATTTTGTAAAAATATTTACGCGTTGAAAAGGGTAGCTGCCTCCACTTTCGCCGTCGACCCGTGCCGAAAGGTTGAACTCGATCAGTGCACAGGGGGCTGCAGGAGAAGAAGGTTTTTACCATCAGTTATCGCGTCGCGGCATTTTCCTCCCCACGCGCCCAACGGAGTTTTATGGAACAGCGCGCCCATTCTAGGCTAATACTGATGGTTATGGTGCACCCAGTGCAGTAATCTCCGCTGTAAACCACAGTCACCACAGTATGACGTATTTTTCTCGTAAAACTCACGCTTTTAGAAAGGAAGAAAGAAAAGAAAGAAAGAAAGACAGAAACGAAAGAAATATATTTTATATAAGACACGCACAGGACATACCAATAGTAAAAACCGGCGTAATGCGTGTCGGACCACGCACAATGAAGGGTGCCGTAGCGGGGATTAATTTATCCTAAGAACAAACTTAACATTGTAGTTGAAAAACATGTTCCTCATGCATTCCAACTGCAAACCTAAGTGCGTAGGCACAATATTGAGAGATTTACCATACCTATTATTTTAAGATCATAGATATCTTATAAGTTTTCCTGTAATCTGTAGCTAATGAACAATTTTTTTTTTTTCAAATTTTTTGGCATAGTACTGTTGGAGATAAGGACGTCAATTTTCCTCATACATTCCAACTGCAAACCTAAACTCAAACTCAAACTCAAACTCAAAGCATTTATTTCAATTAAACCATTTACAGGCACTTTTGAATTGTCAACAAGTCGGTCAGTTACAAATATGAAGCTAGTTGCCCATTCCAAATAGTAGGTTCCTATGGAGAAGAACGGGCAAGAAACTCCACAGACACTCTTTTAAAATAAAATATTTGATACAAAGTATTGGTTACATCATCATCAGAAGCGTCCGTGATAAAAAAAAACAATTCAAAACTAAAATAATTAAAAATAAGCCGTGGCAGCTAAGAGATGACCAGTCCCAACTGACAGCGCCCGTTCACGAACATGACGCATGGATCAGCACCATTCAGCTCAACCATTTTGAAGGGAGCTAAATGATCCAACACACACGCCACCATCAGCGAGACATCTGAGTGAGCATGACATACTCTCAGCTGCCAGGACATATTCAAGTCAATGAAAGACATATTACCTGGTAAATGGTAGCTCTATTGTACATAGTACTCACACCTGTGTTATGCAATTATATAATACAAAGGTGATTGAGTTTATACAATGAAAAGATAGTCTTACAATCTTCAGCAGCTCCAACAGTATTTTCAAATGTTAATCAATTAGTTGACGTTGTGGAGCAGGACCAGCATTGAGCCAAGCATTTCTATCAGCGATGTAATCCCCCAGCCTATAATATGCCAGCTTGCATAGTGTGCGTTTTATACAAGATTTAAATTTCGTCTCATTCAGTTGAAGTATGTGGGGAGGAATTTTATTATAACATTTTAAACAGTACCCCATGAAAGATGAGTCTACTTTAGCCAGTCTGAAACCTGGTTGAGCTAATAGATCCCTACTTCTAGTACATTATAGTACTAGAAGTAGGGATCTATTAGCTCAGCCAGGTTTCAGACTGTCTGAATGTCTTTCGCCTCTTTTACTAAAAAGATGTAAATTTTTTCTTACGTACATGATGTTTTCATAGATATATTGACAAGACACCGTCATAATGTTAATATTCTTAAACAGTTCCCTAAGAGAATCGCGCCTGCGGAGATTATATATGGCTCTGATGGCTCTTTTCTGCAGAATAAAAATAGACTCGATGTCTGCAGCCCGTCCCCAAAGTAAAATACCGTAAGACATGATACTATGAAAGTAACTAAAATAGACTAGCCTTGCGGTATCTACATCAGTAAATTGACGGATTTTTCTGACAGCATATGCTGCTGAACTTAGCCGTCCTGCAAGAGATGTTAAATGAGGACCCCATTGAAGCCTAGAGTCGAGCGTGATCCCCAGGAAAACAGTTTTATCGACGAATTCTAGTTTCTCTTGATTCAATACTATCTCATAATCACTACTTTTTACATTTGGTAAAGAAAATCGTATGCACTTACTTTTCTTTCCATTTAATACTAAATTATTGGCAGTGAACCAATTTTGGACCTGCAGTAGGGCGTTATTTACGTCGTCAAAATTTGTAGCACGTCTATCTACCTTAAAAATCAAGGAAGTATCGTCAGCAAATAACACCATTTGTGGTTGATTTTTTAATAAATGGAGAAGATCATTAATATACACTAAAAAGAGGAAAGGACCCAATATCGAGCCTTGAGGAACACCCATTTTTACTTTTAAACCGAGTGAATTGATACCATTTATTTGAACTAGCTGTTGTCTATCGTTTAAATAAGATTTTACTAAACTAAGCGCAAGTTTTCCAAGTCCGTAATGCTCAAGCTTCAAGAGTAAGGTTTCGACGCAATCAAATGCCTTGGAAAGGTCACAAAAGATTCCTATGGCGTCTTGGGCCTCTTCCCACGCGTTAAAAATGTGTCTTAATAAGGTTACACCGGCGTCGGTCGTACAACGTCCTTTGGTGAAACCATACTGTTGATCGTGAAGGATTTTATTCGCGTTGAAATGATTGAGCATTTGATTAAGCATTACCTTTTCAAACACCTTGCTGAAAACCGGCAAAACGGATACGGGTCTATAATTATTTGTGTCTTTACTGTCTCCGGATTTGAAAAGTGGTATTACCTTACTGTATTTCATTAAATCCGGGAAGACTCCTTGATTCACACACAAATTAAATATTAAGGCTAAGTAAGGCGCTATAGTCTCAATTATTGAGGTACAGACTTTAATGGACATTCCCCAAAGATCTTCGGACAATTTGATCTTGATTTGCTTAAAGGCTTTTAATACTATTATGGGGTTAATATGCTTAAAGTTAAATTCAATCGGGCAGGCTGCAATGTTCGCCCTTACAGAGTCAAAAGCGAGCAAGGGCGAGGAATTTAAGGTTTCAGTAGTTTTAAGTGGGATACTGGTAAAGAAATTTACAAACTCTTGAGCAACTTGTTTGCTATCGCAAATGAGTCCACATGACGTCTCCAGTGCGTAATCAGAATCATGCTTTTTGTTCCTATTCGTTTCATTATTGATAATTTTCCAAACCGTCTTTATTTTATTGTCTGCTGATTTAACCTTGTTGCTAATGTATAAGGCTTTAGCGGCCTTGCAAATGTTTTTAAAAGTTCTAGAGTAAGTAGCAACAAAGTTATTAAAAGTTTCCGTGTTTATATAAGGCTTAAGGCCATACAGCTCGAAAAGTCTTTCCCTACTTTTCCTGAGTCCTTTAGTTGCCCAGTCACTAAATAAAAACCTAGGGCTGATGGTTTTAGTGTTCTTCTTAAAATAAATATTGAACTCGCTTTGGACTACCGAAAAGAATTCTTTATACAAAATGTCAACATTGTTCATTGTAAGGTTCATAACACTTAACTTACAAATTAAAGTGCTGTTAAATTTATTTAAATTAACAGATGTTATTGGTCTGAATTGTATCTGCACCTTCTGTATTGGTATGTTGGACTCAAAAGTTACGGTTTGACCGCTGTGATCAGAAGGGAGATAATTAATTATAGCTTTATCTAAATAGTCGCAGCAACAAAAAACATTATCAATACATGTAGCAGTAGTCGTAGTTATTCGGGTTGGTTCTACAAACACATTTGACAAATTAAATGATTCAAACAAATTTAACAATCTACTGGTATTTGAATTATTTTCTAAAATATTAATGTTAAAGTCACCACAGATAATTACTGATTTATTCCCAGTTACAAGTTTTGCCAAAACATCTTCCATAACAGACTCAAATATAGAGTAGTTTTGATAGTTTGGGGGTCTGTAAACGCACACTATAACATGCCTATCTAGCTCAACACAAGACAGTTCAATGCTATGTTCAACCGACAAAGCAACTATGTCTTTACGAGTTTTAGATTTAATACAACTTCTAATTAAGATCAGTGAACCACCACGCAGCATTGATTTCCGGTTAAAACAACTGGCCACACTATAATTCTCATAATTAATTAACATTTCATAATCTTTTAACCAATGCTCAGTTAAACAAATAATGTCAAACATTGTTTTTTCTAAAAACAATTCGATTTCCAATTGTTTGGAAGAAAAACCTTGAATATTTTGATGAAATAATTTCAAGGATTTCTGCTTAGCCCCTTTTCTACAGTTAACAATGTTTTTGCTAGAAAATACCATTTTGTTATTAAGTGTAACTAAACTGTTAGTGGTACCTTCTGTTATCTTACAAACTAGTTTAAATTATTTGAACTAACCACCTTAACATTAGTACTATTACTAATTGTGGTGCTAAATAAAGACTTCGACATATTAGTTATGTCTGGGTTAATATTAAAAGCTAATAGCCTAGCTATTTGACGTCTAAAACTAATAGGCAGATACACAGTATCCCTAGTCGACCTTAGCTTATCAACAAAAATGTTGGTGTCAAAAAATATAAACTTGTCACTATGGTGACTAACTAAGAAATGCATGTAATTATTTAACATATGAATGTAGCAGTTTTGCCTGTTTGACAAGTGCTCAAAGTACGGAAAAGCACACAAAATTATTTTCTTACAATTTACCTTCAAAAGTTCGGTCACACTATCAGTGATATCATCTTTTTTAACATTAAAACTATTACCTATTAGTACAGTAATAATGGCGTTAGGATCATATTCATTCCTAGTTATTGAATACATTATTTGTTTGTAGGAAGTCTGAGGCATGCAATAGTTTAGAGAAGAATGACTCAGGTTGTTGCTAAGTAATTTTCCTAACCCTTTTCCAAAACTATCAGAAAACATAATGGAGCTACATAATGGACTAGCTTCCATCTGAACTACTTGCAATGGAACTTGTACATTGTCTGGTGTATCTTGATTGGGAATAGAGACCTGAGCACTTCCCAACTGGTACGAATCCTCCGTTGCCTCAGGTTGGAGAGTGCCAAGACTGAAATTCCTATGCAATGAAGATTGAGAGCTGCTAAGAGTCAGCGGGTCCACTTGGTCTGCATTACAGTTGCACATAGCCATTAACTCATTTGCAGCGAGTATGTGCTCCTGAATTTGTTTTTCAGACGTCACATACTTAGTATAGAGTGAATGTAATGATGCCTCTAGTATCTGAATATCAGACTGTAAGCGTTGAGTGTCAATCTCATAAATGTTCTTACTGTCTTCTAATTTAAATTAAAATAATTTTAATTTAAATTCTAAGTGTGCAGGCACAATATTAAGAGATTTACCATACCTATCATTTTAAGGTCATAGACTTCTTATAACTTTTCCTGTAATCTGTAGCTAAAGAACATTTTTTTTTTCAAATTTTTTGGCTTAGTACTTTTGGAGATAAGGACGTCAATTTTCATCAATTTTCTTAAATAATTTTAAAAGTATTTCTTTTAACAACTTCCCTGTCCCCATACAACGTATTTTATGAAAACCTCACGCCCACTGTCTTTTTCTTCTGATGAGTTCGCTTGAGAGCCAAAAATCGCTAAATTTTCTTTTATTTCCTTAAAGTTTAGGGTTTTTGTTATACCTACGTCCACGTCTCATTTAAAGAAATATCACGACACGTTCATGACAAGAAATCTGCCCAACAATAATGCTGCCCAATTGTATAGAAAAATGAGTCACATTGTGACTCATGAAGTTATCTTAATACACTCTCGTGAGTTAATTTAATTTAATTAATTTAATTTAGTTAATTTTACTCAAAGGAAACATTCCTTTATTTTTGAATAGAAAGCAAACTGCATTCAAAGATTTTCGAAAATTCTCTTCTCCCACACCCGGGAATCGAACCGGCTAAAATCTGAAATATTATACCCTGTACTTTCATTGCATCGATCGTTAGGGTCAATTATAAGGATGAAATCTCTCTAACAAACATGATAAATTAAATGAAAGGAAAACCAGGAAATCTTAAATTAATTTAATTATTTACAAAAAATGGTAAACTAACTAATTAGTTGCTCGAAATGGGCTCCATTCTCTTGGATACACAAATTTATTCTTTTAACGAATTCATTTCTAGTAACCTTTAATAAAGTGTTGTGGTGAATATTATAAACCGTATTCTGAACTTCAACTCTCAACTCGTTGTCATTCGCATAAGATTTCATGTAAATTTGATTTTTTACATATCCCCACAAAAAAAAATCTAATGGGGTGAGATCTGGCGATCTCGCAGGCCATCTGATTGTGCCGTTTGTACCAATCCAGGTATTAAAATGGTTATTAATGTAGGCAGTAGTGATTCTGCTGTTATGTGCTGGAGCACCATCTTGCTGTAGAATTATTTGGTTTCGCTCTTCCTCGGGGAAACCATTTAACTCGTTTCTTAAGAGATCCAGTATTTCAATATACGTGACAGTGTTTAAATGACCTTCGTACACGTGGACTAACACTACATTATTTCTCATAATTCCGCACCAAACGTTGAAAGAAAATCTTACTTGATTGTTAGTTTCATGAACACGAACAGGATTCACTCGAGACCAATAATGGTTATTGCGGCGATTGTACATGCCATTATACTTTTTCAGCACTTTAAGTACGCGAGTGTGGGTTGTTCCTAATTCATCGGCAGCATCTCTACTTGAAGCCTTTGGAAATGATTCAAAGTATGTTAAAACATCTAGTTCAAAATCGAAATAGTTTTGCTGAATAGTTTGCCGTCTCTTCTTGAAACCACCCGTATTCTTTAAATTTTCTACCATTCTTTTCAATACGAACCGAGTTGGTGCCTGTCGGTCTTGATATCTCTCTCCATACCACCGCAGAGCTAGATTCACGTTTTTGTTATTAAAAAATAAGCTTCCATTAAATCAAACTGTTCTTCATAAGCCATTTTCACCATGAGACAAAATGTGAAATGAGTTGTAAAAACAATCAAATGTGACAATCTAATAAATGTAATAATCTAAACAACTATGACAATCTAATTTTCAAATTTTAATCTAACATTCCATATTTAAACTACCTCATACACGCAGCTACGAGTATGTCGCAAAGGAGTCTGCATTACAAAAGATGGATGTTAGTTAAAGAGCTTTAACTTGACTCATTGAATTTGTAACTTTAGATTTCCTGGTTTTCCTTTCATTTAATTTATCATGTTTGTTAGAGAGATTTCATCCTTATAATTGACCCTAAGGATCGATGCAATAAAAGTACAGGATATAATTTTTTCAGATTTTAGCCGGTTCGATTCCCGGGTGTGGGAGAAGAGAATTTTCGAAAATCTTTGAATGCAGTTTGCTTTCTATTCAAAAATAAAGGAATGTTTCCTTTGAGTAAAATTTTCTATCTGCAGTATTAAGAGTACTTTCCCTCCAGGTGGCATTACAAAATTCCACCCTGTATACATATATGACTCATTGGACAGAGAAGTTGTTAAAATTATAAAAACAAAATATATCTGAAATAAGTCGGCACAGTTTGCGTGTCACAGTTTTAATTTCTAAATTGCCCCCCAAAAGTGACCCCATATTCAAAATTCATTTATTTACGTTACACGCCCGTGTTTGTGTCACAGAAGTTCATATGTGTACCAACATAATCGATCAACATAATCAACTTAATCGGTTCAGTAGATTCGGAGGAAATCGGCTGTGAAAGACGGACAGACAGAAACACGAGTGGTCCTATAGGGGTTCAGTTTCTTCCTTTTGAGGTACGGAACCCTAAAAAGGAGCATGTAAAACTAACAAAATTAACATTAAAAAGAATAAAGTCCTGTGCGAGTGCGACTCCTTTTTTTTTTGCCAGGGTGGAAAATCCTCATGGATGTCCTCCGCCCTGGGGTAGGCGGGGGGGCTCCCTTCCCACACTTGCACCGGGGATCTTGGGAGCTAGTATTACTTCCGTGATCCCCGGCTAGTGCCGGTCCGCCTCCGCGGGCTACCTCAAGGGGTAAGGTGTTTGACCCCCCCGCAACGTCTGAAAGGGGCGTGCGTGGAACACTACGTGCCGCCACCTCGGGTCCAGTGTGATAGGAGGCGGCGGATGTCCCCGAGTACACCGTCCCTGGACCCATTTAGGGGGACCGGAAGAGGGCATTGTCTGCCCTCTGCCGACGCCCAATGCGCCTGCTGTGTGCTGGGTGAGCGGACGAGATCTCCCGCTCCCTTTCCGCAGCCTCCTTCTGCGACACGACTGTTTCGCAGAAGGATACCACCGCGTCCCAGGACTCCTCGCTGCCGGCCATCGACTCGACCACGGCCGGCAGCGACAGGTCACTGCTTTACGAGAGGATGATTAAAACCATAACGCAAGACTGTTTATCTACACCCATGCTATTTATCCTCTATAAAAGTTTCTGAAACAGTTAGCTTATTGCCAACATTAAAACAACCAGTGTCATAGTAACCACTATATCATCCAAACGATTGCTATAATGTTGTACTAAATTTCATTATGCAACTCTTTTTCTCACTACTCAAGTCGTGGAATCTTTATGAATTTCAAAAAAAGAACATTGTCATGCACGCGCGTTTCACTACCACAGCGCCGTAATTTTAAAGAAATACATAGAGGTTATTCGAATTCACATTGCGGCCGCGGCGTCGCATCCCGCCATTTTCGTTCGATATTAGATTGCAAAGATGTATTAGAGAGGATTTATAACATCACGGGTGTAGATAAAGTCTTGTATGCAACTGTACATAATTAGGTAATAAAACACTCATGTGATACTATTATCAACTCACATTCGTGTTTTAATACCCCAGTTGCATAAATAACGATAAATATTATGAGAAACTAGCTTCTACCGGCGACTTCGTTCGCGTAGAAGTCTTAAGATACACAATATACTAAAATAACAGCCACAGTTTTAGCCACAACCAAAGGAGTTTTATAAAAATGTGGCTGTCAGGCCGCCTGGCCCCCGATCCATCACGTCGCGTCGCATCGTCCACCCGCACTATTACTTCGTTTTTGCTTACCGTTCTATGTGACTTTTTTCTTATTGCTAGACTCTTAAGGGACATAGCGTAATGTTAAATAGCCTATAAGCTTCTTAAAGAATAGAAAGATTTTTTCAAATCCAACCGGTAGTTCCAAAAACTAGCGCGGTCAGACAAAAAAATAAAACAAACCCTTTAGTTTTTATTATATGCGTATAGATGTACTGTCCATTTTGTTATACCTAAACGAAAACTGCAATTATGAAATAAATAAAATGCAGACCTTATGTTTACTAACAGCCAGAGGCATAAAAAATAAAAAAAACAAATATTTTGCTCAATATTAATCTGTGCAAATATGTTCTCGCAAAGTCTGTGCAAAAATCATACACATTTCGGTAACAGACTGAACCCTTTATTAAGGTCGTCCTATTGACCCAATTAAGCGATATTTACTTAGGGTTTGTATAATACATTATGTACGACCTAAATAAATATTAAATTATTCGATTATGACAGTGGGAATCAATTGGTCATGAATTTATTAATCAAGGGACGGCCTTGGGGTTTAATGCTAAGAATTTAACTGGAAGTACTGGAACAATATAAATAGACTACCGTTTGGAATCATCATACAGTCTTATAATAATATGGCTAGTCTGAACATAGGCTCTCCGAAATTTTGCGCATGTCCTCTCACTCACACTCGTTTCATATCACCATTTGGTTCCTAAAAATGTTACTGCGCAGTCTTCTGCGCAAAGTTCAGACAAAGACAAAGACAAAGACATTTATTCGTAGGATATGGTACGTACAGAGTTGGATAGTAGGTTTAAATATGTAGGTTTTTATTTTTATTATTTTAGTAATATTTTATATAGATTCTTTTTTAATTTGTGAATGTGAGAACGTTGTAGGCCTAAAACTTGGTACTTGTTGACACACTACACTGTCCTCTTATACCTATTAACACTGAAACTTGGAAACATTGTTAAACCCTACTTTTCTTTAAAAGAGTAACCGTGGAATTTCTTGCTGGCTCTTCTCCATAGGAAACGACCAATTGGAACCGTGCACCTAGCTTCTGACGTTTCATAAGTGCCCATGTAGGTTTATGTGAAATATTTTTTTTTGATTTTGTTAATTGAGTTATGTTCAGGACACATCACCACCGCTACAAGCGGCATACAAATATTAAATATTGCATAAAACCTAACTTACCTATACAATTACTACTTTTACTCTATTTTACAAAACAAAACACTTGGACTATAGACACAAAGATACATATAAACTCCATTAAACAATATAAAACAATATAAAAAACACAACAACAACAACATTTGTATTAAAAAAAAACTGCATTGACTGTTTTTATGCCAGCATGCGCAAGAGGGCGGCCTCGATGGCGAGTAGAGTGCGGGGCAGCGGCAACAGTCTTCTTACCGTTGTGGCAAGAGGTTGGACGGGCCTTTCATGAAGCACTGGCAGGCCTTACATGCACCCGTGTATCAGGCTTGGGGCAGGTAGATTTAAAAGAATTGCTATATATTTTTTATAATTTTAAAATTTTTATAAATAATTTTTATTTTTGAATCTTGACATTTGAAGTTTTTTACAGTTTGACTTTTACTATTTTATATTTGACATTTTAATTTTTGTAGATTCTGACATTTTATATTTTATTTTGGCAAGTTTTCATTAATTAATTATAGTATTTTTTTTATTTTTATTGGTCACAGTTTTATGTTAGTTTTATACTGTTGTTTGTGATTTCTATGTGTGAGTGCGGCTATGGTTTGTTTCTTTTAATTATTTTTGTCAATGGGTGTTTCTATATCTAATTTTTATTACTCTTATATTCAAGGAATTCTTTTACTGTGTAAAAATTATTTTGGAGAAGCCATGATTTTAGACTTTTTTTGTAGAAATTAAATGGTAGTTCTCTTATTCGTTTTGGAATATGGTTGTACATTTTTATGGACATAGGTAGCTGTTTCTGTAGTGAACCAGACCAGCCATAATTCATTAGTCGTATTGTACCAAGTGGTATCGTGCTACCCAGTAACTGGGGTGTGGACTGGAAGCTAACCCCAACATAGTAGAGAATCAGGATAGGCACATAATAATGATCATGGAATCATCACCCACTCTGGTTTTTTTAAGTTTCCGTACTTCAAAAGGAAAATACGAAACCCTTATACGATCACTCGTGTGTCTGTCTGTCCGTCTGTCACAGCCGATTTGCTCCGACTCTACTGGACCGATTAAGTTTTAATTTGGTACACATATGAACTTCTGTGACCCAAACACAGATTTGTAACGTAAATAAATGAATTTTGAATATGGGGCTCCGCTTTTAGAGTTTCAAAGCATTTCATCTCCGCATTTCAAAGTAGAAAAAAAAATAGTTTAGCAAACTGTACCGTATGACATATTGTTATAATTTGATTATTTTCAGAGTTATTAATTAAATAAAACGAACGTGCTCGACTGCCAAGTCGGAAGGGAAGTATATTTGCTTTTCACAGATATTGAATAGTATTAAGCAAAGGAAACAATATACATACAGCCTACTCCTGTACATTAGAGGTGGCACTAGTAATTACTATTTTGAGCTAATTACAACACCCCTACTCTCAAAATACAGATATTATATCAAAATATAGATACACATTAAAATACCACAGTAACAATGCCTAACATGTTTACAAATTTATTATGTTTCACTGAAGGTAAACTTTTAGTAAGCATGTCTGCTGGCATATCTTCTGATGGCAAATAATTAATCTTAACAATTTTATTACTATTATTTCTCTACAATAATGATAGCGCACATCAATGTGTTTCGATCTGTTATGGAATACAGGATTTTCAGATAACTTTAAAGCACTTTGATTATCATTATATAATTTAATCGTATACATTTGTTCAGTAATCTCATTCTGTAAATTAATAAGATACACAGCTTCCCTACAACCCTCTGTAATTGCCATATATTCAGCCTCAGTACTTGAAAGCGCTACAGTTCTTTGTTTTTTACAACCCCATGAGATGACTGAACCTGACAACATAAAACAGAAACCTGAATAGGATCTTCTATCAATTGAATTATTTGCCCAATCAGCATCTATATAACCTTCAATATTAATATTTCCATCTTTACAATACTTTAAGCCTAGACATCTAGTCTTTTTTAAGTATTTTAATATTCTTTTAGCATATAACCAGTGTTCATTATTATGACAATTATTAAATTGACTTAGGTATCCTACAGCATAGGCTATGTCTGGCCTGGTCAATACAGCCAAATACATTAGACTCCCTATCAGCTGTTGATAAGGATTCTGATTCTTTACATCTTGACTTTTAACTATATTCAATTTAGCTTCCATGGGTGTGTCAACAGTCTTACACTCAGTCATACTAAATTTATACAATAACTGATCAATATAGTTCTCTTGACTTAAAGTAATTACTCTGTTCTCCTTATAATTATTGACATTTATACCCAGACATTTTCTGATTTCTCCTAAATCTTTAATTTTAAATTGACCACTTAAAGTTTCTTTTAACAATTTCATTTCCTTTTTATCATTAGAAAAAATAAAAAAATCATCAACATACAAAGTAACAATTGTCCTGAGACTATCCATACATTTGTGTACAAACAGGGTTCCAGTTTAGATTTTTTATAGCCATTATCTAACATTACATTATCAACTTTTTTATGCCATGCCCTTGAGGATTGTTTGAGACCATAAATTGCTTTTTTCAGCTTAAGAACTTTAGTTTTATCATTATTAGGACACTCAAAACAATCTGGTAATTGCATATATATGGTTTCTTCCAATTCTCCATTGAGAAACGCAGTTTTTACATCTAAATGTGCAGTATCTAGATTAAGTTGCACAGCTAAAGCAAATAATAACCTTAAAGTTGTATGCCGGACTACCGGTGAGAAAGTTTCACTATAATCAATACCACTTTTCTGATTATAACCTTTCGCAACTAATCTGGCACGATAACAAATGTTATTTTCCCTATCACACTTTCTTTTTAAAACCCACTTACATTTGACAATTGTTCCACTTTTTGGGGCATCTACGAGCTCCCACGCACTGTTGTCTTTAAAGCACTGTAACTCAGGGCCTTGTAGAGCTTCTCCCAATGACAACTCTCCGACATCCACATTAGAACTTTCTGTACACATATTTGAAAAACCATATCTTTCTGGTTTACGCCTTTGTCTCTTAGGTGTCTGTACTTCACTGCCTGAGTTTCTGTAAAGTTGTCAGAGTCTTCATTTTCACTTGGCACATAAGTAAGATCATTGCTGTTACATACGGAGATAAATGAATCATCTGACTGACTGTCCCCCACTGAATCCAAACCCTTCTCTTCATTTTCTATTTGAGTTTCTGAATTCTTATTTTCTTTGGTAACAATTATATTTCTTACATCCAAATCTTTTTCAATTATGATTACATCTCGACTAGTTGTAATCAACTTGGACTTGGGATTATATATTCTATATCCTTTTATATCTTCAGAATAACCCACTAGGATACACATGTCAGATTTCTTATCCGATTTCAACCTTTTCTGTTTGGGTACATGTGCCATTACAGTACTACCGAACACTCTAAGATTACTAATATTAGGTTTAGTATTATTCCACAATTCATATGGGGTTTTATTATTTAAACAAGCTGATACTGTCCGGTTCTGTAAATAAACAGCTGTATTAGTCGCCTCTGCCCAGAATTCCTTCTTTAAATCAGCATCAAATAATAAACAACGAGCCTTTTCAATAATAGTACGGTTCATCCGCTCACTTAAACCATTTTGCTCAGGTGTGTATGGGTTTGACTTCTGATGAATTATGTCCTTTAATCTCAGAAAACTGTCAAATTCACCATTGCAAAATTCACAACCATTATCACTGCGCAATACTTGAATTTTTGTATTAAGTGAGTTCTCAACTTTGGCTGTATAATCTTTAAAATATTGAAATGCTTCACTTTTATTTTTCATGAAATAAATATGAGTCATACGGCTATAATCGTCAACAAAAATGATAAAATACCTTGATCCTCCGACAGAGACATGCTCCATTGGTCCACACACATCAGTATGCACCATATTAAGTAGCTGGGTACTTCTGTTGCCATTGCTTGGAAAAGGTCGACGACTCTGCTTCCCTTCACAACAAGTCACACATGAAGTTGTACTAATATCTGCCTTCTTGTCAATGAAAAAACCTTCAACAGCATTCTGCATTCCATTCAGGTAGGTACTATTGACATGACCAAGTCTTCGATGCCATATCTCATTGGTTACCACTGCTGCAGCTGACAGATTTATTTGTGTATTAAGTTTATACACCCCATTAACTAATGTGGCTGTAGCCACCAAGACTCCTTTTCTGTTATAGATATCACAACCACTGTCTCTAAAGGTCACTCTGTTGCCTTTCTTTATAAGTTGATTCACTGATAGAAGATTTGTTGTGAGACTCGGAACACACATAACCTCTTCTATCGTCACATCAAAATTGCACTTATCTGTACAGGTACTAATTTGCACGTTACCGGAACATTTTACGGGCACTCTGTTCTCGTTCGCAACAATAATCTCTTTCGTACATTGTTCGTAAGACGCATTTACAATCCAGTGTTCATTTGTTGTTAAATGCACACTCGCTCCGGAGTCAACATACCAATCAGATTTACTGTAAGAGCCACTAAGGAACACAGCACTAAACGCATTCGTTTGTTTCCGATCCATTTCTTTAGAATTTATTGTACTTGTACACTGATTCCGATAATGTACCATTTCTTTACATTTAAAACATTTAACTTTTGTTTTTGACTGCTGCCCGCCGCCATCTTTATCACGACTTTTGTCTTGTTCTAATGGCTTCACCTTTTTTTTATGTTGGCGCCATTGGTTTTTCTGTTGAAAACTACCAAACGCAGCACTGTCGTTTCCACTGACTTCCGACTCCATATCTAATAATTTAGATTTTATGGCATCCATTGTGATGGACATTCCCGAATGTTCAATGGCCATAATCATTGGGGAAATTTTTTCTGTTAAACCAGCAAGCAATAATGAACCAATCCATTCATCATTAATGTTGAATCCAGTTCCCGCCAATTTCTGACCCGTCTCTACTAACTGAGTAACGTAGGAATTCATGGAATTACAATTTTCTAGTCTTATTGATATTAGGTTTCGCAACAGACTTATTCTTCTGGTAAATCCAGAGTCATCATACAGAGACTTTAGTTTATTCCAAAGTTCCTTTGTAGTTTTGACTTCTTTGATATGTACGTAGATGGAGGGATCTATAGTCAATATTAACTTGGCTCTGGTCTTAGCATCTTCTGCAGCTGCAACTGCTGCTTGACCTTCCTCTGGCTTGATGCATCCTAGCGTTCCTTCTAGCACCAAGAAGTTCTCTGCCGCAAAGCACCACTCGCCATAATTTTCGCGCCCCTTGAGTTTGGGTACGCTCACGACATAGTTGGACGCCATATTTTTTCACAGCACGACTGCACGGTATACTAAACTAAACTAACTGTTTGAACTCTTTCTGCAACTTAATATCAATATCCAGATATCACACTGTCACGGAGAAACTTGTTGTTAGAACCAGGAATAGCCCTGGGCCCATAACCTGTTATAATTTGATTATTTTTAGAGTTATTAATTAAATAAAACGAACGTGCTCGACTGCCAAGTCGGAAGGGAAGTATATTTGCTTTTCACAGATATTGAATAGTATTAAGCAAAGGAAACAATATACATACAGCCTACTCCTGTACATTAGAGGTGGCACTAGTAATTACCATTTTGAGCTAATTACAACACATATCAAATGAAAGGGCTTGTTGTAAGGATTTCAGATAAATATTTTTTATAATTTTAAAATAAATAATTTAATAAAATAGACGAAAATTTACCATACCCTTATCTCCGAAACTACTGAGTCTAAAATTTTGAAAAAATACTGATTATAGTTCATAACTTGTACATTACAGGACAAACCAATAACAATTCTATGATCTTAAAATATCATGGTAAATCTCTCAATATTGTGCGTACAAACTTACATTTACAGTTGGAATGTATGAGGGAACATGTTTCTCAACTACAATGTTAAGTTTGTTGTTAGGACAAATTAATCCCCACTACGGAATCCTTCATTGTGCGTGGTCTGACATGCACTTGGCTGGGTTTTTTTATTGAATCTTTTTCTTTCCATCTTGAAGACAGTTACGTAATTGTAATATTTTCTCTTAATACATTTTTTATTCGAAAATCATGTCTTTTTAAGGAAAAAACAAACAAGATTGTTTGGCTTTTATGTCTAAAATAAATATTAACAGCAAGAAAATATAGTTTATTATCCAGCCACAAGATATTTTTTCTCTAGATTAATTATTACTTTAGTTATAAACGAAATAAGAATTGAGACTTACGCTATTTACTTTCGTGCTCGAACACGATCAAAGAGCGCACGCGATATTCAACTTTATTACTGATGTGTTAGCGTTTAACACATAACGGAGTGGCGGGGAGCGAGGGGTAGAGCTTGCGTTCGAAATTTGATTTAGACTGCCTGGTCATAATATAGGTTACCATGTAACCTAGCTAAGACGCCAGATTCAATTCTGTTACAATAATAATTGTTTCTCTTTACGATTTATCCCTTAATTTAAAATTATATTTATTGTAATTGACTGTACCAGACTTTTTAAAATAAATAAATTATTATTTTAAATGCAAGGTTTGTTATTAAACTAACGCAGAATCTGCCCAAAAACATTCGACCTTCCATTTTGCCAATTTCAATATTTCTCTCATAACTTCAAAAGGCAAGGTTATTGAGCCCCCTAAATGCCTGTAGCGATGTCTTAAAAACCGTTTCTGAATCCTTTATTACGTTAATGAAAGCTATCTTTATCCGGCGGCCTAATAACCTAATTACGGTATATTTACTTAAAGGATAATAAGGATTTTGTGACTTCATTTCAATTCTTATGTAATAGAATATAAATAGGGCCGTGATGTTACCAGTTTTGTTTAAGTTTGGTAATTATTAATTTGAAAGTATTTTACTCAAAATATATTTGTATTCGGTATTCGTTCAAAAAAAGCAGTACCTATCGAAATAATAATAATAATTAGTAGTCTGTTGTTGTTGAAGTCGGTTCTTCTTCTTTTCGTGTGGTTAGTGACTAACCTGGTGTCAGAGTTTTTATGCCACCCATGGGCCTCTGACTTGGCTTCACATGCCGTCGAGAAATATCTCTCAGGCATGTCAGGTTCCGTTAGGATTCCGTACCCAAAGGGTAAAATGGGAACCCTATTACTAAGGCTCCGCCGTCTGTCTGTCTGTCCGTCTGTCACCAGGCTGTATCTCGTGAACCGTGATAGTTAGACAGTTGAAATTTTCACACATGATGTGTATTTCTGTTGCCGCTATAACAACAAATATTAAAAAACAGAATAAAAAAACGCTCGATGCTCGTTAATTCGTTTGCTCGTTTTTGCTCGATATTGATAACGGCAACAGGTAGACGCTTGAAATATTCACAGAATATTAAGTTTAGTTACTTAGTTAGTTTTAGTTTTTTATTTATAGTTAGGTGTATATTCACTTTACAAATAAATAATTAAAATAAAATAAAACAAATATTTAAGGGGGGCTCCCATACAAAAAACGTGATTTTTTTGCCATTTTTAGGGTTCCCTACCCAAAGGGTAAAACGGGAACCCTATTACTAAGGGTCCGCCGTCTGTCTGTCTGTCCGTCTGTCACCAGGCTGTATCTCATGAGCCGTGATAGTTAGACAGTTGAAATTTTCACAGATGATGCATTTCTGTTGCCGCTATAGCAACAAATACTAAAAACCAGAATAACATAAATATTTAAGGGGGCTCCCATACAACAAACGTGATTTTTTTGCCATTTTTATAGTTAATGGTACGGAACCCTTCGTGCGCGAGTCGGACTCGCACTTGACCGGTTTTTATAGATATTGGTACGGAACCCTTCGTGCGCGAGTCCGACTCGCACTTGGCCAATTTTTTTTAAGCTAGTGATAATTATACAAAACGCACATGAATCCGAAAGGAGGGATTGATAATGTGTTACGCAATATTAGGGTAATGATGCCAAAAGATAATGTAGTCGACGATGATTCACGCTTGCCTAAAAATAACTTATTCACTATAGACTTGAAAACTTGATTATATATATGGCTATTATATATATATGGCTATTGGGACTCCACTAATTCTATTTTACATATTTTATAAATTTTTATCAATTTTACCAATTTTATAACTTTTATTAGTCAATTGTTATTGTCTTATACTTTATATAGTAATGAAAACCGCATCAAAATCCGTTTCGTTTAGAAGAACAACGCAGTCATACGATTTTGCATTGAAGGTACTTTCTATTTATATATTTTTTTTAATTTTTGTAGTACACAGATATTGGGTATTTATTTTAGTTTTCCATTAATTATAACACAACACACACGTACAGGTATGTCACAACATTTTATTTTATTTTGTTTGAGCTTTTTTATATTATCACCTTTAATTTATTCTCATAATTAATTAAACACGGAGACACACTTCTCTATGTGTTTATTATTCTAGCGTATGGCACTCGTGGGTTGCAGCTGAAAATCAGCGTCAGGTGGTACACCTTGTGTTGTCATCTGACATTACGCTGAGATGAGGCCCTTTCGGCATTATAGTAATATTGTTTTCTGTTTTTATAGTTTTAAGGTGTGTTTTTTGCTGTAATGCTCATAAACGCAATTTTCTTTCTTTCTTTCTAATTTTGTTAACACTTCACAATTTATAAATTTTACGAAGGCTTCTCCGAGAGTTGCCCGGAATCACCACACCGAGCAAAGAAGTTAGTGATTGCAGAGTCATTCTGTGACATTCGTTAAGTCTTACCAACGGGTATCGTATCACCCAGTAACTGGATTACGGAGGTCAGACAGGCAGTCGCTCCATGTAAAATATTAGTATTCAGCTGCATTCGGTTAGACTGAGAGCCGACCACAACATAGTTGGGAAAAGGCAGCTGAGAGTTATTCTTATAAAATACCATAAAAAAAATCATCACTATTAATAATTGTAAGCTTAATATCTATACTAATTTTATAAAGAGGTATACTTTGTTTGTTTGTTTGTAAGTTTGTATGTAGAGGGTAATCTCTGGAACTACCAGTCGGATTTGAATCAAATCAAATCATTTATTTGTGCAAACATGGGTAGTACATAGATCTTTTCTTAAAATGTAGTCCTCCATATTCTACCATCTCATGGGCATGCAAATAATATTCAACTTCAAAATTAAACAAAAATTCTATTAATATCGAATAAATATAAATATCAAATCATTAGAATTCCAAAAAAAAAAAAAGCAGACTAATATCAGTAGTGACATTTTTACAGTAATGTCAAAAAAAATATAAATTATGGAAAGTGTCAATAAGAACGAAAGAAGAAGTTGAAATAATATTTTTGCATTTGATAGCCCAATTCTTAAGAACGGTTATAGGCTATTAACATCACGCTACAACCAGAGGTTATCAATTCAGGAGCAGAGCAAAACAAAACGCGAACACGAAGTAATAGCGTGAGCGGACGATACAATGCGACGCAGTAGGTCGGAAGAAGTCACGGGCAGAAGCTAGTCTATGATAATAACAAAACTTCACACATGGCAATGTAAATAAAACTCCAAGTCAATATAAAAAATAAATATTGGCGTTCGCACCGATATTTTTTTAAATCGTCTCTGTGTTTGAACGAGAAATAATCAATCATTTTTATTTACTAAGAGCTGAAAGCTTCAATTTTTATTTTGAGCCCAATATTTGTTTTAATAGCCATCTGTCTGAAAGCGACGTTGTAAATAATACAGTTGTTAGATATTATGTCAAGTTGTTTGGGAGAAAATTGCTTTTATCATAATTGTACCTTTTAGGACAAAAAGCCTTTATTTAAAAGACAACATTGCACCGTATTTTTACCTGACTTCAAAAAGGAGGAGGTTATCAATTCGGATGTTTTTTTTTTAGAAGAACGCTTTCTAGGCTCATTCTCAATCTTTAAAAAAAAACCTCTAATTTACCTACATTCTGAGGGGCTCGTGGCTAACTTTTAACAGCCGCACGGGTCGATTGATCAGGTTAAGCTACGCTTGCCGCTGTCGGTCCGAGGGTGACCATCTGACCATATTTACATACCGATACCTCTCCGCCTCCCTGCCTTGAAAAACACGTTAAGCTGTTGGTCCCGGCTGTCATTCTTGGATCTTCGACAGTCGTTGAGAGTCATCACAAGCCCGAAATTCTGACAACCAGTTTTACCAAGGGGTATCGTGTTACCCAGCAACTGGGTGTTGGAGGTCAGATAGGCAGTCGCTTCATGTAAAATATTGGTACTCAGCTGAATCCGTTTAGACTGGAAGCCGACCTCAACATAGTTGGGAGACAGATTGATTTTTGTCATGTTCTTGACATTAATTGCAAAATTCCAAACCTCGTACTTAAGAGGGTGCAATCTGAATGTTGGCTACGTCTCAAATAACCATCAAATATTTCGCTGTTTTGTGTAATTTATCACCTTATGATATTGGGGTACTGTGTTAAATGTTACAACAAAATACCTTGTGATATATTGCAATTAAATGAAAGAAAATTTAAAACTCATATTAAAAGTACACTTTGTAATCAAGCTTATTACAAATTAGAGGATTATATCCAAGATAAGAACGCTTGGAAACATGCTGGTCCAGCTCCATAGGACAATCTAGAGTCTAGACAAAATCTAACTGATTGCTATTATAATTGTATATTTTATTATTTTTATGACATTTATTTTACACTCTGTGATTACCTTAACTCACACACTGATATTAATTATTTTAGGAAAACTTTTTTTTTTTTACAATGTTTGTAAATATGTGAGCACCATGTATCTATCACATAATTAATTTATCTGTCATTGCTTCATTATTAATTCTTTTTACCTATTGTGGTATAGTAATTTTATTCTAGGTGCATCGTCTTCACATATCATTATATAATTGATGTACCTATACAACATATTGTAAAACATTTTAAAAGAATAACGGTGGAGTTTCTTGCCCATTCTTCTCCATACGAAGCTACCTTTTGGAAGGGGCGACTAGAATCAATTCTATTTTATTTGTAAATTTTGACGTTCAAAACTGCCATCTATGTGCCTATTTGAAATAAATAATTTGACTTTGACTTTAAACAAATATAATATAATTCAGCCTGAAAATGGAAATTAATCAATTTTTATCGATACTACCAACATTATTCACCAAATAAAATTATTATACGAACGGAACGCCCCGGTAGAATATTTACGTGCGTAAAAAAGAGAGATTCAACGCAGCGCCAATTTACACCCAATTAAGTTACCCCAACACTCAAAATAATGATTTCAAAACAATAATATTGTACAGGTTCGGAATAAGGTGAAAGGGAAGTGGTATCTTCCATCTCTTTTTTACGGAACATGGAAGAGAAGGGAGCAAAATGAGTCATTAATCAGTATTATTAAAGGAAAAATATATAGGTAGGAAAAACCTACCTATGTATTTGTCTTGAACCATTATTATGTTTTTTTTAATAAGATTTAAATAATTAATAATGTAGGCTTAGGAATGTCACTATTACTATGCTCGTATTACCCAGTAACTGGGTTGTGGAGGTTATATAGACAGTCGCTCAGTGAAAATGTTGTACGCATTGTAGTTACACCATTGGGAGTCCATAACACAGTGTTCCAGGCCGAATGCATGGGTATTTCTCTTGCCGCTTCGGCGATCATGGCCAGGAAAGTTAAGGATCACCCAATACATATACTCTCAGACAGCATGGCTGTTTTGCAAGCGCTAAACAGTCACACAGTTGACTCTGGGCTGATATACAAGTGCCACCAGCGCCTCAACCAGGTGGGTTGCCTCAATAATATAACCATTCAATGGATCAAAGGACATAGGTTCGCTAGGCAACGATGCAGCCGACGAACTCGACATAAGGGGGTCTAGCATGGCACCTGTGGGACCGGAACCCATCGTGCCACTCCCCTTCAGTTATCTGCGCACTCTGGTAAGGGAACGAACCAGGGACCAACATCACAAACTATGGTTGTACCAAAGTAAGTACAGGCAGGCGAAGGAGGCACTCCCTACTATCGACGGCCGGACTAACAAAAGGATAATAATTTTCCAGGCGACTAATAACTTAAAGGGCGACTAACTATTTGCTACTAAAATACCGCTACTAAAGTGCCGCGGCAGCGGCCGCCGAGCGCCAGATCCCCTCTATTGTTGGTAAATTCAGTTACCAAAACAAAAATTCGATGCCAGTTTAAATTAAAATAAAGCCAAAAACTGATTATTGAGCTGCTACTTTCTACTTAAAATAATACTTCGCTGTAGCTGCCAACCTATTATTTTTGCTGCCAACCTATTATTTTTGCTACCGGCTTTAATTATTTTTTAATCCCAAATTCAGATTAATTTGTCGCCGTGTTAAATACATGCCCTAACAAAACAACAGCTGCGTACAGTTACAGCGGCTATAACTGGCCAGGGGTCCTTTAATAAACAGCTCTTTGTCATAGGAGTCACCTTAAGCCTTCCTTGAGGAGCTGGGGTGGATTGAATAACCGATTTTCCCACCTGTACGCAAAATACTGATTACCCGTATTACCTATTACCTATGAATGAAAATGTTTGTGAAGTTTAATCCGAATGAATATTAATAAACAATTATTCTACGACAGTTTATTAATTATTTTGCATGAAATTGATACAATATTCTGTATAGCTAAACATGTGGACATTATATCAACACTAGACTGTAAGAATTTTAAGGCAAATAAAGACTTATCTTATCTCCATGTTAAATACTGGTAATCAGCTGCATCCGGTTATACTGGAAGCTGACCCCAAAATAGTTGGAAAAAGTCGGGTAGATTGATTGATTGATTGATAGGCTGAGGAATGATGTGATAAGGCATCGTTGCGTTTAAAAGCAGATATAGTGAAAATTTTAAAATAGTATGCTTATGCTTACATGCTTTGGTCGTGTTGAGATGATGAATGAAAGGTGACTTACCAAAGGGTATTTACAAAGGCAAAAGTGAATGAAAACGCCAAGGGAAGCCCTAGAAGGTCATAGTAACCTTATTGGTGATGTTCTTCAAAAAGGTCAGCACACAGTTTGAATCAGAATCGGAATGATTTGAAGTATATTCCTAATACATTACTTCATATGTTAGAAAAAATTGTCTGCTCAACAGCGTAAATAACGCAATGAATGTTGTTGAACTGTCAACTTGAAACCGATTCCTACTTATTAATTAGCCCGCAGGTGCGTAGAACTCGCAACCGGCGTGCGTGTATGACCATGTATGAACGTAAACGAAGAAAAAGAAGAATGTAAGGATCGTAGGAGGTAGCGTTCTCTATAGTTTCTGCCTAAACCCGTGGGAAGGAGGCGTAAGTATACGTATGTTTTTTAAATATATGAAGAAAATGAAGTGCTTTGCCTAAGGACTGGGATAGTATAGGCATTGCAGAAAATAGTTTTGCAGCGGCTTCCAGAGACCTTTACCATGTCTTTGGTATACCTTGGGCCTTACCCATTCTGTGCCTTACAATAGGTATATGAAGATGTTCTTGGAGATGAAAGCTGTAGTGTCACAGACAAATTCCTCAGGTAAAAATTGTCCACGTGAAGAAACTTATAGGACCCAATTGTCTCTTGTGCACACTGGCGTACCATAAGGCTCCATACTGGGTCCAAAATTATTGCGTTTGTTAATGACCTTAATGAGTAGACCACGTAATAGCGTAATTTCTTTAGCACTCTAGGCCGTTTGTCCACCAGCACCGTCAACTGACGTCAATGAGAGTGAGATGACGGCGCCGAAGTAGCGATACATATAATTTACTCAAAAATGCTTCTAATGTGGTCATTATTTTTGACAACCTTCTTTGAGCAAAGTTGACCTTACCGCGCTATTTGAATAGGCGCCAGCAAAGTTGTATGGAATTTCATTGCTGGTGAGTTTTAGACACCAGCAATTTCTTTTGAAAACCCATTACTGTCGTGTTTTGTTTCAAAAATATTCAGGTGCAAAAAGATTTTGCATTCAGAATTTGGCCGTATAAGTACCAGTATTTGGCAGTCACAATACAAGAAAATAAAAATAATTTCATTATACATTTATTTTCCTTTCTTCTGGTGTTATTTAAATTACTCGCATTGTTTAAGTAAAGCACTATACAATCCTTGGTCCGCAATGACTGCATTGCTGGCCACGCTATGATGGCCTCCAGCTTAGCTTGGCTCCGCTCTCAGCCTTCAACCTTGTTCATCATTGCACCCCTTGCTCTCCGGCTATTAAGGCCTTCAGTCTCGGCCTTTATTCCAGCTTGCCCATCAAGGGCTGCAATGCTGACCTCACTGTGTTGGCCTGGAGATGCGCTATGCTGCGCTTTCGGCCATCATCAACGCTGCAAGCAACGCAGTCATTACAGACCGTGGCAGTTATGTAATATTACTATGGGCATGTGAACCGAGCACCACCACCGGGATGTCACGTTCGGTTCGAATATTCTCGTTTCTCGTTGACCCCTCCGCTGACATTGTGTGGTGAACAAACAGAGTAAGGTTGAATTTCGCTTACACATCATGAAACGAGTATCTAGTAATATTTGTTTGTGTGGCAGTTATAGAGTTACAATCTAAGTGAACTTTCAATTTGGTGGGAATTTTTGTCAATAGTGATACTACAAGGTCGTCTTTTCGTGGTTACCACTCTCGAACATTTCAACCCGGTCTGCCCATCGTTCCTCGCCCACTGTCAGCCTTGACAAATCGCATTGACGATCGACGAGTCTATAATTTTATTTTTCACACTACCTGCTTGATAATGTCAAATTACCACATCATGCAAATCTAACCTAAAATAAGTTGTAATAGCTCTGGGCCGAGCCGGGGAATAATATTGTACTGAATTTCCTTATAACCCGCTGATCGATAATGTGACTTGAATTTGGAAACTTAACAAAAAAATTTTAGGAAAATGAAAAAACTCCAATTACTTTTTAGCGCCTCACAGAAGGTGCGAAAAGTATAGTTTTCTTTTCATGGATAAAGGTGTCTTTGTCTTGGGTGAGCTTGAATCCCTCGCGATCAATATAGCGTCTGTGACGAAAGACACTACTTTATCCCCCCCTCATTGAATAATTTACTATAGCCAGCACCGATTCTCTTGGAACAGAAATACAACAAAGCGTAGCGTGTATGACCAACATAAGATATTACATCAATATCTCAGCGGAAATAATTACCTCTGGCTTAGCTGGTCGGCAAACATGTTAAACTTCGCCTAACGATCGGAAAGTAATCAAATTACGTTCTATTATAAGTTTACTAAGTAGTAGCTAATACATTGTGTAACTTGCTTGGTTGGTATGTTAGTCGGTTTTGTTAAGTTGATTTGTTGTTTATGTGGTTCTTAATAATAGAGTGTTATTTGACATTGAAGTACCAAGATAAAATCACGCATGTGTTTCCCGAACCTTTTGGGGAATATCCGGGAATCGAGCCCAGGACCTCGAGCTCAGCAGTAGAGCTTGCACTAGACCAACGAGGCAGTCGAGTCAGACATTCAAGTACTTATTTTAAGAAAATGATTTTTGAAGAGGTAAAAGATTTAAATGCATGCAACAATGCTCTTGTGGTAAAATAAGGAAGATCATAGATACATCAAAAATAAATAAAGATACCGTATTAAACTGTGAATGATATGAAAAACATGAATGGATTATATGGTAAAAAGTTGAAAGCTAGCATAAAGATGAACCAAACCTATCACTACTGCGTTGCCATTAAAATAATAATAACAAAATATCTGTAATTTTTATGGTGCACATAACAAAGAGTATTCTATCTATCTAATTCTAACATCATGTAAGAAGAAAGAAACAAGAAACACTTAAAGAATAATAAGTCAATCTCGTAACGGTTTTTTTATTTTGTTGAGAACCCAGATTTTCAAACACGATCTAAATCAAGATTATCCTAGAACCTAGAATCCCAAGACCACTTCATTTTATGCAATAAACAATTATCCTAAATCCATTTGATCCCTGAAACAACCAAACAGACCCTTAATCTTCTGTAGTATTAGACAAATCCTAGGATTAATGCCTAAGATCCAAATAATTGCTCATAATGTCTTTGTGACAAGTATTTCGGATTGTTTGGTCACAACATGGAGAGCTACAGAAGGCTGGCTTCATGCGACGACCAAAAATAGGCGCACGTATATAAAGCGAATACATTGCATGCCGTACGGCGATCTTAAACAAATGCCAGTTGCAAGGTTGCTTGCACTAGCTCTAGGTAGACTATAGCTGGTCTATATCATCATTATAATGCCTAGCCTTTTCCCAACTGTGTTGGGGTCATTTTTCAGTGTAAGCGGATGGAACTGAATACGAGTATATTACATGGAGCGACTGCATAACTTATTAGATCACTGTAATTATATTTGTCCATTTATTTGTCAGAATATTGTTACAGAGTTGTTACATAGTTTTATAAAAGTTCATAATATTCTGCCGTTTCCAGCATACAGATACATTTTTAGGGTTATAATTAGTTTTTTAGATATAACAATGAATTAAATCAATTAGGATAACATTCAAATTGCAAATTAGTCAAATATTAGATATGGAAATGTCACTTAGTAACTTAGATCGAATTCTATTGTTCCCTAAACATCACTTGGAAGTTAGTTACGTCGTCGTTTGAAGGTGGGAATCCGTTAGTTCCCTTGTGTGTGCTATCTATGTGCTTTTATACAGTTTGCTATCTATGTGCTTTTATACAGTTTGCTATCTATGTGCTTTTATACAGTTTGCTATCTATGTGCTTTTATACAGTTTGCTATCTATGTGCTTTTATACAGTTTGCTATCTATGTGCTTTTATACAGTTTGCTATCTATGTGCTTTTATACAGTTTGCTATCTATGTGCTTTTATACAGTTTGCTATCTATGTGCTTTTATACAGTTTGCTATCTATGTGCTTTTATACAGTTTGCTATCTATGTGCTTTTATACAGTTTGCTATCTATGTGATTTTATACAGTTTGCTATCTATGTGCTTTTATACAGTTTGCTATCTATGTGCTTTTATACAGTTTGCTATCTATGTGCTTTTATACAGTTTGCTATCTATGTGCTTTTATACAGTACAGACTTTTGGGCCTTTTCTGACTCCCCGTAATGACTGTCAAAGCTCTATGAATACCAGCCGGTACTGTACCTAACGTACTTTCTGAAGCGAGTATTTAAGTGTGCGTGCGTTTTCGCTTGTTATATGAAGCGGACCTTCTGTAACTGTCTCTTTTGTGGTTAGGTAGCCATCTTGTTAATCGTTGGTCCAATGACATCTGTAAGGGCGTAATGTGAGGATTAAAATAATTAGGATAATCTTTTGTTTTTGCTGTGCGATTTATTGTTATGAGGATGCGCATGATTATTATTTTAATGAAGGTGTTGTAAGTATGATTCTCAATCAACCCGAGTGAAACTGGATGCGGAAGGATAAGTGGGTGTGCAACTTGAGAGAGCACTGTCTGCAGCTCAGGCCTCATGACTGTGAGAGGGAGTGGGCCGTAATTCACCACGCGGGCCCAGTGCTGGTTGGTACATGTCATATGTCTTCGAATTTTTTGTTCTAGGACATGTCATACCGGACGTTTCCTCACGGTGTTTTCCTTCTCCGTTTTAAGAGCAGTGGTGAAGAAATAATTTACACAAACTAAAGTGACTGTGGTTAAGTAAAATTGCGAATCTTGTATTAAATTCTAGAAAATATTCTAACCTGTGATCTGTAAACTGTAAAGGTGTACCTTCAAATTAAATGGATTGGCCAATGACCAGCAGTGGATGTCTTTCAGCTGAAATGAAGATGTTTTTTTTTTAGTTTCACCAACAATAATTGATTACATTGATACAAACACATATTACATCTTTAAAATTAAACAGTGCATCAGTTACTTACAGCTTAACACCACTTGCATAAAACAATGGATCAGAGAAATAAGCTAACTTACTTAGTAATAAGCGCTAACACTGAAAAATTGACAATATTGGTAAAAATAAATTAATGAAATTCTGATTAAAAAATTATTAATATGGTAAAGGCAAAATATAAAATCGAATATTCTTTGACATCACAACTTTGGTAAAATTGATAAGAATTAAATAAAAATGAAAAATGGAATTAATTATAAAAATCGATAAATGATTGATAAATTATAATTTAAATCAAGCAAAGTTATAAAGATTAAGTATTAACATGATGATGATCATGATTTATTATCTTGAATTTTCTCTCCTCGGAATGAAATATAGGAAAAAGTTTCGTCTAGTTATGTATACTCAGATTTTGGGCGTCGACAAAAAAAATACCTAGTAAATAATCTAGTTACTGAGTGCCTCTCACCAAAGACCACAGAATCAATCTATGCTGGAGAAGCTTCACTGTTGTAGTGTTGCCTCTGTAATATTAATTATTTATCGTATTATTTAAAAAAAAAACTGGCCAAGTGTGTGTCGGACCACGCATGATAAAGGGTCACAAGAACAAACTTAACAATGTAGTCAAAAAACATGTTCCCTCTTAGATTCCAACTGCAAATGTAAGTTTCTACGCACAATATTGAGTGATTAACCATGTTATTTTAAGACCGTAGACTTCTTATAGGTTTTTCAGTAATATATAAGTATAGAACTTATTCTCTGTAATTTTGAAAAAAATTAGGCTCAGCTGTTTTGGAGATGAGGGAGGGATGGTCAATATTCATCTCTTTTTTTTTTAATAAATTTAAAATTTATTATTTTAAAATTATTCAAAAATATATTTGAAATCCTCATAACAAACCCTTTAATTTAATATGTCACACGAAACAGCAAACCTTTCTTTTTTTAAGTTTAAAATTTTTCTCCCAGAAGTGAACTCCATATCCAAAATCCATTTGTTTCCGTTACACGTTCATGTTTAGGGCACAGAAATTCATATGTGTACCAAATTTCAACTTAATCGGTCCAGTAGATTCGGAGCGAATAGGTTGTGACAGATGGACAGACAGACAGACATACGGACAGACACACGAGAGATCCTATAAATAAGGGTTCCGTTTTTTTCCTTTTGAGGTACGGAATCATAAAAAAGGTCGTCCGCAGCTGTCATTTTGGTGCACCAAAAATAAAAATATGTGAGTTTAGTCACATTATAAATACCTATCTACTTATTTCTACCACTAAAACATATATCTCAGTAGTTTAAAAAAAACTTTACTGTACCTGAACCAGTCTTCATTTTCAAGATTCTCAAGGTCAAAAAAGCGAATAAAACAAATTGTCTTCATTAACAGTCACGAACTCATAATGTAGGCATCTGCTAGACCTCTGAAAAACCATTTCAAGTATAATGGACCCACCGACAGAATTGCACCCCAAAATTAATGCCTTCGCATTTTTCAGACCTCTAAAATCCTTTACTTGCTCTGTAAGTATTTTAACTGGCAGAGTAATCCCATTTAATGGAAGAACTTCGGTCGTTAATGTCAAATAGCTACGATTGTTATGTGGGGACTCCGCCCTATGCGGCCCCCAACTTGGGTGATGGGGTTAATGTATGGGAGAAGCGGGGGCTGAAATATTGAGTTGATTTTGAAGAAGTTTTATTACAAGACAGGTCTGAAAATAGCAGTGGGAGAAGATAAATACTGCAGTGTAATATAATTATGATGAACTTTCTGAAATCGTATAATTTGATAATGGTTGGGATAGGACACTACAAAGTCAAACTCAAACCTTTTATTTCAAACTAGCTGCGCACCGCGGTTTCACCCGCGTAAGTCTCGATCCCGTGGGAATATCGGGATAAAAACTAGCCTATGTCCACTACAATATTAGTATGAAGTATGATAGTATAATTATGTGAAGACGATGCATCTAGAATAAAATTACTATACCATAATAGGTAAAAAGAATTAAAAACTAAGCAATGAAAAATAACTTAATTATTAGATAGATACATGGTGCTCACATATTTAAAAACATCGTAAAAGTATGCTTTTCTAAAAAAACATAAAAAAAATAAGTCAGTCATACTCACACGAGTATAGGTTATCACAAAATGTAAAATCAATATCATAAAAATAACAGATTTTACCATAAAAATAGCAACCAGTTTGATTTTGTCTAGACTCTAGATTGTCCTATGGAGCTGGACCAGCATGTTCCAAGCATTCCTGTCCTGGATATAATCCCCTAACTTGTAATATGCTTACAGCAACAGAAAACTGTTTGACTTGGGAATATATAAAGGATCTGAGGAAGTCTAATGTTGAATAAAAGACTGATCAGAAGACGTATTATCTTCTGTATTGCTCTTCTCCGGTCAAGGAAGACCCACAGAAGGAGCCTGTACCCTACAATGGGTGATGCTAAGCTGTTAATGACATAGCTTGCAGAGTAAGCAAGCTGAAGTGGCAGTGGTCTGGCCATGTTGGTCGAAGGACCGATGGCCGGTAGAGCAGACGAGTCCTGGAGTGGAGACCGCGTATCGGCAAGCGTAGTATGGGGTGCCCCACAGCTAGATGGACCGACGACCTTAATAAGGTGGCTGGGACAGACTGGATGCGGAAAGCGGAGGACAGGGTGTTGTGGCGCAGCCTGGGGGAGGCCTATGTCCAGCAGTGGACTGCTATAGGCTGAGTTGAAGCTGTTAATGGGAAGGGTTAGGCAAAGCAACAGATGACGCCACCCTCGCTGCATGGTTCCTACCAGCAGTCTGTCTGTTTAATTTTTTCAAGGACATTAACCAGTATGTTCGCTCTCGTCATAAAAATCTTCAGACCCAAACAGCTCACTCACTACATACATAGCCTTGCCGCTGAACTTATTATCCTATTATTGTATAGCAAGGTTTTAACTTACATTTTTCTTCTTTTCTCATTAGCAGGAAAACTGTGTAAGTACGCAGTATTATTATTTATTTATTTATTAAAAAACAATGTTTACAAAAATCTTGACTTAAGGACTTTGCCCCGCAAAACCGTTTTCACGGTTTGTCTGTGGGAACAGAACATACAGTTCTACAATTTAGGTTTACTAGTGCGGACACTTAAATTTCACTAATTGTACATATAAAGTAACTAACAATTATCTTATGACTTATATCTTATATAATATACCTAATCACTCGTCTGCTCTCCCCCAACAACCTGCAAACCATTTTCCTAAGAACATCGTTTACCGACTACTGAAAAAGAACAGCTAACACCACTGTTGCTTGCTGCTGTTAACTGCTATTATTACACGGTGCACTACATATAGGCATTAAATTGAATGATTAAATGAGTATTTAAATAACACGTTAAAAAATGTATGATGTTTGTCATTTACATCCTACTACCAGCGACGATGTTATACGTAGCGTGATTGAATGGTGGTAGCCTAGTGTCTCTCTCCATTACCGAATTTCATGGCTAAAACCAAACTTGGATGAAAAATGCATAATATATAGTTACCGAATAAAAAGATTTATGTCAAAAGTATAAATTCTAGCAAATTCAATGAAATCGCTTTAATCTTGGACCATACACACAGCAAACTGAAACCAACGAATTTGTGAGATTAAAACTTGTAGTTTTGGAAATGGTTACGAGTATCTGTATCGGCTCTGCAAGGTTAAGTACTCGTATTAATGTCTTTATTAATTATAAACTTGCTTCTGTTAATGCTTCTAGAAACTATTGGTTTTTCTTCTGAGTGTGTTTTGATCTTTATACCAAGGAGGCAATCCCGTATTTTTACGAACGTTCCCATTGTAATCGCGTCCTCAATCAAAAAATGGATGTGAATTAGATATTATTTTGAACCTACATTTTTGACATGTTTTTGACATGCCCACAGCTTTTCTCTTTTAGTTCATGACGATATAAGAAGAAGCAATAGGTATTATTCCTTTTTATTTTGGGTATTATTATGAGCAAATTTCTGTTGAAATAAGCAGTGCCTTTATGCTCTTCTATCTTTATGCATTTCTCTCTATTAAGTATCGTTTTATTCATAAATAACACATAACATCACGCCTATTTTCTCCAAAGGGTTAGGCAGAGGTATACTTAAACTACACCCACATTTCGCCAGTTATGTTTAAGTCCTATGAATAAAAGGCGGAAATATTGCCATCAACCGGGCATAAGTCCAGACTCCGGGCTGCTACTGATAAATTCCAGATTGAAAACCCAATAATAATTTGCCCGACCTGGGACTCAAACCCAGGACTTCATGCTCTTACATCCACTAGACCAACAAAGCAGTCCAGTAAATTAATAAACAAATAAGACGGATATTAATAATAGTTTCCTTTGAGTTTAATTTGTATACTATTGCCAATCTACCTGTAATAATTATAATTATAGATAAGATAACGTATTTATTTATAAAATACTGGCAACCTGCCCCGGCTTGGAACGGGTAGCAGAGCTAATATGGCTACAACACTATTTTTTTTTCTGTCATAGTGTTGTATCAGCCTTTTGCGTCGAGCATGTGGGTTTAGATTAAAACTAGCTGCGCCCGACCGATTCACCCGCGTAAGTCTCGATCCCGTGGGAATATCAGGATAAAACGTACGCCTATATCTTAATCCAGGGTGTCAGCTACCTTCATATTTTTTTTTATCGAATTGGTCCAGCCGTTTGAGCGTGAAGAAGTAACAAAAACACACAAACTTTTGCCTTTATAATATAAGTGTAATGTTACTGACGTTCATCCTACTTGGAGTATTTTACATCGTCATATTTCAGCCTATTTACACAAAACCTTAATGAATACACACTTAAACCTTCCTCATGAATCACTCCGTCAATTGGTGAAAACTGTATGAAAATCCGTTCGGTAGTTTTTGAGTTTATCACGTTCAGACAGACAGGCGCGGCGGGGGGGACTGTGGTTTAAAATATCTAGTGATATTTTTTTAAATAAAATGTTTAAAATGGTAGTGTAACGGGTTTTAAACACTTCATGAAGATGCGGGGCACGGCTTGCTTCCACAATAAATGGGTTTGGAATTGCTGGAACATTGCATGCTAGCCTTAGACTAGAAACCTACACTGTTTCAACAGGTTTAGTTCAATGCAGCAGTTATAAAGAGTGCTGGGGAAGTTTTATATTTTTCATTTAGATTTGTTCATGTCGAGAGAAGAGAGCAAAATGAGTCAGCTAAAAGAGAGAATGAGAGTACTCTTTTACACATACCTATGTACTTTTCTTGAACCATATTTAAGTTTTGTTTTTATTAACAGTAAAATAAATAATAATGATAGGCTGAGGAATTATATGTTAAGGCATCGTTGCAGTTTAAAAGAAGATGAACTTAGTGAAAACTTGAAAAGATAATGCTTAGAAGGTTTAGTCATGTTGAGACTATGAATGAAAGGCAACTAATAAAAGGTATTGACAAGGCAGATGTGAGGGGAAACGCCGGGAGGGGACGCCCTAGAAAGATATAGTTACCTTATTGGTTATGTTCTTCAGAAAGGTCAGGTGCGTAGTACCCACAACCGGCGTGGGTGTATGACCAGATGTATGAACGGAAACGAAGCAAAAGGAGTTTTTAATAGGATCGTAGCATGGCGTTCTGTAGTTTCTGCCTACCAACACGGGAAGAAATCGTGATTTTATGTGTATATGTGTACAGACTAATTTCTATGCAATTTATACATTGATTGAGACTCACTTAGGAGACACGGCTTGAGTCTCAAACAGGCCTTGTCCTAATATAAGCTATCGTTACGCAAATACACGGTCGTCGCCTTCATTTTGTTTGAAAAATCCGAACCCGACATTGCGTCAACAGAGCATCTTCCGATTTTCCGAACAAATTAGTGACAAATGACGTATTCGCGGGACAATCGCATAAGTTAGCATAAGGCCAGAGAGCTTTATAGTCTCGTTGCTTTTCAGGTTAGTCTTAACTGTAGACTCTGGCTTGCAGCACCCTAATTGCGTAACACAGTTTGAATCGGAATCGGAATGATTTTGAAGTATATTGCTAATCCATTGCTTCATAAGTTAGAAAAAATTGTCTGCTCAACGACGTAAATAACGCAATGAATGATGTTGAACTGTCAAATTGAAACCGAATTCTACTGATAGTGCGTAACGCAATTAGCCCACAGGATTACAATGGTAAGAAACAGTATGAAGAGCACTAACTAAAAAAAAATCTAATCGACGTGTGACACGCTCAGGCATCTGGCAATTTAGGCCACTATACAATTCTGGGACGACAAAAAAAGGCAGCAGACACATCTCTTTTTGCCTTTTTTCCATTTCAATAAGTCTATATCATATCAAATGGAGCACGCCTCAAATAAAATGTTTACTTTATGTAATCAATTTCCAATTGTACAAAGCAACTTCAATAAAAAATTCTACAATCAGTGGAAAATTGCTGGAACGACAACATAATATTTGTTCGGTAAAAGAAATTCAGTGAAACGTGGCTATAAGTCGTATGTTATTTATTTTTATTAATTTATTTTATAGGCTTGTCTTGTAGTGGTAGTTTACTTGAGTTATCTGGCAATAACTCAAGTAAAAAACTGCTGGTTTCAATTAAACAATGAAAAATATGTGAGCCATCTTCCAAATACCGGCTGGATTTGATTGGTCATGTCCCGGGGCCGATTTTGAATAAGACCAAAACTGCATCATTATAGTATTTGAACAATAAGAGCCGTTGATTTTGCTTTTTGTTGAATAATAAAACCCCACACTATTATTAAATTTGTTGACCTTGATCTAAGGGCCAATTCGTTGTATGGTATTTTGTGTTTTTGCTTTTATCGGCGAGTAGTCTTCGCACCCAATTTTTTTTTTTCTTGAGTTTGCCCTACATCTTTCAAATACAGGGTGCATTTTCCAAGTGTAGCTAAATCCGAAACTAAGAAATAGTCAAAAATACTCAAAGGAGTCCCGATTTGGACAAAAATTTAAACTGCATCATTAGTCGCAGTCAAGTCGGTTGCTCGATAGATGGCGTTTGTGTCTTAAGAAAGGTTCCCATTTCCAAGAAAAAAAGCCTGGATTCGTTTTTTTTAATATTTTATATTGGAGCAAGTTTTAATTTTCTGGGAACTGATCAAGAATATTTTTATAAAAAAACGGCCCTGCAAAATGTGGTAGCTCAAGTCAAACATAAAAATAAACTTAGAATATTGTACTACTCTCCTTGTATTATCTTGCCAAAAAATATAGTCCCTTGGTATATAATATTCTAATACCGTCTCGTCTGAGTCGGTTCAAATCATCGCGAGCAAAATTGCCAAAGTTTGAATGAAGGTCTACTCTTCAAGATTGTTGCTTTGAACGGTCAGGGTAGCTTCGGGGTCATTGTACAGAATAGGGCAAAAGTTTCACTTTGAAAAAGTTAAACGCGAACAACACTTACGATTTCATTACATTTGCGCGTACAATATAATAGTGCATTCAGGATGTTGTTGTGACCTCCCCGTTTCTGCAGCGCTTCGGAAATGTTTGCTGAGACCCACACAGATGACTTTCATGCCATAATTCGCAAAAAACCGCGTCGCTGCTGAGCAGAGTGCCAGGTAGTCGCAAATATGTCCTGAGTGCTGTGGCGGAGAGCTCTACTTCAAATATTCGGCATTTTATGTGGAGGTTGCTCAGATAGGAAACAGTTCTTCTTGTCTGGTCAGCCTCTGCGTGGAGTGTGCATTATTGTATTTTATTTTATACCTACCTACTACAAGAATATAAGTTGTCTATACTACCTCAGCGCCACCTAACACTTTATCTCGATCGCACTTACTGCTGGAGGTCACGCGAGCAAGCAAGACAGGGTGGCAGGGAGAAGACTCCAAGGAACCGATAGTTTAGTTTATTTCTTTTTACGGTGAAAATAATGGTAACTCAAAAAAAATATATCATATATAATAGTAATTTCAATTAATATTCAAAGTTTCATTATCTTATTTGAAGTATTTTTTGAATACTAGCGGTTTAATGTTCGGTTTGGAGGTAACTTTGTTTTTTTTTTCTATCAAGGAAACTTTATGGAATCGTGTTTTAGTCAAACATAGTACTTAACATTAATCCTTAACTTTACCATATATTTTTTTCAAAATTAATGCTGCAGTATTTTCTACATAACGGAGGGTCATGTTAAGCCATTGGAGGTAGTATAGGCTCTTAATTACAAAACGAGTTCAAAGTCAATAATCATTTTTTCAAATAGGCACATCTAAGGCACTTTTAACGTCAAAATTTACAAGAAAATAGAATTGATCCTAGTTGCCCCTTCCAAAAGGAAGTTTTGTATGGAGAAGCATGAGCAAGAAACTACACAGTTACTTTTTATAATGTTTTAAAATATTTTGTATTCATAATTAACAATAAAATTTAACTGTGAAGACGATGTAACTTAAGTCCCACCTTCAATTCTGTTTTTGTATTTTGAACTTTATTCCAACTGCAGCAGTGTACTTAATACAAAAACCATCCTATAAAACGGAGTCAAAGCTGTCATCAATTTTGTATTGAGAACTTTAGCTCAGTCGGAATAAAGTTCCAAATAAAAAAACTGGCTGGAAGGTTTGAACTTAGACTAAAGTTGAATGCATTTTATAACACAGTCAATGTTTAAATTTTACGTAAAGGCTCGTACAGACTCGCGCGATATCGCGGGCGTGACAGGCACCGACTAAGAAATTGTGCTACTAGTGTCGCGTCGCGCCCGCGATATCGCACTAGTCTGTACGAGCGTTCATTGAACGTTTTAAGGCTCGTACAGACTAGTGCGATATCGCGAGCGTGACGCGACAGTAGTAGCACAATTTCTTAGTCGGTGCCTGTGCACGAGCCTTGATGCGTGTTCAAATCTTTTGCTATGTATTTTCTTTTTTGACACTATTGTTATTAAAACGTTATTTTCACTTTTTATTTTGTTATTTGTATTTTATAATTCCACGAACTGTGTCCAAATAAACGTTATCCTTTCTTTATTTTTTAGGGTTCCGTACCTCAAAAGGAAAAAAACGGTACCCATAAATGATCGCTCGTGTGTCTGTCTGTCTGTTTTCAATTTCATACAATGTAAGTTTATTTAGGACTGGTTTCGTATGGTGAAGAAAAACATCGTGAGGAAACCGGGATAAACCAAAATTAAATCGCCAACACTAAATGATCAATCGTTGTGATCAAGGCTCCTTTGGGCCACAGAAGGAAAACAGCGGTGTAATATGGGAAAGCTAGGTCGTTGCGGGTTTCGCATCAAACTGGTGCGGGTAGGCAAAGCAATGCAATCATTATACCGCAATATCGCTGAGAAAATGTATCATTCTGCCCTAGTTAGGTAAAGTTTTTAATCGTTGCGGTCATTGCGGGAGCCGCACTAATTGATGCGGGTGGACCTTCTTCGCTTCATTTGTATAGTGGTAATGTAGGCTTTTAGCTCCGCAAACAGATTTCCACCAAGTTATATCGTTTAATAGTTTTTTGTATATCGAATTACGGTTTCGATTTTATTGACATTCATTATGTTATTGTATTCGGCAATGGAAGCTTAGTTTCTTTATTCTTTTTGAGGAATTTTAGAGAATAAATAACATTCGAATTTGTTGTTTTATGGGGAGGAACATGCATATTATATGTTAGAGATTTCGTATGAATGTAAACCAGGCAAAAGGAGTATAATTATGTAGGTAAGGGTCGTAGCAGGTGGCGTTCTGTATTTTCTGCCTACCCCCATGGGAAAAAGGCGTTAATTTCACACGATGTATGTATGTAGATTTTGAATTGATACTTAAGGCCGAGATCTACCAATCACGTTCTTTGGCTTAGACAAACATGTTCCCGTCTCTTTCCTGCATTTGTAAAGAAAGTACTAGAGAATAATTTTGACATTCACTTTTGAAATCACATTACTCAGACTAAGGTCTTTTATTTAATCACAGGGTATTCACAATGCGTCACAAAAAACATATAAGTTTAAGAAAGCCCAAAGCGAGGATAATATTTTTAGCTACCAAAGTACTTGCATAACCCTCGCTTGAAGTAAAAGTAATTTTCATATGCAAATAAAAATGAAACTTATAAATACAAATAGCTCCCAACAAAGGGTGAAAACTACTCTAACAAAGTACAAAATATAACAAGAACTCAACTTTATCATAAGTACAATTAGCTCTTTTTACCCTCGTAAAAGACAGAAATGGAGCTACACAAGACCAGTAATGCCATCCCGTTCTTCCGTTCTACCATTTGAAATAAACAACTAACACGAGAGGTTTATTCTAATTTCAAATTACAAAATAAAAAACCTATTTGTACGCAACAACTATGATGAAAATAAAAAATAAACTTGCTTAGCGCGAGTCGGTCTCGCGGACTAGAGGTTCCGTTTCACAATAACTTTTATGGTTTACTTTGTTTTATTATTTTGCTGTTTTAATAAGGTGTATGTAAGTGTGATTAATTGAAAATTATTAATAATTATCCATCATTATTAATAATTACCTCACGATTTGGTAAATGTGAATATAAAATTGAAATTCGTCACTTTTAGCAGTTATTATTAATAATTCACTACTATCGCCGGTTTGATCCCCCCGCGACGTCTGAAAGGGGCGTGCGTGGAACACTACGCGCTGCCACCTCGGGTCCAGTGGGGGGCGGACGGACCCATTTAGGGGGGCCGGAAGAGGGCATTGTCTGCCCATTTTTAAGACCAAATAAAAGTAATGTTTGGGCACCGAAGACAGGGGGTTGGCAGGGGCTTCTTCAATAATGCTTCTTGGAGATTTTACAATGAGATTTTATTATTAATTTACAATATTCAACTTTGAGTAGTCACGATCCTGTGGTATAGCACACTGGCGGGGGAACCGACCTTTCTCGAATCTCTGGTTGCGAACGAGCCACTCTCAAGTCGAGTAAAAGATCTGGCTCCTAATCGCATATCGATGGTAGATTTATCGAAAGCCAATAGATGGCGCTGCTTGACGCAACATACCGGCCGCCTTGGAAGGTCCGTTTTCCAACTAAACAGGATTCACGCTGGCTTCGTTTGTAGAACCAGCAGCGGGCAAATTTTCGAGGAAGCACGCTTGATTGTGCCTGTTGATGTTCGAATTTCACCTAGCGTTATCAAGATATATCTCGATAACAGTTAGGGTCTTAATAACTATTTGTTAACGTTTTCATTATAATGAAATGAAAACGTTAAGAAATAGTTTTTTTCTAGCTTAGTATTGTTTAAAGGTATTCTCTTTGTTTTGGACTTTTCATTATTATTTTTATTAGCAATGATATGGCCAACGGTCACACGTATTTTGTTATAAATGGCTAACTTTACGGTTCTAAAGATACAGCCCTGTGCCATACAGACTAAGATTTAATAATAAGGGTCCAGTTAGCACCTTTGGGTACATAATCCTAAAAAGAGAAAAATAAAACCATTCCTTATTCAAATCACGGGCGAAAATTAACATCGTACCGTACATAAAAACGGCATTTTAAACAAACTGCTTTTCGGTTTTAATTGTGAGGTTAATGTCAAAGTATGACGCGGAATTTGAATTATGGGTAGGAATTACAGCTCAATTTCCGAGCGGCTGCTTAAATTGTATATTAATTTGGTAATGAGTCTCTCGTGTTTCTCTTGACAAATGTAAGAAGTTCCGTGAATGATGGTTTTCCGTGTATTGTGGTGCACATTTTATTCTGTTTTTTTTTTTTTTTTGTTAACTTGGTTAATGTCTGTCCGCGTAATTTCCATGCCAAGAGGAGACATCTCATTTAAAAAAATTTGTTAACTTGGTTAATGTCTGTCCGCGTAATTTCCATGCCAAGAGGTGACATCTCATTGAACATTTTTGTTAGTTTGATATGTCATTTATTGTTTTAAAAGACGTACAACCTACCTAGAATATTTGATCGGTTTTTGCGGCATTTGGAAACTTTTAACCGACAAAAAAAGAGGTTCTGAAGTCGACTCGTTTATTTTTTTTAGGGTTCCTTAGTCAACAAGGAACCCGTATAGTTTTGCCTCTGTCTGTCTGTCTGTCTGCAACTTAGCTTAGAGACTCTTAGTACTAGAAAGAGAAAAGTTTGGCATGGGCATACATATTAATCACACCATCAAAGCGGTATAATAAAATCAAAAAAAATTTAGGGTACCTCCCTTGCACGTAAAGTGGGGATGATATTTTATTTTTCTCATCTATCCCATAGTGTGGTATATCGTTATATAGGCCGTTCAAAAATATTTCGGGTTTGTGAAAACCATTTTTCAATTCAGGGATTCGTTTGTGAAATATTAAGCTTTAAAGTGTTTATTTATGTTAGAGTTAAGTGTCCCCCCTGTCAGCTAAATGGTTGTGTTTGGATATGTGAAAAAAACTCACGGCAGTAGTTTATGTAACGAAGTTAAAAGGAACACTATCACAGCTAATCTAGCCTTACTTAACTTAGCTTTAGCTAGCAGCTAGCTTTACGAGTTAAAGAGTAATAGTCGACCAACTTACATTAAAATTTGCAGTTGGAATGTTTGAGAGAACATGTTTTTCAACTTCAACGTTAAGTTTGTTCTTGGGATAAATTCATCCCAACTACTGAACCCTTCATTATGCGTGGTCTGAAACGCACTTAGCCTTTTAAATGTATTCAATCAATCAATATCATTATTGTGGATCATAGATAGGTACATAATACAGGTCTTAAAAAAAAAAATGCGATCAGCTATGTCCCGCCCTAACAAAACTTACATAGAAATTAAAATTACATTGTTACAAATTATTAAGATTACACCTATAATAAAAAAATAAAAAAAACGGAACGAAAAAAGGTAGGAACACATCAGTGGGACACTGAACTGCACTGAACGCATCATGACTGAGGGGGACTGTACTGGGAAAGTGATTTGTATTACCACGCAGACTTGTCCGATTGTAACGATCCTTTTGACAATCTTGTTCATTGGTTGATGTCAGAGGGCCAGAGACCAAAGAAATTTTACATGGCGTAATTACTCTGTGTTGCAATACTGGTAAATGACAACCAACAATCAAACCAAAAATAAAATGCCGATTTCACAGTGGAAAAATAACTACTTTTGATAGGTCGGATCGTGTATGGACCACCATTGAAATTTGTAACACGTTACTATTGAGTAGCGTCGTGGACGATGGGCCTTTTTATCACTAGAAATGCCGAAAAAAGTTTTGACTTTGTCCATCTCCGAAAATACTGGCCGAATATCGTTTATAAAGTTGAGTGAATTCTCGGAATAAAAAAACAAAGTATAAAATAGAAGCAGATTCAGCAGATTTAAAACCGTAAAAGTTCGGTAACGATTCCAGGACTTTCGTCACATTTCGGTGCCAAATGCTGCATTTCTTCGCAAAAAAACAACGTGAAGCATAAAATCTGAAAATCAAATATCGGTCTTTGTGACTTTAGAATATGGAAAAGCTATAGAGCGCCTAAAGGACCACGACTGAATACGGGTTGTACAACTTTTAAGCTTTTGTCTGTGGTGGTATCGTAGCTGGAAAATTTTCATGTAAACTTTGTTTTTCACTAATTATTTTTATCCTTTATACTCTATCGTAGATTCATTTACAGACTCATAAATCCCACCTATAATACACCGTGGCATTTTAATAGTCTCTCAACGGCTGCCCACTTCATGTATCCAATGACTACTAATCATTCATGAACGTAAAAAAATATTTATTAACATTTGAATAATAAAAAAAAAAAGTATTATTCAATATGACGCATGTTTGAAACACCCTGTTACGAGCGCGGTGCGAGATTTGCGTTCCAAGGGCGGCGCGGAATGGAGCGCAAGGCACCGCGCTCATAACAGGGTGTTTCAAACTACATCATACATCATAGTGAATAATATATATTTTTTTAATTATTCAGATGTAATTAAATATTTTTTTTACTTTCATGAATAATTAGTAGTCATTGGATACATGAAGTAGTCTGCCGTTGTATAAAGATTAAATGCCTCGTTGTATATACACTTGGACCTGAAACAACAAGTTACCAGCTGGAATTAAAATTAATGATAATTTCCCACTATCACAAACGAATAAATCAAAAACTCGGCAAGTCGCAAAGCAAGCCTCTTTACTACTTTATCTTTAATTTTACTACTCACAGAAGTTCAAATTTTCCACACATCCAACACTCACTATTTTGTAATCAGAATTACGTAACACACGTAGTAGCAATTGGTTTCATTTTGATAGGTCAACAACGTTCATTACGTTATTTACGTTGTTGAGCTGACAAATTTTTCGAACATATGAAGCAATGGATTAGCAATATACTTCAAAATCATTCAGATTCTGATACATAGTGTATTATGCAACTGTGGTGTAGAGGGCCTAGCCAAGTAGCAAACACTTTCAAAGCGGTTCGTGTTCCTACAAGGACTTTCAAACAGAATTGACATAAGCTTTTAAATAGCTTATGCATGTTAATTCAATTTATTTTTGATATTTTCATCATAGTGATCACTGATGCTGCCTCGTTAGTCTAATGTACACAAGTGCTACTGCTAACCCTGCTGGTCCTGGGTTCGAATCCCAGGTCGGACAAAGTGTTGTTGGGTTTTGCCATCTGGAATTTCTCAGTAGCAGCTTTATTAATTAATTTTATTTCTTAAGAAAACTTACAGCTAGGATACAGATAGTTGACAGTTAGTGAAAGAAGGCCAATTTAAAGTTTTCACTGACAATATTAGGATAGCATAAGAAACAGCAGACAGACAAGCGTAAGCAAGAATAAATAAGCACTCGGAGAGAGTTAAGAAAATACTGAACAGGTTTTAGTGATTTTCAAAGAAGTTTTTACATAGTATTTTTTTTAAGTTTAGGAACACTGGTGGAGAATAAATCAAGATCATCAACACTCTGACACATCGAGTTGTATGCCCTACTAGCTCTTATCATATAAAAGTTTTGTCGATATATACACCGCACTGAGGGAACATACAGAGGTTGATGATTCCTTAAGGTGAAGGATGGAACACGCAGCCCAATTTTTTTTTATTAATTCAGAACAGTCGGTTGAACCATTTGCCAAATTGAACAAAAATACCATGTCGGCACTTTTGTGAAACTTCCTGCAGCGGCTTTGAGTCTGAATTTGTGCCCGGTTGATGGCAATAGTCTCACCTGCCATTACATGTGACTTAATCATTGCTGTTAACATGTGGGTGTACTATACTTCTGCCTATCCCGGGAATTACACGCGTAATTTTAAGCTAAGATCGCTGATAGAATAAAATTACTTTGACTGGTCCTCTTGTCTCATTCATACCCCAACGCGCTACCCTTCGAACTGGCACCTGACAACTGATCTTTTTGCACCTCCGTCCGGACTACGGTCCCAAAATTGGAAAATCGGTCCGACAATACGAGTCTAACCTACCCGTCGATACGTTCGTCATCTGTTACATTTCAATCTTAGCACGCAGATAGGATACCCCTGGGTAAGACTGACAAACGGTCTTACCAAGGGTTATCGTGCTATCCAGTAACTGGGTTGTAGAGGTCAGATATGAAGTAGCCCCATGTAACATACTGGTATAACTGGTATTCCGGTGACCCCAAAATACTTGGGAAAAGGCTCGACAAGTGATGATGACGCTGATTGGATAAGAAAATGTACTGATTTCTTGGCGCAAGTAACGAGTCCGCTTTGAGTGACTTCTATAATAATAATAAACCATTTATTTTCAGGTTACAAAGACCTATAGATACCTTAACCTAAGTATACATATATTGACAAATGTGTTAGTAGATAAAACTTAAAACAATGTTAGTTTATGTCGTGATTTCTTCGATTTCATTTAAAAAAATGTATTAATTAAATACCGAATTATAATATTCACTGTGGCAACACTGTCAAAGTACAAATTATTAACGTTGTAACAAACTTTTAAATGTATTTTCATTATGGCAACTGAATGTATTATTTTACTTTGGCAACACAGAAATAACGGTTATGATGTTATCGTTATTTCTGAGTGGGGAAAAGTCATTTAAAATAGTAAAATGTAGTGCAGGACCAGTCGTCGTTTAGTTGTGAAATTGTGCAGTTGTACGGAATAAAGTGTTAGCAAGGAAATAGTGTTTTTCATCAAACTTAGGTGCACTAAGTTTTTGTGCGTTCTGGTGGCACTTGACCGCGAAAGCGGTGGAATACCACATCCTGAGGCCAAAAGCTTTCTTCCATCACCTGATGCAGGTAGCACGTTGGTATGCGCATCAAAAACGCCTTAAAGTTGACGCTGCGATGTCATTCCAGCAGCTGCACTCTCTGCGCGTACTTCAATCTTTGGCGCACGTACTTCACGATGTCTTCCGCGTCAGTAGTGTAGTGGAGTATCTGCATAGTCAATGTCCCCACTGCTGGGACTCACAGGCCTCCTTTCGATGAGAGGGAGTGGACCGTAATCCGCCACGCGGGCCCAGTGCGGGTTGATGGATGTCACATGTTTTCGAATTTTTGGTTCTTGGATATGCCGGTTTCCTCGCGATGTTTTCCTTCACCGTTTTGAAAGCAGTGGTGACGAAATAATTTGCACAAAGTAAAGCGCCAGTATGGGTTCGAACCTATTACCTACAACTCTTAAGTCACATCCGCTACCACTGGGCTACCACTGCTCTCCCAGCCACTTTTAATTGTATTTGCTTAAAATTCAAATTTTAATGATTGTGTTATACTTGTACTTATTCTTATTATCTATACTTATAACTAATACTTGTTACTAATAACTAATACTTGTTACTAATAACTAATACTTATTACTTATACTAATAATAATAAATAATAAAACTTACTTAAACATTGTTACAATTATTACATTAAAATTATTTTAACAGTATCCTTTTTTTCTGTAACTATTTGTGACATTCATTTTGTTTTAAGCTTTTTTTTTTTTGGGTGGGAAATTATTAAATAACTTCTTCCGCTCTGGGCGGAGCGGGAGGACGTGTCAGACTTTTACTGACTAAAACCCACCCGTGTTCCTTCCGTTGCCTGTGTGCCAGGGCCATGATATCCCTTTCGGACAAACTCGCAACCCCGGCAGGCATTGGTCCTAACGGACCCCGTCAGTTTGTGCTGACATCTCTTTGAGGCGCGCGTGGAACACAACGCGCCGTCGACCCGGGCCTGGTCCTTATCGGACGGCGAGCTACCCATCGCTCACCGTCCGCAGGCCCACGCTTACGGTGGCCGGAAATCGGCTTGTGACTCCCGACGCCCGGGGCGTCTCCTGCGGCGACTGAGGGCGCGAGGGCGCGAACCTTGTCTCATCCTCACGCGTTCCGCCTCCTCCTTCGCTAGCATAACTGCTTCGCAGAAGGAGGTGGTGGCCTCCCATGCACTCTCGCTCCGAACCATGGCCTGAACCAGGGCCGGACGCGAGAGATCGCCGCTGCCGATCGCCTCCGTGAGGACACGGCGGTGCTCCGCCCAAGCTGGGCAGACCTCCACCGTATGCTCCACCGTGTCCTCCGGGCGATCCACACAGTGGTGACACCCGGGCGTTTCCTCCCGCTTAATCCTGAACAGGAACCTCCCGAAACAACCGTGTCCGGTGAGGACCTGCGTCAGGCGGAAGGTGAGGACGCCGTGGCGCCTCTCTAGCCACTCCTCAAAGAGGGGACTTATCAGAGGGGACTTTTAAGCTGTATTACTTATCCATACATAGTATACATTAAAGTCACTTGTCTTGTTTGTCTGTAGGACCGCGTTGTTATTCTAAACTACATAACGGATTTTGATGCGGTTTTAGCAAAATTTAGAGAATTTATTCCGGAAGGGATGTGTTTAGTACATTAATATTTAACTTACATAGTAATAAAGAAATCTTGATGTTTTTTCAAGTCGTTAAAACCGTGCGTAGCAGGCCCCTATACTCCATTTGAAATTAGATTAGAAATTTAAATAAACCTTTTTTGCAGTCCATTCAACTGATTTTGACTTTTATTCATAGGGATGGCATTCAAAGCAAAAACGTGATTACAATACCAATTGTTTATTAAAGCTGCCATGTGTCATGCCACCAACGCAATAGAAGTCAAAATCGATTGAACGGACTGTAAAAAGGTTTATTTAAATTTCTAAGCTACGCACGGTATTATAAATTAATGAAAAAGTACATAACTCTGTCTGTTACTTTTCACGTCTTAACGGCTGAACAGATTACGATGAATTTTGGCACACAGGTAGACCATGAGTCCATTGACCAGGGGGCCGATCGCGCTATTTCTCAACGTAATTACCGTTCGAACGGAACGTTTTTGGTTTTAGTTTAGCTGATGTAAGAAACGGTATCGCGCTTTTTTTTGTGAGAATATTGTTCGATCGATCGTTCCTCCAACGTAACTTCCAAAGTAAAGCTAAATCGTTTCCGTTGAAATGATTAGCGCGATACGAAATGTGTCTAACGTAACGTTTTGGTTGTGGTTTAGTTTTGGTATTCGGCGTTCAAAACTAGCGCGATCGGCCCCCTGGTCTAATATATAATATATACATAATTATGATACTTTTTAGTATGTTTCCGTTGGATAATTTCTTCGACCTTGACGCCGGCGAAGCCTCTGGCAAAAGGTACTAATGACATAAAATTGTATTTTACTTGTAGTTTTCTGAAAATAAAGCCACGTATAATTCGCGAGACAAGAAAAGAAACGCTTATAGATAGCATTGCATAGGTAATTTTACCACAAAAAGCCCTTTTATTTGATATGCCATACGGTACAGTTTGCATTTTTTTTTTTTGTTTTTGCCTCCCTAAGGGGTTCACCCCCATATTCAAAATTCATTTATTTACATTACGCGTCCGTATTTGGGTCACAAAAAACCATATCATGTGAACCATACTTCAACTTAATTGGCCCAGTAGACTCGGAACACATTGCCTGTGATAGAAGGACAGACCGACAGACATACATTTTACGACTGATATAAAGGTTACATTTTTTTATTTGGACGTTCGAAAACGACGTTCAAACCGGAAAGCATTACAAACCTCCTTTACAATCCTAGTTCCATATTTAAAAGAAGTCCAGGTCGTACTTGACAAAACATACCTTACAAAAAAAATAAACGTTTTGTTTTGTACGGTTTAAAGTTAGCTGAAGCACTGTTTTCTTTACAAGTGCTACTTCGGATAATTAAGTCGTTCCCTTTCTTGTAATTCCCGAAGCAAGAAAATTATTTGAAAAAGTAATAATTTAACACTTTCTGTATTGTTTGGTCGGTGTTGCCGATCAAAGCTCAATAAAAAAATACTCTGGACATCTCCTTGCAACTACAGAATCAATAAAATATCCTACACAATATTAATTAAAAAAAAAATATACAAACCTGCTTTATGGTCTAAGTTCCAAGTTAAAAAAAAAACTGCTCGCTCTTGACAAGACATTCTTTACAAAAAATACCCGTATACCGTGTAACTGCAAAACTAAAAGACACCCAACACAGTAAAAATAAAATAGAAAACATTACTCTAAACTCTTTTACAATCCTAGTTCCATATTTAAAAAGAAGTCGAGCTCGCACTTGACAACACTTTTCCCTGAAAAAAAAAGTTGAGCTAATTAAACTTTCCCTTTGTACATTTTGAAGGTCGCGGAAGCATTATTTTCTTTACAAATACAAGCTACCCCTGGTGATTAAGCCGTTCGCCTTTCTTTTAATTTGGGGTCAAAAGAAATATTAGGGAGTCGTTATATTTAATACTGAACGAGTTTCGAAGGAGTTTCAAAGTGGTGAGATTTTTAAAGGTTAAAAGAGTTAAACAGGGATTTTATTTGATGAATACGTAGCTTATTTTGGTTAAAGTTTTATCTTAGTAATTTTTTTATTATCTTAGAATTTTTCTCAATTATCTATGATAATGTGGCCGAAATTCCGTGTGATACCGGACGTAAAGATTGCAACATTCTATTTTTCCCGTTGATGTCCCTGTGGCGACTAAAGGACTTACTAGAGAATGGGCAGCAGCGTTCTCTATGCATTTTAACACCCGGCCATATTTTAACACAACCCCCAACCTTCTTGGGGGAGGCCTATGTCCAGCAGTGGACATCTTTAGGCTGAATGATGATGATGATGAACAATTTGGCGTGAGTTTATGTATGTGTGTCTACATGCCATTTTATTGTAGGTTTTTTTATTAACTTATTATTGTTTAAATTGTGTTTTTTAAGCTGCAACAATGTTTTTTTTATTTTTATAAACATATTACTATTCTAATTCATTTTTGACATTGGCAGAATGGTCGATATCGATTTTTTACACGAAAAAAAATCGTTTCTTTATTTCTATAACTTTTTGTTTCATTTTAGAGACTGATTTGTAATTGAAAATATTCTTTGAAGAGACTTTTGTAACAGACTATAGAGTTGCCCGTGTAACCGCGGCACTACAATTTCTAAAATGGTAACGATGACGGTATTATTTTGCTAGATTGTCGCGTTAGCAAAATAACTTTTTATCTTTTACAAAGTTAAACCAAGTCATGTTTGCAATTACAGTGAGCACATAACTTTGTAAAGTTCAACGTTTTGGTAATACAGTTCTTTTCAAAAGTCATTGGAAGTCAATAAAACACTTGTGAAAAGTCAAAGTCAGCTTGTTTGTAGAAGACGCTAATAATATTTTTTTGTTATGGCAACCTTGCAGGGAATTTATAATTTATAATTATTTTTGTGTATATTGTCACATGTTTATAGAATAGAATACTTAATTTTATTTCAGACAAAGTCCATAGGGTTAGTATTAATTTTACTTATTATCTAGTGTTAGTAGCCCCGAAAGTCTGACAACCAGTCTTACCATGGGGTATCGTATTACCCAGTTACTGGGTTGTGGAGGTCAGATAGGCAGTTGCTCCATGTAAAATACTGGTATTCAGCTGCATCCGATTAGACTGGAAGCCGACCCCAACATAGTTAGGAAAAGGCTAGGCAGATAGATCTAATGTTAGTACAGACACAGATTAACAAAACAATTAAAATTTAGCGTGGAGCTGCATCCACCTCCACAACATCGGGGAATCCCACCGATCTTATATAGAAAGCACGCATTTTAATTATTGCAACAGAATATAAATATAATTGAATTAAAGCGCAAATTAGAAAATTGTGTTTTATGCAGCTGCCGACTATTTCTGTACTGTGCTCGTGATTATAAATATATTTTGTTTTTATATTTCTTTATTATTAGAGTTATTTATCTTTTTATTTGCACCTGTTTCTGTGACAAGTAAACATACTTTTCTTTCTTAATATATATATTTTTTCTTTTGGCATTTAAAATTTTCATTAAACCTTTTATACTTTGAAATTACATTATTCTTTTACCAAAGCGTTTTCTATATCTTGCTAATAGCGATTCTTCACACAAAAAACAGCCTTTGCCACTGTCACTTTAAAACAATTTAGTACGAAAAAGATAATTCTCAACAAAAAAAATCACCATTAAGTGGGTACTTATTTTAAAAAGAAGCATCTACATTCATTATCTCACACCCAACTCACTTTTGACTCGCAAATGAGTTTTCAACGATGTAATTTAAAAGTTTTTTGCTACACATGACTTTGAAATGTTTAATTACTTTCCTAAAGATAAACTTGAGAGATATTAAGGAAGATTAATTGCTTTTAGCATTGTTGGTCCAGTGGTATCGGGGTTCAAACCTAAGCAGGAATTTATCTTTGTGTAATTTATTTAATCACCACTGCTCTCTAAACGATGAAGGAAACATCTTGAGGAAACCGGCATGTCCTAGAACCAAAAATTAGAAGACATGTGACATCTACTCGTATCAACCCGCCCTGGGCCTGGGCAAACACTGGGAATATTATAGGCTGACTATTATACGATTATATGATAAATACTCGAAATCTATAGCTTAGCTTGTAACTAAGTATATGTAAATGGTACACCACTGACTACTTGCAGCATTGTCTCTCCTTCTCCCTTTAATCCATCCAAAGGTTCTCTGTAAAAGATCGCTTTTAGCGATAAGACCGCCCATTGTGTCACCCTATGTAAAATTTCAACATTTATATCTGTAATTTTTATGGTGTACGTAATAAAGAGTATTCTATTCTATTCTAAGTAATAACATCCGCACGGGTCGATCAATCAGGTTAAGTTACGCTTGCCGTGGTTGATCCGTGGATGGGTCACCATCTTTACATACCAAGACCCCTCCGTGCCTCGGAAAGCACGTTAAGACGTTGGTCCCGGCTGTCATTTGTGGATCTTTGACAGTCGTTACGGTTCGTCAGAAGCCTGAAAATCTGACAACCAGTCTTACGAAGGGGTATCGTTATACCCAGTTACTGGGTTGTGAAGGTCAGATAGGCAGTCGCTTCATGTAAAATACTGGTATTCAGCGGCATCCGGTTAGACTGGAAGCTGACCCCAACATAGTTGGGAAAAGATGACTGACTCGATATTTATAGCCATACATTTATTCCGATGCTACACGTACCGATACTTCTGCCACGATACGATATTCCGAACTAAACCCACCTCTAAATTCCAAACCGAGTGTAACTTTTTTTATGTATTTTCCACTTCGTCACGAGTTGGTATTTGCGATGTTTGTTTTGTTCATGTTTCGTGTCGGTATCGTGTTTGTATGGCTGTTGAGAATTTTTTGTGGAGAAAATACGATGTATGTGTTTTTCTTGGTCTGTATCATCGGGAAATAGGTGTTCCTACTGTGTTTTGAGCGGTGCTCAATCCTTTGGATTAGAACAGGGGTAAAATACAGACGGGTATCAGAAGTAACGAAATAATACGCCCACCACATTGGTATTTGACCGAATAACTTGAACTCTCAACCTGGTACATGAGAAGCGAGGCCTTAACTACTGGGACAATACGACATCAAGCGATCATCAAACGTTGTAAGATCAAATCAAAATATTTTATTTCACTTATACCTGGGTACTTATGAAACGTCAGAAGCTAGGTGCACGGTTCCAATTTGTCGTTTCCTGTGGAGAAGAGCCGGCGAGAAACTCCACGGTTACTCTTTTAAAAATAATTAGCTTTTACTGTTAAATGTATTCAAATTACAGTGTTAATAGGTATGGGAGGACAGTGTAGGTCCGTCAACACGTACCAGGTACTTAGCAAAATAGAAAATGGTCTACAAATCTATGGTCTACAGTCTATTAAGCCTACAACGTTCTGATATTCACAAAATATCATCATCATCATTTAAGCCAAAAGGCGTCCACTGCTGGGCATTGCCAAGCGTGGCGATCGCAGTATGGTGTTAAAATGCATAGAGAACGCTGCTGCCCATTCTCTAGTAAGTCCCTTAGTCGCCTTTTACGACACCCACGGGAAGAAATGGGGTGGTAATATTCTTTACGTCTGGCACCACACGGAGCCATGGAGTCACAAAAAATAGAATTATCTATATAAAATATTATTAAAATAATAAAAGTAAAAACCTATCTAAATCAAATGACATGATGCCATTACAACTGTAACAAATCTGACTTGATATCCAGTCCACAAAAGCCACTAATAAATAATTGAATTGAAAATTGCATACATACATACATAAACTCACGCCTTCTTCCCATGGGGGTAGGCAGAAACTATAGAACGCCACCTGCTACCTCCTTAGATACTCCTTTTGCTTCGCCTACGTTCATACATCTGGTCATACACGCACGCCGATTGCGAGTACTTCGCACAAAAAATTGAAAATTGAATTGAATTGAATTGAAAATTGTAGTTATATAATGTCAAATAATAAAAATATTATGTCAAGGAAGTATGAAAAAATAAAATAAAAATAGAGACTTCTTGGCGGGAAAGTGAAGCGTCATGTTAGCAGTTTTGTTTTATTTTCTAAAATTTGTGTTTAGCCGAATATTAATGTGTAATAGTGGTGGATTATTAACCATTAAGTGTTCGTGAACCTGCATTAATGTAGGCAAATGAAACAACAGTGCAACATCACTTTAAGTTCTCTCAAGAAGTCCGCGCGAGGTTTCAGTAAAGTGCCGCGTCTTTACTTAAACTCAAGGGGAGTGGGGCGGGATATCATCAATCATCTTTATCATGCATTGAGTGGAGTTCATTTCATAATTATTTTTAAATAACTTTGTACTTGCTACCTAATTTTACATGACAATGGCTAAATGCACAAACCGTGCGAAGCCAAAAAGAAAAAAAAAAAATCGTAATTTGGGAGAAGTCAATAGGCATTTACATAGTAATGCCGTTTATGAGGTATCAAGGAAGCCACATGTGCAGAAGGAATTATTGCCAACTTCCTTGTTTTCAACGTAGTCTTTAATCTTATAATATGCTTTATTGATAACGACAACATAGTCGGTAGTTACAAGTTGAAGAACACTGATAAGGCACTATAACTTTTTTATAGTTATGACGTCTATGGGCGTTCAGTCTCCTTTAAAGTGTTAAATTAAATATTGTAGACTTATGTCAACAATTTCTTGCAAAGACTACAAATACACGAAAACCACAGCCAAGCTCATCTACAATATTATTACTTCCAAAGTCATAAATCTTCAACCCCTTAGTTTATTTTCTTCCCTGTCGTGACATATGGTTTTACTTCCTTACCCTGATGTATGGCAATCGAATTATCTACTTAGAAAAAAGGTGTTATTTCTTTCTTGACTTTTCACAGGAAAAAGTAACGTTTTTATGTCTTACGGGCTATGTATACAACATTATTTTTAGTATAATGCGAAATCTGAATATAGTTTGTTCAGAATAAGGAACTGAATCGATTTCAATAATTTTTACACCATGATATATTTTGTCCCAAAAATATTTAAGTGTGATGGAAAATGTTATCACCATTTAATAACTTACTATACAATCGCCGTACGGTTAGGTACCTAATGCCAAATTATTATCAATGAGCGCAAGACGACCTTGGAGGCGCGGGGGCGCCCCGTTAGCATGTTTTTATACGGACAACCCGGTAACATAACATTGACATTTTGCATGATACAGTTTTGAAATTTTGTACATAGATTCTTTACATAAAAATACTAGACACGTGTTTCGGGTTTCGCATATACTAAAACTAATATTGTTTACAATACATTTGACTGTTCCGTTGGTGTCGTGGTCGGCAGCGCGACTGCTGAGTGTGGGGTTCTGGGTTCGATTCCCGGGTCGGGCAAAGTGTTATTAAGTTTTTCCTTTAGGAGTTTCTTACTATCAAAGCGGAGTTTAGAAGTTGGCGGTATGATACCCTCGTGCCTCGGAAAGCACGTTACGCTATTGGCCCTGCACCCGATCTCTCTCCGGTCGCGTCGGATTGCCGTCCCAACAGACTATGAGTGTGAGAGAAGAGAGAGTAGGTACACCTGTGTTTGCGCACACACTTGAGGACTCCCCCGCCGAAGGCTGGTCTCCGCTGAGATTGTTCGCCATGGCCCAAATTCGGTCTGGAAGACAAATTTTTACATTTGTGAGTTAGTTTAATTGTTACCACATCAGCTGTCTAGCCTTTCCGATTATGTCGGGGTTGACCTCAGGCTAACCGGATGCAGCTGAATATCTGTAGTATCTTACATGAAGCGACTGCCTACCTCCGCAACCCAGTAACTGGGTAACACGATTCCCCTTGGTATAAGTAGTTATCAAACTTTGATAGTTTGTTATCTGATTGAACAATAAATGATAATTCGTTGGATTTGCTTTTATTAGAGAATAATATATCCTTTATGACATCGCAAAAAATTCAAAATGGTCGACGTTAGATGTCACGATCGGTCATAATCTGATACCTATCGTACTTTTGACTTAGCTTTTTTCCGTAGTTGGGTGTTAGTTCATAAACCTAGGTAGTAAGGCGAAAGATAAAACCAGAGATGTAGATAAAATAATCTTTTTTGTTTTTTAGTGTCGTCATAGGGAGTGAATTATTGTTATTAACCAGGCTTAAAGTTCAAACTCCGGTAATAAAATTGTAAAAAAAGTTTAACAATATTGAACAGGAAATGTTCCATTTTCATGAGTTCAAACGCCAATATATATTTGCGGAGCCCGTAAGTCAGGGGATCAGTGGGAGCGAAGGTGCGAAACGTTCCAACGAGCAATAGCAAGATGTTTTGAACTTGGTTCTACGGGGACTTATGTTATTGTGAAAGATTTAGTACTTACTGAAAACGAACCAAATTGCGTCCGACACGTCATGAGAATGAATCTCTGCTAGCACCATATTAGTACGTTAATGTTTTTATTACGGCAAAAGTATTTGTTATAAAGAAATTGTTACAAACCCCCTACAAGTTACCTACCCTACCGAACTTACAAGTAGTTGTTCCGGGTCTGGCTGTTTGTGTATGTGAGTTTAAATGTTTGTGCACCCACAATACAGGAGAAAATCCTAGTGTGGGGCAACGTTTTTGAAAAAAAAAAAAAAAAATTCTTGATTATTGACCTACTTTTTATAATGATTAAATATTAGAAAAATGTAGACATTAAGACATATAATTTTTATTTAGTTTAATTTTTTATAAAACTATTGAAAATCTCCATAATTCAATCATAATTAAATTCTAATAATTGACATGGTTTATCTTTAATATTATGTACTTGCCACCTCTATTGTATTGTTGTACTTGCATGCACTCTGGCTCAATATGGCTGTTTTTATAGTACATTGTGACACAAGGGTGGAAAGTAAGTTAGAACCTACACACCTCTGTATCACACGAAGTTTTTCAATACACTTGTGGGCAATAGTAAAAAACAAATCAAAGAATTAATTACAATTTTTAGAAAATGGCGCGGTTTGCAACTGGACATATTTTTTTTTACAACGAAAACAACCTATACAGCCTATTTGATTTTTGACAAATGTTGATGTGAAAATAATTAAATTAAAACTGGTAATTAAATATATTAAAGAACCATTTAAAAGACTTGAGAATTCAATGCCAAAAACGTACCGACTCATTCATTTTTCCTCGTATAAAATCTACTTATCCCATTTTATTATATGTATGAAAACTCCTTGCTACTAAACTTTTTAAATTGACTTATAAATTTAAATCTCAACTGCAAAACTAATGATAGAGCTCGTAAACAAAAGTCACGACCGCGTAACAGAAAGATGCCTATGCAAAAGATTTAATTTTCGAATCATAATTATAGCCTCTGATATTTTTCAATACAGTTGTTAAACATGGCGTACAGGCCGTGTTTAACGGCGGACACGAGTTTCCACCCTTGTATCACAATGTACTATTTTATGTCACCGCGTTTTTGTACCCATGTTTGCAAAATAAATATCTTATCTTATACGAGAAAAGTACACTCTCTCTTGTACTCTATTTGTTTTATTTTACTTAGTAATCGAACTAACTTGTTTTTTATTATAAGCACGTGTTTTTGTTGACAAAAAAACATTTGTTGATGTGTAACTTATGTATCTTTCCTCTCTCTGTCTGTGGGACTGGACGGACGTGTATAACAGGAAGTGACAGCTTGAGCATGGAATAAGCAAGTACTTCTTAATAGCATAGAAGTAGTAAGCCTAGCCTTTTACCAACTATGTTGGGGTCGGCTTCCAGTCTAACCGGATGCAGCTGAATACCAGTATTTTACATGGAGCGACTGCCTATCTGACCTCCACTACCCAGTTACTGGATAACACGATATCCCTTCGTAAGACTGGTTGTCAGACTTTTGGGCTTCTGACGACCCGTAACAACTGTCAAAGATCTACAAATGACAGCCGGGACCAACGGTTTAATGTGCTTTCCGAGGCACGGAGGAATCTTGGTATGAAAAGATGGTCACCCATCCACGGACCAACCGTGGCAAGCGTAGCTCGATGACCGATCGACCCGTGCGGCATGATCGGTATGATCGATCGACCCGTGCGGCAGTTATTATTTAGCCACAAGCTCCTCGTAGAAGTAGTAAGTTATTTATAATAGCATGGAACTAGTGTACCTACTCATGGAATTAAATAAGTACTATATGGATTGTAAGTAGGTTGAATTTCGACCAGGGGGCGACTGCTAATAATGAACAATTATTCGAATAAATATTTCAGTATTTAGCTTTATTAAATATTGAGGTTCATTTCTGTCGCCGCTCAGTTGATTATTACCAAGGTAAGATGTCAGATGTTACACATCATAATTATGCAACTACTGCAGTGAGGCTCGCTCGTTTTTTTTTACGAGTACGATCGTCAAGATCCAGCGACATTATTATGTTAAGAGAACTTTACCAGCCTACTATTTTGTCTAACAACATACTTGTCTAAGAACTTTTATCGGTTGCCGAAGTGCGTTTCTTTTGGCTATAATAATCCCGTACGGTAAAGTCTTGTATCTACGATCATCGGATGCCAAAATATAGCATCAAATCATCGGATGCCGGAACCCTACTACTAAGCCTCCGCTGTCCGTCCGTCCGTCCATCCGTCCGTCCGTCCATCCGTCCGTCTGCCTGTCAGCGGGCTGTATATTATGAACCGTAATAGTTAGACAGTTCAAATATTGCTGCTATAACAAAAATTAATAAAAATAAGAACCTAGCATTATAAAATAATATTATATAAAGTAGCCTAGAATTAAAAAATACAAAAAAGGGGTTTAACCCCTTCAATTTTTTACATTATTTTACTTTTGAAACTTCCTTTTCATACAAAAAAAAAACCCTTTTAATTGGGGTTTTTTGATAAATATTGTACGTTGATACGGAACCCTTCGTGTGCGAGTCCGACTCGCACTTGGCCGGTTTTTTGACAATACAGCCTATGTGAAAACGGTGTAAAAGACCCTTTTTGTTATAGATTTATGGGATGCATGTGACAAAATAGTACACTAAACTGTCAAATCCAATCTACCCGAAAACATAAAATTTCTTCTCCAAAATCCAATATAAATCAGCAACAAAGTCTCCAGGATCAAATCTAAGGTATAACAAGAAACGAGCAATATGTATCCCGGTCTGTGCAGCTTTATAATTCTTTGATTAGAAATTAGAGTTCATGCTTCTAGTTTAGGAGGTTAGCGGGCCTAGCACGAACGCGCGGAGAAACCGTTATCGTAAATTCGTACGATTCTAAAATTAAAAATACTCGTTTCGCACATAATATTAAGGTACTTTGGTTTAAGTTATTATTAGCTTTTGACAGCGGTTTCGCCCACGCGGAAGTCGGACATTATCCCACAGAAACGCACTGCCGTAACGCGCACTCAGTAGAGCTCAGTCGCCATGATTTTCTCCGACATCATCAACAATCATCTTTATATTTCAGCCAATTTACACAAAACTGTAATACACGAAAACCATATTAAAATCCGTTCAGTAGAGTTTATCGCGTTCAGACAGACATACTCGGTGGGGGGACTTTGTTTTATAATATGTATTGATTCATAATTATCTATGGGTGCTTGTTGGTTGCAATAATTTTAACCAAAATGCTATATAATATACAGCGTGTCACGGAAAGGGTGTATACATATCAAAGGCACGGTTTGTTTTGGTGATAACAAACTAAAAGGTAAAATAGATTTTTTTTTTTTTTTTCTATAAAAAAAATCGTTCAGTTTTACGTAACGTTTTCAGTGCGCGTTCGTGCTAGGGTCTCTAAGTGGTGGTGTGGTAATAGCAGACAGATACATTAAAAAACCGGCCAAGTGCGAGTTGGACTCGCACACGAAGGGTTACGTACCATTATCTATAAATACGGCAAAAAAATACATTTGTTGTATGGAAGCCCCCTAAATATTTATTGTATTCTGTTTTTTAGTATTTTTTGTTATAGCAGCAACAGAAATACATCATCTGTGAAAATTTCAACTGTCTAACTATCACGGTTCATGAGACATAGCCTGGTGACAGACGGACAGACTAGACAGACGGACAGACAGCGGAGCCTTGGTAATAGGGTCCCCGTTTTACCCTTTGGGTATGGAACCCTAAAAACACTGCTAAATCCAATGACAGAGAAAACACAAAAATTCTTCTCTAAAATTCAACATAAATCAGCAGCAATCTCTCCAGGATTAAATCTAAGGCATTTCGAATAAGGAACGAGCAATATGTCTCCCGGTCGTAACTCAAAGTGTTCACTTTTATAATTCTTTGACAGTGCATGATTCTAGTTTATGAGGTCAGAGTGTGCCAGTGGGAAGATAGGAGACATTATTTTGTACAGAAAATAATATTGCCAAATCCAATCAAACTGAAAAGATGAAATTTCTTCTCCAAAATCTTAAAATTCTTAGATTTTTATTATGTAAATAAAGGAGAGGTCAAAATTTGTATAATATTCCGATGATTTTTAAACGCTAATGTGATGTACCTTATTAGAAAGATTATTTATTATGCTACTCGATTATAGTTAAATCTGATTTTTTCAGGCGCCCGTTTCTGTGAAAAAGTGAAAAATGTTTCAATACAAACAAAACGCACATAGTCTTTATTTATTCATTCCTATGCAATATAATTATTTTATGTGGCTAATGTTTCCATTTCTATTAAATACTTTAAGATTTTATTATAATTTTAGCTGCAGCTCCATGAAATTAAGACAAAAAATATTGATTATCATGACAATGCAATAAGAAAACGTATCGGAAAAACTCAAAGCTGTAAACTCGGACTAAATATCCGTTGTAAATGTCAAGCAGAGTCCTGCTGACTGACGTTGTCATTGTCACGTCATTTGCCACAGGGCTGCCATCCCTAAAATATAAATAATGCTTGTAGAACATTTTATTTTTCAACACTTGTTTTAAAAAAAACGGGCGGCTGTAAAAAAAAATTAAATGCCTAAAGACATCAAAATAATTACCCTCTTTCAGCCTATATAGGTCAGAAGGCTGTTTAAATTTTCAATTATTTTAGTACCAAGCCCCATACATTTCGTGAACGTCTCCTTTCTTAAATATATTCATCTTACTCGATAAAGTCTTAAAGGCCCTGGCAGAATAATAGGGTGTGCTGTGCCTGTTTGTTAGTACAACTAGGATAATTATTTGGATCTTTGAATATTTTTACATTAGGTATTATATTTTTAACATAAGACATGCGCTTGTCAGCTCGGTGAGCCGATTCTGTAGGCCTAAAATGGACGCTTTGGCAGAATCATAATATGATCTGCGTAAAATTCATACATTCCGCAATTCATCAGTTTGACAGTTTTGTAAAATGGTCGAACAATTATTATTATGAATTACTATAGTTAAGTCTAATGCTAGATGTATGAATTGTACGCAGATCATATTATGATTCTGCCAAAGCGTCCATTTTAGGCCTACAGAGTCGGCTCCCTGAGTTTAGGCCCCCTGATCTTTTCTTCTATTCTAAATTTACATAAAATGTTTATCTCTTAATCATGCATCAACATAAATGGCTTTAAAAACTTAAGCGGAGGTTGCAAGTCAGGTTAGTCAGGTTACAGGCTCTACAGTATACTCTCTGGGGATTAAAACTAGACGGATGTTTGTAGTTTCAACGATTTTTTGGAAGGGTTTCTTATAATTTAATACAAATTCAGGTTAGTTACCCAAAACTTATATACAGAGGCGTTAAAAAAGGCTAGGTATGAGCTTCTCCATTTAATTTTATGGCTAACCTACTAAATCACTTTAACTTAATTGGCAAGTAGGTAGTTGGAAGCGGTAGTTTAGTTTAATTAATTTATCTGGCTTTTCATTTAAGACAAAATCTGCTATCCCTATCCAGCTCGTCAGGTTAAGCTACGGTTGCCGAGGTTGGTCCGTAGATGGGTGACCATCTTTACTTTCCGAGAGTCCTCCATGCCTTAGAGAGCAAGTTAAGCTGTTGGTCCCGGCTGTCAAAAGCCTGAAAGTCTGGCAACCAGTCGTACCAAGGGTTATCGTATTACCCCGTTACTGGGTTGTGGAGGTCAGATAGGCCGTCGTTCAGTGTAAAATACTGGTATTCAGCTGCATCCGGTTAGACTGGAAGCCAACCCCAACATTTTTGGGAAAAGGCTAGGCAGATTTATGATGACTGTGCATAATAATGTTATTTATTTGGATGATAGAGTTTTCATTCAATTATAAACGATAGGTACGCATATTTAGTACGCCCCCTATCCAGACATTATAAAACAGACCCTCATAATCTCCTTAAAGGTAGAAATCAACATAATTTCCCATAAAAAAACCTAAGCAAACATAATAAGTTATTCAAAGAAATCTCCATCTAATGATCCACTCACCTGCTTTCAGTACGAAAGCGTAATTTGTCACCAGAAGCCATCAATGGCCCTGTCGGGAACAGCTAGATCTTTTACTAAAATCACCACTTCACCTTATCAAAGATTTATTGATAGCTATTCTGAATGGAATGCGCCTTTGAACTACGGATTTATAGAGTTTTGGAGAAAGAACTGGTAGAAATGGTGGAGGTAAGGTGTGTACGAGTAAGTAATAATAATTCTTTATTTACACTTCAAAGTCACAAACATTTGTGTAGCCCTCGCTCTTTTATTTATTTATTTATTTAACCATTTATGTACACACATATATAAACATACAAGAAGAAAGGAACAGAAAAATACGTACAAAGCTGGTGCTTATTTCTAAAGAAATCTCTTCCAGCATACCTGCGATAGGAAAGTCGATAAAGACATGTAGACACCGTGTGTAAGAGTAGAAGAGAAAATAGAATAAATAAAATCAAAAACAATTTACTTAATGAAATTAAACAAACAATATGGGAATATACTAATATACATACATACATACACACAAACATACATACTTCTAAAATAAATATCACTAGAATATTATTTAAAATTCTATTAAAATAATAAATACATCTGCTGCAACTATGACGAAGTGGAAAGATTGTGTTCTTTCACTCTTCTTTTAAATACTGAAACAGTTTGGCAGTCCCTTATATCAGGTGGCTGTGAATTCCACAACCGCACTGCGTGCACAGTGAAGGAGTAGGAGTAGAAGTCGGTGGTGTGGGGAGGGGACTTAAGAAGATTTCTAAGATGCGACCTGCAAGGCGCATCAGAAGGACGAGCGTAGGAAAAACGTTCCCACAGATAGGATGGTGTTTTAGGATTGTGAAGGAGGTTAAATAGTAGACACAAAATTCGCGAGTTCTTGCAAAGTCGAATAGGGAGCCACTTGAGTATCTTGCGAAAGTTAGAAACGTGGTCATACTTTTTAAGGTTGAAAACAAAACGAAATACAGATGTTTTGCAAACGCTCAAGTTTTTTTTTTTCTAGGAGTTCCTGTATCACAAGAGCCAAAGTGTTGTTAGAGTGGATTTTTTAACCACATTGGTGAAGCTCTTGGCCACCTGATGGTAAATCACTTACATCAGTCTGAAAGTGGATGCGAGCTTCACTCGGAGTCCTCAACCACAGAGGAACTGGCTATCTTACCTAACTAACTGCCAAAACACAACAATGCTATAAACATTGAAGATATGGCGACAGACTCAGTAGCTAGCCAGGCGCACTTAGAACAAGCCAAACTCAGTAAGATAGGTTGCCCCCGCTGGGAATTGACCCCCAACCTCTGGATCTGAGACACGTGGTCTTACCACTAGACCACAGAGGCATCATGTTATAATCAAAGTCAATTTTTTTTGTTTATTAAACTGTCACATCATTTCAATTTGCTGTGTTATAGCCATTTCATACAACTGTGAAATAATGATAGCTGTGATTTGAATATGCTGACTATATAAGTTGGTAGTCTGTTTGATAAATTATTTTAATTTCCCTGACTGCATAATTATAATCCTGAAAACGAAATTGTAAACGAAGAAACAAAAATAATATGTAACGGTGATACCCAGACCTTTACATATTATATTATGGAATAGAACCTTGTACCAATTTCTTGAGGTAGATGAACTGATCCTGGTCAAAATAAAATCACAATACAATTCACTAAAACAATACAAAGTAGGTACAATAACTAATAATAATAATAATACATACTTTATTGATACAAGTCCTTACAATATGCTTAATATCTAGCTAAAGTTCACAATAATTAAAGGCGCACAAAAGTTGATACCCTAGCTCCTAAACTAGGAATACCTCTGACTTAGGAGTCAGTGTTCGACTGCCACTTGGACACTATAAACCCTTATAGAAATTAAGAGCAAGTAAGCTGATACAAAAATAATATATTAAGTAGTGATTTTAGGTTTTTTTTTTTTTAATACATAGTATAAAAGTAAAAGGAAATGAAATTAAAAGTTAAATTAACATTAAAATTAAAAAGTAAAATGGGAATCGTGTGTTTTTTTGCTTTGTGTGAGTGTGTGTGTGTGACTGGGAAACGTGTGCCTTTAGTGCTGTGTGAATGTGATATGAGGAGCCTAAGTTTGTGAGTGTGGTGGTGTCTAGAGTGTAAGACTGTGTTTGAATAAGTACGAGCTTGGTGTCTTATGTTATACTAAAGATGTCGGTGACTGTATTAGGTGTTATTGTATGGAGTGTTGCGAGTTATGTCAGAGTGGTTAGTAGTTCCTCAGTTTGAGCGTAGTCTAGGAGGTACAGCATGGTCTTCAGCTTAGCCTTAACCTTGCAATTGGTGTGGTCTTATTAATATTTTTGTAAACAAGACAGCTCAGCTCAGCTATCTTCTGGCGAAGGTAGTTCTATGACTAGGGGTTGGGCAGACTAATCTTTGACCGCGTTTATTTGAGTCTGGGGGTGGTACTTTGTTATGTTTCCAGAGAGTGGTTCTAAGCACAAATAGCTGTCTCACAGATAAAAGATTGAGCTCGGTGTAAAGCTGATGAGTCGGATAGCGAAAGGGCTTTTGCAGCATAACTTTAAGTAATGCCCTTTGCGCACGCTCCAACTCGAGGAATTTAGTTTTGGCTGATCCACCCCAAGCTAGAATACAATAGCTGATGATGAACTGGCAAAGTGCAGTGTAATTATAATTAATTATAATGAACCATTATAGAATCAAGATACATCTAAATATATTCTGCTTTGTAATGACAATATATCGACAGGTTTAAACAGGTATTCTTTCTTTCCTGTATCGTGGGTGTGTTTACAAACATTGAAACTCACATACACAAACAGCCAGGGCCAGCCATTATAGGGTTATTTCAGCAGGCTATCAGAAAAATAATCTGAGATAAGATTCCTCAACATCATTGAATACAAAATTTTAAAAAATCGAACATCTGACATCTCCTTTTGTTAATAAACAACTGAGCAGCGACAGAAGGGGGGTCCCTTCTACTTAAGCTTTAACTAATTCCATGAGTAAACTAATTCCATGCTATTAAAAAGTACTTACTTATTCCATGCTCAAGCTGTCACTTCCTGTTACACACTTCCGTCCCTATTCACAAAATTACTCTCACTTATGGCAAGATGAACCATGTTACACATCAATACACAAATCCAACATCTCATACTTCGGAATAAATCAAATCAAAGTTAATGTTCTAATTCTAAACCAAGGTAGGCTCCTACAGAACACGTTCTACGCAACTTTTATTCGCGAACATATTTAAATGGAGCGTGACTCACAAGTTACCACAGAAGCTATTAAAGTCGCCGACAAGGGAGACGGTTTGAGTGAACGCGATTTGACAAGAAGATAATGTTTAGCGTAACATCTTAATGATGCAAACAATATTTTCATACAAAAGAGTGTCCGTGGAGTTTCTGGCATGTTCTTCTCCATATCTACGTACTACGCTTTGGAATGTGCAACTAGCTTCATCTTTCTGACTGACCGACTCCTTGGCAATTGAAAAGTACCTGTAATTGGTTTGATTGAAATAAATTAATTGAGTTTAGGTAACGAAGGGACTTTCTAGCATTGGATGGGATACGGTTAATGATGAAGAAGATTTTGGCTATGTAATTGACACAATTTGAGAAGTAACCGCATTGATTGTCTCATGGTCCCACTCCCAGTTTTAGTAAACAGTCATCTAAGATTATAAAGAGAACTTAATAATGGAACTTTGACGCATCTGAAAATGTATCTTTTTACTGAATACATTTCAGCAAATAAGCTTTGGAATTTCCCTATCTTTTACCATGCAACATCACTGAAAAACAAGTTTGCAATCCCAGCGCTAATATTAACATTGACTATCATTGAGTTCACAACATCACAGAAAAAGAAATCGAGCGTGCCTTACATAGTCGCATATGATGCGTTTACATCTCACATTGGAAATAAGCAACTGAGCAGCGACAGAACATAACCTCAAAATTAAAAAAAGCGTATTACTGAATTATTCATTACTAGTGCTCGCCCACCGGTCGAAATTAGACCACATCTACTTACAATCTATATAGTACTTAATAATTCCATCAGTACACTATTTCCATGCTCAAAAGTACATAAAGTACTTATTCCATGCTCAAGCTGTCATTTTCTGTTACACACTTATGTCCCTTTTCACGAAATCACTGCCACAGAAAGCGGATGCGAGAAAAAAATACCAAGCCCTGTTACTGTACGCAATATACGCGTTTTGACATGGAGTTGCGGACACCAGCCCATATTACCTGTAATTAGAAATAATTTATTTTGAAAGTATCGTAGAACAGAATCTAACGCTGTCAAAAGAGCCACTCCCAAATCCACGTTGAAATTAAAGTGATGACAATGATAAATTAACAGTTCAAGTGGTACCTAAAGTAGTTTGCGAAAACTAATAAGTTGCGTAATACAGTAAACTGTGTGGAAATTTCATTTTCTTCTATAAAATTTTGTATGCCCTTGGATTTTTGCTGACTAAGGATAATTTTTGAATCGATTATCTGCTATTTCTAGAGTAGAAATTTGAAAGAAGTTGGGTAAGGATAGTGTTACTTATTAAGTCTTTCTCTTTCATGCAATTTCAATATTAATCAAAAGTCTTTTATTCAAAATAGGCTGAGAATCACCACTTTTCGACAAAATTAGAAATGATTATGACGCATGCTAACAACAGCTAAACCGCGGTCACTGTCAGACTGCATACAAAAGAAAGAGAAGTGCGATGATACAACGCTAGTAATTTATTGCTAAATATGAGTATGAAGGAATTCCTATTTATTAAAAAATTTGTTGAGTAATCGAAAATAAAAAACAAACAAGTTCTGCATGCAAATAACACTTTCTTGTTATTAATTAAATACCAACCGTACAGATATTTTGGATAGAAACTCAAAGTAAAGGGTTAGTTTACCGTTAATTTGTATCGAGTTTTTTTTTTGTTAAACGTGTTTTGGTAACAAACAACCAAGTTCTGAGAAATATGTTCAAGAATAACATATATTTTTTTCCGCTACCAGAAACTTTACTGCGCGTCGAATATAATAACGCGTTTAGGATACTGTTGGGGCTCTCGTGGCGTTGTAGTGCGTCCACAATGTTTGCGGAGGCGCGCACAGACGATTTTTACGCCAGAATAAGAAAAAGGACCACCTCCATAGCCGGCCGGCTGCGCGCCACCACCAACGGTCTCCTGAGCGTGTTCTCAGATCGGCGGGACTCCCCTATGCTGCGCCACTGGGTAAGCATTCATACCAGTTGATATTCGATGTTCTTATTTCTAACACTAGTTAGTTTGTTGATACTAACACTACGGACTCATTGTCTGAAATAAAGAATTTGAATTTGAATTTATAGATTTGGCAATTTTTTTATTTAAAACAAGCCTACTTTATCATTTGCCTCTTATCAGCGCCTTAATACACAAGACAGTGCGCTCGCCCTTCACCGCTTCTTAGTGATTTATTGGGGAAGACGAAGTGGTGCAACAAGCTCCCCCAATAGGAATATAAAATATTATATGCAAGCGTTCTTTGCGAATGCAGTCAGATTATTTTATTAATTTGTTTAGAATATGTTAAAATAGAACATAAAATGTTTATTTTTATTTATTATTATTATTAATCGTTTATTTCACGCATTAGCACCCATAAAATGAGAATTGAAAACTTATCCTAAAACAAAAGTTATACTAAACAAACAAACATAAAAAAAAAAAATCATTTCACACCAAGGAAGTCAACCCATCATAACATTGATGAGTATATTTATTTAGTCTCCCTCAGTAAATGCACAGTATAAAAAACAGCTTTGACAATATTATTTTTACTTGCCACCACACGCGAAAAGAACGAAGTACATAATTATAATGTAAGGTGTACAAGTGAGTTGTTTTAACATAATGTTTCATTCCAGGGTACATGTTGATATGTTTTTTTTTTGTTTCTTTTTAATCATTGTCTATAAATCACTGTCTCCTAAGAATCACTGCCCCTAAGATACAGGCTATCCCTAGTTTAGGACACAGGATTTAAGTTTTTGTTATTATATAGAGTTATTTATTTTTTTCCACTTTGTCCATTGTTAGTTGATAAGTCTTAGCATGTAACTAGTATAAAACCCGTGTCTATGTATATTTTTGAATCAATAAATTATTATTTATTTATTCTATTTATTTATTTGCTGTACTATGGACCTGGGCCTCAAGTCTGCTATTACAATAGTGTCAGAATGGTCGATCATTGATTTCATAATTGTTGATTTTGACAAGTTTGGTAATCTACTATTAAAGTCATTATGACTTTCCAATGGTCAGCAACTGACACTACATTGAAAGAAATTGCAAAGAAAATGATCGACCATTATGAATTTACCAGATTACGAACTTTTTGCAAAATGACAATGGCATGACAATGGGATCGTGTTGGAATGACCGAATTTATAAAAATAGCAGACTTGGGCCCCTGTTTTTTTGTTATATCGATTTCGTCCTCACATTTAGTTATTAATTCAACACTAAAGATGTAACAATATTATTGTACCATTATAATTTAAAAGAGTGTCGATGGAGTTTCTTGCCCGTTCTTCTCCATCTGTACCTACTATGCTTTGGAATGGACAACTAGCTTCATATTTCTAACTGATTGATTCCTTGACAATTCAAAAGTGCCTGTAAATGGTTTAATCGAAATAAATGCTTTGAGTTTGAGTTCGAGTTACAACTAGAATATCTAATTTTACAGGTTTTCGTATGAAATTGAAATTCTACAAACATTTCTATTTTCTTCAACCAATCTAATTAAGCTTTTGGTTTGACAATTGCCTCATTTGAACCATCAGCTTTGTTTTGTTATCGGGGTCAGAGAATTTGTCACCAGATTGTCGTCACACATGTAAGGATTCGACTACCCTTAGGTCATAAATATCATTAACAAAGGCATTTCTGGTAATCAGTACCTGTTGATAGAAAACAAAGTCCATATTTGACCATCCATCCATTATGATTTATTATCATCATCATCTACATACGTTGGGGTCAGCTTCCAGTCTAACCGGATGCAGCTGAATACCAGTATTTTACATGGAGCGACTGCCTATCTAACCTCCGCAAACCAGTTACTGGGTAACACGATACCCACGGTACGGTTAATTTATTCATACAAAATGTTTCCTAATTTAATTTTAATAACATTATACGTATAGCAACTAAAAAATAATTGTACGCCGCTGGCAAAACATAGAGAGTCAACTGAATTTTTACTGAAGACCAAATGTATGTACCTGTGTTTAACAAATAAAATAATGCCCAGCGCTGGGCACGCCACAGTCGTGGCGATAAGTACCCTCTTTGAGGAGTGGCTAGAGAGGCGCCACGGCGCTCTCACCTTCCGCCTCGGACGACGCCCCGGGCGTCGGGAGTCGCAAGCCGATTTCCGGCCACCGTAGGCGCGGGCCTGTGGATGGTGAGCGATGGGTAGTTCGCCGTCCGATAAGGACCAGGCCCGGGTCGACGGCGCGTTGTGTTACACGCGCGCCTCAAAGAGATGTGAGCACCAACTGACGGGGTCCGTCAGGACCAATGCCTGCCAGGGTTAGGGTTGCGAGTTTGTCTGAAAGGGATATCGTGGCCCTGACACACAGGCAACGGAAGGAACACGGGTGGGTTTTAGTCAGTAAAAGTCTGACACGCCCTCCCGCTCCGCCCGGCCAGAGCAGGAGAAGTTATTTGATAATTTCCCACCAAAAAAAAGACCTAACATGATCAGCGATGTACAAAAATGAATTTGCACTAAAACCGCCCCACTAACACTCAGTCCCCACCCGAATCTACGTTGAAATTAAAGCGATGACAAAGACAAATGAACAGCTCAAGATGTACCTACCAACAGTTTGTGAAGTGTTCGTGTCTGTAACCCACTGTGTGTACGAAATGTGAGAGTACATGCATGATCTCGTGGTATGTATGGGGAGGTATGCCTGGAATTTGTTGAAGAAATTTCCTTTTTCATGAAGAAAGTATTTTCTAATACCATTTTGTCTATTGATGGATCGACATGATTACATATTCTAATGTTATCAACATCCAGCTGAAAGACGATCATTTTTAGGGTTCCGTAACAAAATGGTAAAAAGGAACCCCGTTTGGTGAGACTAAGTCTGTCTGTCTGTCTGTCACAGCTGGATATCTCAAGAACTACTAATGCTATCAACTTAAAATTTGGAATAGTTTTAGATGACGTTTACCAAACTATTTTGCAAACAAGAAAGAAATTTAAAAAATATATCTTTTTGCAAGAGGGCCTGAAAGTGCCTGTGGGTCTTAAAAAATCGAATGATGTCTACTACATGTTTGCACATTCAAAATTTTTTTTTAGGCTTCATAGTTTTCGACTTTTGATGAAAAATGTAAAAAAAATACAGCCCCCTAAATGCAGCACCCTTATCTCCGAAGTTTGCATACAGAAAAATCTGAAATTATTCTATGTGATAGAAGTTTATGTAAAGATTACAGAAAAAATAAAACAATGTCTCTAAATAGCACAGTTTTTCAGAAATCATCAATATCATATATACGTACGGAACCCTCGGTGTGCGAGTCTGACTCACTCTTGACCGGATTTTTTTGTACTGCCTTTAACGAGCATTGCCACAGTGCCGGGATTGTATTGCACTTGGTGATTACAGTGATAATACGCCTTCCCCCAAGGTAAAAACTACAGTTCTGACATATTCTTTTTGCTTCAATATCATTCATATGTACACCTGGACTCTAATTTCACTTATTTACAAACGCTTTAGTTTTGTCTTGAATGTGTGTTTTTGACATTTTATATGACAAATCTGTCAATAACACACAATCATGAAACGAAACGTTCGTAAACCAGCATGTCGATTCTGTATAAGTCTCACCGTGAAATCTTGCGTGTCAGGTCATTCCACTGATGCTAGGGATTGACCAAGTATTACATTTACAATCATAATCGAGATTTCAATAATATTTATAAGCTAATTCTATTGGTCATTTTATGTTATTTCAAAGCTAGTATTTATGTGTCTTAACATTACTATTTAAAGGGTTTTTAAATAAAATAGCAAAACAGAAATTTTGTCAAACTCAATTTGATGTATAAAAACAAAATTGAGTTTCTGTTAAAAATCTCGATCATGATTGTAAATGTAATACTTGGTCCATCCCTAGCATCAGGTGGGATGACACTGACAGTTCACTCCACGTTCACTTCATCTAAGTTTTCACGGTGAGATGGTTACAGAATAGCACTGCAGTTCGTAGACCACTGAAATAATTGTTTAAATGAATTAATGAGAGATAGCCCTGATCATAAATATACGTCGCGCCGGTTGCGCGTACGCATCTAAACTTTTTGAAATATATCATCAAAATCGCAAATGTAAAAAAATCCCAGCGTTTCCACTATACACTATACATTACACACAAAAACATATGACAAACAACCATTAACTCTATAAAATAAAATCTGCCCATACTTAAGGCTCTAACAAGGCTAAAGATACAGACGCCAAAGTTTGTTCCAAGTACAATGCCTCCCGGATGTACAGAGTACTCGTAGTCGGTGGCGGGAAGTGGGGGACTTCCGCTGAGAGCTCATTACAATATATATTTTTTTAGGGTTCTGTTTTAGTTGTAAGATAGAGGTTTCTCTCTTTCTGTCTTAGGCTTATTAATTTTTATTCATTGAAGGCCGTGATTCACCACTCTGATCTGTAACGCGTTAGAAGTTACTCTAAAGAGCGAAACATAAAAATGACGAAGGGAGATATTAAGTATTAAGGGTCCCCGAAACGATTGACAATGATACATATAGATGTGCAAATTGATCGTCTACCAAATGCAATAGAAGTGATTGACAATAATAATATTACTACAATACATATTGACGACAATTGATCGTTTCGGGCACCCCTTTAAAAGTCTAATCTGTAGTTCAGTTTTTGACCATTGCTGCCATGCTGTTCTCTTCTTTGACAAACTGAAACTCAAAGTATTTATCTCAATTATACCATTTACAAGCACTTTTGAATTGTCAAGGAGTCTCAGGAGAGAAAGTTGAAGATAGTTGAATCTTCTTATAATATTCAAATAACTCGAAACTTTTCACGTATGATCGTGGGGCACGTTTCAAGTGAAAATGAGCTACTTCTTTGGCAGCTGCTTATGGGCATCGCAGATGCTTTTCCATAGGGGTTATGTGGCTAAGTAATAACAGCCCCACGAGTCGATCGATCAGGTTAACCTACGCTTGCCGCGGTTGGTCCGTGGATGGGTGATCATCTTTACATACGAAGACCCCTCAGTGGCTCGGAAAGCACGTTAAGCCATTGGTTCCGGCTGTCATTCGTGGATCTTTGATAGTCATTACGGGTCGTCAGAAGCCCGAAGATCTGACAACCAGTTTTACCACGGGGTATCGTATTACCCAGTAACTGGGTTGTGAAGGGTAGATTGGGAGTCGCTCCATGTAAAATACTAGTATTCAGCTGCATCCGGACTGGAAGCCGACCCCAACATAGTTGGGAAAAGGCGAGGCAGTTGATGATGATGATGATGAGGTGCGATTCCATTGAAAAGACAAAATTAAAATGCCATTGTGTCTTTGACTATCGGCATCCATCATAACATTCAAACCGAACATAGCGATACTGCTCAAAGAAAGAAATTGCAACGGTGGTGGTACAGATCTCTTTTTAAAATACCAACTTTTGCAGCAACAATAATAGATAGAATCTAACAACTCAACCTATCGCTGTCTGCTGCTGGACATAGGCCTCTCCCAAGTTGCGCCACAGCACCCTGTCCTCTGCCTTCCGTATCCAGTCTCACCCAGCCACTATCTTAAGGTCGTCGGTCCATTTAGCTGGGGGGCGTCCCACACTACGCTTGCTGATACGTGGTCTCCACTTCAGGAATCGTCTGCTCCATCAGCCATCGGTCCTTCGACAAACATGGCCAGCCCACTGCCACTTCAGTTTGATTACTCTGCAAGTCGGTAACTCTGGTTCTTTTCCGGATAATTTAACCTTCAAAGAGACTCCAAGCATAGCTCGCTCCATAGCGCGCTGGACGACCTTGAGTTTGTAGAACAGGGCGATCGTCAGTGTCCACGTTTCGGCATCGCATGTCATGACGCTAGAATCGATAAAGCTGGAGAGTTTGTTTGAACGCACTAATCTCTGGAACTACCAACCGGATTTGAAAAAATATTTTTTTATTTTATTTTGTTAGCCCAATTCTCGAGGAAGGCAGACTATTAAAAATGTTATGGCCTTTACGAGTCAAGCTAAAAGAAAAAAAAATAGAAAGAACACTAACCGAAAACGGAGTAATAGCACGGCGGGCGATGCGACGCGAGGCGACGCAATGGGGGCCGAGGCAGTTTTATGAAAATGAGGCTGTTATTTTAGTATATTGTGTATCTTATAGCTTCCATGCAAATGAAGTCGCGGGCAGAAGCTAGTATTTTAATACAAATACGAACGGAAAGCAAGGATATTACGGAACCCGTACAATTCACATTAAAAAACACTCCACCCAGATTTTTTGTTGAAAACTTTGATAACACTCAACGAGTCTTTGCAGAATTTTCAGACAGACTTAAGATGAATGTGCTTAATGTAATAAGAGATTATAAGTAGCTTCACGGAATCTTAATGGAGTTAGTACAATGTGATGTTAATTTGTGAGAGAACAATTATATGAAGACTTATTACTATTTATTTTGTTGGAACGACGTATTTGTTATGAAGTTAATAGTAGAAGAATGCTGTGACATCAGAAGAATCTATCAAGAATTTTTCTTTCTTTCTTTCTTTTCTTTCATAAATAAACATCGTGAGGAGATAGATTTTATATTCTGGAATTGTGAACAAGCAGGAATTAGTATTGTTACTAATTAGTACTTTCCTACAATTAGAGTTAAAAAAAGTAATTAAAAAAAATAAAACCCGACTACTGAAAAATCACGCTCTAAAAAGTGTGAAACAAGAAAATATTCTCATATGAAATTGATATGTACAAACTATTCAATATAATTATATCGACAATTTTAATTAAAAAAAAAAACTTTAAAATAAAAAAGTTATCAGTTATAAATAACTTTCACGTAACATATTTTAATGTATTCAATAATATTCATAGTGATGTTCAGAGGACAGCCGTAGTCAAATTCACTTTGCCCTAAAGCTTATGATTGCTTACTAATGTTAGAATATATTGTTTTTTAGGCTAGGTATCAATTATGACCACGGCTATCCTCTGAATATTCCTACATTCCAGATAGAAAAACCTAATAACACTTTGCCCGACCTGGGAATCGAACCCAGGGGGTCTACTCCGAACATAAATCCGAAGTATCGGCCGAATGTTCGGTCGTTTCTTTACTACGGCTCACTATCGCTGAACACGGCGAACAAAAAAGACAGTCGAAGAGATAAGCCAAAGTCAAAAATGTGACTTGAAGTCTGGTACAGATTCAAAGTTAAAAAAGGAAACTTTGACATTCCGCCGATACTTCGGTTTAGCGCTTCGGAGTAGACCCCCTGGTCCTTATGCTTAGCAGTAGCGTTTCTAACCACTAGACTAACGAGGCAAACTGTAATACTGCTAGAGAAAAATATCAACAAAATATGCCAATGTTGGCATATTTTGTTGATATTTTTCTTGAATGTTCAAAGGCTGATATATCAATAACAATATTCCTAATAACATCGCTAAATAAATAACACCTATAATGTCTGCGAGAATAGCCAGCAATGTATCGCCATGAACGCCAAAGTGCAAACCACAGTTCCGTACATAGTTTCAAATTCACGAACTTGAACCTAGGTCTTCGAAGTACGCGGTTGAGGAGATAAAGTTTGACTGGAAGTAATATGGTTATGAAAATGAACTTGAAACACAGAGTCCATGGAGTTTTATATCTGGGCGACTGATGAACAGATAACCAACCTGTGGCAAGGTAACTGCTGCCAATGACAGCTAACAGAAATATCTTGCAGGTTACTTCTGGGGCCTATCTAATACAATTGATAAAGCGACATATTTTTCAATATATAATAAAATCGTCACATTTTCTCGATGGGTGCTGTTATTAGAGCATTAGAACTGTGAAAATGTACATTGTAAAATTATCGGGTAGTCGCCTGTCACTTGTTAAATAGGCGCCTGATATCAGACGTATGTACAATACAAATATTTGCCATCAAGTTGTTCAGAGAAATTGCCTTAGATATTATATTTCTTTAGACAAGCCTTTAATTAAAAAGAGGATTCGTTGCCAAAGTTGGTGCTTACGGAAACGTTTTACTTTATGTCTTGCTGAACTATGAGATTGTATGTATAAAGCTTGTTTATATATTTTAAAAAGCTGCCCCTTTCCCGATATTTTGTACTAAAAATTAAGCAAAATGTCTTGAAAAAGCAGACGATTCATTAAACTATCTTCAGCCACTGTATTCACAACACTTCTAGCATCTTTAATTCTTGGTACCGCATCCACAGTTGCCACAACTTCGCCGGTTGCATTTTAATGCCCTGCTAAATAACACCACGACTTTGTATCCTTGAGGTTTCTCACCAATAAATCAATTTATTTGCGCGTCACTTTAATTTGATTCCGAAGTTATGCAGTTTGCAGACGCTCTATTTATTCTTGAGGTTTCCGTTTGACGATAGTTTAAATTGAGTGAAGATGTCGAGAGAGTATATTTAGAGACTTTATGAATTATATAGGTAGTAGAATCTTTACTATGATTACTATACAAGGTAAAATTAAATAAGCTGGAAAAACTTCACAGAACTAACAATATGAACTATCTAAACGTAACAAAACAAAAAAAAAACAGAGTTTCGCTAGCTAATTTACCTGGTAAGTATAGAATAGAAATAATTTATTTGCTTATAATGTAGGTATACATAATGATTAGCCAAGAACGCAGGAGATATTTCTTAACTGTTCTTCTTTCATACTACTCTTTAGACTGGGCAACTAGCTTCAACTTTCTGATTGGATGACTTCTTGACAATTCAGAAGAGCCTGTAAGCACAGTTCAGCACAGCGGAGTTTTTTTTGTATACAATAACGCATTGTATACAAAAAAAACTCCGCTGTGCTAAACTGTGCTTGATCTTTTTATTATTAATTATTTGTTTATACAGTGTCGCGCCGCAAAAGAACTAAAACAAACATGCCAACTTTGTTAAGCTGGTGCGCGTGACAGCTACGTCTTACACTCGCGCCTCGTCATTGTGATGTCATTTTGTTATTCTAGTGTGCGCAATAAGATGTAATCAACAAGGTACAACGTAGTGACGATGCAAGTCATTTAGTGCTATAGTTGAATAATCAATGTATTTACAATATACCTACATTTATGCATGTTTCATAAAATTATGACATGCGGGTTGAGTTTACACCCAAATTATGCATACATCCTAAAAATAATATCTTGGAAATTACTGTGGAATGAGCGTTTGATAAACACGATTTACAATTAAAAGCTTGCTAATGTAGTTGAAAAGTCTGTGTCATTCGGAACACAAAATTAATGAATATTTTTATAAATAAATTAAAAAAAAATATACATATAGCGGTCGTTAATTTTGGCACATCAAATTTTAGACGAAGAAACGGCTTCGTCAAGCGTCCTCTCAATTTTAACAGAAGGCCAATTGCATGATTATCATTAACGTTCCCACTGCTGGGAGACAGACCTCTCTGTGTGAGGGAGTAGACCGTAATCCACCACGCGGGCCCAGTACGCATTGGTGGATGGCACATGTCTTCGAATTTTTGATTCTAAGACATGTCGGTTTCCTCACGATGTTTCCCTTCACCGTTTTGAGAGCAGTAGTAGTGTTAAAATAAATTACACAAAGTAAAGCACCTGCCTGGGTTCGAACACAAGACCTACAACTCTACGGGGTTACCGCACGGTCTCCCGTGAGGCGGCGAGCCTCCTTGCCAGACTACCGCCATGGGATCCGGAGGCAAAAGTCCTCGCGCACATCTAGGAGTGTCGCGAGGAGGCGAAACTCCGCTGCCGCGAGAAATCACGGCACAGCGGACAGAGCTCCGGCGACATCTTATGGCCACATGCGAGACTGCGATTGTCGCAACCCAGCGCTGGGCACGCCACTATTGCGGTGATAAGTCCCCTCTTTGAGGAGTGGCTAGAGAGACGCCACGGCGTCCTCACCTTCCGCCTGACGCAGGTCCTCAACGGACACGGATGTTTCGGGAGGTTCCTGTTCAGGATAAAGCGGGAGGAAACGCCCGGGTGTCACCACTGTGTGGATCGCCCGGAGGACACGGTGGAGCATACGGTGGACATCTGCCCGGCTTGGGCGGAGCACCGCGAGAGATCGCCGCCGCCGATCGCCTCCGTGAGGACACGGAGGCGATCGGCGGCGGCGATCTCTCGCGTCCGGCCCTGGTTCGGGTCATGGTTCGGAGCGAGAGTGCATGGGAGGCCGTCACCTCCTTCTGCGAAGCAGTAATGCTCGCGAAGGAGGAGGCGGAACGCGTGAGGGAGAGGCAGGGTTCGCGCCCTCACGACCCTAGTCGCCACAGGAGACGCCCTGGGCGTCGGGGGTCGCAAGCAGATTTCCGGCCACCGTAGGCGCGGGCCTGCGGACGGTGAGCGATGGGTAGCTCGCCGTCCGATAAGTAACCAATTCCTGTAATTAAAAAAAAAACCGGCCAAGTGTGAGTCGGACTCGCGCACGAAGGGTTCCGTACCATTATCTATAAAACGGCAAAAATTCACGTTTGTTGTATGACTTTCTTAAATATTTGTTTTATTTTAATTTAATTATTTATTTTAAAGTGAATATATTATTACTAAATATTCCGTGTATATTTCAAGCGTCTACCTGTTGCCGTTATCAATATCGAGCAAAAACGAGCAAAAAAATCACGTTTGTTGTATGGGAGCCCCCTTAAATATTTATTTTATTCTGTTTTTTTTTGTATTTGTTGTTATAGCGGCAACAGAAATACATCATCAGTCTGTGAAAATTTCGACTGCCTAACTATCACGGTTCATGGGATACAGCCTGGTGACAGACGGACAGACAGACAGACGGCGGAGCCTTAGTAATAGGGTTCCCGTTTTACCCTTTGGGTACGGAACCCTAAAAACGTTAAAAAATCTTATTGCTATCTCATTTCAGCGACAATCAGTTGCAAAAACTTGTCAAAATGAAAATTAGAGGCATTTTTCTTACACTGCGACCGAGATTTAATACGAATGTTCTTAAAAATACTTTTATTTCATAGATTAAGTTCACTAGCTGGGTTCTAGTAATGAAACGTTAAGTGACAAAGGAAAACGCCAATCTTCTTAATAAAAAACGAGCTAGGCTTACAGTAGTCGAGTATGATGTGTAATATATGCTGAAACCTTGGTAGTAGCAACTGATCAGTGTCAAAAATGACACCCGCAACTTACAATCTATATATAGTAATTACTAATTCAATGTGTACACTAATTCCATGCTACAAAGTACTTACTTATTAATTTAACGACGGCACGGTTGGCGCAGTGGTTAAGCGATTGACTGCTGCGCTGTGTGTCGCGGGTTCGATTCCCGCATGGAACAAATATTTGTATGACCTACAAGTAGTTGTTCCGGGTCTGGCTGTTTGTGTATCTGAGTTTAAATGTTTGTAAACGCACCCACGATACAGGAGAAATTCCTAGTGTGGGGCAACGTTTTAAAAAAAAAAGAAGATTATTCCATGCTCATGCTGTCACTTCCTGTTACACACTTCCGTTTCTTTTCACGAAATCACTCCCACAGAAAACGAGAGTAAAGATGTTACACATCAAGACGAATTGTCCATCCATTTGTACAATTTCTCTAAAAGTTCAAATCAAATCAAATAATTTATTTGCATAATACATGCTAAAATGGTGTTAAACGTATAAAAGGTACATTGTATTATAACCTAATGAGGTGTGCAAATTAATAATATATATTAGGTACTAATCGCAACATTGAATATAAAGAATACATTTTAAATTGAGTTACTAAAAAAAATAGAATGTCAAAATAAAATAAATAATACACAAGTCAAATCAAAATTTAAATAATCATTACATTTGTGGTGCCATTTCAGAATAAAAATCATCAAATTAAAATTTATTAAACTTCTAAAGTGCTGTATAGTCTAAACAGTTTAAACAAAATGAGCCATCAAATCCAGGAGGGCAGATATAACCCGATTTCCATGAGCCGGAAAACGTCCATTACAGAAACTAGGACTCCCATTTAGACAGGACACGGATTACGATGGTAGATGGGTATGTCTGGGTCCAAAATGTATTTCAACCAAACCTACAATCAAAATTCTGTTCTAGTCTGTAAATTCTTCTAGTTTGTGACTAGTCACCAAAGATTCTTTTTAAGTATTTTCATGTACTTAAAGCCAGTCGTGCGTGTATTAGAAAATATAAGACATAAAAACAACAACTTTCTGATTTTGTGTTGGTTGCCTGGAGAACGATTTCAGTGATCTAAAAACTTGGTTTTGGTGCGGTATTAGTTTGTCAAAGTCAAATGATTTAATTCAAATAGGCACTTTTGAACGTCAAAATTTACAAAAAAAGTGCATGTCGGACCACGCACAATGAAGGGTTCCGTAGTTGGGGTGAATTTATCCCAAAAACAAAATTATCATTGTAGTTGAAAGACATGTTCCCTGATACATTCCAACTGCAAATTTAAGTTTGTACGCACAATATTGAGTGATTTACCATGTTATTTTAAGACCATATGGTTTATTACAGAAAAACCTATACGAATTACTACACTTCGTATAGGTTTTTCTGTAATTTATAATTATGTAAAGAACAATTTTCTGTATATTTTTCAAAATTTTAGGCTTAGTAGTTTCGGAGATAAAGGGGGGAAATGGTTAATTTTCATCTATTTTCTTAAATAACTTTTAAAGTATTTAATTAAAAAAAAATATCTAAAATCCTTACAACAAGCCGTTTAATTTGATACATCACACGGTACCATTTCCAAAGTTTTTTTTTTCTTATTTGCCCCCAAAAGTGATCCCTTATTCAAAATTCATTTATGTACGTTACGCTTCCGTGTTTGGGATACAGAAATTCATATGCGTACATGTTTCAACTTAATCGGTCCAGTAGATTCGGAGCAAATCGGCTGTGACAGACGCTCCAGACAGACAGACACGTGTGTTCCGCAAGGGTAAGCCATAAGGGTTCCGTTTATCTTTATGAGGTACGTAACCCTAAAAATAGAATTTATTCTAATGATCCCTTCCAAAGGGTAGTTTCGTATGGAGAAGAATGAGCAAGAAACTCCACCTTACCCTTACTCTTTTAAAATGTTTTACAATATTTTTCTTAAAGGTATATCACCTGCATGTACTACGAGTAACACTTGCTATAATTATAGAAAACTCTAAATAAAAGGTTGACCTATGGTTTTGTAACAGATTCCATTCTGCACATTGTTATTAGATAAACCTTTACACGTTCTTCCTAAAAATGCTTAACAGTATTTCCTGTGTTTTCGCTCTGTTCTTTTTAATTAATGTACCTATTCAAAGTTGTTGGAGAGGTTTCCCAACAATTTTGAATAGGTACATTAATTATATAATTGAAGGCGATGCATTTTGTCTAATAAAATTGTCATAATTATTATGTTTTGTATCTTATTAGGTAGCAAATAATAGTCATAGTCATCTGCAATACATACAGTATAACCGTTCCCATCTCAGGGGCTTAATCGTTTCATTCAATATCAGATTGTTTTGTATAAAAGAGTGTCCATGGTATTTCTTCTGTGGAGTTGACTTTGGATTCGGCAACAAGGTTCATCTTTCTCCTTGACAATTTAAAAGTGCCTGTAACTCGTATCATTGAAATGATTGCTTTGAATTTGAGATGTGTTAGAAATTACACCAACACCAATAATACCGTTAATTTCGTGTTTTCCACCTAAGTTATTTGTGTTGAGTTCACGTCACTAGTGTATAATCAGCCGTTCCCACACACACACAAACACACCCCCACAAACACACACAGGCCTCCTCTCTTCAAGTGTGGAGAAGTGGGGAGTAGGCCGTAATCCAACACGCGGGCCCAGTGCGGGTTGATAGATGTCACCCCTTCAAGTTTTCGGTTCTAGGAATGCAACCATTAGTGCGATATACTGAAATTCAATCTAATATTCACCTTTATATTATATTATATCTAGCCCACTGGTCGAAATTCGACATCCTCTACTTACAATCTCTATAGTACTTACTAATTCCATGCTTAAGCTGTCACTTCTGTCACCTATCTATCTTCAAATCATGAGACCCTGGTACGATGTGTGTGTGTGTCAAACACATGGTCTAGTGTGTGTAATGTTTTTTTTTATTAATTTAATTTATGTCTAATGCTTATATTTTATAAAAAAATATTAGCTTTCTGCACTCCTCCTCAATATAAACTTTAACTATGCCAAATTATCACTCCTCCGTCCGCGTAGTTTTCGAAAAAGGGGTACAAAGTTTCCGCTTCACGTCTTAATATATATAATTATGATCACGTATTAATATAATGATAAACCAACCTACCAATCCAATGTTCCTATTCCAGATATTTCCACTAATTAGTCCAGCCATTGATCCAGCAAACAGCGATAACCCAAATAACTAGTCAAACATCAAAACGACAACTTGAATAACAAAATGATTCTCCGTAATTAATGAATTATCTTTTCGCTTTCAAATGCCTACAACGTCAATCATCTCTCTTATCAATTTTCCATTTATGTCTTTTGATAGACAGCTACAATTTGCTTATCTTTCATTCACAGATTGTCGCACAACATCCTCACCGATATAATAAATGTGAAAGTAACTCTGTCTGTCTGTATGTTACGTTTTCATGCCTTAAGAGCAGCCAATCCGTCATACTTTTCATATAAACGCCCGTACGTGATTATGGCGTTCTAACACAACTTTTTTGAAAATTTTAATTGTGCACTATTATCTAGGTTTCTATGCAAGCAAAAAATAAAAATTTCGAGAAACAAATTCGGTATAAACCTGAAAAAATCTGCTTTTTTGCACAAATTTTACCACAATTTTGGCTATTCCTAATGTCTCATACAATGTAAATGTAAAGAAAAAATTACAATAAAAACCTCGCACATGTAATGAAGATTCTAAGTGACCAACATTTATTTCACAAACTTGTAAGGCTTACTCAAAAATACGTAGGTATTTCCTGGACAAAGTTTTATGAAATTTCCGCACACTATTTTTCGTTCAATGTTATCGCGTTCTCACTCGCTTGTTTGTAGTTCTCACTTGCGCTGGGTGAAACAACAAGCTTTTCGACAATAGACAGACCGGGAAGAGCCCTCTTAATGGCTCAAAGAATGTGGACAAAATTTGGCACACGAATAGAACATGACCTAGAGTTTTGTTATTTTAATTTTGTAGTGACAACTTCTTTAGCCGCGTTGGGTATTTTTGGTAGGGTTAAAATTGATAGGTTCGCGTCACCGACATGCCTTTGCGCCAGACTGGTGACGCGCAGTGGCCTGTGTACATGTGTATACGCAAATAATGTTCCCATTGTGGGACACAGGCGTCCTCTCAGTGAGAGCGATTAGACCGTTATCTACTACGCGGGTCCGGTGATGTCACATGTCTGCCAATTTTTGGCTCTAGCACTTGCCGTTTCCTCACGATGTTTTCCTTCACCGTTTATATTTAATACCGCATATATTAATTTATATATTATTCCAAAGTTTTCAACTTTCACTTCTGCTGGCAGTCCCTATGACAGCCAATTATTTATTTTGACATTTTGTATGTGACATATCGACAGTGGCGTGTCAGCCTCATCATAACTTAACCTTTAATCAGTTTAAGATATTTAAGATATAAATACTTTTTATGCCAGTAGTACATCCCGGGGAATAATATCCGAATTACACGCGGGCGAAGCCGCGGGCAAAAGCTAGTCCTTTAATATTTTCATAACTACAAATTGAAATGAAACATGAAGCCATGAGCAATGGTTAGCTGACCCAAATAAGATGTAAGGTCAAATTGAATTTTATCATTCCTTAGAATCAATCTACTAAAAACATTCGTTCTATCTGTTTAGATCTGTCTTTTGGGTTTCTGTTTGTTCGTTGGAAATAATAATTTTATATATTATATTTGTGAAGTTCCATTTCATCATTATTATTCTCAACCTTGATTGTTACCACAATGAAACCAGACTTGTCTTCACGTTTATTCAAAATTTCGTGTGACAAATGTTGCCTGCTCTTTTAAACAAATACTTAATTCATTTCCCCTCATTTTTATTTTTGTTGTTGATTCATTTTAATAAAGAACTTAAGTTTGTTTTAATTCTCTATGTACGTCATGAACATGTTTGTGATGTATGTTGCGAATGATTATTAAACTTACCAATTAATCTGCGACATTCTATATCCTTTAACACGTTTGTTAAATATTTTGCATGCAATTGATACAATATTCTGTATAGCTAAACATGTGTAGATTACATCAAAACTAGACTGTAATAACTTATACCATGTTTAAGTTAAATAAAGACTTATTTTGTCTTATCTTATCTAAATTATTTGGTCGATGATTTTGGTGAACGATAAAACTCTAATTAGTTTATATTTGCATCAGCATTTAAGTATGTATAAAAGTGTACTATTGAATAAATAAATAAATATCTTTCTCGATTTTAATTTTGAACCTTATGGCAATATTTGATCCATTATTTAAGTTTACCTATTTGAATTTATGCTGCGCTAAAATATCCCCTAAAAACAAATAACAAAAACTGTCCATTATCAAACAAACCCGGGAGCTACATAAAGCAATCAATACTGATGTTTTTTCCCAATCAAAATTTCATTCGGTAATAGTGACCGTAGGTTGTCCGGGCCACTCTCCAAATTGGATTCTGGATGTATTCTGGGTAGGCTCTGGTAGGCTGAATCAATTACGATTTACCCTTACTGGGTAAGTAGAGATTGCAATGATATATTTCTGAAATGAGGTATGAGTTCCCAGAAAACCAAAATGGCTGAAAATAAGTTAGAAGATTTTCGAGTAATATTTTCCTTGAAAACATGAAACGCCTCCCATTATTTTCTTGGAAAACACATTTGGGGTGTTTGACTTTATTATTCTATTTGTTAAAACCCACTCACTTCTTTTTTTAAGTTTTCATTGTTAGACCTATAGTTATACCTTTAGCCTCAGATTAAACCCCTTTATCGTTTACTGCAAAATCTACAGCTAGTTCAAAAGGTAAAGCTGATTTGCTTTTTCATATTTCAGAGTTGGCCCGATAATGATTTCCAAAGTCCTTGTTCATTTCCATGAGTACTACCACTTCATTTAAAGTATGTCCCATTCAACCTGTGTAACATTACAAACACTAATTATAAAGTGCAGACCTGATCTAATCAAGAAATCTATAAAGTTTAGAAGAAAAAAACAGATAGATGACAATTTATAATGAAAGATGTCAAAGACTATACATATTCTAAGACTTTTTACTTTATGAGAATCAATACTATAAAATACAGTATTGTATGCAATAACCGTTAAATGTAACTGAAGGTTTTGTTGTTCAACGTTATTAGTGTTCAAAAATATGTAAATAGAGATAACGTGAATATAATAATATGATTTTATGTTTGAAAACAAAGAATAGACATTAACAAGAATTTTTGGACACAGCAGTCCTTTAAATGGTAAAAATAATATGTATAAATATAATAAACATGTGGTTTTGAATAGCAAATACCACCACACCTATATTTGTCAAAAAGTAATAGACCCGTTTTGACATTTAACTTGAATCGATTTATCGTGAGTAAGCATACGTAACTAGTGAAGTAACCATACGACTCGGTACTCGATGTACCGAGTCGTATGGTTACTTCACTAGTTACGTCGCGATGGTCATTGCAATCGCGATGTAACTAGTGAAGTTTATTTTTTGACAACTTTAACACCAGTATATTTAGCAGCAGGTAACCGATTAAGATGACAGGGCAGACCTGGATGAGACTCGCACATACCGGGGGTGGGGGGGGGAGCATGGCACAAAAGGGAATAGAGGCTTATAATTAACAGTAGGTGGAACAAGGCAAGAGGATGAACCGATTTAGGGCTTAAATACTTCCGCTTACTTCCGAAATGAATAAAGATTTATTACAATACAGTTTTAAATTCCTTAATTTAATACAATTTTGAACCCTGCGATAGTTGACTCACTGATAACGTTCACAGGAATTACTTACAATATATCCCACTAAATAGTATAATAATATTATCTAACATGAATTTGCTTGTGTTGTTCAGTTTGGTTACAAACAAAACTTCTGCAATAAATCCTATATGTTAATCCGCTATAGCAAAACTAAAGCTAACTGTACTTGTGCTAAATTTAGTAGATATTTGTTAACTTTTGCTAAATATTTAGATAGGAACTATTTGTGGATAGTTTCGAAGCGATTTGTTGGTTTGGTATATTTGACTTATATGTACCAAATACGATCTCAGCATTTTGTTAAGGAAAATTGACGCCCAGACTTATACAATAATTAAATTAAATTACAATATACAGGGAGTAAAAAGAACCATCACGGTGCCATCATCTACACATTTTGTACATCAAACTAAGCCAGTAGTGCGAAATGTAAAGCATGCAAAACATAGTGCATGCAACAGTTAAGGGATCGAAATATTATTAATATTTAAAGTCAAGTTATAACATTTAAAACTTGTTTTCGTAAAAAAGTTGTAAATTTGACCTTCAATATCTCCGTCACCAGAAGGTTCCCAGGTATCTCCAAAACATCTCTGTTAAACATTATGTAACTAAAATAAACATTTTCTTTACTTTTTATGGTCCAGTACAAAAAAAAAAAACATAATAACGGGAAGAACAAGTGACTCTTGACTTCGTTAAGGGTATTTTTAAGCTCGATATTTAAAATTGTTGCAATAATATGTACTGCAAAACTACCTTTATGAAATTAGCTAATTTACCTCTTTTTATTCTTAGATTAGATTGGTTTTTCCAAAGAGAAAATATAATTCAAAGTTACTCAACAACAATTTCATGCTATAGGATGGTAAAGTGTATTTTCTTAGCTTATCATATTTGGTAAACAAATCATTATGACGTACTGAGATTTTAATAATAATAATTTATTTGTATGCAATTCGAAGCAGTTTTTAAATAATAATTATAAGCGATTAGAAAGAATATGGATTGCCTCGTATGTCAAGTTTGTCTAGTGATTCGCAAGTGCTACTGCTGAGTATGAAGTCCTGGGTTCGACTCCCGGGTCGGGAAAAGTGTTATTGGATTTTTCCATATGGAATTTCTCAGTATCAGCCTGGAACTGAACTTGGATTTGTGCCCGGTTGGTGGCAATAGACTCGCCCCCTGTTACATGGGACTTTAAGTTATCTGGCGTAATGTAGGTGTACAATATGAGTATCTCTGCTTAAGCCTTCAGCGAATGCAGGCGTGATGTTATGTTTTGTTACAAAGAATAATGATGATAGACGTATAGTTTATACATATTCAAAGTGTGTTACAAATCTTCGTATCTATAAAGATGCGAGTGTTGTTATACCACGTTTGTTTACAAAATAGACATGTAAAATAAAATACACTATAGTTTCAAGAAATACCAGTAACTGTGCTCGTACATAATAAACTATGTAGGATACACTTCTTCGCTCGTTGTTAGGTTACTTAGTACAGTAACACTTTGTCCATCGCCACTGTCGACCGGACGTCAACGAGAAACGAGATTATTCGAACCGACCGTGACACCGCACGTCCGTCAACGGACGCGGTGGACATGCGGCCATAGAAAACGTATGTCCCGCTACTTCGGCGCCGTCAATTCTTTCTCGTTGACATCCCATTGATGTGGCGATGTACACGGCACATGTCACACTGCATGCGTACTGTCAATGAGCTTCGATAGTGATCCACACATCACTGACGAACGTGGCACACATGGGTTATAAACCGCGCCGCAAAAAAAACATGTCTGTCAACAAGGTTTCATAGTGATCCATATAAAACTGACGACCGTGCAATCACGGCGAATGAACCATAGTTTTACACGGCAAGAAAAATGTGTGTGTACAAAGGGCCTTAGTACGTCGACTTCAATTGAGTGGTAGCTTTTATAGCGCATCGGGGATCGAGCGGTTAAGCTAAAGTTAAGCTAATACTCTCGCTAAAATGTAATGGTGTCGTGTGTTGGTGTCGGTATCTGGTGATCATACTTGGAATCTAACTAGGGTAATAACTACTGTAATGGGGAAGTCGAAGGTATTTGTAGATGGCGTGACCATAGCTAGGTCTTTCCAGCCTGGACCAAATTTTACATTTTGTCCATTCAATGCTTTTCATTCCATTTCGTGTTCTTTCAATGGTTCATTCATGAGTTTGGTTTTATTTCAGTATTTTTTGTTATTTTAATAGTTTAAATCAATATTTATATTCGACATGGAAAGTATCAGAATATGAAACCTTAATCATTTTTTTATTTTCTCGTCATCACTTTCTTCAAAATGTTTACGACATAACCTCAAACTCTGTTTAGTTACATTTTTTTCTATACGAAGCCTCAATCTTCTAATTTAAAAAGTCTTTCGGATAATGGTAGACTCCAATGAATAATTTTCGCATAATTTAAATAAAACCACCTCTCGCCTTGTATTAGTTGCTTGTTTTGGGAACCAGCTATGACCGCGCCATTTTGACAGTTGCCTTCCCCATTGTACTAGATTCAACAAATCTAAAGTTTTGACCCCAAGAAACTTAACACCACGACTGTATTCTCCGAAAGATTAGGCAGAGGTGCACCTATAGGACACTCACATTTCACCAGTTATGTTTATGTCCCATGTAAGGGGCGAGCCTATTGCTATCAACCTTAAGTAATTTTGGATTATAATATTACTGGACTGTAATATTCTACAGCTGCAGAATAAAAGTGTCTTTAAGGAGAAGGAACAAGAAATAATTATACACCAACGAAATAGATCATCAGCCTAAAGTAGTCCACTGCTGGATATAGACCTCTCCAATAGCACGCCAGTCAGCTCGAATCTCGGCAACTCTCATTCAGCTAATACCAGCACCCTGCGAAGATCGTTGCTCCACCTAGCCTGAGGGCGTCTTACCTTACGTTTGCCAATTCGCGGTCACTACTCAAGAACAAGTCTACTCCAACGATCATACATCAATAACCGATCCATTGCCACTTCAGTTTGCCTATTCTGTGAGCTATGTCGACAGCGAACAAATATTGTTCGCTGTCGACATAGCTCACAGAATACTATATACAGTATATAACATACAATGTGTTTATTATATTGTAATAAGTTGCTTCACTACGGGCCATAAAAAAGCAACTTCAAATCTATTTGGAAACAAAAACTACAAAGCTGTAACATCTATCTTTCTAAATCTAGACCAGTTACCAATTCTATAATCCATCTAGACACGGACGAGAACTTCTATCAGATCTCACTGCTTCAACTTCTTCTAGATGTCGCAGATAATTGGAAAACCGTTTTTTTGCTAAAATCCTAGGATTTTTGCAAAGGACCGGATTATTGGAAACTGAGAAAGATCATACGAGCCTATATCATGATTTTTATAAAAAAATCTCGTCATTTTTGGACGATTGGAAACTTGGTTAGTGATTGGCTAATCTAAGAGTCAATTTATGGGGTGCGTGCAGAAAACCTCCCCGTATGCCTGATGCCTGCTGGTCCCTTATGAATACGTTCGAGGGGAAGAGCAGTCGTCGGGCCGGTGCACCCTGGGCATGGACAATACTCTCTTCGAAAAAGGTTGTGGAGTTTTTCGGAGAGGGTATTGTTTATGGCGAATTTCTGCGAGGGGGAGAGCGTAATGCTCCTCCTGGGTGGACGGTGGCCTACCCCTCTCTCTGCTTACAGAGGGATGGTTGAGTGGGCGCAGGTTAGGACCTGAATGGTCCGTGGAGGAAGGGCCCAAAGGCCGAAGGAGGACGCTTCTCCATGTGTGAAGAAGCAGGGGCGGTGCTCGTTGTGCACTTACCCTGCCAACGAGCTGGCAGCGGGAGAACTGATTCTCCTGACTGCACCCGTCGAAATCGTAATCCGGAAAGAGATCACGGTCATGTTTTGTGACTTGGAACGGGACGAGGATCTTGGCTTAGCCGCCTGGATCGCGAGGACGATAACCTCTATAAAAAATCCTCTAATACCAAGTTTTGGTGCGTGGCGAGGTGGTGGTATGAATGGCTGAGGAGTAGTGCCATCTGTAACTTCGTAGTTGCAGGTGGCGCATCAGTCGTTAGCGCACCCCCAGCCAGGGACCAGTCGAACCTCTGGTTGGGAAACAAATGTAATCCGACTTACCTAGGTACAGGGGGTAACCCTAGGAATGACAACATATATCCCCCATACTCGTGGGAACAAAAATGGAAAAAATTTTAAACCTAAAAACAAAAAACGGCGCTACAAGCGCAGAGGAAGGGAGTGATGTGGGGTCGGAGTCCGACGCCGCATCTGGTGTGAAGGGCTCTTTTAAGAGCCCGGAACCCGTGGTGGGAGCTGCAACAATGAAGAACTGCAAAAAGTTCATGAAGAAGCGCTCCAAACCAGGGGATGGCCAGGGGTCGTCCTCTGATGGCGGGTTGAACTCGGCCCGGAGAAAGATTGGTCGGCGGGGAGGGGTCCAAAGACAAGATGTGGGCAGAGGGCTCACCACCCAGGAGGCCACCGAGCCCAGCCGAACCATTCCAGCTGAGCCGGCCCAGCGGGCCGAAGGGCTTGTAACGGAGGGGCTCCATATCGGAGAGACTAGCCGCAGAGCGGCTCCCTCTGAGTCGTCCGGTGGTGAGCCGGATGCCGCTGGCGGCTCCAAGGAGCGAGCTGCCAGCTTTGAGGAGGTTGTGGTAGCCGCAATCAGGGGTGTGGCCTTGAAGAGGATTCAATCCTCTAAAGACAAGGTCGTACCCGCTGCCACGGCCTCCATATTGGCGGCAGCGAAGGCCCTTCAGGTCGGGCCTTCGTCGGACGAAGTGTCCGAGATGCGGGCGGAGGTCGGCCGCTTGACGGCTGCTATGGAGCTTCTCCGAAAGGAGAATGAGGAGCTCCGAGCGGACCTGGCCCGGCTTCGAGGAGCTGGCCCTCAGGAGGTGCCGCATGGAGGGGTGCAGCAAGGGCAGAGTCTGCTCTTGCCAGCGGAGGACCGGGTTTTGTCCCTGGTGCGGCAGGAGCTGGCTGCCTTCAACAGCCGGTTCTCCGTACTTGAGGGCATTGTCCTGCGCCCCCCGCTTGCGGCGAGCAGGCCGGCCACCTTTGCGGCCACCGTGGCTGCCGCGGCCAAGCCTACGGCCAAACCCGCGCCTCCGTTGAAATCGGCGCAGCCTAAGCCCAAGAAAGGCGGGGCGGCTGCACAGGTGGCTACGCAGAAGGTAAGGGCCCCAGCCACTGCGGCAGGACGGTCGCCCCCCTCCCAGCCTCCTAATCCCCCTCCGGCAGACGCCGAATGGCAAGTAGCCGGGGAGAAAAAGAAGGTGGCTAAGGCTAAAAGGGCGGCCAAGAAAAAGGAGAGGCGGCAACGGCGCAAGAAGCGAAGCGCTGCGGCTAGGCTCCGCGCCCCGAAGTCCGCAGCTGTAGTGATCACACTACAGCCGGAAGCGGAGAAGAAGGGCGTGACCTACCGTGAGGTGCTCGCCAAGGCGTGGAAGGCGGTGAACCTGGAGGAGATCGGCGTTGCCGAGGGCCTCAGGATGAAAGTCACGGCAACTGGGGCCCGGATGCTCGAGATCCCTGGTGCGGCAAGCGGCCCGACCGCTGACGCCCTGGCCGAAAGGCTCAGGGCGTCCCTCAATGCGGGGGAGGCCCGAGTCTCCAGGCCCACCAAGTGCGCTGACATGCGCATCCTGGGCCTGGACGACTGCGTGACGGCGGAAGATGTTGTGGCCGCCGTGTCTAGGAGTGGAGAGTGCTCTGCCGAGCAGGTGAGGGCCGGCACCCTCCGTCCTGACAAATCGGGGATGCAAACCATTACGGTGAGCTGCCCCGTGTCGGCGGCCCAAAAAATATCCGGGGAGGGCCAAAGGCTCCGGGTGGGCTGGGTATCCGCGCAGGTGAAACTGCTGGAACCCAGACCTCTGAGGTGCTTCCGCTGCCGGGTGGGAAACCACGTGGGAGCATGCTGTACCTCGGAGGTGGACCGCAGCGATCACTGCTTCCGCTGCGGTCAGCCCGGTCACAAGGCCGGCTCCTGTAATGCCACGCCGCACTGTTTTGCATGTGCGGCGGCTGGCAAGCCGGCAGATCACCGGGCTGGGGGCAAGGCCTGTGCTCCTCCCCCCAAACCCAGGGGCAGGGGCAAGCCCTCCGCCACCGCCGTCACCGCCGCAGCCGCCACGATTGCCGCCGCCGCTGCCGCCTCCACCGTCGTCGTTGCCGCCGCTACCACCGCGGCAGGGCCATCCCTGAGGGCCCGGGAGGAGGCTGATATGGAATGCCAATAAATGGCCCCATTACGCCTCCTCCAGGCGAACATCAACCACTGCGCCGCCGCTCAGGATCTGTTGCTCCAGAGCATGGCGCAGTGGTCGATTAACATCGCCGTAGTCGCTGAGCCGTACTTTGTCCCGCCCAGGGATGACTGGGTGGAGGACCTGAGCGGCTCAGTGACCCTAATTTCGTCGGCCGCCGCCGGTACCCCGTCCCTCGAGGCCGTCAAGAGGGGACAGGGTTGCGTGGCAGCACGGTTCGGGGAGATTGTCGTGGTAGGAGTTTACTTCTCCCCGAACCGAACTCTCGCCGAGTTCCACAACTCCCTTGGGGAGCTGAGAGTCGTCGTCGTCGGGTACCATCCCCTCCCCGTGTTCGTTCTCGGGGACTTCAATGCCAAAAACGTGGCTTGGGGTTCCCGGTATACAGACACACGGGGCAGGATGGTGGAGGACTGGGCTCTAGAGACAGGCCTGGTCGTCCTAAACCGGGGTTCTGTCCCCACGTGTGTGCGGATGCGGGGTGAATCAGTGGTGGACATCTCGTTCGCCAGCCCCGCTCTGTCACCGCGTGTCATCGACTGGCGCGTCATGGAGGGGGTGGAGACCTATTCCGATCACCGGTACATCCGGTTTGACGTCTCCGCCCAGACCTCGGGCGCGCCGGTCCGACAGACCCCGAGTGGTCCGCGGTGGGCGCTAAAGCAGCTGGACCGGGAGCTCCTCCTGGAAGCCTCGATCGTGCAGGCCTGGGTGTTATCACCAGACAGGCCTGCCGACATCAACGACGAGGCGGAATGGTTCCGGGAGGCCATGTCCGAAATATGTGACGTGGCAATGCCCCGGGTCCAGCCCGGACGTGCTCGGCGCCAGGTGTGCTGGTGGTCGCGTGAGCTGACCGCTTTACGCGAGGCGTGCGTTGCTGCGCGCCACCGGTACTCCAGACACCGCAGGCTCCGTATCCGCCCTCCGGATACGGAAGTCATTCAGGCGGAGCTATACGAGGGGTACAGAGCGGCGAAGACTGCCCTCCGAGCGGAGATCCAGCGGGCCAGAGGACTGGCCCGCGAGGAGACGCTGGAGACTCTCAACAGAGACCCGTGGGGACGCCCCTACAAATGGGTGCGAGATAAACTCCGCCCATGGGCTCCCCCGCTGACGCAGAGTCTCCGGCCCCAGCTCGTGGAGGACGTGGTGAGCGCTCTGTTCCCTTCGCGAGGGGAACATGCTCCCCCGCCCATGGCTCCGCCTCCTGCAGTGCCAGATGCGGACCACACCGACGACGACGATGCTCCAGAGGTGACCGAGGTAGATCTGAGAGTGGCGGTACGTAGGCTGAATGCCAAGAATACCGCCCCAGGACCCGATGGCTTGCCTGGAAAAGCCTGGGTTCTGGCCTTAGAGGCTCTCGGGCCTCGACTAAGGGGGCTCCTAAGCGCATGCTTGGAGAGGGGCCAGTTTCCACTTCGTTGGAAGACGGGGAAACTGGTCCTCATAAAGAAACCAGGGCGCCCGGCGGACTCTCCGTCCGCTTACCGGCCCATCGTGCTGCTCGACGAGGTGGGCAAGCTCTTTGAAAGAGTATTTGCAGACCGCCTTGTCGGGCGGCTGGTGCGGGTGGGGCCGGATTTGGCGGAGAGCCAGTTTGGTTTCCGTAAGGGGCGCTCTACGGTGGATGCCATCATGCGCGTTCGAGCCCTCACGACGGGGGATGCTGTTGCCCGGGGTGGGGTTGTCTTGGCGGTGTCTCTTGACATCGCCAATGCCTTCAATACCTTGCCCTGGAGTTGCATTAGGGAGGCACTTCGGTATCACCGGATGCCGACCTACCTCTGTCGTGTGGTCGAGGCCTATTTGACGGACAGGGCCGTCATCTACCCCGGTCACCACGGAGAGTGGAACCGGCGAGAGATGTCGTGCGGTGTCCCACAGGGATCGGTCCTGGGGCCGCATCTGTGGGACATCGGGTACGACTGGGTGCTGCGCGCCGACCTCCCTAGTGGCGTCAGCGTAGTCTGCTACGCTGACGACACGCTAGTCCTGGCACAAGGGAGTTCGCATCAGGCGGCGGCCGAACTGGCGGCACGTGGGGTTGCGACAATCGTCGATAGGATCCGGCAATTGGGACTCGAGGTGGCATTGCACAAGTCCGAGGCCATGTGTTTTTATGGTCCTCGGAACGCGCCACTGTCGGGTTCCCAGATAACGGCGGGAGGGGTTCACATCGGCGTCGAGTCGACGATGAAGTACCTGGGACTCGTCCTCGACAGCCGGTGGAACTTCGTGGAGCATTTTCGACGTTTGGCTCCCAGACTGGAGCGGGCCGGGGCTGCTTTGAAGCGGCTCCTGCCCAATCTAGGGGGTCCAAACGCCTCCTGCCGGAGGCTCTATGCGGGGATCGTGCGGTCCATGGCCCTTTACGGGGCACCGGTGTGGGCGCGTTCTCTGAGGCTGCGACCAGCGCAGCGGTTGAACGCGTCCCAAAGGGTCATGGCCATCAGGATGGTACGGGGATACCGCACGGTCTCCCGTGAGGCGGCGAGCCTCCTTGCCGGATTGCCGCCATGGGATCTGGAGGCGAAAGTCCTCGCGCACATTTGGGTGTGGCGCGAAGAGGCGAAACTCCGGGGCATAACTCCGCTGCCGCAAGAAATTGCGGCACAGCGGACGGAGCTCCGGAGGGATCTCATGGCGACATGGAGAGTGCGATTGTCGCAACCCAGCGCTGGGCACGCCACAATTGTGGCGATAAGTCCCCTCTTTGAGGAGTGGCTGGAGAGGCGCCACGGCGTCCTCACCTTCCGCCTGACGCAGGTCCTCACCGGACATGGATGTTTCGGGAGGTTCCTGTTTAGGATTAAGCGGGAGGAAACGCCCAGGTGTCACCACTGTGTGGATCGCCCGGAGGACACGGTGGAGCATACGGTGGAGGTCTGCCCAGCTTGGGCGGAGCACCGCCGTGTCCTCACGGAGGCGATCGGCGGCGGCGATCTCTCGCGTCCGGGCCTGGTTCAGGCCATGGTTCGGAGCGAGAGTGCATGGGAGGCCGTCACCTCCTTCTGCGAAGCAGTTATGCTAGCGAAGGAGGAGGCGGAACGCGTGAGGGTGAGACAAGGTTCGCGCCCTCATGCCCCTAGTCGCCGCAGGAGACGCCCCGGGCGTCGGGAGTCGCAAGCCGATTTCCGGCCACCGTAGGCGCGGGCCTGCGGACGGTGAGCGATGGGTAGCTCGCCGTCCGATAAGGACCAGGCCCGGGTCGACGGCGCGTTGTGTTCCACGCGCGCCTCAAAGAGATGTCAGCACAAACTGACGGGGTCCGTTAGGACCAATGCCTGCCGGGGTTGCGAGTTTGTCCGAAAGGGATATCGTGGCCCTGGCACACAGGCAACGGAAGGAACACGGGTGGGTTTTAGTCAGTAAAAGTCTGACACGCCCTCCCGCTCCGCCCAGAGCGGGAGAAGTTATTTGATGATTTCCCACCCAAAAAAAAAAAAAAAAAAAAAAAAGAGTCAATTTATAACTTCAGGGGGCCCGACTTTCGTAAAATGGTTCACAAATTATGAATTGCTATAATGAAGTGGCAGTGGGCTGGCCAGGTTTTTCGAAGAACCGATGGCCGATGGAGCAGACGAGTCCCGGAGTGGAGACCGCGTACCGGCAAGCGTAGTGTGGGACGCCCCCCAGCTAGATGGACTGACGACCTTAAGAAGGTGGCGGGGTCAGACTGGATGTGGAAGGTGGAGGACAGGGTGTTGTGGCGCAGCCTGGGAGAGGCATATGTCCAGCAGTGGACTGCGATAGGCTGAGTGGATTGATTTGATTGATAATGAAGTCTAATGTCAAATAGCAGCTGTGAATCAGATGAATTGCGGGATGTATGAATTGTACGTAGATCATATTATGATTCTGCCAAAGCATCCATTTTAAGTCCCCGATAATCTAGTTGATTCGAACATGACTCGAATGTAGCTGTTAATCAATCAGCGCATCTGTTAGTGCATAACTAACATTCGTATAAGCCAATCAGCGGTCATAACTATCATCAATGTTCGCGATTCTGCTAAGAAAAGCTGGTTTCTTGCGATATTAGCTCGTATTATCACGGTCTTATTGGTCTGGCAAAAATCCTAGGACTTTCGCAAAAAAGCGATTTTCCCAATTATCCTGCGTCATAGATATCCAGCAGTTTAAAAGCAATTGAAACTTTAATTGGAGCATCTACGACATGGTTTACCTGTACGCGACAAACTTTGGCAAACAGATCAATCACTGAAGTTGTACGGCGGGTGGCACGAGAGCAGGTTTACCTTGATGACATGATAGTTGGTGACTAAGTACTCTAATTTGCCAATTAGGGGAGCGATCTGTAATCTAGACTGGTTTTAGGTGGGGAAGTTATTTGGTGTGTATTTGGAATGGATAGATTATTATTATGAAAAAGTTTACGAATCTTCAATCAATTCTTAACAGTGCTGTTGTTTGACCCCAATAGTAGATAGAAATAATTATACAGCGTGGTAGGGACATCTACGCGCAACCTGTTACCATGGGTTCAGTACTTGATTCTGGACCTCACCTGCGTTGAAATTTTTCATCGGTTATTTAAAAAAAAAATACTGTTCCATATGTTTTGACCGCGTAGTATTGCTCTTATGTAGGAAACAGCAGAATTTTGTTTAAAAATACCGACGTAAAATGTCAACTCAAGGGGAACCCAAGAATTGTATAGCAGTTTTTTTTTTATATCCTATTAATATTATAAATATAAAAGTGAGTTTGTTTGTTCATTTGTTACGCTTTCACGTTAAAAGTGCTGAACGGGTTTGGATGAAATTTAGCACATGTTTATAAACTAGCCTGAGTTAGGACATATATTACGATTTTGCCAAGGGATCTAGACTTATACGGGTGAAACCGCGGGGCGGAGCTAGTACTAAATATAGCAAAAAAAAATATTCAAAAGTGTACATTAGGTTTTTCTGCAACAAAGGTGCAGTATTATGTTATTATATGCTTCCATTTTTTTTAAACCCGACACGTAGGTACCTATAATAAACTGGCAACACATTTTTCTTTTATGTCAATATTTAAAAATGAATGATGGAAATCCGGCTTTCAAAATATATAGAAAATTTTTAACATTTTATTTATTTCTAGCTTATGCCTGCGGCTTCACTCGCGGCGTGGATGGCGGACAATATCCCATGGGACTACGTACTACCGGGATTAAAAGTAATAAATCCTATGTATTCCGTGTGTATCCACAAAACATAAAATGTGTTGATAACTAACTAGCGTTCTACTAAGCGGCTGTTCGCTCACATTTTTGTAACTTTTAGCATTTTTAGGGTTCCGTACCCAAAGGGTAAAACGGGAACCCTATTACTAAGGCTCCGCCGTCTTTCTGTCTGTCTGTCCGTCTGTCACCAGGCTGTATCTCATGATCCGTGATAGCTAGACAGTTGAAATTTTTACAGATGGTGTATTTCTGTTGCCGCTATAGCAACAAATACTAAAAACCAGAATAACATAAATATTTAAGGGGGCTTCCATACAACAAACGTGATTTTTTTGCTCGATATTGATCACGGTAACAGGTAGACACTTGAAATATTCACAGAATATTTAGTTATATATTCACTTTAAAAATCAATAATTAAATTAAAATAAAACAAATAATTAAGGGGGGCTCCGATACAACAAACGTGATTTTTTTGCCGTTTTTATAGATAATGGTACGGAACCGTTCGTGCGCGAGTCCGACTCGCACTTGGCCGGTTTTTTTATACCTGTCGTAACTTCTAAACGAAAGGAATTCGAATAATTTAAAGAGGAATTTACATGCAACCTTGATTATGAAAGTAATTTGTTGGTTAAGGATTAATATCATGATACGAATTTCATCAACTTTTGATTCTACCATGTATTGATTGACTATATAATGACCAAAAAGTGGTTATTGTGACTTAACTCTAATAATTAGACAAATAGCCTAGCCTAGCGTAAAGATGTGTATTATAAGCTTGTAGTATATTATTTTATCAAATCAAATTACCAAGGTGAGATGTCGGATGTTACACATTATAATTATGCGACTACTTTAAGGCTCGCTCTTTTTAGGGTTCCATACCCAAAGGGTAAAACGGGAACCCTATTAATAAGGCTCCACCGTCTGTCTGTCTGTCTGTCCGTCTGTCACCAGGCTGTATCTCATGAACCGTGATAGTTAGACAGTTGAAATTTTCACAAATTTAAATTATGACAAACAAACGTGATTTTTTTGCTCGTTTTTGCTCGATATTGATAACGGCAACAGGTAGACGCTTGAAATATTCACAGAATATTTAGTTATATATTCACTTTAATAATAATTAATTAAATTAAAATAAAACAAATATTTAAGGGGGTTCCCATACAACAAACGTGATTTTTTTGCCGTTTTTATAGATAATGATAAGGAACTCTTCGTGCGTGAGTCCGACTCGCACTTGGGCGGTTTTTTTTTTGACAAATAAAATACAGTTCATGTTACTAGCTGATAATGTGGCTTTGTATAGGTTAAATAATTGTTTAAATTGGTTAAGTATTTTTTGAATTTATCTAAAATAAAAATTATATATTACATACAAAAAGAAATGTTTTTTTTTCTCTTTATAATATTAGTTTTGATTCCAAATGTACCTTTTCTCCGCAAATAGTATCTGGATTCTGTTGTAGCTGTATAGCTTGCCGCTACGCCAAATAATAAAAAAAGGTATCTTTTAAGGATTCAATTTTTCCAACTTTTTTTTAGACAGCTTCCTTTTATTAAACTCTTTTAAATGATATCTAATACATTGTGTTATTTTTTTTTTCTTAGGTTTTGTTATTTCGGGGAAATACACCAAAAAATAAATATTTTTCGGTCTTTTACAGGCGATCTGTGTGCGCGATATACCTCTGTGACAAACAGACAAAAAAGTGACATTATAACGGTTCCGATTTCCTTCAAGGTTGTAACTCTAATAAAACCGTTTTTACAAAAAAAAAACTGACTTCCTAAAAAAACACTAAAAAGTGAAAAATTACTTTAATTTCAGAAGTCGGGTGTCTTTGGATCTGTATTTTAGTTTTTTTGCCACCGACTTCCGAAATTAAAGTACTTTTCACTTTCTAGTGCCTCCTACTTTTTTGATGTCGGTTAAAAACTTTATAGGTGGTGGAATCTCAGCTTACAATACTTATGATCCAATTGGTGGCATCAAATCTGATATTGAACTAAAATTACTCGCATCAACTGGATCAGACTGCTTGAAAAGTGATCTTATATATTGAACCTTTTAGTTGGAGTCTCAGAATGAATCTTCGATCAACAGAGAGAAATTCAATAATTCCCTGTAATAGGTACCAGGAGCACATAGGCACTACAAAGCTCAATTTAACGAACTTCCAACCAACATTCATGCAAACAGGGTATCAAGTGGTATGCAGCACTAATTATAACTCAGTTTCTCGTTAGCAATCATTACCATGATGTTACGAATGTACTTCGTTTCTAAAATATTATGTGTTTATTAACGCAGTACCTAATGTTGTTCGTGGATTTGATATAAATTCGTTTTCTAGCTACTTCATCATCATCTTGATGAAAGACGTCCACTGCTTGACATAGGCCTCCCCCAAAGGGAGGGTTTGCCATAATCACCACGCTTGGCAGGCGGGTTGGCGATCGCAGTATGGTGGAAAAATGTATAGAGAACGCTGCTGCCCATTCTCTAGTCGCCCTTAGTCACCTTTTACAACACCCACGGGAAGAAATAGGATGGTGCTATTCTTTATTAATGTTCGGCACCCCACGGACATGCGACTGGCTACTTACTCCTCGGAAATTACTTAGGTATATGAAATTCTCAAAACGGCATTAAGACTGTCTTTTAAGTGACTCAGAATATTTAAATCAAGGTGATGTTTCCAGTATCGGGCGTGAGTCGTAATATTTATTCTCGATAGTTACCTTTTTTTTCATATATTTTTGTTTTCTTTTTATTTATTGTAGGTGTTGTTATATTTATTTTTATTACTCTAGTGGGATTTATATGTATCCGTTGGTGAGTCCGTCGCAACACAGCGCTGTAGTATTTATTTTTTAAATATCACAGCATTATGCTGAGATAGGAGCCTTTTTGGCATCCCACAAGTCTTGATTGTTTTTTTTGTGTATATTGTTAGTTTTAAAAGCTATTGTATTTCTTGTGCGTGTCCCAAATAAATATTTTTCTTTCTGAAGAGTGCCTTATCCCACAAGTAATGCATTTAAAAATTCATGGATAAAATAAAATACTTTTTGTCATTTAAATAGCGATCACCACTGTTTTTTTCAAGCAAGCGTAATGATTCTGGCAACATCCATTGCAATTAATTATTAAAAAGACTATGAAGATAGAAAATTGGAGCGTAACAAGTGCAAAAAACGAAACTAAAATAAGTTTTCGACTTTTGTAATCAACACGAAAAGCGAACTGCCAAAAGCCGTCTTCAAAATCTTAAATTCTAATTTCATCCTTCTCATCTGCAACAGTAATCACACTAAAACCTTCTAGATTTATAATCTTACAATTCCACCGGAATTTTCTATTTCTATTATAATAGACAAAACAAATGAAAAAGTTATATTTGCCAGAGAAAACTTAAAATATGAGGGTCGAAAGTTATGACAGGCAGGGTTGGAGGATTGCGGCACAGCGTAGTAGGTACAGAAGGTCAGCTCCATACAACGAGTGAAAGCAGGCGCACGCACACTTAGACGCGAACGTATGGCGATCTCAAACAAGTGCCAGTCGCGAGTGCGCTTGGACTCGCTGTACGTGAAGCGTGTCTATGTGTGCGTGTGTTTTCCCTCGTTGTAGAGCTGACCTTCTGTACATATTTACATATTTTGTGCTCCCGGTAAGGTAGAAATATTTTATACTGATGTTCAAGAAAGTATTATTATTTTTAGCGGTGAGAGTGAAGTATTGCAATTTGTTGGTTGTTTAAAAAAGTTGTGCGAAGAAATTATGTTAATGGCTTCAGGTTGAATAACGCTGAGGGGAGAAATAATTTACATGGATATTAGTTGATTGTCCTGTGTAAATGCTTAAAAGTTTTCAAGACATTTTTTTTTAGTCAAAACTGCGCTCTTACTGAAAAGTGAACGAAACTGAATCATCACGCTCTGGTTGGTGACGCTGAATCGCATATACTCGGCTCCAGTCATAAGTTTTCACTTCTATCGTGTGGTCATAATATGTACGCACCCTCTTTTTTAGGGTTCCGTATCTCAAAAGGAAAAAACGGAACCCTTATAGGATCACTTCGTTGTCCGTCTGTCTGTCTCTCAGTCTGTCAGGACCCTTATTCTCAGATACGCGTGGAGGTATCGAGTTGAAATTAATGTTAAATACCTAAGGGAACCTAAGACTTTTATCTAAGGTCCTTTGGAGCTCTAAAAAATAAGCTTCTAAGACTTAGAAGCCTGATTTTACAGATTCTCATCTGGCTGATGTTATAAGGATAGCATGTAGCGACAAACCATATCTTGATACAGTTTTAAAAATGTTTTCACAGTATCAAAAATCGCATTAAAACATATAAACATCTTTGTTAAAACTCATTTTTTCATTAATAAAGTAACTATATCGTTAACTTGGAATTACGTTTTAATTAAGAACTAAATATTTTTTGCTTGCGGCCCTCGACACCATGACTGAAACGTGTTTGTGGCCCCTATAAAAAAAAGGTTGAGTATGGCTGTTCTAAGTCAACGCAATAAAAAAATACAGAGATTTATGCGACATAAATTTTGATATTTGAAAGTAAGTCGAAATCTATAGGGTGCCCATTGATTCAGAATCATTAAATTTGGCAAGAAGCAAGGTCTCACAGCACAAGTGAAGGCAAACGTCCGAAAATTGTTAATTTATAGTTTTGTCACAAAAAAAAAAATTGCGATTACAATTTTGCATTTGCAGTTGAAGAATTGACCGTGACGTATACCGATAAATGGGAGAACATGTTTTTCAACTACAATGTTAAGTTTGTTTTTTTGGGATAAATTCATCCCAACTAAGAAAGCCTTCATTATGCGTGGTCCGACACGCACTTAGCCGGTTTTTTTTTTAAATATTAAGTGTACTTCTTACTGACTTGATTGAATGCTGCTTACTTTAAATTCTACAACACCGTTGATAGCCTGCTCTATTTTATGTACAATAATAAACGCTTGCAGAAATATAAAACTAAAAAACTATGTCCATAGTAACACTACCACTTTCATGAAGCCAGAACAAAATTATTAAAAAAAAACTATCGATACTCTACAAACACTAAAGTTCCAAACCAGATCCCCTAAACCCGATAACATGTGAACCTCATCTGTTTATTTTAACGTATCGCCGATACAAAGTTATCTGCTGCCCATGACACATGTTCCAGTTCTTTATTGTATTATCAACCTACTACGTACCCCATTTGTTTTTGTGAGCCAGCTTCAGACTACGACCCTGTTTGTTTTACAAGGAAGGTTTCATTTAGAACTGGATTTGGGCGAGTACATATAAAGCCAGGAATACACAAGCCAGTAACTTGCACCGTAATATAGAAATGTTGATCGGTCTTTTTCTTTTCGAGTCCATGATACTTTTGGGTTGGACCCAGTAGGCGACCGTGTCGGTGTATGTGTGCTTCGGGCACTCCAGCAAGTGGATAACATAAGTTGGGTATGGCATACAAGCTATTTGAATACTTTTCTACAAGTTAAATCGGTAGAAACACTAGTCACATTGGGTTGGATATGCCATGCAAGTTACAGCATTCTTTTTCGCAAGATATGTCGGTAGTTACAATAGTCACATTGGGTTGGGTATGTCATGTAACTACCGGGAGGACACGGCGTGGCATACCCTGGCAGTGTGTGCCGCTTGCGAGAAGCCACGCCGTGCCCTCATCTCAGGAGTTGGCAGTGACCTGTCGCTGCCGGCCGTGGTCGAGTCGATGGTCGGCAGCGAGGAGTCCTGGGACGCGGTGGTATCCTTCTGCGAAACAGTCGTGTCGCAGAAGGAGGCTGCGGAAAGGGAGTAGGAGATCTCGTCCGCTCGCCCGGCCCGCAGCAGGCGCACTGGGCGTCGGCAGGGGGCAGATAATGCCCTCTTACGGCCCCTCTAAATGGGTCCAGGGACGGCGGACTCGGCGACGTCCGCCACCCCCTATTACACTGGATCCGAGGTGGCGGCGGGTAGTGTTCTACGCATGCCCCTTTCAAACATCGGTTGGGGGTCAAACACCTCACCTATATATATATTATTAGCGTAAAAACGTTATTTTTAAACTACCGTGCGGTGGTGCCTATAAAAGCGGGGCGCGGCCAGCGTTCGCCCCTTATTCTGTCTCAAGCAGCCGTCGCTATAACATCGTTTGCAATATTGTTATAAGTCGTTATTTTAAATCAAGAAGTATATTTTCAAGTATAAAATTGTATTTGTTTTAAATTGATTAAAAGTTTAGTCATTTCATTCGTTTTTTTTAAATAAAAGTGATATCAACCGCTATTATCAGAAGTGGGATAGGCTCCATTGCCTATCTTATTATCTGTGTCGTGCGAAAAGCTTTTAAATCATGTCCGAAAGAGCTACCACTCGTAATAGAGGTAGAAATAGGCGTGATCAAAATAGTGATGCAGCCGAACTCCAAGACACCCTTGGAGCTATTCTGGCGCGCCTGACCGCGCTAGAGAGCAGCAGCCTACCCGCATCTGGCACCGTGTCGGTGACAACGACTCCGGAAGCAGGTGCCATTGTGGCGCCTGGGCAGATCATCGAGTCTTCGTCGCAGGAGTCACAACCAGCAGTGCCTGAGTCGAACACCAGCATCGTTGCAGAATCGCTTGCAAGTACTTCGACGTCATTGGATGCTACAGATCGCCTCATAGGAGCGTTGAGTGCGTTTACCAAGGTCAGATCCAACCATTATTATATTTCAAACTTTGATCCCAGCATACATGATATCGATGCTTGGTGTGAAGAGGTTGAAAGGGCACGTGATATTAATAGATGGGATGACAACGAGTGCTTATCCCGGATCGCTAACTGCCTGAAAGGTGATGCTCGTAGCTGGTTAAACGACTGGGTCACAAACGACCGCACCTGGTCTAACTTTAAAATCGAATTCAAACCGCTTTGCTCGCGAAGAATTGATGTAGCAAATATTTTGTTTGACGTCATGAGTACTAATTCCGACAACTATTCCACGTACGCAGAATATGCAAGGCGCACCATCTTGAGACTAAATATTGTTAGAGGGTTAAGTGATGATTTAACGGTCTCGATTGTCATACGTGGTGTAACTGACGCACAGGTACGTGCCGCTGCGACTAACGCCCATTTAATGACCAAAGATCTTGTTGAATTCTTTTCTATTTATACAAAACCAAATCCCAAATCATCTGTAACCTCTGTGAAATCTTCCCAAAGTAAACAGTTTGACCGAAACTCTCGAAAACGTCCACATCATAATAAAAATCGCGAAATAACGTGTTTTTCTTGCGGTAGTGCGGGTCACGTGCAGCGTACATGCCCTAAACAATCGAAAACGGTTAAATCCGAGGAATCCACAGAAACAATTAATAAGAAACCGAACGGGTCATGCTCGTTCTGTAAAAAGCCAGGCCATGACGCCTCGGTCTGTTTTGCTAAACAAAGATCTGAAACGCGTAATAAAAACAACGTTAATTTTTGTTTCGAGTTGAAAGGCGCGTCAACAGACAGTGACGTCACAACTGCCGTTATACAGGGTATACCTACAGACGTGTTGATAGACAGCGGATCGCGCGTTTCACTTATTTCGGAATCGGTGCTTAAATATTTTAAATGTACCCGACTACCCACATATCAGGTATTACGTGGCATAGGTGATCAAAATATTGAGTGTAATAGCCGCGTAACATTAGTTATAGAATTTAGCGACATCTCATTAGAAGTGGATCTTTTCGTGGTGCCCCTAAAATGCCTAAATGTGCCAGTACTAGTAGGAACAGATGTTTTGAACCGCGAGGGGGTAACGTACATCCGAGCAAACAATGAGCAACGTATAACTCGAATTCCTAGTTCGGTTGGTCAAAATGTATTGCTCATCAACTCAAGTGAACAATTTTCGGTTAACACGCAACTTGAAGGTAGCGATCGTGAAAAATTAATGTCAGTCGTAAATCAGTTTAAGGAATTCTTTATTATTGGGACTGCCTTAACAACAGTCACAACTGGTAATATGCGCATTGAGTTGACGAGTGAGACACCGATTTGTTATAGGCCGTACAGACTTTCAATCAACGAAAAATTGAAAGTGCGTGATATCATAAAAGACTTGCTAGACAAGAAGATAATCCGCGAGTCTAACTCTCCATACGCAAGTCCGATTATTCTTGTCAAGAAAAAAGACGGAAAAGATCGCATGTGCGTTGATTACCGCGCGTTGAACGCGGTTACCGTGAAAGATCGCTATCCATTACCCTTGATAGAAGACCATATTGATCGCCTTGGTAAGAGCAAGTTCTTCAGCTGTTTAGACATGGCGACAGGCTTCCACCAAATTGTGTTGGATAGCGACTCTGTAGCGAAGACCGCCTTCGTGACCCCAGAAGGTCATTACGAATATTTAAAAATGCCGTTTGGTCTCGCGAACGCGCCGGTCGTATATCAACGAATAATCACAAATACGCTTAAATCACTAATAGAGTCCGGCAAAGCCCTCATATTTATCGATGACGTATTATTATTGGCATCTTCTATCGAAGAAGCAATCGAGAACGTACGCGAAGTATTAAAAACACTGACTTCTGCGGGGTTTTCTATTAATTTAAAGAAAAGTACATTTGTGGCTACAGAGGTTGAGTACCTAGGTCGAACTATCTCTGAGGGTCAGGTTAGACCGAGCGAACAAAAAATTAAGGTTTTAATTGACTCGCCTGTGCCCACAAATGTGAAACAGGTTCGACAACTACTCGGTTTGGCAGGGTATTTTCGTCGCTACATACCCGGCTATGCATCTAAGACAGCGCCCATTGCTAGTTTAACACGGGGTAATGTTAAATTTCACTGGGGCGAAGAACAAGAAAAGTCGCGTAAATACCTAATCCAATGTCTTACAAGTGAACCTGTGCTTGCTATTTTCGATCCGTTATTATCAACCGAGTTACATACGGATGCGAGTTCTATCGGTTACGGCGCAGTTCTTATTCAGATGCATGAGGATGGTAAACGGCGAGTAGTGGCATACTTTAGTAAAACAACGCAAGGTGCCGAACCGCGATACCATTCTTATGAGCTCGAGACACTCGCGATTATTAAAGCTTTGCAACACTTTCGCCACTATTTGTTAGGTATTTCTTTTAAAATTGTGACGGACTGTAACGCGCTTAAACTGACGGAACGTAAGAAAGATCTTTTACCACGCGTCGCGCGTTGGTGGATATACATGCAGGATTTTAACTTTACGATAGAATATAGAAAGGGCTTCATGATGCAGCACGCGGATTATCTAAGTCGAAATCCAGTTGATGTCTTTCAAATAACTAGGCCGAAAAACTGGGCACAGATTGCTCAATCTGCGGATGAGGAAACTCGTACGCTGATTGATAAGGTCAACAATAACGAGCTAGACTCTTCCCGTTACGTTGTTCGCAACGATCTGCTGTATTATAAATACACCCCCACGGGGCAGGAGCCAAAGTTACTATGCTTTATTCCCAAAGGACACCGATTAAGTCTCCTAAGAGTTTTTCATGACCAGCATGAACACATATGTGCAGATAAGACCATTGACCTAATTTTGCGTCATTTTTGGTTCCCAGGGCTTTATGCCTTCGTAAGGAAATACGTAGGTCATTGTTTGATTTGCCTTTCGTCCAAGAAAGTTCCTAGGGCTCCTCATTACCCGATTTTATCATGGCATAAGCCAGATATTCCATTTAACACGGTCCACATGGACGTATTAGGTCCACTACCTATTTTAAATGATAAAAAGTATGTATTGCTCATGATAGATGCCTACTCTAAGTATTGTTTGTTTTATGCAATAAAAAGGCAAGATTCCACCGAATTAAAACAAATGTTTTCTAACGCCGTTTCTCTATTCGGTACTCCCAAACTCATTGTGTGTGATAGAGGCCGAATGTTTGAGAGTGCGAGTTTTCAGGGCTGGGTAACTGAAATGGGTAGCGAAATTCATTTTGTAACACCTGAAATGCATAGAGAAAACGGTCAGGTCGAACGTTACTGTCGTACTTTACTCAATATGTTACGCATAGAGGCGTCTAAACCAGAGAGTAATTGGTCCGATTCCTTGTGGAAAATGCAGCTGGTTATCAACTGCACTAAACACAAGACCACTCAGATCTCACCGTTACAATTGCTTATTGGTGTTGAAGCAGTTACGCCAGTCATAAGATCACTTGTTCGCGATGTCGCTGTGGATAACGTGCGACCGAATCGCGAGGGGTTAAGAGAGTTACAAAGGCAGCGCGCTAGTGATCTGCTTGACCAGAATAGACGTAAACAAGATGAGTACGTTAATAGAAATCGGAAGGTCAAGTGTACGTTTAATCTAAATGATAATGTGTTTGTTATAAAAACTACTCAAGTTACAGGCAAGCTGGACTCAGGGATGCGAGGGCCATATCGTGTGGCGAAAATCCTTCCCCACGATCGATACGAGTTACAGCTGCTAACTGGTTCGTATGGCAAAGTCACTCAGGCTGCCGCCGAGCACATGGTTGCTTGGCGAGGAGAGTGGACCCCCGAGTCGTGTGCCACGTTTTTTAATAGTAAGTAGATTTTTGTATTTACTTTTCTATTAAAAAGATGCATGGTCACGTGAGAGGGTTATGTATACATGCATAGTGGTTGTAAGGGCATTGAGCGATGGCTCTGCCGAGACGTGCTAACTGGGTGCCTCCGTCTCAGTTTATTCAAAAGGGCATTGAGTTATAGTTAACTCTGCCGAAAGAGACGCGCTAACTGGGTGCCTCCGTCTCAGTTTATTTATAAGGGCATCGAGCAATGGCTCTGCCGAGACGTGCTAACTGGGTGCCTCCGTCTCAGTTTATTCAAAAGGGCATTCGAGTTATAGTTAATTCTGCCGAAAGAGACGCGCTAACTGGGTGCCTCCGTCTCAGTTTATTTATAAGGGCATTGAGATGTGTCTCTGCCAAGACGAGCTAACTGAGGGCCTCCGTCTAGATGTGTTGTATTAATTACAACAGACATAATTATGTCTAAATAAAATAATAAGGATGTTACTAAGTAGTGCCATTCTCTCATTTCTAGCTGAAGAGGATAGTCTCGCAGCACCATCTACCAGTGTCAGCTGCGAAGACCATTCAAATCGTGGAGATGCAGACACGCACCAGGGTCCATCAATTACTGATGCAGCCATTGAAGACATGACCTCTTCGCGTCGCCCGAGTCCACTTGCCGAAGATCGTGACTGTAGCGAACAAGGACCTTCATCTGGACAATGTGGCTGAGGACAACCACACGTCAGGAGAGGCCGTATTAGCGTAAAAACGTTATTTTTAAACTACCGTGCGGTGGTGCCTATAAAAGCGGGGCGCGGCCAGCGTTCGCCCCTTATTCTGTCTCAAGCAGCCGTCGCTATAACATCGTTTGCAATATTGTTATAAGTCGTTATTTAAAATCAAGAAGTATATTTTCAAGTATAAAATTGTATTTGTTTTAAATTGATTAAAAGTTTAGTCATTTCATTCGTTTTTTTTAAATAAAAGTGATATCAACCGCTATTAATATATATTTGTACTTCAAAAACGAGCTGTTCGAGCAATTTACTAGCTGGGTGCCAGAGTTTCTCTAAGAGATTTTTTAGAGATATTGGTGTTCTCACGGTGGCATCACAATTCATCTTCGCCAACATCTTATATGTTAGGCAAAATATACACTAAAAACAGCGATATTCACAATATTAACACCACAAATAAGGATAAATTACGTGCTTCTTTTCACCGGCTTCATAAGGTTCATAACTCATTTGTTGGACTTGGTATAACTTTTAATAACAAGCTACCCTCTTCTTTCCTAGATTTTCCTTTTAATGCGTTTAAAGTTACAAGTTAAATCCAATCTTTGTTCAAAGGCATACTATTCTAATCATCATCATTTCTAGTCTAAGTCATTTTATTTTTATTTATTAGTGACATAATATACTCATGAAAATGTTTTTTTATGAGTTGTATTGCAATAAGTGGTTAGCTAGCGACCTCAACAATTGATTATTCTTGCGTGAGCATCCGGCAGCAAGTTCGTCATGCTCCCTTAGATGTCACTGCTTGCGGTAGCGTCGGGGGTCGGGTTGCCTCCTTCCCTCAAATATGGCGAGCGGGGTGATGGCTGATCTTTGCGTTATGCTCGTGAGCGGGTGCTGCTTGTGGTGACTGATCGTCTTGCTGATTTGTTATTGTTATTAATGATTAACTGTTTTTTATTTTACTTCGATGGTGCTAGTTTATCATTTGTGACTTCGAGTTACAGCTATAGCTTTATGTAAGCGGGCACGCCCATTATGCTTGGAGGCTTTTATTTAGGTGCGTTCTGTTTCCGTTATTTCTGTTTGAGTATAGCTTTCAACGATTTTTATGTTTTTTTTTGGTATAATGGCGTGTGCTAGCTAACATAAGGCAAATAATTTAATTTAATGTTATGTTGCGTAGGTAATGCAAATTATTTTACATTTTATTGTATAGATTCAAGTTTTATATCTGAACAGACAGCTGTGCTGCTGGGGAGTTTGTTGCGCCCCTTCTTCTTCCTTCTAAAGCACTAGGAAGTGGTGAAGGATGGGTGGTTTTGGGGGACTTTCTTATGTAATTTTTGACGTTTGAAAAGTGCTGGTTCTTAGCCTAGTTTGAATAAATGACTTTTGATTTGATTTTCACCCCACCCCAGACTTGAGGTGGCCCGCAGACGCGGGCTGGTACTAGCCGGGGATTGCAGTAGTAATAACAGATCCCAAGAGGTGCAAGTGTGGGAAGGGAACACTGGGGTGGCTTTTAGTCAGTAAGAGTCTGACAGACCTCTCCACCCGCCCCAGGGCGGAGGACATCCATGAGGATTTTCCACCCCGGCAACAAAAAAAAGAACGGCATGTCATGCAAGCTACTGCATACTTTTGCACTAGTTAAGTCGGATTCGTACTAGAGTTACGTGTCACGTCGTGAATAGTCGTGATGCATGACACATCAGAGCCTATTGGAGTTGTATATTTTGTGTTTTTTGTTTGCACACTATACTTACGTCCTGCGTCATCGGAGTAGTGTGAATCTGCCTTCACTGGCTGTGTGTATTTCTGGCTTATACAGTTATGTAGGTGGACTATAAAAGAAAACAAGAAATTCTGATGTTGGTTGCGGATGAAAGAAAAACAAATTTTAATTGTGTGGTGCTTCTCCATACCATTTTTAATTAACTTTGGTGTTACTAACAAATTATTTTGGTCGAAATTAAAATGTCTAAATCCTCAGCTAGCCCTTTTGTCTTTATTTACACTCTGCACTTTAATTTTGTCGTGAAATATTTTGTCGTTCAAATTCTCGGGAAAGCTAATAAAACCTAAGCGACCTTAAACATTGTCTAGACTACATTCCTGTGTACACACGGCTACACATCAAGCTACACATTTCCAGTATAAGCTGATCTCGCATTCTATAGGATTTCCGTACAGTGCGAGATCAGCGTTAACTGGAAATGTATAGCTTGATGTGTAGCCGTCTGTACATCCATTAGTATTCTCTATTTTAACGAAATAGACCGAAAAAGTATTGTAATATTCCGAAACTTTTTGCACTTTTACAGCATTTATAAGTACTAACGTAACTTTCTATTGTTTTCTCCTGTATGTTCTTTCACGTCTAGATATTTGCCTCCCGATTCATATTTTATAACATCAATATCTATAAAAGCTACAGTTTTATCATATCATAAAAGTTGACCGTCCACTACTACGTCGAGGCGTGTACGCAGGAACGAACATCGTTTGCATGTGCGCACCACTATCGAGCATCAAACATTGTGTTCTTCAAAAATATTCGTGGTGATTCAATTTGACAGAAAAGAAAGAAAAAGAAAATGGGACTCAACACAGGAGATCACAAATTAAACTAAAACACACTATTAGGAACATAAAAAAAAAACAAAGTAGAAGGAAAAATCATCAATGTAGTGGAATTTCGATGTTCGGTGTGGACGGTGTATGGTTTTCGTGTTCACTTTGCTAATTTACGTCCACACGTATGAACCAAATGTTCGGTGTTCGATGTTCGAGTTCACCATGTTCTGTTCGCTCGCGCATACACGGCTTTTGATGTGCACCGAGAGGTTAGTCGCGTTCATTTGTTTGCTAGCCACGCATTTGTGCGTAGCTTGACCGTGGCTCGTAGTAGACGATCTCGCCTACATTTTCATACAAAGCGAAGTAGTAGCCCACGGCTAAGTTTAGGTACGTTACGTAGTTTACTGCTGTGGAGCGAGCCACACGGCGCCTAGTCATGAGACTACTCTACAAGTTGTAAACTTTGCCTCAGCAAGTCTGCTTATGGCATAAAAAATAAAATTTGCAACATGCAACGTTCCTTGGAAAAGTTGTTGTTATTTACCGACTTCCTTTTAATTAGTTTGTAAATAAACTGGCATTGCTTGTTGCTATTAAAAAATATTACAATTAATACAGGTTGTTAGTATCTTTTTGTTAGAGCTGCTTTTTGCTGTTGTTATAGGCAATTATTATTTTACAGTTAGTAAACTTGAGAGAAATGGTTTTGAGTTTATAAAATATTAGCGTCTGCCCGCGGCTTCGTATGCTTAAAAGTCAACTTAGAACATATCCTATGGCACTCGGCAATAGTGTAGCTTTTTATCAGTATTTTTTTTAATCGTGTCTTTTCTTCCAGCAACAAATAATTTTACCCCTTTAAATTATAAATTATTAGTTAAGATTCACAAAGTTCATACGTCTTAGGCCTGTTGAGATATTTATTTTCCAATATGTAAAAATATAAATATTCGCATAGCACCAAGAAGGAAACTCGGCAGCAATAGATATAATTTGATTTTGATTGAAAGCAAACCAAATAGACAAACTACTTATCATTTTTAGGGTTCCGTACCCAAAAGGTAAAACGGGAACCATATTACTAAGGCTCCGCCGTCTGTCTGTCTGTCTGTCTGTCCGTCTGTCACCAGGCTGTATCTCATGATCCGTGATAGCTAGACAATTGAAATTTTCACAGATGATGTATTTTTGTTGCCGCTATAGCAACAAATACTAAAAACCAGAATAACATACATATATAAGGGGGCTTCCATACAACAAACGTAATTTTTTTGCTCGTTTTTGCTCGATATTGATAACGGTAACAGGTAGACACTTGAAATATTCACAGAATATTTAGTTATATATTCACTTTAAAATCAATAATTAAATTAAAATAAAACAAATATTTAAGGGGGCTCCCATACAACAAACGTGATTTTGTTTGCCGTTTTTATAGATAATGGTACGGAACCCTTCGTGCACGAGTTCGACTTGCACTTGGCCGGTTTTTTAAAAATATTTTAAATTAAGTAAGTAATAATTTATTTGTTCAAAAATATACAAAAAATAATAATAATAATAGTGATACACTTTATTCTAACAATAATTTTGAATACAGTGGTCAGTGTGTCGAAGAGAACAGAAAGCTAATATTGTTACACAGTACATACAGAGTGAGGTACAAACGACACAATTGCATGCCTCGTGTCGACCTCTTCAGTCTCATCATTAAAATTTACATTTAGATAGAACCCGACGATTCTCTCTCTGTTTCATTCGCAAACACTAGATACTTATAGCATAGGAAGCTTCCAGGTAATTATAAAAATATTCAAAGTGCTTGTCAACGTGGGATCAGGGTTGGCTCAAACTGTTTTACATAATATAGAAAATTAACATATTATTATGTCTGACATCGCCAACCAGCCTTGAGCAAGCGTTGTGATTAATGCTCAATGCTCATGCCTTCTTTGAATGAGAAGAAACAGTGGGACAATGAAAGGCTGATATTTAACAACGGATAGTGATGAAAAAATTTAACACAATATTTTGAATTATTTGAAAATCCTGTCTCAATCAATAAATTTTTGTAGGCTCTTTCTAACTACTTTTGTATCTGTTTTTAGACTGGAACCCTATTACAATTTAAACAGATACTGAATAAATATCAATAATATATAGACCAACTGCCGTCTGACCTCCATAACCCAAATACAGTACAACACTGATGTTCTTATTCCATCTCCTAGCCACCCCTAGTACTACATAATATTATACTTTTTCTCTCCAAGAATATCATGACACGAAGCGGCTTCCTCGGTAGTATCATTCACCTCGCTACTCATAACTTGATACAAGTTAAAGTTTCCAACTTTTATAACAGCCCACCTCCTTCCTATACATTATTCATGTATTTGTTTCCACTATCTTCTACATACACAGAATAGGTAGGTACAGAAGGTTGGTTCCATACAGCGAGTGAAAATGCACGCACACATAACATAAACATGCTTCATGTACGCGAGCGAGTGCAAGCGCATTGGTGACTGGCATTTATTTAAGACCGCCGCGGCCGCGACATACGTAAGCGTCTATGTGTGCGTGAGCCTGTTTTCGCTCGTTGTATAGAGCCGACCTTCTGTTCTTATCTATTTCGTGTCTCCTATCCCTCGAATAGTTCGCAGAAAAGCTGTGCCTTCAAAAATGCGATATACGTTGAAAATATTTTCCATGTAACCAAAATGTGTGTAAAAATATTTTTACTTTATTCGATGCTAGGTATATGAAAACTATTTAACTTATTGTGTTCGCTTTTTCGTACCAGGGGAATTTTTCCGAATATTTTCGTTTTGGTTTTTCTCTAGCCAATGGTCATATTGCTTTTTTTTATTAATCCGTACCAATGTTTGTATCAACATCATATGTGGGTGCATATGCAAATATTCAGGGAATTTCAGCGAACTGCAGACTTTTTAATAAAAGTGCCTGAACATTTATCTTTTTTTTTTTTGTATGAATAAAATACTAGCTTATTTATGGAGTTCAAAAAATAGGTCAGTGATCCTTCAGCCACAACGTCATACAAAACACAATACTACAAAATAGTCAAATATAATAAAACTCACAATAACTGAACATCATCATAAAAAAAAAACACTATAACAATCCTATAACCATCTTAACGTGACCCAATTCAGTAAGAAATCCGGACATTCACGAAAGTAATAAAAAAATAATGATGTCTTAAAGAGGTTGTTATTCTAAATTAACGGATTACGGATGAAATTGCCGCCACTTTTTTTTTCTTAAAAAAGAAGTTACGAGGCAAAGTTGGTGCTTGAAGTTCACAAGTAGGAAATGACGGTGTCCGTAGTAAGGTGAGTATTGAATGTGAAGACGTAGGATAATCTACTATAATTTATTCAGAATTAAAATAAAATATACGTACATAGATAACCACTTATCCCTAATTAATTATTAAATATACCTAATATACTACTAGAACTTAACGGTACATATTAACAAAAAAAATAAAAAATAAACATCACTGTTACTGTACCCAAGAGACTGGCGGCATTGTCACGTTGTATGGCAATGCCTCTGGCTATGGTAAAAGGCAGCCTTTTGGTCGCGGGAAGTGTCAACCAGGATTTAATATAAAAAATAGAAATTGAAATATATAGGATGCGGAACTGTATTTCCTATACATATATTATGTTTTTAGAAAATACCGCTTGAGTAAGCAAAATAGAAAAGAAAATAGTAAGTTCAATATTTATAGGAGTCAGTCCACTGCTGGACATAGGCCTCTCCAATTGCACGCCATTCAACTCGGTTCTCGGCAACTCTCATCCAGCTGCAACCAGCCACCCTGTGAAGATCGTCGCCCCACCTAGCCTGAGGGCTTCATACCTTACGTTTGCCGATTCGCGGTCTCCACTCAAGAACACGTCTACCCCAACGGTCCGGCTAATATGACGGCTACGGAGTCTATGCTAAATGTAAACTAATCAGTATACAAATAAACAACTTGGTCAATACCTATTAAAACCTTGATTCGTTTACTAATGTTTACAACAAAATGTCACGAAAAATTTCATGTATTATAATGTTTCCGACAAATTATCACTAGATATCTCAGTAGTGTCTCAGTGTCAAGTAATTTTAAATGCGAATTTATTTTTCTCTTTCAATTCATAAAATGTAAATATGGATTTTGGTAGACAATCTCCCTAGGTTATTCATTCAACTGTCTGGCTGTCTATTGGTAAATATTTGAATAAAGCTTTGATATTTCACAATTTTGAAACGTAACAACAGTTTAATGCACTTTGCACAAAACAATTCTGTTCTATATGTCAAATTTCTGTCACATAAAACACCCGAACTCACAAAAGACGCTTAAGTTTATGAAGGCCTTATAAGTTCACTGGCTTTAGTGACTATCCATAGTAAAGTTTGTTATAGTACAAAATAATAATAAACAAAGTACCAAAAATAATTTCCCATAATTTTTGGTTCTTTTCTCCAAAGCATATCCACCCCACATCTGCGCAACATGTCCACGGTAAACTTTCGGAGAGAACGATCGCGGAAGAATTTAGCTCACGCCAAGCCCACATTGTAATTATGGGAAAACATTGGGGCGTCAGTGCATTACCTTAATAGTTATTGTTTGAGAGCCCATGAAATTTATTTAATGGGAAGCAAAACTTGTAGATTAATTCCTGATTGTTGCTTGGTCTGGTAAATTCCTTAAGAAAAGAGTTTTTTTTTAATCCAAAATTATGAAGGTTAAATGAGTTATGCATTTATTTCGGCGCGAGTGCGGGGATTGAGGTATTCTTGAAGGAGACCAGATTTTTACAAGGTCCACGTGGTCTTGGGGTTTTCATTTGCTATTAGATAAAAGAAAATCAATGTTTAACGCAAAATTAATTTAATTTGACCAAAACGTGATTCAAATCAACAATAAAACGTTTTGATAACAATTATGATTCTCATATCTACGTGTCTTATACATGCCGATCCCTTCCACAACTCACCTGATTCACTAAGTTGGGCGATGATCACATTAAACGTTGCGTTCAGTTTTAGTGCTCATTTAGACGAGCGGCACGTTGCCAACTGCAAAAGCGACGGCTGCCGCCGACAGAGGTTACTGCAGCCGTCAACGGATCGGCGGCGGCTGCCTTCAACAACGTGCTGCTCGTGTTTATGAGCACTTAAGGATGCTATTACAAAAAAAAAAAGGTTTTTCGTCAATTTCTTATCTAATTTTAAGAAAGCTTAAAATAATTGAAACATTAAGTCTGTGTAACTATAAAAGTACAGTTTCCGTATGCTAAGACATTCGTGTCAGTCTCAGCACCTGTTAATAGTTTCATCACTTTTGCGCACTCGAAAATATAGTTTATTTCGCCGTTGATTTACTTAATGAAGATATTGTATAATCATAAAATATTTTTTTATTTTAACACAAGGATAGCTGAAGCCCAGTGTGTGATTTTTAAATTGCTTGATATAGTTTGGTAAATAATAGGAAAAAAAAACACTACCGACTGGGTTTTTAAGAAAATATAGGTTTTTTTTAACATTATTTTCCGAGACTATTTGTAGCATTTTGATATTTCTTTTTGCTAACTTTTGAGTTCAACATGTCGGCTTACATAAAAAAAAAACTAAATTTATGAGATTATGTTGAAGAAAAATGTTCTTAAACTTAACACGATATCGTCAATTTTGTGTGAAGAGGCAACGGAAATTATTTTTTACAATATTATAAACCAACATTTTCGAATAAAAAATTGCTACCATTTGGAGATGAAGGAGTAATTTATCTGTGGCAATTATTAGTTACATATGGTTTAGTTTCATTTTGCCGAAAAATGTACCGAGAAACTGCTATTTTTTGTCAGATTTGCGAATGCGTCCTTAAGTTAAAATTTGCTCTCGCCGACATTAATCACATCGAAAACTTTGCCAGTTGCTAAAATGATAAGACTTCTGCAATCGCAAACTCTCTTGGTTGTTTTTTTATTTTACATTATCAAAAACCGGCAATCTGCCAACATTAGCTAAAGTTTAATTAGACAAAAAATAAAAAACTAGACAAGTGCGAGTAGAACTCGCGTGGTTAAGGGTTCTGTACAATGAATATGTTATCTACCATATTTTTTATCTCAAAATACTTTATCCCAAGAACAAACTTAACATTGTAGTTGAAAAACATGTTCTCCCATACATTCCAGACGCAAATGTTCGTTTGTACGCACAATATTGAGAGATGTACCATGTTACTTTAACACCACAAACTTCATAATAGGTCTATCAGTGTTTTAATGCTCGTACCACCTGGACCCGTTCCTATTTAGTAGTTTCGGATATAAGGGATGGTAATTTTTCATCTATTTTCTTGGAAAAAAAAAAATGAAACCCTCACAACGAGCCGTTTAATTTGATATGTCACACGGTACATTATACCAATTGTTTTTTTTTTCAATTTTCAAAATATTAAAAATTAATTTATTTACGTTACACGTCCGTGTTTGGGTCACAGATATTCATATGTGTACAAAATTTCAACTTAATCGGTCCAGTAGATTCAGAGAAAATCATCTGTAACAGATGGATAGACAGACACGAGTGATCCTATCCGTTTTTCCTTTCGATGTATGGAACCCTAAAAATCTTAAAATCATACACTTATCTCACATAACTACAGGCTGACGTGAAACTCAAACTCGAAGCATTTATTTCATTGAAACCATTTACAGGCACTTTTGAATTATTAAGGAGTCAAGGAATCGGTCAGTTAGAAATATAAAGCTAGTTCCCCATTCCAAAGCGTAGTAGGTACATATGTATTATGGAGAAGAACGGGCAAGAAACTCCATCGACACGCTTTTAAATTATAATGTTACAAAAATATTGTTATATCTTTAGTGTTGAATTTACGACTAAGGAGTGAGGATGATATAATAAAAAAAAACGCTTCCGTGGTACAGCGAATAGAAACAAACAAAAAAAAAAACCAAACTAAAATAATTAAAATAAGCCGTGGCAGCTAATAGATGACCAGTCCCAACAGCACGATTCATCTCAACCATTTTGAAGCATGATCGTCTTTGTCTTCGTTTGATCGCACAGAAGGGTGGTAGAGCTCCTTTTGTAAGGTCTCAGACTAGAAATATCTAGCTATTATTTATTTCTATCGCAAAGCAGCGCTGCTGAATTCTAGTTTAAAAAAGTGTCCGTTTAAAAAAAAAACCGGCTAAGTGCGTATCAGACTACGCAAAATTAAGGATTCCGTAGTTGGGATGAATTAATACCAAAAACTAATTTAACATTGTAGTTGAAAAACATGTTCGATATGCACCACGGTCAATTTTCCAACTGCATATGTAAGTTTGTAATCGCATTTTTTTCAATTGTGATAAAATTACAAATTAACGAATTTCGGACATATTCCTTTACTTGTGCTGTGAGACCTTGCTTCTTGCCAAATTTCATGATTCTAGGTTAACGGCAAGTACCCTATTAGGTTTTGATTTATTTGTGAGTATCAAAATATGTCACATAAATCGCCATATTTTCTTATTGCGTTGACAAGCACCGACAAAGAAATTGTCCTACTAGTGTCGCGTCGCACCCGCGATATCACGTGAGTCTGTAAGAGCCTTTAGACGCTTGATTTTTCTTATGCTCCAAGAGACCGTTACCGTAGGTATCAAAATGAAATTAATATCAAGTACGTAGGTCCTTGATATTAATTTCAACTTGATACCTAAACGCGTTTCTGGGAATAAGGGTATTTGACAGACTGACAGATAAACATACAGACAGACAGACAGACGGACACCGAAGTGATTCTTTAAGAGTTCCGTTTTTTCCTTTTAAGGTACGCAACCCTAAAAATAAAAATATCCACAAGTTGGGTTCTGATTAAATATGGGGTTCCCAAAAATGACTAAATTCTAATGAAATTCTCGTAAGTGTTAATTCTACAGTTAGACTGGTAGTCAAAAAGCCGACCGGCAGGCATACTTAGGAAACGTTTGCGGTGTAAACTGCACATTACTTTGATAGTTATTATAATGGTGATGGTTGTACGCCATCGTTTACAGTAGGTTCAAATGTAAGCGGTGTAACAACGGCCTTATTACTTGGTATTATGGTGGAGAGATGAATGAATGTTGATGTGGTTTTGTAATGTAAATATATACTCGTGGCAGGGTGCTTATTTTATGGCCATAGTTATATGGCCTTCTCTTAAGCTGTAGTTTCTTAGAAGAGTAGTGGCCGCCACATAACGACCGCAGTGACGGCTATCATGACAATGATATCACCGGGGTTTGACTTTACCACAGTATAAATTTATACTGTGGTAAAGTCAAACCCCGGTGTCCTATTTAATAGGACAGTTGGATTACTCACTCCAACCTTCCCATGGCCCTTCCAACGTACGTTAAACGTGGGGCGGCTGCGGACATAGCACGCTTGGCAATCTTATTTTGACGGTCCGCAGCCGCTTCTTGATCCCTTATAAGTTAAGTATGCGTCAGTGTTTCTGTCAGTGAATGTAACACGAAAATACAAATAGCCGCTGTTATACAACAATTATCAATCAATCAATCAAATTCTTTATTTTCGGACATTTAGTCCATTATACAACTGCAATCAACTCTTATTATACAACTTCATTGTTGCGAATTGCTTATTGCTTTTGCTTTTGCTCATACTCGCGCTCGGCTCAGCTCACTGGCTTTTTGTTTTTGGAATTTTACAAAAAAATCACACTGTTTATGTACTTATTCGTTATTATTTTTTATCTGACCCACATTGATTTTATTTATGTATGCATACACACGTTGCAGTGTAAAACTGATTTACATCCGTCACCTCACACATTCAGGTCCAGTTGAAAACCTGCGTCAGGCACTAGTTGTCTGGCATTTTTGCTGAACTGGGCCTCTTTGGCGCAGCCGTGACCTACACTTTACTAATAATTTCTTACACTGGATTTTACACTTTTTACTTGTCTGTTTTTTATTTTTTTATCTGCTGTATCATATTTAATTGTGTGCCTTTTAGTCTGTGCTAAATAAATGTATTTTCTTTCTTTCTTATAAGTTGTAACCATGGGTGTCCCAACTCTCCCGCAATAGGCATGCACAACACACTAACGCAGAAAGTCTTTGGCGTCGAGCAATCATCATCGCGTTATTGGCTGCCATATTCGCGCTCCGGGGAGATTCCATTGCTATTAACACTGTTTTTTTTTTTGTAGTCACAGTATAAATATGGACAGTACACAGAAACTACGTACCCCTCGCCCCCGCCTGCCTACGCGGGGCGAGAAATCGTATTAAACGTCTCCAATAATAAATAACAAACAGAAGCTACAAGCCGCCTTGTACAGTAATCAGTAGCGCCCTAAGCCTAGGTTCGAATCCCAATATGGGACGCCCTTAGCTGTGCTATTTAATTTATTTTCTTTAATCCGGCGAGAGGCCCTTTTGGCCCCCGGCAATGCCCGGTGACAGCCAGCAGAGAAAACGCCCGTAAAAAAAAAAAGAATAGAAAGAAACTATGTATTTAACGTTTGAATCGGCACACTCTCACAGAGGCGCTCCATGACGAGACCCCAAGGTGGTTGTAGCGGTTCTGTCAGTCGCGTTTGCCGTGTCGAGAGGAGACGATACGACTGTTTACACTCGGCTTCTTCAAAACCGGAGCTTTCGTTTTAAAAATATTTATTAAGAGTGACAACCATTTGTGCAAAGGTAATTATTTCAACAATTTGGCTTAGTTTCCATACTGTCCATATTTATACTGTGACTTTACGGTGTAAAAAACCGCTCTAGGAGAATATATCAACTTATTTTCATTTAGAATGTTTCAGTGACGTTATTCGATGGTAAATTCCAGACGCTATATGGTGGCCACCGCAGTCTTAGGAAACCGTAACATGACATTGCTTAGATAGTCTTGAGGTGTGAGAGCAGTCATATTTTTTTTTAGTTTATTAGTATCGGCCTACACCGATCGAAATTATATTTGAACTTTAAATAATGATAATTAATAATAATAAATTCATTTATTTCAGGTAAAAAACACCCATTGACAAACATAAACTAATAGAAACAAACCAGCCGCACCAATAGCCGCACCCACACATCCAAATCATAAACAACAGTATAACACTAACATAAAATTTAAACATTTATAAAATTATAATTAATCAAAGAAAAATTACCAAAATAAAATATAAAATGTAAGAATCTACAAAAATTAAAATGTCAAATATAAAATAGTAAAATTCAAACTGTAATAACGTCATAAAAATGTCAAGATTTAAAACTAAAAATTATTTATAAAAATTTAAAATTAGAAATTATAAAACCCTATTGCATTTTTTTTTTAATTCTACCTGCCCCAAGCCTGATATACGGGTCTATGTAAGGCCTGCCTGCTGTGATGATAGTTGTATGTGTTTTTAAATAAATAAAAAAATAAAAATAAAAATTGTGTCACTCTCTGCCATTCTTCGCATTCTTTGTATTTATTGGCGTAATGTTTGCGTTACTGTTGAGAGCGGGGTTCTAGGTTTCCAGGTCATGTAAAAGTGTTATTGAATTTTTGATAAGGAATTTCTGAATAGTAGCTCGGAGTTTGGAAGTTAGCGGTGTGATACCTCCGTGCTTCGGAAAGTACGTTAATTAAACTGTTGGCCCTGCACCTGATCTCTCTCCGGTCGCGTCGGATTGCCCTCCCATCGGACTTTAGGAGTGTACCTGAGTCTGCGTACACACTTGGGCACCATAATACGAGTATCTCCCGCGTCGATGGCTAGTCTCCGCTGAGATTGGTCACCATGGCCAAAATTCGGTCTGGAGGACTATTGAGGTAATAATAATTATGTTTATGTGCCAGCTGTGAAGTTGTACCTTTATAAAATTAAATTAATAAATAAATGACACTATTGGGCGAAAAATGTTATAGATTAGGCTCAGTGTTATAAAAATTTTAAGATTTAATGGGATGAGATTTTCACGCTAAAGAAATAACTTATACTTATACTAACGCCATGTACTTAATATAATGCGTACCTACCTAACGTTTATAATTAATGAAAACACTATCATCCAAATAAATATGTATATACAAATAAAAAATATGCAAAGTCATCATCTGCCTAGCTTTATCGCAACTATGTTAGGGTCGGCTTTCAGTCTAACTGGATGCAGCTGAATACCAGTATTTTAAATAAAGTAACTGCTTATCTGACCTCCAAAATCCTGTTACTGGGTCATAGTATAAAACACCTTGGTAAGACTGGTTGTCAGACTTTCGGGCTTCTGACGACCCGTAACGACTGTCAAAGATCTACGAATGACAGCCGGGACAGACGGCTTAACGTGCTTTCTGATGCACGGAGGAGTCTTGGTATGTAAAGATGGTGACCCATCCACGAACCAACCGCCGCAAGTGTAGCTTAACCTGATGGATCAACCGGTGCAGTTATTGCTTAGCCACAAGCCTCTTATAAGAATATGCACAGTACCGTATCAAAATTAAAATCAAATCATTTATTCAATTTGGACAGAGAATCAGCACTTTTTGAACGTCAAAATTACATAAGACAGTCCCCCAAAACGCCTGCCCTTCAGTACTTTGTAGTGCGTTAGCGGGGAAGAAGAAGTGGAGGGACAGACTCCCCAGCAGCACAGCTGTCTGTTGTAAGAGAATAAGCATTCTATTCAGATTATTATCAGAATATTTATTGAGATTCTATAAGCAATTAAATTAACATAACAAAACAGAGGATTGGTCCACTCAATCTGTGTGGTTCTTTCCTCAAAAGACCATTTCAAACACCAATCTACATGGTCTTCACATGATCTGAACAAGATTATGTCTGGTCTTTAAAAGAGACTCTGACCTCTGATTTGTTTCGGCCTTTCTTCTCAGAGTAGTCAGATAAAAAACGTCGACCTGATATAGTTTTTAAAATAAGATTAATGTTTAAAAGTGTTTGTACAAATCTACTGATAGAAAAATAAAATCATTTTTTATTTTATTTCAGAGAAGCGCAACAAAAACGCCATATTATGTCAGCTACCACACGCCAATATACCAACAATTACATTGCTATAATTATCTCGTTGCTTACCTACCGATACTTAAGTTTTACGTGAATTTAAGTATCTACATATCAAGAAGGATAATAATATAACCATTACGTAAAACGCCAAATTCTTTCTGACAGCTGACAGCTGCACACACAGATTGCGTAACATGCGCTCGGCGCTTGAGTCATTGCCGACGTTACTGAATGTTGCCATTCTAGATATTATATTTATATATACATAGATAACGAAGTATTGCATTTATTTTATTTTGTTTATTTTTATCTCATTATGCTGCACCGGTTGACGTCATCACGTCAACGCCGGCGGTCGCTGAAAACCAGCGCTGGGGCCGTTTTGCGTGAATGTGACGCATATTTTCCCTCAACTTGTTCTTTCGTGTTTGTGTTTTTATTTCTTTGCGTTATGTTTACCGCAAATAAACGTATTTTCTTTCTTTCTTTCTTTCTATATAAGCTTTCTACGAACACTAGTAATGATCACGTAATTACGTTATAATATTATTATGTGAAGATATAATTTGACGAAGATTCATTATTATTAATTACTACACAGTACCAAGGGTTCAGGTGAAATATTCGTAATTCACTTTATCTCGAGTAATCCTGGTTTTGTTGTTATGTTGTTAAAAGATAAAGGCTCCCGCAGACGGGCGCGACGTGACAGCGTGACATGACACTAGTTGCACAATTTCTATGAAAACTTCATGAAAAGTATCGCGCTACCTGCACGCCCGCGAGTTTGCGCCAGTCTACACGATTCTTAATACGTTAATAACTTCCAGGATTTTATATCACACTTTATTATATCATCACACTTATATAATATAAATCATACATCACATCACACTAATATTATAAAGGCGAAAGTTTGTTAGTGTTTGTTACTTCTTCACGCTCAAACGGCTGGACCAATTTTGATAAAATTTTGTATGGAGGTAGCTGACACCCTGGATTAACATATAGGCTACTTTTTATCCCGATATTCCCACGGGTTCGAGACTTAAGCGTGTGAAACTGCGGGGCGCAGCTAGTAATCACACTATTAATATTATAAAGGCGAAAGTTTCTGAGTGTGTGTGTTTGTTACTTCTTCACGCTCAAATGGCTGGACCAATGTTGGACATAGGCCTCCCTCAAGGGAGGGTGAGGGGTTGCCATAATCGCCACGCTTGGCAGGCGGGTTGGCGATATCAGTATAGTGTTAAAATGCATAGAAAACGCTGCTGCCCATTCTGTAGCTAGTAAGTCCCTTAGTCGCCTTTTACGACAACCACGGGAAGAAATAGGATGGTGTGATGGGTCTATACGTCCGGCACTACACGGCACATAGGATTTATGGGCTTACAAATATAGTATTTATTATCTAAACTTTTATGAAGTTGCACTATTTCTCAAAGTTGCCATTTTTTTTCACAAAAAAAAACAATTTTGAATTTGTCGTAACCTTTAGCCGGGCATATCAAGTTACGGGCATAGACACCTTAGATGTTTATGCTCGTGACTTTAAATGCCCGGCTCCGTAAATGTATGAGCCTCCAACTCTGACTTACTTTTTTTTTGTTACCTAATGTAACAGAAAAAACCAAAGTCTGTGGTCTGTCCTTTTAAACAAGTTTCAACTTAATCGGTCCAGTAGATTCGGAGTAAATCGGCTGTAACAGACGGACAGACAGACAGACAGACAGCCATACAGTCAGACACGAGTAATGGGTTCTGTTTTTTCCTTTTAAGTTCGGAATCCTAACAAAATAAACCAGTAAAGAAATTAACCATAAATATTTAGTTTAAGTCCTAAGATCTGTAAGAGGTAAAAATAAAGAAGTTTATGGAAGAACCCGTTCTTAAGCATAATCAGCCCAAAATCTTCGCAGTTTACCCACTGCTGGGACATAGGCCTCCTCTCTACGAAAGAAAGGCAGTTGGCCGTAATTCACCACGCGGTTCCAATGCGGGTTTGAAAATGTTACTTAACTTCGAATTTTTTAGTTCTAGGAAATGCAGGTTTCATCACAATGTTGTCCTTCACCGTTGTGAGATCAGTGGTGATAAAATAAATTACACAAAGTAAAGCTCACTAACCAATTCATTTTGCTTAAGGCGAAACAGACTCTTAACATCCAGCGAACTAGTTTAGAAATAAAACTTCCTAACTCAGTATTACGGTAGTTCTTTATTGCACAGAGTAAGAGGATCACGAATAAAGGCATGCAGTCTTCCAAAGAGTAAGTCTACTTTGCCTTAATCTCAGCAAAGTTCCTCACATACTGTGATCCCGGGAAAAAGCCGATGTAATTACCCCCACCGTCCAACTTTCTTTTAATCTTTCATGAACAAATTTAATTACTGCACAGCTATTGGTAGTACACGTAAAGTATTAATAAGGCAAGCTTGAAAAACCCTCCCGTGTTCCTTCCGTTGCATGTGTGCCCTGCACGATATCCCTTTCAGACAAACTCGCAATCCTGGCAGGTACTCGTATTGGTCCTAACGGATCCCGTCAATTTGTGCTGACATCTCTTTGAGGCGCGCGTGGAACAGTGCGCCGTCGACCCGGGCCTGGTCTTTAGCGGACGGCGAGCTACCCATTGCTGGCCGTCTGCAAGCCCGCGGCTGGATTTGTGTCCGATTTATGGCAACAGCACGAGCAGAGACATTAAAATACCTGGCAAAATGTGTAAGTCACCTTTGTCTAACCCTTCGAGGAAAACAGTGACCCTTCGTGAAGTTATGTAAGACCAGCTTGAGAAAGGTTTTTCTTCTTAATTTGGCTAGCAGTTTTTATTAGGGTTCCGTACCCAAAGGGTACAATGGGAACCGTATTATTAATTAAGGCTCCGCCGTCTGTCTGTCTGTCCGTCTGTCACCAGACTATATCTCATGAACCATGACGGTTAGACAGTTGAAATTTTCACAGATGATGTATTTCTGTTGCCGCTATAACAGCAAATACTAAAAAACAATAAAATAAATATTTAAGGGGGCTCCCATACAACAAACGTGATTTTTTTGCCGTTTTTATAGATAATGGTACGGAACCCTTCGTGCGTGAGTCCGACTTTCACTGAGCCGGTTTTTTAGGATAGTACGTAACGCCCGCGCCGGTCAAAAATGACGCATGCTTGTCATAAAGAGAACTATTTTAATTACACTCTCTGTTAAACTCCTACATTCTTATTTGAATAAAAACCGAAAGAGAGATAGTTCATGTTTTGATGGTTTAGCGGCTTTTAGGGTTCCATACCTCAAAAGAAAAAAACGGAACCCTTATTATAGGATCACTTGTCTGTCTGTCTTTCACAGTCAATTTGCTCCGAATCTACTTGACCGATTAAGTTGAAATTTGGTACACATATGATTTTTTGTAACCCAAACACGGACGTGTAAAGTTAATATGAACTTTGCATAATGGAGGTCACTTTTGGGAGGCAAATTACAAAATTAAAATGCACACTATATACCGTGTGGTCCGTGTGACATATCAAATAAAAGATCTTGCTATAAGAATTTCAAATATATTTTATTATAATTTTAAAGTACGTAAATACTTTTAAAGTTATAGTAGTTTAGAAAATAGGTAAAAAATTACCACTCCCCCCATATCTCCAAAACTTCTGATCCAAAAATGTGTGCCGAGAAGACTGGCAGCATAACCACGTTGAATGGCAATGCTAATCTTTGGCCAAAAAACGAGCCAGCCCTCTGGTCAAGTGATCACGTTTACTTGTGTCTAAAGCTGTACAAAAAATACCTTGTCATTATTCATACTCAAAGTGAGTATCTTTGCATCGTGTACCAGTCAAAAAGCTGCCTTTGTGTTAAGTCCATGTTTGACTTTGAACGATCAAGTTTTAAATTTTTAGTCGTATATTTGATGTAATTTGAATAAGTGGTCCAAAGAGCGAACTTTTGATTTCCGCTTGAAAAGATTATTAAGTTTTTTTTTTCTTAATTTTATATTCCGGAGTTTATAATTACAGGCACTCAACAGGGTCGATTGATTAGGTTAAGCTAAGCTTGCCGAGGTTGGTTCGTGGATGTGTGACCATCTTTACCCCATCCCCCCCTCCATGCCTCGGAAAGCACGTTAAGACGTTGGTCTCGGCTGTCATTTGTGGATCTTTGATAGTCGTTACGGGTCGTCAGAACCCGAAACTCTGACAACCAGTCTTACCAAGGTATCGTATTACCCAATAACTGGATTTTGGAGGTCAGATAGCCAGTCGCTCCATGTAAAATACTGGTATTCAGCTGCATCTGGTTACTCGTAGTCTGGACGCCGATTCCAACATTATTGGGAAAAGGCTAGGCATTGATTATAATTAAGGCCGTCTTGTAGTGCGGTGTGTAGCCGGCTGTAACAGGCCGGCCGCTGCGAGCTCTTGAACTGCTAGATTTTGTGTATATTTGCTCCATAGAAAAAAATAGTAAAAAAATTATAAAATGTGTTCTCACCAAGTACTAAAAAACAATAAGGCCTATCTTTTGGTATAACTTTTACATGGTTTAACGAAGTAATCTCTTCAAGGTACACGTTTTAAATAGCGATTTAGTGTCAACTTTGTGATTTTTTTTTATCGAGCCAATTAATTTAATTCATGTTTCTATCTTCACACAGTGCTTGATAATATGTTCAATTTTTTTTAAATATTTTCTTTTTGCGCAAAATTTATATTTTGCTAGATTTATAGAGGTTTAAAAAAGTTAAAAAGTAATGCAACCTCGCCTAACAATTTGAAACTGTAATAGTTTACTTAATACTTTATTGCATTCCATAATGTGTACATAATATAATATAACAGTTGGTATGTTAAACATATAATCAATTATGGACCCTGTCGGGCTCAGCAAAGTTAATTTTTAATAGGAGAGAGGATGAAGGCGCTTTTTGTTAAGATAAAAAATAATATTAAATTAAGTTTTTGTATTTAACGAATAACAGTACTAGGACAGTAGGAGGAATCGCCCATATGTAATTGTAACATTTACGCTGTAAACTTTATCTGATGTTTGTAAATTTTGCACTTTTTTTTGTTTTTTTTTTTAATTCTCTTTTTTACTGACTTGTAGTACGTATATGTAATATGTTGTGTTGTGTACCTTTTAGTCTGTGATAAATAAATGTATTTTCTTTCTTTTTTAAACAAAAAAAAAGAAAAGGAAAATTTGAAATAGAGATAGAAAAAAATATAAGAAGAAAGAAGAAGATAATAAGAATTAAAAATTCGTTAGTTTGTAGAAACTAACGAATTTTGTAAAGGTAAGAGTAATTATTTAAATTATTTAGAGCCCACTCCTGACTTGGACCGCTTCACAAAACAAGAGTAAACTGTTTTGGAACTTGGACCCGGTCCAGATCACGTTCTGCAGTCGTATTATAACGTATTCTGGATATTTATTACTGCTTAGCTGTCTGCTCTGCGAACTGTGTGGGGAGAAAATAATAATAAGTGACATGTGGGTACAGGGGTACAAGGAAAAATATTACGTTATTAAGACTTGTCAGGTACTCTGTATGAATAATACTCGTACGTTATGAGATTATTTGTTTCTTATATACATTACAAATGGATTCAGTTACAACTGAAAAAAAAGCTCTTTGAAAGATTACAAAATCGTGTAAGCTCAAAGGACTAATACTCCTTAATTTTATCATTATGAAAATATCGTTTTTGGGTGTTGGCAACACAGGGGGAAGGCCGCCAACACCACGCAAGAGTGATTTATGAAAAACACAGTCCGAGATTATCGGTATTGTAACTGTAATCCTATTGGAAACCCATAGAGGGCTTCTTGTTCATGTACCAAGTTGTTTTATTTACAATCGTAAGTACTTATTTCAACTGTCACTTTCACAAAATGTTTCAATATTAAGTATATTATTATAAGTATAAAGACAAGTTTAAAATTATTTATTTTATTATTAAAAATAATTATGTCCAACGTGGTAATGCTACCAGACTCTTGGGTACATTACCAGTCGACAGCGATGCAAAGGATTGGTTGGACGCCATATTTTAGTTCGTAACTAGTTTTAGTTAAGTTACTGATTTATCTAAAAACCGAATAAGTACTGACAAGTTTTATGATGAAAATGCTTGTAGCGGTCAGAGGCCATAACATGAACACGCAAAGTAGACGTAACGTTAAACCTGACGATTTTTGCATCGAAAATAACATTCTCGTATATTATTTTGGTTCTATGTGGCAAGCATAATAAAATTAGTATCACCCATAAATATTAATAAAGTATAAAAAACTAAATAAATATTATATGTGAAACGAACAACGTATTTTAATTTTAAAATCCTATCCTAATCCTAACTATTAATTATTATTGTTAATATAATAAATGCAAAAGAGTTTTTTTTTTTGTTTGTGCTTTCACGCAAAAACGGCTCAACGGATTTAGATAAAAATTGGCACATGGGTAGACCATCACCTGAATCCCTCCTGATCAGCTGAATGTCCAACAGTGCGAAACGTCTAAGGAGCAGTAAGTCTAATTAGCAAATTGGGACATAAGATATTTTTATCCCGATATTCTCACGGGATCAAGACTTATTCGGGTGAAACCGCAAGGCGCAGCTAGTAATAACTACAACTATCATGAGTGTATTCCCCAAAGGGTTAGGCAGAGGTATACTTATAGTACCTATATACCCATATTTCGCCTGTTATATGTAAGTCCCATGTAAACAGGGGCAACCTCTTGCCATCAAAGGCCCGGACACAAATCCAGACTCCGTCAACATGTCTTTTCTTCCATACTTCTCTATTAGTCATCATCTCGGTAGTCACTCCCTTTCTAGCCATATCATGTTTCACACAATCCATCCATCGTTTCTTTGGTATTCCCCTACTCTTATTGCCATCCACTTTATAAAAAAAGAAAATACTATGTAGGTACACATAATAAATTTAAGTCGCTTTTCGTGTCTGTCTCTGTGACCGCATTGTTCTCCTAAACTCCTCAACGGATTTTGATGCGATTGTCACCATCATTTAGAGAATTAACTTTGGAAGGTTTACGGGCATAACAAATTAATATTTAACTTACATTTAATAAAGAAATTTTGAAGTATTGACAACTCACAGAAACCATGCGAAGCAGGGACGGGTCGCTAGTTAAAGATAAAACAATACAAAAAAACTACAGAGATAACTGCAGTAAAAAAAAAGCTTGTTAGGCAAATATCAAAAACAATTGAAAGCGAAGTCCTCACAATTTTCTCAAACAATTTTCATTTCTCACAGCGTGTAGCGGAATGCAATATTGGACATTTCCAAGTTGTCGGCAATTGAAACTTATTGCGACATGACTTGACATGTCTCGCAAAATTATACTTTTCACTGCAATTGTCTGCGACAGTCTGTTTAAGGGTCCGTTCACAGCCTCGAGCGATGCGACTTGCAACGCGACTTGTATCAAGCGACACGCGCGCGCGTCACTGGTTTCCGTTCGTCGCTCCATAAGTAGAGTAGTGGTAACTCGTGGCATGATTTTCTCCGCAGTTGTTGTCTTAAGCTGCTCGTGGTCTTGGGGTAAGGGTCAGGACACAATGCAGCCAGTAAAGGCTCTGGATGGTCCTTGTTTCTGTCTGGAGGATCTAAGACGACTTTGGCTAGTGTAATTAATTTAATTGAGGTTTTGAAGACGAATGGTCCTCGGCTACAATTAATTGAATGACAATCTAAGCCTGACGTTATTATTGTTACATTGCATGTAATGTTAAAAGTATTGCATGAATTTAGGAAGTGTTGCGAACCGACTGGCAAGGTGTTTTTTAATGACCGAAGTCATATCAGTCTATATTTATACATCTACATACATACATACAAAAACTCACACCTTCCCATGGGGGGGTAGTCAGAAACTATAGAACGCCACCTGCTACGCTCCTTACATACTCCTTTTGCTTCGCCTACGTTCATACATCTGGTCATACACACACATAAAATTATAAATTAAAGTCACTTTTCGTGTTTGTATGTTCCACTGCGTTGGTCTTCTACTCTACGGAACGAAATGTGATGCAGTAATCAGCATCATTCGTAAAAAAATTTGACGGCGTAGCAAGTGGCGCCACCCCGTTTTGCTACGAAGTTACTGGAGTCACCAAAAAGGTTGGATAAGGGTGACACTGGCTGCTGACAGTTACTCCAGCAGAGCGCCGCATCAATGGTTGCGTGGCGGCTTTCTTGTCTGCCAGCACAAAGATGTCAGGGGAGCCGCTGTCGTACCACGTCCATGACGAACTGTTATATTTCGGCATAATCCTGATGATATTGAAGCTACTGAACCACTAATATGATGATCACTTCTGGTAAAGGCGCCGTTAAATTTATTCAGAAAAGTTAATGTGCACAATACATTTGTGGCGGCATCTGCATCGCCACATGCGAACACACTGACGTCACGCAAAATCCTGCATCGCGCAAGCAGAGTTTACCGCGTGACTAGCATACATATATAACGTCTCGACATCATTCGTCGGGCAGTAGTCCATCAGACACAACACCCGTATGGTCGGAGGATCCATCCTTTTCTATGGAGGACCCTGTTCCTCATACCTCTGTACATTAACGTAAATTAAGCATAGAAATCTTGATGTTTAGATATGTCGCCATTGCAGCTGTGCGGAGCAGAGGCGGGTCGCCATTAAAAAAAAAAAATATAACCTTATTTAGGCCACCATTATAAACATCGCTTTAGTTTTAATGTGTGAAAAGTTTTGGTAAATCTTATTGTTTTGTCAGCTGCTGGCAAAGCTTTTAGAGATATTAATTTATCTTAAAACAGCTGGGTATCATTTTAATTAGATGATTTTGCTGAATCTTGAAACAACATGAAAAGTACCAAATCTAACGTTTTACGTATCTTGTTATGGTATTTAAACATAATTTATACAATCTCCAAAAATGTCAAAACCTTTGACAATTCAAAAGTTCCTGTAAATGGTTTAATTGAAATAAATGCATTGAGTTTGAGTTTTTGAAAGTGAGTTTATTTGTTTGATACGCTTTCACGCTAAACCGGCTGCACGGATTTAAATGAAATTTGGCACATAAGTAGACCATGACCTGGAGGTACTATATATTCCAAAATACCCAGAGGATCGAGACTTATGCGGGTGAAACCGCGGGGCGCAGCTAATAACACTATGAAATCGTTACGGGTAGTCAGAAGCCCGAAAGTCCGACAACCACTTTTACCAAGGGGTATCGTTTTACCCAGTAACTGGTTGAGGACGACATATAGGCAGTCGCTCCATGAAAAATACTGGTATTGATTGAAAAAGACTGGAAGCAGACACCAACATAGTTGGGAAAAGGCTAGGCAGATAATGATGTGATATCCACATAAATTGTTGACTCACAGTAGGGAAAAGACGTTTAATTACCACATTTTTTACTGCGTGTTGCTGATCACTTAAGTATGTTAAGGCCACTTTATTATGAATCGGGTGACCCGCTTTTGCTTAAGGCGACGATAACCGGCTTTTAATGATTTTATACTGCAGATCACGTCTAAACGAGTACTGTTAATGATTTATAAAAAATAAATGTTAAGTTAGAGCATTTTTTCAATAACTTAATATACGAATATTTTAGATTATGTTTGTATTACATATTGAAATTAATTTGTAAAGTTATGTCTAACGCGGATAAAAAACTGAGAATGGCGCAAAATCTACCAAGCGTATTTTTCTGAAACCTTCACCAGTTTAAAGATAATTTAATAATTAATCTTTTAGTATACGCGTTATATTAAAATACCTTTTGTTTTGTGTATAATAAATTAATAATGTGTCAAATTAGACAGCGCTCCATGTTGGGCGAGTCCTATTACTGGCTGAACGTACGAAGCGTTGCGTGAGCTCAGTACAGAACACGCAAGCTAACCACTCTAGGTCACTGGCATATATCTGCGTCTTAATACGGATGCAATGAATTGACATGTGAAAACATTAATATTTCAGAGTTATATCTAAGTTGAGCATTCATGTAAGTAAGTATTTGACCCCTACAGTGTACAATAGTATTGGCTGGTTAAGAAGACATAATGGTGTAATTAACAGGCGAACGGTGGGGAATAAATTAAAGACTAAACTGCTGAATGTAATGGTCTCAACATGTGGCAGTAATTAATGGATTGAGGGACACTGAAACAGTTAAAAACTACCTGTATCTACCTTCTTAGATGTTATATTGTTTAAACAAAATATTGTTGACTCTGTACTCTTACAGAGAATCCAATAATAGTTTAAATATGTGAAGGCGCAGGAAAGCCATCATCAGAACTCATTTCGCAGGGCGTGGGTATAAGGCGGTGAATAAAATCGAACACTTCACATGAAAATCAACTGATATAATAATGCTTTCCTTCTATAATTGCAATATCACTAAAATTAATGTTCCAATATTAAAACAATAGTCTGTAGTCTTTAAATCTTCACGATCTTACTATAAATCACTTTGATTGAGGCGATGGAAAGCGATTCTTCGCAGACGTGGTGCGCTGGCGCCATTCCGTCAAAAAGTGTGGCTTAAATATGGCCGCCCCGCTCCGCTAGTGGCTTTGACAGTAATAGTAAAGCCATTCTTGACGTTGACATTTTGATTAAAACATCGACGCGCCGTCATATAAAAAATAACTGTTATTTAGGTTCATGGCTTTTGAAAATAAGGTTTATAAATAATAGAAACGTGTTCATGTACTTACTAATTGTATTTCTCCAACACACAAAATCAAAATATACTTCATACTCAACACTAGGTATTCTTATTAACACAACTCGAGCTTTAGTACTCGTATCTCAACGTTTTATACACGACTGAGCTCGCAGGACTGGCACGACAACCAAAGTGGCGTTTCCCCACCATTCTAATCCCCGCCCTTTTACCGGAAGTGCGCTGTGATCGGTTAGTGGTGCCATCTATGAACTCACTCGGTACTACAATAGTCAAACCAACACTTTTAATATTCAAACAGATTTAGTTCAACATAGCAAACTGAATATAATGCGGTTATAATTTACTATTGCTAACAATATTTTAAGACGACCGCTAATCCTGCCGACAAACTGTCACGCAGTTTGGCAGGTTTATAATATGTGTACAAGTGTTTGGTCCAGAATAAATGATTTATTTTTATGTATTTTACACATAAATATTTTGGAACAAATTCTCTAAATGATGGTGTAAATCGTATCAAAATTCATTGTACCATCATCATCATTTCAGCCGAAAGATGTCCACTGCTGGACATAGGCCTCACCCAAGGAAGGGAGGGGTTGCAATAATAGCCACGCTTGTCAGGCGGGTTGGCGGTTGCAGTGAGGTGTTAAAATGCATAGAGAACGCTGCTGCCCATTCTCTAGTAAGTCCCTTAGTCGCCTTTTACGACACCCACGGGAAGAAATAGGATGGTGCTATTATTTACGTCCGGCACCACACGGACAAATTCATTGTGTAAATTAAAAGAATTAAGTGGTCATACAGACTGATACGAATAGCGACTTTCTTTTATACTATTAAGGGTCAAATTAAATTAGCTAGCGAGACTCCGCAGACGTATTGATATATAAACATGATAAAACAAAAAAAAATCATTTGATGAGTTTTTTGGGATCTTTAACAGTGTTGTCACTAGAAATATCAGTTAAAAAAAAATGTTTTTTTTTAAAATGTAATTCTCACAGACGTGATGATTGTCATAATATAAACACGATAAAACAAAGAAAAAACTGGTGAACAACACTACCAGAGGTCATTGACCCCACAAAATCATCAAGTATTTTTCAGAATACCAACGCTGCCTGTGGCACTTATTCTTATTTGTCGAAGCATCATGCTGAGAAACCGGCCTTTTGGCCTCGTACAGAACTTGTTTTTATTTTTATTTTACTTTGTTTTTTTTTTGTTTTTATTGTTTCTAAGAGTGTGTTTTAGTTTAATTTGTGATCTTCTGTGTTTGTGATCTCCTCTCCCAATAAATAATTTTTATTTCTTTTCTTTAGGTATATATCACACAAATCTTGATATTTTGACAAGTCGCCACATCAGTTCATTGCACCCGTTTTAAGCTGGGTTGGGTCACCAGATTCATAATAAAATGTGACGGGCAACACGTAGTGAAAAATGTGGTAATGAAACATCTTTTCCCTACTGTGAGACAATAATTTCTGTTGATTAAACACGATAAAACAAAGAAAAAACTGATTTTCTCAATTCATACTTCAAATAATAACGTTCATACTAAAAATAAGTTTAATTTGACACTTTATAGTGAAATGTCATCATCATCATTAATCATTTCAGCCGAAAGACGTCCACTGCTGGACATGGCCTCCCCCAAGCACCGCCACTTCGACCGGTTCTGTGCTTCCCGCATCCAGTGGATACCTGCGGCCTTCACAAGGTCATCGGTCCACCTTGTAGGAGGCTTTCCAACGCTACGTCTTCCAGTACGCGGTCGCCACTCGCCATCTTTCGGCCCCATCAGCCATCTAGTGAAGTGTAGTGAATAATAACAGTGAAGGACCAAAATAAAAATAAACTTATACAATGAATCTTATACATGAAACTTATACATGATATAATATCCAAGACTACTCTACACATAGCTTAATTTTCTTCAGTCCCAACTTCATCTCAACTGACAAGTTTACTCGTAAACTGTTTACAACTGGAACTTGACGCGTATACACTACACCAGTATGAGAATCGCTTAAGTTTATACCTGCTTGAAGTTTAAGTAAAGGCTTGAAAATGGAAGTTAAAGTTACTCGAGGACTGCTCGTGGAATATAATTCTTAGAATCGTGAAGTAGGTTCTTTGAAAACAAAAAATTGCATGGTTCATATTTTTCAGAAGACGTATGCGTAGCTTAGGACCACTTTATGTATAGAAATTTAACGCTTATCACCCTAACCATCTTGTTGGTCCTCCTTATCTTTAAATATCAATCATAAAGGCTACACGAGTAGCACAATTTCTATGAAAACTTCATGGGAAGTGTCACGCTGCCTGTCGTGCCCGCGATAACGCCCCAGTCTGCACGAGCCTTAATTTGGAAAATCAATACTCCGGTTGTCTGTAGTTGGATAAATAATATTCTATTTCGAAGACTCATTTTGTAGCGGAAGACATTATTTTCACCTTTACGCCAAGTGTCAACGAAATCTAATCACTCTTACACCGTAACTGAGTTACGAACACATTACGCGGATCTTAATTTTAAAATTGATTAAATTAGTAAGATCACCTCTCTCTCTGCCGACTCTATAACATTATAAACAATACATTACTTATGCACAAGCAGGCGCCATGTACGTGCCGACTTTTAATTATTAGTTAGGGGTGAGAACTACCTCTTACATAGTAAAAAGGAGTGTACTTATGTGTTTTAAACTGCCTTGGAAGCAGAAACTTGCGGAGTTATGAACAAGGCCCAGTGTTTATGGAAAGGTAATCGGCATAGTATTAAAATGGTGTTGTTTATGTAGCCTTCAGATCTTAGATGGCGTTTAGATCATAGATTATTTCACCTCCTCAATAAGTCATGCGTGTTTCTGTTTGAACCAAGCACTGTAATGTGTACTGTATGTGTATTCCTTCTGCACATGTGGCTTCCCTGGTACCTCATAAACGGCATAACTATGTAAATGTCTTTTAACTGCTCCTAAATTACGATTTTTATTCCTTTTTTTTTACATACTTTGACATAACCTACGATTTTAATTTAAAATATTTATTAGTGACTTGTGGACAGAATATTATTCAGTTTTGTTACAGTTGTAATGACAATGTTGTCATTTGGTTCAAATATGTAGGTTTTTATTTTTATTATTTTAGTAATATTTTATATAGATTCTTTTTTAATTTGTGAATGTCAGAACGTTGTAGGCCTAATATACTGTAGCTTTGTAAGCTATCTTCTATTTTGTTAAGTACTTGGTACTTGTTGACGGGCCTACACTGTCCTGCCATACCTATTAACACTGTAACTTGGAAACATTGTTAAAGCCCACTTTTTTTTAAAAAGAGTAACCGTGGAGTTTCTTGCCGGCTCTTCTCCATAGGAAATGACCAATTTTATTGGAACCGTGCACCTAGCTTTTGACGTTTCATAAGTGCCCCATGTAGGTTTATGTGAAAAAAAAAAAATATTTGATTTGATTTACTGTTTATATCATTCTATGCACTGTATTTTTTGCCAAGCAGCCTGCCTTTGGACTATTTTGAAAAGCTGCCTATAAAAATAACAGACACAGAAAACTATTACACTGGTTTTTAGGGTCGAAAATGTTAATATCCATAAGCAAAGATAAGCATAAGACTTCAGAGATTTCTTGACTAAGTAGCCTATAGCGTTCCCACAGGTAGGAATGTTCGGTGTTTTTACCGAACACCTTAGTTAACAATATCGGCGTGACGCGTTGACCTAATTTATCTAATAATTTTATATGATATTATATACAGTGCATTTTTGTCTACCGCGTTAGCCGGGTGTATTCATCAACATTAATTCATTAACATTTTTAACTCTAAGAACAGTTTGTGAGTGAGTTAATAAATATTCAACATAAACATTTGTTTCTCCTCTAAAACACCGACACCTTGCTACGTACCCCGACAAGGAACTTTATAGGCCCTATTTGTGAGAGGAAGTAGGCCATAATCCACCACGCGGGCTCAGCGCAGATTGGTGAATGTCACATGTCTTCAAACTGGTTCTAAGACATGCATGTTTTCACACGAGGTTTACCTTCACGGTTTTGAAAGCCTAAATATCGCCATCTTTGAATATAAAATAATACAAATCTTAATCAAAACCACACAACCTCAACCTAAAAAACACAAACTGAACATTCATACCATACTCAAATAATCACAACTAATAGACACCCCGTGTCAACTCACGCGCAAGAGGCTGCTCCATCCATAAAATTTATTTAAGCCACGTTTTACTTTCAAAGATAAGATTAATTGAAAAGTTAGCGGAGACGAGACTCACTTTGTAAAGTTGAAGGCTGACTCACAAATGCGTGGATCTAATGTTTTAAACCAGAAAGGTTATGGATGGGAAATGGTAATTTCCATAAACAGTTTTCTTCATCACTTTATTATTATTATTCTGGTGCCATAGAGAAAATTGGTCACGTACCTACTTATGGTGTTCTATTCTATTTTTTTCTACTTATAGCCGTTAGTGCCGATGTCGATAATTCTGCCAATGCTGATGTCGACAATATCCAATTATGGTATTGAACAACAACCTAAAAAACTAAAACGTACCTTTCTGAAATCAATATTTTAGTCGTTTCTTCTCGGTGTGTATGAAAAACAATTTGGCATTTTTAACACATTGGCATTTTTTAGGGTTCCGTACCGAAATGGTAAAAAGGATGAGAGAAATGGTGAGACTAAGTCTGTCTGTCTGTCTGTCTATCCGTCACAGCTGGATATCTGCAGAACTACTAATGCTATCAACTTGAAATTTGGAACAGTTTTAGATGTCGTTTACCCAACTATTTTGCAAACAAGAAAGACATTTAAAAACATATACCTTTTTGCAACAGGGCCCGAAAGGGGGTCCTAAAAATTCGAATGGCATCTACTAGGGCATATAGGGTATCATATAAAAGAGCGGTGTTTGCACATTCTCAAATTTTTTTTTTTATGTATCATAGTTTTCGACTTGTTGAAAAATGTAAAAAAAATATCCCCCCCCCCCCCCCCCCTCCCTATCTCCAAAGTTTGCATAGAGACAAATCTGAAATCATTCTATGTGATAGAAGTTTATGTAAAGATTACAGGGAAAATAAAACGATGTCTCTAAATAGCACAGTTTTTCAGAAATCATATATACGTACGGAACTCTCGGTGTGCGAGTCCGATTCGTTCTTGACCGGTTTTTTCTAATGTGACTCCACACATTGCGGAAGTAACTAATGATCGTTCTCTTCATGTGCGAAAAACAAACGCAAAAGTCGAAGGACCAACTATTAATTCCCGAAAATAAAAATAAGACTCCAAGGACCAACAATTTTACCGTACAAAAATAAAGAGCGAACACATACAGAACTCCAATTTGTATGAATATCCTGTACTGTGTGAGTCAGAACAACCAAAGACTTGAATAATAAACGGGCAGATTATTGGTATGCGTAGCGTGGAACGGAAATATGAATCCTTTCGTCTGGAGTTGGTACTTATAGACTGAGTTAACCCTTTCTGTAGAGGTAGTTATGAGCGGGTGAACTATTAATGAGTTTTAATCTTGTTTGGAAATTAAATGAACTACCTTCGCTTGGGGGGTTATTACGTAAACTTGATTGGGAGCATTTACCTTACCTGTGAGCACCGCAAAGCTAAAATGAAACATTAGCGACCACTAAACCAAGAACCAGTGCTATTTGTTTCTTGATTTGTTTATGATGTCACCAAATGTCTAAGCGATTGCACTTTTATTGCACAGCAGGATACTGTCCAACAGCCTTGACAAAAATCCCTGACATGAGCAACCCACGAACGTATTCACGAAAAATATTTCTGCATCCAAATACATTTCCTTTTCAGCAAACGAGTTCAACGTGCAACAATAACATGCAGATACAACGTCCTTCCATAAAGTACGGTATATAAACAAATTTCCTTACATCCCTATTGCATAAAATATATAAGTACAGAAGGTCAACTCCATACAATGGGCGAAAACGCACGCACACATAGACACGCGTCACGTACAGCGAGTGCAAGCGCACCCGCCTCTGGCGTTTGTTTGAGATTGCCGCACCGACGCGTCTATGAGTGCGTGCGTCATTTTTCGCCGTTGTATAAACCCGGCCTTCTGTACCTCTTTATTTCATGTCCCTATTGTGTGAGAGGGAGAAAATTTTATCTTAATACGAGTTGGAGAACTCCACATGAACGGTGTTTATCTAAGATCGCAGATAGAAAGTTCTGGAAGTAATGTGAGATTGCATTAATGTAATAAAAGCTTATATACTTCTTTGTTGACCTCGAGGTTGTTGGTTATTGGATAAGTAAGTGACGTAATAATGTTTTGGACGTAAACAAAGAAGTGGTCCTTGCATTTGCAAGCCCCTTTTTTGTTCAGCAGATCGATTCGTCCACATGTTTTATATTCATAAAAGACGTTGATGAATCGTTCTGGATACATATTTGAACGTCGAAAATTAAAATACCTACGGGTAAAATGTCAATGTTTAAAACATCGAAAACTTAAATATCGAATGACCATATAACCGAAAATTAAAATAACGTAAGTTTATAATGTCGAATGGTTAGATAACCTACTCCCAAAATATCTAAAATCTAATTATCTACAAAAGTGACATCGAAATACCTAAATATCGAAAGTACAGAGTATCGAATGTCCTAAATATCGATATTTATTTATTATAATTATGTACGTCAAAGGGTATAAGATAATTCGGATATTGGGAAAACCCGGATAATAAGAAAATGGTGAAATAAAATCTGCGAGCAACTTGGACATAGCGTTTGCCAGCCGCTGCCGCGGCACCGCTCGCTGCGCTCGCTCGGCTCACGCGCGGTTGGTCACTGTTCTAACCTAACCTAACCTATTTCACCCAGATCAAAATGATGAATCATACAATCTGCCTGCGACTAGATAATTAGACAATGGTGAAAACATTTCTGCGGGATATTGTAGGTATGATTCGTCATTTTGAACTCGGTGAAATCGGTTAGGTTAGGTTAGAACTGTGACCAACCGCGCGTGAGCCGAGCGAGCGCAGCGAGCGGTGCCGCGGCAGCGGCTGGCAAACGCTATGTCCAAGTTGCTCGCAGATTTTATTTCACCATTTTCTTATTATCCGGGTTTTCCCAATATCCGAATTATCTTACCCTTTGACGTACATAATTATAATAAATAAATATCGATATTTAGGACATTCGATACTCTGTACTTTCGATATTTAGGTATTTCGATGTCACTTTTGTAGATAATTAGATTTTAGATATTTTCATATAATTAGATTTTAGATATTTTCTACTTCTCAAAATAAATCAGATTTGTACGCAAATGAATAAATATATTTCTTGTAATCAATATCAATGGACAATACAAAATATTAAACAAAATAATCCTTCTCTTTGTTGAATAATCAAAAATTTATATATTTTAACGAGTAGGTATTTTTAACGTAAATATAATGAACTTAGGTGTATTAAATGTTTACATTTTGAACTTAGGTATACTGACTATCGACATTTTTAATCAGTCGATATTTTAATCACTCGGCATTTAAATCTTAGACATTTTAAGCTTAGGAATACCAATTTTCGATACTTCAATACAATCGATATTTAAATTTTCGATGTTTTGAATAGTGACATTTTACCCGTAGGTATGTTAATTTTCGACGTTCAAAAATGTACCCATCGTTCTGCTTTGCACGTTAAGATCCATTTGCAACGGTCAGTTTTTTGATTGACACATGTAAGGGCGGGGTGCTCGGGCGCCCACAGGCTCGGTGGAGCAAAATTCGATGGTTGGCTGATAGTAGCTGGATGTGATTTATAAGTGACGATCGGGTAAAATAGAGTGCGGTTAGAGAGGACTACAGGACATACTCCGCCATGGGATTGGTATAGGTGGATGATGATGACCATTATTTTCTTCGCAAAAGAATGGGAACCGCTTTAAAAAAAATCTATATTTATTTTACACGACTTTTTCATATTCTTTTTTTTAAGCGAAAACTTCTTTAGGCGCGTTAAGCACTTTTTGGGTGAACAAAAATCATGGAACTGGCGTCATCGTCACCGAACGCTTTCCATGAGCTTTATGTATACCTTCCCTTCCTTTCCTTGCCTTCTTATCACAGTCATGACGTGCAGCTGGCGACTATTTGTTTTACCAGTTTATGTTTTCATATATCTTGCACGTGTTTCTGTGACGAATAAAATTATTTCTCTTTCTTCCTATACTGTGTATATATGTACATAGATATGTCTCCGTGTCCTTAGTTTTCACTTCTATCGGCATTCCGCAAAGACTGCCCCGCATGTTTTTTTTTACAATTTTATTTTTTATGGAAAATTCTTTCAGACTACAATAATCCTTCCTATAATTAATTCAAGATACAAAAAAAAAAAAATATCGAAAAGGAGGAATGACTTTTTGTAAAATTGTGCAATGAGGAATCTAATTTATTTTTTATGACTGTTTGTGAATGTTTTTTTTATGAATGTCACTATTTGGACCAACCTGTATAATAATGATATTTTATAACAAATGACCCACCCCTGCTTGGCACAGTTTTCCGAACTGACAACAATAATTTCAGTTTAACTTAGTTTATGCTAAATTCAACACCAGTTTCTCACAGATTTTATTTCTTTATGTCTCTAACATATAAAGTCTCTGTACTACAAGTAACTTGTGTCAATAGAAGACGAGGGGCAATAACGTGTCGGATTTAAGCACATATTCTATGTATTGTATAACACACAGAATGTTAATATTACTACAATATTGGCTGTGGTGTCTGTATGTACAACTGTTTGATATCATAACTCACAAACTTTTGCCTTTATAATTTTAGTGTACTAACACTAAAATTATAAAGGCGAAAGTTTGTGAATGTGTTTGTTACTTCCTCACGCTCAAACGGATGGACGGATTTTGATAAAATTTAGTACGGGGATAGCTAAAACCCTGGATTAACATATAGGCTACTTTTTATTCCGATATTCCCACGGGATCGTGGCTTATGCGGGTGAAACCGCGGAACGCAGCTTGTGTAACATATTTTCCTCTCGCTTTCTGTGGGACTGATTTTGTGAAAAGGGACGGTAAGTACTTTTTAATAGCATGGAATAAGTGCACTCATGGAATTAGTAAGTATTAAATAAATTGTAAGTAGAGGGGTAATTTCTGTCGCTGCTCAGTTGCTTATTACCAAGGTGAGATAACAGATGTTACACATCATATGAAGTGTACAGGTAAAGGAGGGTATAATTGTCTCTAACATTGGTAAGACTTTGGCTGAGGAAATCATCTCTACCTACTAATCTATCTAAAGATCGTGAAATTAATAACTTGACGGAATCACAAGCCTCAACTTTTGTGAAAGAAAGAAAGAAAGAAAAATAACTTTATTTGTCACAGAAACACGTGCAAGATATATGAAAACATAAACTGGTAAAACAAATAGTCGGCAGCTGTACGTCATGAATGTGACAAGAAGGCTTGCACTCAGCATGATGTGCTTCTAGAAACTGATCCTGAGGAAATCCATGGCGTACTGATGAGTCTTAAAACAGAGAACGCACCTAGATGAGACAATATACCTACCATTTTTCTTAAATCTTCCCATGACATGGTGGTACCAATTATTACACATCTTGCTAATCTGTGTTTCACACAAGGCATTTTTCCACCTGTTCTGAACCAAACCATTATTACACCTGTGCACATGGGTGGCGACAGAGACGATGTAAGCAACTACAGACCCATCTCGGTCTTATCTGAAATCAAAAACCATAGAAAAACTAATTAACACTAAACTAATCAATTTTATGAACAAATATAACATCATATCTGCCTCTCGATACGGATTTAGGCAAGGATTATCGACAGAAGACGCAGTTTCAGGATTAACATCTCATATCGTTGAAAATGTGGATGCAGGAAAAAGGTGTCTTTTCCTGGATCTTAAAAAAAGCCTTCGACACCGTCTCTGTTGATGACGACGACGATAAGTGTCCTTTTTTTTATCTCGTTAGTACTATCGGCCAAAGTTCCGCATGCTCACCTTAAAGGCGATAATCGCATAGCACGACTCACGACTCGATCGCACAATGCACGAGTTTTGACCAATAGGATGCACAAAGCGTATTTTAGTGGTGTTCGTATTAGTATAATCATGTATAGAATGTGTGACACTCACACTAGGAGCGTACTATGCTCACTTGTTTCTGCTAAGAGACGAGTTTTTAATGGGCACGGCCAGCGCGGCGCGGCGGCGGCGTGAGCTCTTTGTTATTGAATTTAATTGTTATTTTATTATTGACAAGAATTAATTTTAGTACTCATATCTTCTGTTTGTTTGGTTTAGAAAATGTATTATTGATATTGCAGTATTTACAAAAATAATTTGTAATAACTAATAAACTACAATTTATATGTATTAATCCACTTTAATATTTTCCTCTCTCTATCGGGTCTATAGATATAGGTTATTTATGAACACTTTCACTGCCTCTCCAATTTTCACCATATCCTATGTGATGCCGCATGCCGCAGCAACCGCACCATATTCCCTTCACAATAAGATGAGACATTGAAACGTACCGTTTTATTACAGTCCGTTCCACCGATTTTGACTTCTATTCCGTAGGCTTATGGATGGCATTAAAGGCAAAAAAGTGGTTACAATACCAACTGTTTACTGCAGCTGCCATTTGTCATGCCACCAACACAATAGCATTCAAAATCGATTGAACGGACATTTATGGTTTGTTTACCTTTTATCTCACGGCTCCCTGAATACGTTAGGTATAGGTGCGTTGACCGGCACTGCATGAAGGTATCAAATGTTTATATTGAAATTTTTTGTGTTTAATCGACTTTATTAAAAGTAAATAACTATCTAAATTTCTATGTGTTTGTTTATACTTGGGCAATTTGGGAATACTTGAAAATTACAGTAATATTTGAACCAATACTCTGCGCAGTTCATACAATGTTATCAGAGCTTTTTGTTTGTAGCTAACGCAAGGCCGCAAGCCGCACAACTCTTGCAACTGAAATAAAAATAAGTTCATTATCTAAGACCCATTGTTATTTAGTGGGAATGTCTGGAAATTCGGTTAAACAATAGAGGACGGCTTAATACAAGGGCCATACGTTTTTTTATTACCTTAGGATTATCTCAAATGTTTTGCAGTTGTTCCTTGTATTTGGTTTAATACTTTTAACAGTAGGTAATTGTAATATTACCTTTTATTCATTAAAATAATACAGGGTGAAATTGAATTCATGGGCATCCTTTTAAGGGGTCATTGTACTCATCATTATGAACAACTTCAACTATGAGACCATACCTGAAATCGCGAAAAAAAAATCAGCTGTTCCCTACATTTATGTTTGCATAACTCGACAAAATGTAGGGAACGGCAATTTTTTTTTCTCGATTTCATATTTGTGCCCATAGTCAAAGTTGTTCATAATGACGAGTACAATGACCCCTTAAGAGGATACCCATGAATTAAATTTCAGCCTGTATAACGAACAAGGTATCGTTGCAATTAAAATGCCCAGGCATGCCGTGCAGGATGAGCACTTTAGGACTGGATTATAATCAAACCAACACTTTACTCTTTTATAATTCATGCTCTAGTCAAAGTTTGACAATTCATGATTTTAAGCGAAATCAACGCTACAGGCGCGTTACCGGCATTGCATGTCAAGTTTTTTTTTGACAAATCTAACAATGATTCAGTTCCTACGCCACTTTAAAATTCAGAAGCTTATCAAGTAATTAAACTAAACTATAATTTGTGCCTTGGCAGCAGTGAGAGTGAAAGGATTGAAATAAAATGTTGGGTACTAGTGAAATATACATTTTTAGTTTGTGTTCATTTAACATTATGCAGGATTAAAGATTTATTTAGGTTGATATTTAAATCTTATCTGTATAATAAAAGATGTATAGTAAGTGCTTTTTGTATGAAACTATCGGCTGTAATCTCAGTGTGAAAAAATAAACAGTTAGTTAAAATCTACTTGAGAACAATTTTAAGGATTTGCTGTTGTAGAAAAAAAAACAATATAAGTAACTTAATTTATTTTTAATAGACTTTTTCAAAACATTAAAGATTCATCCAGAAATTAACATATTATAACAAAACATTACACAGAAATTATCATCAAAATGCAAAATATTATAAGTGAAAAGATTCTTACTCATAATATCATTTATAAACTGTATTTATCTACACTTATATCGTAAAGTTCAAAATATGAAATCAACACAACAATGACAAACAGACAACACAACAACAACAGGCAAAAAGCCTGTCAGTAAATAAGATTAGGAGAATATTGCTCGTGCAGTTCTAATGAAATTGAAAAGTTTTAAGATTAGTACAATTTAAGAATCTTAATAATTTTTATAATTTGCAATAATTACATTACACTACAGACTAGGTTTATCAAGCAAATGAGATCTATTATTTATGAGGTGGACGGATATGATGACACTACTGAATATGTAAAATAACAAACTAACGAGATCGGGGCTTACGACAACATTGATTGTAAATAAAACAACAAATCCACCAATAAAGGCAACATGACACTAAATTGACATCAATAATTTTACAAGAAGACTTCAAAATCGTTGGCAATATTTTAAACTATGATTACGGTCTACAGTCTACCCTGTGACATTAATCAACGAAGTAATATAATACAAATTGGAATAATAAAAATAAACCTAATAAAAATAGCTATACAGGGTTATTTGCAAGCCGCCGGAGTCGCGGGTTGTTCGAAAGAGATACCATGGCCCTGGCACAGGCAACTGAAGGAACACGGGTGGGTTTTAGTCAGTAAAAGTTTGACACGACCTTCCGCTCCGCCCAGAGCGGGAGAAGTCATTTGATGATAAAACACTAATAAGCTCGTAGGACTATAATACTAACATCATAAATAACAACTTTTGTTGTATGACTTTTAATAATTCATAAAAAAATAATTTCATAATACAATTAAAAATATTTATTTTGATCGCTCTAAATTTGAACAACTCTACGCGGTACCAAAATATGTAAGTAGTTAAATAAACAAACAGTGCGTTGTGAATGCAGGGTCGCAGCGGCACTTACTACAAAATACAGATCTAAAAAGTGTTATTACAAATATTACAAAAAAAACTTGAAAGTTTACTTTTGGTATTCTAAAAAGTCATAGATCAAAAGTGGTTGTACTAATATAGTCCTACCAGGTGTTAGAAAAATAACCCTGTATAATGTAATTATACAGTATGTTAATTAACGAAAGGCGTTCCCGTTAACCCGCAATAGTATAGCGTCCACATGCTACCAAAATATGACCATTCGAAAATTCACGAAAAAGAATCTGCTGTTCATTACATTTATGTTCGCATACCTAGCTTAACAAAATGTAGGGAGCAGCTGATTTTTTTTCGCGAATTTTTAAATGGTAATATTAATTGTAGCATGTTTGGACTATTGCGGGTTAACGGGAACGCCTTTCGTTAATTAACATAGTGCATGTTAAAAATTATATTAACTTAATATTTCGTCGCTGCTCCTCCCGCATCTATCACAGCATCGCAACGGCTACGCATGGACCTAGCCAGGACTTCGCACAAATTCGAACCTCTGAATGTGTTCCAAACTTGTTCGCAATGTGTGACAAGTGCTTCCTTCGTTCTTTCTGCTCTACTATCCCATCTCTGGACCATTAAACCCCACAAATTTTCTGGCGATCGGGAGGGCCATGGCACTGTTTTAATTTGTGGTTGCCCTCGCAACCACTCTTGAACAACCCGCGCACGGTGTATCGGGCAATTGTCCTGGAAAAAATAAAATTCTGGCACGTCCAGTTGTGGATACACCGTGCGCACTGTGGGTACCATGATGGTTTGTAGCACCTCTAAATACGTTTGGCCGTTTGCCCTCCCTGGTATAAAAGCGAGCTCGCCTGGTCCAGCAGCACTCATCCAGCCCCACATGTTCACTACAATTCTTTCCGATTCTGCATTTGGGTTCACATTTCGAGGTTCGTATCTTGTGTTATCTACACGCCATAAATTCCGACGACCTTGTTGGCTAGACCTAAAGCACTTTTCATCAGAAAATATGGCGTAAGAGAAATCGAAGTCCCTGTAGTCACGAGCGAATCGCACGCGAGCAGCTTTCTGCTCCTGCGTCAAAATATTTTTTTTTGCGGGACGTCTGTGATGGACTCCAGCTCGATGCAACTCGTTTCTAATAGTTTGCATCGAAACTTCGTATTCTTGTGCGAAACTGCGAGTGGGTGTGAACGGGTTCTCTTCATACGTGGCTATCATATTATTTAACTCGTTTTCGTTTATAGCCCGGGGTCGAGGTGCACGAACGCGTTCTGTAATTTCTCCTTCTTCATATCTTCGCACCCAGCGGCGCACCGTTGTTCTCTAAGGAAAAAAAAAAAAAAAAACAATCAGCATCGATTTTTTACATAATATAGGAACTAAGTATAATAATAGGAGTACACTACAAAAGTCTTATTCAAAGGGCACAACTAGTACACTATAAATAAAAATTATAAGTATTGAAATACTTAAGGTGTGCATTTTGGTTGACTTCATGATAAATAAACTCTTAACTTTTTTATAACTAATTTAAGTAGTTATAACATTCATAACTATATTTTAAAATACAAGTTGTAAATGCAATAACTGAAAATCTCTTAAGGGGTCATTACTCATCATTATAAACAACTTTTACTATGAGATCCAAACCTGAAATCGCGATAAAAAAGCAGCTGGTCCATACATTTTGACGAGTTACGCGAACATAAATGTAGGGAACAGCTGTTTTTTTTTCGCGATTTCAGGTTTGGTCCCGTAGTAAAAGTTGTTCATAATGATTAGTACAATGACCCCTTAAGAGGTTTTCAGATATTGCAATTTACACCTCGTATACCTATGAGTAAGAAAAATGGCATAGCGTAAATTCCAACATTGTATGAAACTGTCCCAAGTAAATTTGTGCTTTATCTCTACTATTTAAAAGTGTTTATCCCGGGCTGGCAACGTGGCATTTCTAAAGGTTTTTCGTGGTTAAATACCAACGATCTAGTGCTTGGCCGAAAAAATAGTAAGTACTTGCTATTTTATCGGCCAGCCAAGCACTAAATCGTTAGTATTTAAAACTATGTGTGCAATTTTTTTTAAGTTTTTTTGGTAAGTATTTACGAGCACTACTAACAAAAATTTACATTATTGTCAATTACTTTCCATCTGCAGTATTATGATAAAATAAATGTTAAAAATAATAATAAAAATCAATTATCTTGTGCTTGGGCGAAAAAAAATTGTAGTTTGAAATATAATGATCAAGCCTCTAGAAATGCGACGAATGCGCTCTGGTTTTTCTAATTAAAATGCGGCAACGACGCTGTGAGATAAGGCACCATTGTTTAGGTTGTTTTGGTTTAGGATTTATTATCGGGTCATAAAAGGCTCCAACAACGTCTTTGAAAGCAAAAATAAATAAAAAGAACAATCTTATTTGAATGCATTACTATAAGTAGGTAATATCTTATGAGACTTTTAAAAAGAATCCATCTGAAAGTTATAATAATTTTATTATTTTTATATATAAATCTGCCTAGCCTTTTCCCAACTATGTTGGGGTCGGCTTCCAGTCTAACCGGATGCAGCTGAATACCAATATTTTTCATGGAATTTGTTTTTAAATTGCAATATAAGGAAAAATGCAAACTATGAAATAATAATATTACTATCACTTTATTTATTTCTATATCTCTCCCTCTATCTGAATACAAAAACATAACTTACTTGCATGTTCAACTCCACTGCTATTTGGGATATATTTAACCCTTGTCTATGCAAAACAATAATTTGATTCCTTTCTTCCTGAATCAGGTTTCGGGTCGTCATGGTTGCACCACGTTAGTCACAGCCCACACACAGTCCAGGATACAAGCTAGGGTCAAGAAGAGGCTTTCGATCACAGTCCGGTATACAAGCAGAGGTCACAGTTAGGCAGGCAATCAGTCCGATAGAAATAAACAGGTCGTAAAATGAAATGGCGATAGGAATTTAAGGGAAGCGTCAACAATTAGCGAGAGCAAATTGGCACTGCCGCGCTCTAGCTAATGTTTGTTATTTTATGTTACTCGCTCATTACTCACACAAATGCATATTGTCTCTAATTGGGGGAAACTAGGAAGGGGTGTGGTTTGTCACTAGCTGCGCTCTCGCAGGAATATTTTCTTAAGTGAGCATGCTTAACTTGGGCCGATAGTACCTAGCGTAAATAGTTAGCTGTGTGATCTATTGTAAATAATAAACAACCAAGTCCAGCATTCAACTACACAATTTTATTAAAATTTACTTAAACAGCAAGTAACGAAGAAGATGGAAAGACGAGGCAGACAAAAACAATCAACCATTCCAGCTCTTAAACGAAATAACCAGAAGTCTTTAAGGCAGAACCCTGCTCAGTAGTGGGTTAACCTAACTCAAAACACCACAAGCAAAACCACAAAGCCTTCATAGTGTAGACTACCCAAAAACAGCTAGATTTTCCACCATATTTTAGTATTCTACAAGCGTTTCCGTCAAATTTTCGAGTTCGCAACATGCCGCGAGTCGCGAACTTACGCATTGTTACAGCTATCAAGCATTTTGTTTTGTATGTGTTGCTGTACTGTATGGGGGCTGTGCGATGTAGGTTTTGGATTGTGGTGGAGAACGTTGGCATCGTTTTGCAATGTTATTTTTTTGGTCCTTTTTCCGAAATTTTGAAATAACGTAGTGCCAAGAATGCAATAGAGAAAACAGATCTGGAAGATGTGTCGGTAGACTAAGAAACTGTTTTGATACAGTTTAAATAATTGGCCAACCACGGTCTCCGATAATGAGCTACTGCCCGTTTTCACTAACACTAAACGACACCTAAATAAAAACCAAAATAAAAGCGCGTTGTTGGATTTTTTTACTTTCGGCGCAGAGCCGAGCGTTGAATATACAACAGCGCGGTTTACGCGTAAAACGGGCATTAGTTTTCAAATCTATAATAATAAGCTCGTGAAAACCAACCCGGACTGCGATCAGCAGTGCTATTCTGTAACCATCTCACCGTGAAAACTTAGGTGAAGTGAGCTTGGAGTGAACTGTCAGTGAGGGATTGACACTGTTAACAAGGCACTTCAAGTTCACTTGACGTACGTTTACACGATGAGATTTTTTCTGAATAGATCGGCTGTTCGCTAATAAATTCGCCAATTTAATGGTTATGTGCCTACATTTTGGTAAGAATAATAGTATTTAATTGTCGTTATTAGTTTATGTGTAATTAATAAATATACTTTGATTTATGTAATAAGTTTCTTAAGCCGTGTAAATCAAATAAATAAATTTACTCTATGATTTTAAGATAAACATTTTTTCGTTCAACAAATTTACTTTTAAGCAAAAAGACCAAACGAGAAAGGTGACGTAATTTTTAAACAAACTCTACAAACTTTAATAAAGGCCAGATTTTTATTAAAGAAAAACGACAGTTGCCCTGCGAGTTCTTTTAAGATATAGGATTAACTTTTAACCTTATGGAGTTGGTAGCTATAGATACATTATAAGGATAAATGTAGGATATCATTGACTTGAATGTGCCCTGGCGGCTGAGAGTATGTCATGCTCACTGCAATATCTCGCTGATGGTGGCGCGTGTGTTGGATCATTTTCATTTCTTCAAAATGGTTGAGCTGAATGGTGCTAATCCATGCGTCATGTTCGCGAAACGGGTGCCGTCAGTAGGCACTGGTCCTATCTTAGCTGTCACGGCTTATTTTAACTTATTTTAATGGTTTTGGTTTTTGTTTTTATCTTTTTATTACGGACGCTTGTAACGTGCACGTCTTTCTAGATTGTTCTCACATGTATAATTTCAACATGAATGACGTAACCAATACTTTGTAACTATATTTTAATTGAAAAGAGTGTCCGTGGAGTTTTTTGCCCATTCTTCTCTATAGGATTAACCTACTACGCTTTGGAATGGGCATCTAGCTTTATCTTTCTGACTGACCGTCTCCTTGGCAATTCAAAAGTGCCTGTAATTTGTTTATTTGAAATAAATGCTATGAGTTTGAGTGTTTGACACTAACTAGTTCTAGTCGGTGCTTTTCATTATGACCAGCAAAATCAAATGCAAGTAGCATTCTGATAAATGATGGATGATTGTATGGGAAACAACACAGATTAGTATAGTATTTATTTAACAGCTTAACGTGCCTTCCGAGGTCCGGAGGGATCTTGGTATGTAAAGATGGTCACCCATCCACGGACCAACCACGGCAAGTGTAGCTTAACCTGATCGATCGACCCGTGTGGCTGTTATTACTTAGCCACAAGCCCCACATAATAGAAGCACGTACATGTTATCAAAATACATAAATAATCATATTTCAAATCATATTCAGGACATTTTAATAATTTTATTTTAATTTACATTAGCTGCCACCATCAAACTTATTTAGGAAAAACAAAATAGTTAGGACTTATGCACACGTTGATACTTGGTACAGTTGGTGACCAGTATTACCTGACCCCTCTTACAAAGAAAAGTAATGGAAGAGGGGTCAGGGAGGGGTATGTAATGCTATTATGGTATAGTAATTTTATTCTAGGTGCATCGTCTTCACATATAATCATATAATTAATGTAATCAAACAAAATTAATATTGTAAAACATTTTTAAAAGTTACTGTTTTAAAACTTTACTGGTTTAAAAACTTAATGTTTTAATTTTTATTTTTATTCTAATAATATAATTTGATTTTCATTTTAATTTTTGATTCTAATTTCGATTATTATTTTGTTTTTTACTTAATGTTTTGTTTTTTGTTTCTAATTAGCTTTCTATCCTCACTACGAGTAAAAAAACATCTTGTATAACTTATATTTAAGAAGCAGTTTTTTAAATAAGTGCTGTGTACGCTTGAAAGTGACTAACTCAATGCGTATGTTATTTTTTATAATTTAAATGTTTCTAGTGATCTGGTGTATCTTTTAAATAAAATACTTGTAGATGATTGTGGATTCGTTGAGAACTGTAGACTGGGGCGAACCACTCGTGAAACGCCTTTTTCTAAACGCTCGATTGCAGTGCGGCCGGCCGCCACTGGGCGGACGTGACATACGCCACGTAGCCTTGACCAAGTAAATAAACCGCTGTCGATAACATCTCTAAAAGGCAAAAGGACGTTAAGCTTCATAGTGAAGCGTATAATAACTCCATTCTTAATAAACATTTTTTTTTTATAAGAAAATAATCATTTATTAAGAATGGAGTCAGCGTGCGTGGTGATAGGGACTATCTTCACGATGACTTACATAGTTTACTTTTGCAATTTCGGAATACCATCGTGAGTTCAGCGGGCTAATTGCGTAAAACACTCTCGCTTTCCGTGGGAGTGATTACGTGAAAAGGGACGGAAGTGTATAACAGGAATTGACAGCTTGAGCACGGAATAAGTAAGTACTTTTAATAGCATGGAATTAGTGAGCACTTTATAATAGCACTATGTCCAGCAGTGGACTGCAATAGGCTGAGTTGATTGATTGATTGATTATAATAGCACGGAATTAGTAAGTACTTCGACCGAGAGTACGAATTTCGACTAGTGGGTGACCACTAGTAATGAATAATTATTTTAATAATTTAGCTTTTAAATTTTGAGATTAATATCTGTCGATGCTCAGTTACTTCTTACCAAGGTGAGAAGTCGTTTTTTTTTTGATAGTTTCTTTAAAAAAATAGTTTGTATATTCACTTATTTTTAATTTGGTTTAATATTTGTTATTTTAATATCTAATGTTATACTTTTAATAAAATTACATTAGGTAGGTATTCATTTTTAATGTTTTAATTTTTTTATTACATAATATTAAGTAGAAATTATAATTAGAATACTCATTTAATTAATACATTTGTACTTTTGTTTAAAAATAAAAATATTTGATTTTTAACTAAAAATTTTGTTCATTTCGTTATTAATATTATTGAGCAGACGAGTTTTTCAAATATATGAAGCAAATAGATAAGACTAGCATTTTTCCAACTATGTTGGGGTCGCCTTCCAGTCTAACCGGATGCAGCTGAATACTAGTATTTTACATGGAGCGAATGCCTATCTGACCTCCACAACCCAGTAACTGGGTAATACAATACCCCTTGGTAAGACTGCTTGTCAGGCTTTCGGGCTTCTGACAACCCGTAACGACTGTTAAAGATGCACGAATGACAACCGAGACCAACGGCTTAACGTACTTTCCGAAGCAGGGAGGAGTCTCGGTATGTAAAGATGGTCACCCGTCCACGGACCAACCCCGGCAAGCGTAGCTTAACCTGATGGATCGACCCGTGCGGCTGTTATTACTTAGCCACGAGCTCCTCAAACACAGATTTAATTACAATATTTTGTTATTAGTTTAATAATATTTTATAAAGATTCCTTTTTTATATTTTGTGAATTTGTGAACGTTGTAGGCTTAATAGAATGTAGATTTGTAGACTATTTTCATTTTTTTTTAAGTAGCTGGTACTTGTTTACGGGTCTTTAAGGTTTACGGTCTAAACTGTCCTCCCATATCTAACACTGTAATTTGAAAACATTGTAAACCCCAAATTTTTTTAAAAGAGTACCTAACCGTGGAGTTTCTTGCCGGCCGGCACTTCTCCATAGGAAACGACCAATTGTAACCTAACCTAGCTTCTGACGTTTGACGTAGGTTTATGTGAAATAAAATATTTTGATTTTGATGGTTTCTTTAACAGACAGAGTACAACAATAATACACATACATATACTCACGTCTTCTTCCCATGGGGGTAGGCCGAAACTATAGAACGCCACCTGCTACGCTCCTTGCATACTCCTTTTGCTTCGACTATCGTGCGTTTCTTCTACCTAAAATAATACTGACCCAAAAATACTAATTTATATCCTACAAAATTCATGATTACCCTTATTACCAAAGGTGTCCTTTATTCCCAAGCAGAAGGCCGTGTTAAAATATGAATGCCTCTGTAAAATGTTCAACCCCGAGTTTGTAAACTTTTTATCGATAATAATTAATTATTTTCTCTTCAAAGCTTCCTACTTATCGTTACCGAAAAAGCTTGGTAAAAAGCTGTGTTTATAACTTTTTTGTGCTACATTAAAAAAATATATGTTTTTTTAGTTACCTTTATTAAATCTTTCTTTATGCATTTTAACACCGTACTGCGATCGCCAACCCGCCTGCCAAGCGTGGCAATTATGGCAAACCCTCTTTGTGGGAGGCCTATGTCCAGCAGTGGACATCATGCGGCTTAAATGATGATAATGATGATTATATCTTTACATAGTTTTAAGCAAAGTCGCTTTTCGAGTCTGTTTATGTCACCACGTAGTTCTAAGCTACACGAAGCTCTAACTCGTAATTGTTATTGCTGTATTTTTATTTAATTAAAATAATAACATTGTGCAGGATAATATTATGATGGTCAAACCAAAACACTGTGATGTACAAACTTTATTGTGTTTATGTAAGATCACTGTCTGTCATCACCTTTTCCTTTTTTGGCAATTTTTGCTTTTGTGAATTTAAATATTTGCACATCAAATGGTAGAATGTAAAATAAATAAAAATCTTTATTGCAGACCACATGGTCCATAAAAAACAAAAAAATATAGAATAAAAAGCGGCCATTATAGTTTTAAGGTACATACATACATTGTAAACCTAAATTCTGGCTAAATTAAAACTCATATAAAAAGTACACTTTGTAAACAAGCTTATTACAAATTAGAGGATTATATCCAAGATAAGAACGCTTGGAAACATGTTGGTCCAGCTCCATAGGACAATCTGGAGTCTAGAAAAAATCTAACTGATTGCTATTTTAATTGTATATTTTATTATTTTTAACCGACTTCCAAAAAGGAGGAGGTTATATGTTCGGCTGTATGTTTGTTTTTTTTTTTGTTCGGATGTATGTTCACCGATTACTCCGTCAATTATGGACGGATTTTGAAAATTCTGGATGGAAGGGTATGCTCCCGAGGTGGTCCCATTGTCACCAAATCAGAATCTGATGAGGGGATCTAATGGAAATCGAGGGAAATCCTCAAATTTTGTAGGCATACCTATAGCGATTTGAGTATTTTTCATAGTAACTCGTGCATTTGCACTGTAAAAGCACCATTTGATGATGTGGAACTGATGATGAAGACCACAGATGGCCACCGGAGCTACTTAATAATAAGTATTTCACTGTTGCGATTAGGCACTTTAATATGGTTGCTAAGCAATTTATGCTCGTCAAAATGCATATGGTGAAGTCACCATCAGTTCTCCTGGTTCTTATCAGGAGAACTCCTCAACAATTAACGCCCCTGCATCGGGAAAAGCAATATTTTGTAAAGGTTATGAGCATTTGACATTAGGCTATTGTAAATTAGATAAATTACAAACTGACCCACTAAAAAGTGAAAAATAAAAAACTTTTTACAAAAAAAAGCAACCGACTTCCAAAAAAAAAACACTACAAAGTGAAAAATAACTATAATTTTGGAAGTCGGTGGCAAAAAAACTAAAATACAGATCCAAAGACACCGACTTCCGAAATTAAAGTTATTTTTCACCTTGTAGTGTTTTTTTTTTTTGGAAGTCGGTTGTTTTTTTTTTGTAAAAAGTTTTTTTATGACATTTATTTTACACTCTGTGATTTACCTTAACTCACACACTGATTATTTTAGGAAAACTTTTTTTTTTTTTTTACAATGTTTGTAATATAATAATAGCAAAAAATAATATAGTAAAAAAGCATAAATAATGTAATATGTGATAGATGTAGGTATCTATCACATATTACATTATTAATTCTTTTTACCTATTGTGGTATAGTAATTTTATTCTAGGTGCATCGTCTTCACATATAATTATATAATTGATGTACCAATACCAAATATTGTAAAACATTTTAAAAGAGTAACGGTGGAGTTTCTTGCCATTCTTCTCCATACGATCAATCAATTCTATTTTATTTGTAAATTTTGACGTTCAAAAGTGCCATCTATGTGCCTATTTGAAATAAATAATTTGACTTTGACTTTGACTGGCAAATAAATGTATTTCATTTGATTTGAACCGAGGGCGCCTTCCAGTTTTCTGAACTAAAGAATGACAGAAATATAATGATTGCGAAGATCGCGTATTTGCGCGGCAATTGTTTACATTAGGCTGCTTAAGATCAGACAAATCGATGCTCGTTTCATCGCAACCAAATCGTAAGAAACTAACTTACAAAACGCAACTCTGCAAGCCAACCTATATCTGATTTCCCACAGATCCGTTGTTAAGCCATGTTTGTAACAAGGCTTTTACGGTATTAACGGAAGAGACTGGCGACTGAAAATAGTGATAAAATGCCCAACTGGGCAACTTTTTGGCATTTTATCTAAAATATTTGATTAGATATTATCTCAAGTCGTTAAGGGTAGTCAGAAGCCCGAAAGTCTGATAATCAGTTTTACCAAGGGGTATCGTGTTACCCAGTAACTGGGTTGTGGTGGGCAGATAGGCAGTCGCTCCATGTAAAATACATTATATTCATCAGCCTTTGGTTAGACTGAAAACCGTCAAAGGAAAAGGCTGCGAGATGATTATCTTCCGGTCGCACGTGTGTAATCTGCCTTAGATGATTACTTAAATGGTAAAGGACTGATGATCATGTTTTACATTAATATTGTGTGTAATACAGTGAAAGAATACAAAAAAAAAACTTTTTTCAAAAAAATAAGAACCGACTACCAAAAATAACACTACAAAGTGAAAGATAACTTATTTTTTTGTAAAAAGTTTTTTATTTTTTACTTTTTAGTGGGTCAGTTTTTAATGTATCTAAGTTACAATAGCCTAATGTTAACTGCTCATCACCTTTTACAAAATATTGCTTTTCCCGATGCTGGGACGTTGATTGTTGAGGAGTTCTTCTGGTAAGAACCAGGAGAACTGCCACTCACCATATGCATAGTGACGAGCATAAATTGCTTAATCGCAATCCGTTAAATAGGGGTACTCATTATTATATTGTTCCGGTGGCCATATGTGGTCTCCATCATCAGTTCCACTTCATCAAATGGTGCTTTCCAAGAGCAAATGCACGAGTTACTATAAAAATACCCAAATCGCTATAGGTTTGCCTATAAAACTTGAGAGTTTCCCTCGATTTCTATGGGATCCCGTTATCTGATTCTGATTGGCAATGGGACCACCTCGGAAGTATACCCTTTCAAACAAAAAATAATTTTTAAAATCGGTCTATAATTAACGGAGTAATCGCGTGACAAACATACAAAAAAAAACATACAGCCGAATTGAGAACCTCCTCCTTTTTGAAAGTCGGTTAAAAATACACTGAAATTATGAGAAGACCAGCTGCACCCCGTGGTTTCACCCGCGTAAGTCTCGAAAAAGTAGCCTATATGTTAATCAAGGGTATCAGCTATCTCCATACACAATTTTATCAAAATTGGTTCAGCCGTTTTTAGCGTGAAGACGTAACAAACACACACAATCACAAACTTTCGCCTTTATAATATTAGTGTGATGTGAAAAACTTTGCCATAGCACGAAAAAACTTGGTTGGATAGAGAAAAAACCTCGTTTTAAAAAAAAAATGGCTAACGATGTTGGAATAGGGGCTGGCTGCTCATGGTGTAATAACCGGATGTATTTCAGTATTACGTATATTATTCAAAAGTACCAGGTACTTACCAAAATAGGAAATGGTCTACAAATATACCACGTTCTCACATTAACAAAATATTAAAAAAAAAAACGATATCAAATATTTTAAAATAATAAAAGTTAAAACCTTGTTGAAATTCAAATTGTAGGTATATAATGTCAATTATAGAAAAGATTATATTAAGGAAGTATGTAAAAAAAATACATCGTAATTTGGGAGCAGTTAATAGACATTTAAATAGTCTAATTCCGTTAATGAGGTACCAGGGACGCCAGATGTGCAGAAGGAATTATTGCCAAACTTCCTTGTCTTCAACGTAGTCTTTAATCTTATAATATGCTCTTTTGATAAGGACACGTTGGATTTAAAATTTTCCATCGCTAAGTTCTGTAACCTACTTTGGCAACTTGTTATAAAAACGGATACTGTTTATAAGAAATTACTCGCTTGTTTTAGTTAGTCTAAATTTGGGTATTACAACTTCATGTTTACTACGTGTATTTTTAAATTATGAAAATCGCTTCTTATTTTGAAAAGTCTTAAGTTTTTGCGAACATATAAAATAATTTCTAAGATATAAAGAGAAGGCAGAGTACATCAATTTCTTCGATTTTTTTTCTAAGGGACTCACAAGGACCCATTCTATAGATCGCTCGGATTGCACTCTTTTATAAAATGAAAATTGAATCTACGTCGGCTGCCGATCCTCACAGCAGAACGCCATAAGACATAATAATGTGGAAATAAGCAAAGTATACTAACCTAGCTGTGGCTATATCTGTCAACTGCCTTATTTTTCTTACTGCTTATGCAGCTGAACTTAATCTACCTGAAAGAGCTCTAATGTGGGCACCCCATTGCAATTTGGAATGTAGAATAATTCCTAGAAATACAGTTTTCGTACTAGCATCTAGTTTCTTGGTAACAAGTTTTAAATTTAGACCCACTTGGGGTACATTTGGTAATGAGACTTTAAGACATTTTTACCAAACTGTACCATGTTCAATCTGCCTACCCTTTTCCCGACCACAATGGGGTCGGCTTCCAGTCTAACCTGATGCAGCTGAATACCAGCATTTTACATGAAGCGACTGCTTATCTGACCTCCACAAAACTAGGTTATACCCTTGGTAAGACTGGTTGTCAGACTTTCGAGCTTCTGACGACCCGTAATGACTGTCAAAGATTCACATATGACAGTCGGAACCAACGGCTTAACGTGCTTTCCGAGGCACGGAGGAATCTCGGTATGTAAAGATGGTTACCCATCCATGGACCAACCCCGGCAAGCGTAGCTTAACCTGATGGATCGACCCGTGCGGCTGTTATGACTTAATAGTTAGTATTTAGTATTAGAAATAGTTGTTTACTTATTGATTACAAGAAAACCTATAAAAAGTCTATAGTTTTAAAATAACATCAAAAGTAAAAAAGTAAATCACTCAATGTTGTGCGTACAAACTTAAATTTACAGTTGGAATGTATTAGGGAACATGTCTATCAACTACAATGTTAAGTTTGTTTTTGGGATAAATTCATCCCCACTACTACCCTTCATTGTGCGTGGTCCGACACGCACTTGGCCCGTCTTTTTTAACGTACTGATACTGAACGGATGTTTTAAGACGTTGCAGGTAGGACTCTATGATCTTTTAAAATGCCATCCAAGGATTCAACTACTAAACAAAATACTTTGAAAACATTCACCTTCAAATCAGCATAGAAAACCAATGCTTATCTCATAAAACTTTATCAGACAAACCCGCAATATTACTCAGTTCATATCGGTCATCTCTATGCAAAAATATGACGAATACGCAATTCTTTTGCTTAAACATGTCTATTTAATTTGCATAAAACTAAAATTTACGGAAAAATGCATGCGTTTGACGTAAGACTGCCTGCATTTGCATATTTCGTGCATACATTAAACCACAGTATAGTACAGAAGGTCAGCTCCACACATCGAGCGAAAACGCATGCACACATAAACACCCTTCACGTACAGCAAATGCAAGCGCACGCGCGACTGACATTCGTTTGAGATTGCCGAAGCATCTCTTCGTGCGTGCGGCTGTTTTCTCTTATTTCATAGAGCTGGCCTTCTGTACTATTTTGTGCAGAAACTTACGTGCCTCGGAGGGCACATTGGGTTGTCACTAAAGTATCTGCGACAGTCAGAAACTGGGAAATTATGTATTAACTGTCTACTATAATTATATATATATTTATATTATTAACTGTCTTTGGTTTTTTAGCTTTGCTAGAACTGTGAAATTCTAACAGTTGCTTTGTGGTTTTTTGTAGCTATACTGCATACCTACTGCCTATGGGTTACGATAATGGTCGATAAAAAGTATTTGGTATAGAAATGACTACTAAGGAATCACAATTTTCTTTTTTCTTCTCTTGTAAGTATCGGTACGAACGATATGATTTTTTTTTTACAAAAAAAAAAAACCGACAGTTTGTTTTCACCTTGTAGTGTTTTTTTTTTGGAAGTCAGTCGTTTTTTTTTTTGTTGTAAATACCTAAAGTATTTAATTTTTCAGTTTTTAGCTATGGTACCTACCCCACACCAATTTGTAAACCACTAATTGCTATGTAAACAACAGTGACAGGAAGTTTTATAACATCATCAAGATACACAAATTGGATTAAATACGTATTATCGAAGCCAACTCAAAAACCACTTAAGCAAAGTTAATACAATTTATATGGGAACACCGCGCTTGCTTTCTCTACCTAATGAAAAATAATTTACAATTGACGAAAATATCGACAAACTTATATAAAAAAATATATTTGTCAGCAAGATGTAAGCGGTGCTGTTGAATTTCATCAAAGATACAATTTCATTTCATCAAAGAATAATTAGAGAACAATCAAATTAAAAATCAAAAACATTTTTGATGGACTGTAGGGACGTCTGAAACAAAGATAAATTATTATTATTAAAATTTTAAGTGATTCGTGACGAAAATAGTATTGAAAATGAGCTTCGTAATCTTCCTTTAATAAAATTATTTTGTTAGTACTAATTTAATCAAAAGAAAAGTCTATTTTAATACTCACATGATGTTGAAAACAATGTTATAAGATTTTATCGTTCACTTTACTCAAAATGTGGTTGGACATATTTTCGAACAGTCTGAATGAATTTAGACGATACATTCTCAGTTCTTGATCGATCTGTTTGTTAATTTCTTTTACAAAATGTTATTTGTGTGACTCCATCCAATGTATTTATTAATATTGTATAATTTAATTTAATTTCATTTATCCTATTCTTATTTATAATTAATGTAATAATGATAATGTCCTAATTTATTTGTCATTTTTATAGTTTCAATTTATAATTGTTATAATATTACAATTTAACTAATTTATTTGTATTTTTATAGTTTCAATTTATAATTATTTTACTATTCCAATTTAATTGATGTTTTTTTTTTTATAAATTTTTGAATTATACTGTATTTCAATTTAACTTCCTTTCATTTTAAATTCAATGTAAACTGTGTAAATTTTAATTTTCTTATGATCATATATTTCCATTTTAATTTTTATTATTGATTATACAAGTGCTGTGCATACCTATAAGTGACAAATTCACCGCAAAGCTGTTGGTGTTGATATAGAATAAACTTAATGTAATGATTTAGTGAATAAGTCTTTGGTGTGTCAATAAATAAATTAAAGTGGCTTTTCGTGTCTGTCTGTTTGAACGCGTTGTTCTTCTAAACTTTGCAACGGATTTCGCAGCGGTTTTCATCATCATATAAAATTTATTCTGGAAGGCTGGTTCTGGATATTTAACTTAAGTACTGTAACATTGTGGCTTCACAGCAGTACTTAGTCATGTAACTACAAAATTACTAAATGTCTAATCACATCACTAAAGTGCACGCGCATCACTACACGCGTCACATTACTGGAGCATTTCACCTGATACTATCTATACAAGCGGAGGCTTGTCTAAACTCTTTGGATTACACCTTGTGCCCAAATCTAGGGGTTGTACGTCCAGGCTGAGGGCAGGACGTCTTCACATTGCATTCTGTTCCGAACTTCACACGCAGCTAAACTGCATGACCCTTACCCTAAGGCCAGCTATTACCACACGCTATATTCTTGAAATCTGTATAGCAAAAAACTACGACACTGTGTTCGTGAATTTGGATTTGTTTACATTGTTTGCTAATAAGTTTAGAATAGACTCTTTTATAAAATTTATTAGTGACTCAGATTTTTAAAACACGAACAGTAGTTTTGATATTTTCTTTATTATTGTTTAAAATGATAATGGGTTTTTTTTCTTTTCTTCTCATTTAAGGATTTTCTTTAGATTTTGACCGTTAAGTTTCACTCGTGTGCAAATGGTTCCTTAACAATTATTATTATTATTTCATTTATTTCAGATAATTAGAATCCATACAATATATTACATTAAATTAAAAAAAGAAAAACAATTGGTGTTCTCATACACTAACATTACATAAAATTAAATTAAAATCAATTTACACAAAACTAAACAAAAAATTACATTAAAATTAACATGTAAACAATGCGTCAGTGAGCGCCCAAAACAATGCGCATCCATTTGTTATGGATCGGGCAATCCGCACGAGATACTATCATCTGCAGGATGCCGTTGCTACTACCTCGCACACGCTGTGACAAGGAAGCTACTCTTTTGCGCACAATCGCATGGAAGCCGTCCGTTCTTGCCCCCGCAAACATACCAGACGCACTACAATAGCGAGGCAGTTGCATCAGCATCCTGAAAATGTTGTTATATTGGACACGCAGAGCATTAGCAGCCAGAGTGTAATTTATCATATATTATATATATTTATAAACCTACGCGCAACCATGTTCCCTCTGACTGCCAAAACTCTGCGCTCTTCATAACTTCACTCTTTTTACAGTTATATTTCAGTCCATGTTCCGCCACGTACGCCTCACAGATCGCCACAAGTTTACGAACTGCGCCCACCGATGGGCCCAGCAGTACCATGTCGTCTGCATAACTGATGTTATTGACGCTAACTCCATCCACAAAACAACCCACAAGAGTACTGCTGAGCTCACAAATGAGGTCATTAATGTACAGGTTGAACAACAGAGGAGAGGTGATGCCCCCTGCCTCACGCCACACTCCATGCCATATTCCTGGAAGAGTGCCCCAGCCCATCGCACTTGGTTTCGCTGGCACCGATACCAATGCCTTAGCACTGAGACAACCTCTGCCGCACACCAGCGCTCTCCAGCTTCATCCACAGTGTCTCGTACAAAACAGTATCGAAGGCTCTGGATAAATCCAGAAAGCACGCGTATACCGGCGTACTCCTCTCAGTGTAGTACCCGACAGCCCGCTTAACACACAAGATAGCACTTTCCGTAGAAAGTCCACCTCTAAAGCCGAATTGGGCATCGTGTAAATTCACGTAAGTTTTAAGGGTGTCATTAAGCAAGCTGTCAAATACCTTGGCCATTACCGTAGCCAGCGATATAGGCCGATAGTTGCTCCTATCCGAGAGATCGCCGGTCTTGTTCTTTACAACCGGAACAACGATCGTTCTGGTAAGTTCATCCGGCAAATAACCATGGCATTATATTATTATATGTAATAGTATTTCAGATGTGGATAACGTCGTGAGCTACACATAATATGTAATCTCTTTTTTTTTCAAAATATCTGTTTAATAAGATCTTTGTGTAACTGTTTGAGGAGGTGAAGAACAATTATCAACTCATCATTGTTAAAAAATAAGTTTAACCATATCAAAAACAACTTTTCTTAAATACATTTTCATTTGTAATCGAGAGTTTCAAACAAAACCACACTTTACTGTCTAAAAAAATTCAGTCTGCCTGGAATTATTCAATTCATAAGCTCGCTATATTGGAGTAAAATTCAATGGTATTACTAAGACTTCATCAAAACCACATAAAAACATTGTTTAGTACGAAGGTGTTAAATTTCTAATGCCTGGTCTTTTTGATTATTTGATCTAGATTTTGACTGTGATAAAAACAAATCTAAACTAAAACACATCTAATCTACAACAAAACTAAAACTATCAAAACCACACTTTTCCAAAAATGTTTAATCAAAACCTCACATTTCCAAATCTAATTTCAAAATATTGGCTAAGATTCTTATAATTTTATCAGCAATTTGGTACATCAGATCGACTGAAACACTAGTTTAATACGAGACAAACAAATGCAGATGTTGCAGTCGGTTAATTAGTTTTTTAGTTAGTTAGGTTTTACTATTTTCTCCAAAACTAGAAAAAGTGGAAAAGTGAAGTTTTGTTCTTCACCTCCCTGGTTTTTTTGCGGAATTAAATAAATAAATACATGCGGCCCTAAGAACCAGTCCGGCTGCTACCTGCTGAGTCAGTGCTGACAGGCCCCCCACGTCTGCCACGTGCTGCCAAAGACGGTACTCTTCTTACTTCTTACCTATCCGACTGTGCGTGAGTGCTCAAAGCAGTGTGACTAGAAATATATTAAAGTCAAAGTCAAATTATTTATTTCAAATAGGCACATAGATGGCACTTTTGAACGTCAAAATTTACAAATAAAATAGAATTGATTCTAGTCGCCCCTTCCAAAAGGTAGCTTCGTATGGAGATGAATTGGCAAGAAACTCCACCGTTACTCTTTTAAAATGTTTTACAATATTTTGTATCGGTACATCAATTATATAATTATATGTGAAGACGAATAAAAAAATAAAATTACTATACCACAATAGGTAAAAAGAATTAATAATGAAGCAATGACAAATAAATTAATTATGTGATAGATACATGGTGCTCACATATTTACAAACATTGTAGAAAAAAAAAAACGTTTTCCTAAAATAATTAATATAAGTGTGTTCGTTAAGGTAATCACAGAGTGTATAATATATGTCATAAAAATAATAAAATATAAAATTAAAATAGCAATCAGTTAGATTTTGTCTAGACTCTAGATTGTCCTATGGAGCTGGACCAGGATGTTTCCAAGCGTTCTTATCTTGGATATAATCCTCTAATTTGTAATAAGCTTGTTTACAAAGTGTACTTTTAATATGAGTTTTAAATTTTCTTTCATTTAATTGCAATATCACAAGGTATTTTGTTGTAACATTTAACACAGTACCCCATAAAAGATGTATGTAGGTACTTTAGATAATCTGAAACATGGCTGATCTAATTTATCTTTATTTCTAGTATTGAAATGATGTCTATCACTTATTTTATTGAAAAGATGTAGGTTTTTTCTTACAATTATTTTATGAAACTAATTTGCTAGTTGTCTTTATCTTTTTATTTTCACCTAATCGATAACGACCTGAAAAGCCCTAACCGTTACACTGCATGATCATTATCAGTCTGCCTTTTCGCAACTATGTTGAGGTCGGTTTCCAGTCTAACTAGATGCAGCTGAACACCAGTATTTTACATGGAGTGAATGGAATACGATACTTCTTCGTAAGACTTCCCTGACCCCTAACGACTGTCAAAGGTCCACAAATGGCTTTACGTGCATTCCAAGGCACGGAGGTTTCTGGTATGTAAATATGGTCACCCATCCACGAATCAAGCGCGGCATGCGTAGCTTAACCTGATCGATCGACCCGTGCGGCTGTTTTAACTTAGCTACAAGCTCTATCCATTACAGTACATATGATAAAGAAATCTCCATGTTTTGTCAAGCCGTAAACACCCTGCAAGGTAGGGGTCGCTAGTGAAGGTATAAAAAACCAGCCAAGTGCGTGTCGGACCTCGCAGAATGAAGGTATTCATTCCAAGAATAAACTTAACATTGTATGTGTTATTTTAATACCATAGACTTCTTATAGGTTTTCCTGTAATGTAGAAGTAAATAGTTATTTTCTCTTTTTTTATTTTAGTCTCAGTAGTTTCGGAGTAGTTATTAAAGTTTTATATATTTTCTTAACTAACTTTAAAACTATTTATTTTGAATTTATAAAACAAATATGTTTGGGACCCTCAGAACATGCCCTTTTTAAATTTTCTAGTTTGCCCCACAAAAGTGACCCTTATGTTCAAAATTCATTTATTTACGTTACACATCCGTGTTTGGGTCACAGAAATTCATGATTAATTTCAAGTTATTCGGTCCAGTTGATTCGGAGCATATCGGCTGTGACAGACGGAGAGACAGACAGACACACGAGTGATTCTACAAGGTTACAGTTTTTTCCTTCCGTGGTACGGAACCTTAAAAACAGATTTTATTTACTCTCAACCCAACAAACGATATTATCAACAGGCTGTTAACAAAGAATCCACTTCAAAACATCCTAAAATGGATACCTTTTCAACAATAATCTTTTCTTGTCCTCACAATTTAAGAAAATAAGTACCCTAAGCTCCGGAATCCGACACTTGGGCCATTTGTCCACTCTATGATGGATGATGACGTATAGACGAAAAAGGACCAGCCTATGTAGTCTGAAACTCTTTTCATGAGGTCCTGTAAATAGGTATTCGAAGCTTTCAAGGAGCTGGTAAATAAAAGCATAAATTTTGCATGGGTTAACTTTTAGTCCTTTGAGTCGTAGGGTGATCAAAACCGATTTAATTTTATACTTATCTGCCTGTGTAAAGCTCGAGCGAGTCTCTAGTAACATAATTATCTGGCATATTCTGCTGAGGACCAACGGGGTAGGCCGTAGGTCTAGTGGTCGCAAGCACTACTGCTGAACATGACCTCCTGGGTTCAATTCCCGGGTCGTGCAAAGATTTGTTGGGTGAATCATCTGGAATTTCTCAGTAGCAGCCCGGAGTTTGGGTTTATGCCCGGTTAATGGCAATAGGCTTAAACATAACTGTTGAAATGTGTGAGTGTACTAGAGGTACACCTTTGCCTAACCTTTCGGGAATGCAGGCGTGATGTTTATGCTGCTGAGAAGTTTGTGTAACTGCGTATGCTTCTTATGTAAGTACCTACTGATAAAACTAAGACATTTAACTTTATCCACTACAAATTGTATTGTTATTTCAACATTTGTAACGTTATCATGCTTTTCAAAGATTGAATAAGGGCTGATTAAGAGGAGGCTCCCTATTTTTATGTTAATTTGCATGAATATTCTGAAACAGTCACACATACAAGCAAAATGAAACTTTAGTATATGATTTATTGGATTTTTTTCTTTACATGTTTGAAGACGGTTACGTAATTGTAATATTTTCTCTCAATACATTTTATAATCGAAAATCATGTCTTTTTTAAGCATAATTCTAAAAAATAAACAAGATTGTTTAGCTTTTATATCTAAAATAAATATTCACAGCCAGAAAATATTTGGTTTATTATCCCGACACAAGATTTTTTTCTCTAGATCAATTATTACTTTAGTTATAAACAAAATATGAATTGCGACTTACGCTATTTAGTTTCATGCTCGAACACGATCAAAGAGCGCACGCGATATTCAACGTTATTACAGATGTATTAGCGTGTAGCACATAACGGAGTGGCGAGGAGCGCGGGGCGGAGCTTGCGTTCGAAATTTGATTAAGACTGCCTGCTCTTAAACATTGAATGAACGCGTTTGCTTATTATAGTACTAATTAAACTTATTCAAGCCGTGTATGATTTAGCATAAGCATTACCGGCCTATAATGTTCCCATTGCTAGGACAAAGACCTCCCAGAGGGGTTGGGGGGCCATAATACACCACGCGGGCCCAGTGCGGGTTGGTGGTGATGGGTATGTTTGATTTAATAATGAGTAAATTTATTTATCCTGCGTTCGCAATTAAGTTTCAAATCATGTAAACAAACATGTGTTTTTGGAAAAGTAATTTTAAGACAACAATCGCAATCGGCGTGCGTGTATGACCAGATGTATGAACGTAGGCGAAGCTAAAGGAGTATGTAAGGAGCGTAGCAGGTGGCGTTCTATAGTTTCTGCCTACCCCCATGGGAAGAAGGCGTGAGTTTATGTGTATGTGTAATTTTAAGACCCACCGATAAAGTTAGGTTTCCGCTACAACTACATTATTTGACTTTTTAAATAGTACGACTTACTCTGAAATTAATTTATACCATTATAAAGTTGATATTTGTTTGAGTGGAAAAACATTAATTAATTGAAAACAAGGATTTGAAATTCAAAATCAAAACCTTGAAGTACATTTAGATTTTTCATCTGAATTAACCATCATCCGAAATTTAAAATATGGCACTTTTTTATTTAAATTTCCAAGATAATATTTGCATAAATTAAAAAGCTAAGTCTTAAAATACTCGTAATAAAATTACTATGTGCCTACAAGTATATAAAAACCGGCCAAGTGCGAGTCGGACTCGCGCATGAAGGGTTCCGTATGGAACGTTCATTATCTATAAAAACGGCCCCCCTTAAATATTTGTTTTATTTTAATTTAATTATTGATTTTTAAAGTGAATATATAACTTAATATTCTGTGAATATTTCAAGTGTCTACCTGTTACCGTTATCAACGTCGAGCAAAAACGACCAAAAAAATCACGTTTGTTGTATGGGAGCCCCCTTAAATATTTATGTTATTCTGGTTTTTAGTATTTGTTGCTATAGCGGCAACAGAAATACATTATCTGTGAAAATTTCAACTGTCTAGCTATCACGGATAATGAGATACAGCCTGGTGACAGACGGACAGACAGACGGCGGAGCCTTAGTAATAGGGTTCCCGTTTTACCCGTTGAGTACGGAACCCTAAAAAAGGAGAGGAAATAACCATAGATCATCAAAAAATTCTTCCGCATCGTAGTCAACCAGAAAATTGCCCAAAAAGCTGGCAACATTGCCACGTTAGTAGTATATTATTGGGCATTCTATACCACTGTCCTCAAGTAGCTCGGCGAGTACGCCTTCGCTACGGACAGTGGTATAGAATGCCCAATCATATAAACTGAGCATTCTGAATTCCACCTATCGCACGGCGAAGTAAATTCGCTGTCAAGTAGCTCGGTGAGTACGCCTTCGCTACGGACAGTGCAGTGGTATAGAATGCCCAATCATATAAATTTGAGCATTCTGAATTCCACCGATCGCACGACGAAGTAAATTCGCTGTCGTTCCGAACGGTTTTTCAGAAAACCCAAAAACATCTGTTAAGTGTGTTGTGTATGCGTGGGTGTGTGTGTATTTTCTTAACGTTTACGGATTAACTGATTCCTGAGACAGGTTTTGCTTACCTCATTATATTTAATGAAACAAAACAAGTCTTTTAATTATTTTATTTATCAATAAAAAGTCTTGGATGCTCTTCAAACAATTTGTCGGGCGAACGCACGAAATCTTGCAGTTTACGCCACTGCGATGTATCCGTATCAGTTTGGAACTTGATACGGACAAGTGCCTTCTTCCATAACGCCATGGAATCCGTGTCACGCGCATCGCCTGTTTTGTAAACTTTACAGTCGACATAGTATTCGCCGTCGGTGTTTGCATTGCGTCGCTCGCTGCCATTAGCCACCCGGTTTACGAAGAACGATGATAAAACCGGTTGGTTGCTCGATGACCCATCGTTGAGCTTGGTGTCAGTTTCATTATTCCGACTAATACCGAATACATCGATAGGACTGATCGTTATTTTCTTACTGAAACAACATAGAAAACAAAATGGTTAATCACATTATTTCTTAATCAAATCAAATGCCTCAGAAAATAAATAATCAATTAAGGTCAAAGCAGACTTGCTACTTTTAACATCAGTGATCAGCAGTAGCTTTTTAGAAGCTTGATACCGCATTCGAAAGCTTCAATCAGCACACACACAAAATCCAGTCGTAGCGGTCATGTCGCTATTTGAACGCTTGAAGTAGCGACTGAACCCTAAAATGAAACGCAGTCAGTCGATAAACGCGATGCAGCGTCGAAGCGATCGAACGCAGCAAGTTACTAAAACACGATATACTCGTACCTAGCAACAATACCAGTCGCAAAATCATCAATCGCTGATGCTAAATGTAAACAAAATTTTTATTACCTTGCTCGTGATAAATTCGTTGACGATCCCGATTTGCGCTTGCCGTTGTT